>OY720458.1:1720200-2920200 GCA_963082715.1 Harpalus rubripes | reverse complement strand
GCCATCCTTCAACGAAATAGTAGTAAAGCCATGTATGAGCAAAATTGTAGTTCTGTGCCGGTACAGATTCCTAACGGTACGGATGGAAAAAAATATCCAATACCTGACATTACTAAATACCACTATGATAAAAATACTGGATATTATTATGACACGACAACAGGACTGTATTATGATAGAAATTCACAATATTATTATAATAGTGTTATACAAAAATATTTGTATTGGGACAACGAAAAATGCACTTACATATTAGCACCCACATCTTCTGAAACTGTTACTGCGGCGCCAACAACTTCTTCCACGCCTGCAGAAATTATTCAGCCACCGGATGCTAAAAAACCTAAACCTGAGAAACAGGACAGAGTTAAAGTTGCCAAAAAGATAGCTAAAGACATGGAACGGTGGGCAAAGAATTTGAACCAAAAGAAGGAATCTAATAGAATGCCAACAATGCAAGAAGTACAAGCCCAAATGAATGGGACTTCCACTGCGGCTGCTGATATTGGTTTTGCAGTATTAGAGAAGAAAAGTTCTGTTAATACGCAAGGATTGAATACTTTTGCTGCTGGACAGAAACCTGAAGCAGCATTTACACCCAAGACACAGGTAAGACGCGTTCACAACCAAGTAATTTCTTATCAGTGGACATGGGTGTATGTCATTAGCATAGTTACTTTTAAAATGATTCACAGCAATGTATTATCGCTTTAAAAAAAAACTGGACATAGGGAGTTGTCAAAGTCATCCAATTGTCATCTGTCAATTTCAGAAATTATTTTTATCAAAAGAATATTGTGATTTTTGAACTGTATAATTTAATGTTTCTTATTATTATTAATTACCTTACTTGTTCTGATTTTCTTTTAATGACGTCCATTAACGCATCCTGTAGTTCTATAATTATACAGGGTGTAAATGAAATAAGTGCCTTAAATTTAACCAGTAATGTAACTCGACGAGAGCAACAATATTTCTTAATAACTTTTTCTCGAAGTCGCATATTTTTTTAGCATTTTTACCACCCCGTAAATTGACGAGTCGTTCCACGTATTTTTCTAATAATTGAATGCAGTAACAACAGCTATGAAAAATTTTGTTTTAGCAATTGACAGTTTTGTTAGTTGTTGCAATTATATTTTGGCATTAGTAATAAACTTGTTTATCAGGTAAAATTCTGTCAAAATGCTTACGTTTACAAATTGCGAGTACACAGATATTGTAATTACTTACCTATGGTTTATTTATTTATTCGTATCTTTACTACATTTTAATTTGTGGTTGATATAGACAGTATTATAAAGTTGCCAACGCATTTAGACGGAGCGTTTCCAAATCATACTGTTCCTAATATTCGCACATTTGTTAGTCTTGTACAGTTGTATCTATATCATGTGCAAAAGATCAATGTTTTCAGCAGACTTCGATTTTGGGAATGGCTTATAATGTTCATTAATGAGACTGAATTTACTTGGGAAGGTGTATTTATTATGCACAATACACATTTCAACAGACGAAAATGCTGTAAAAATTTTCATTAAAAAATGTTTGAGCGGGAACAATAAATGGACGACTAATTATTGGTACTCATGTACCTCGTTTAAATGGACAAAAGTTTGTACTTACATTTTTTGAATAACGTATTTAAACTATTATGATTTGTCGACGATAAATAATCATCTCATAACCTAATAACTATGCTTTTGCTCTTCCTCCCCTCGTTCCTCCTTGTCTTCCTCTATTAACAGGTGATTAAAGCCTGGTTTAATACAAAACTTTATAATTTTGTTATCCAAAATTTAAATTTCTTTATTTTAAAAATTATACTATTACGAATTAATTAATAATAAATGTTATTTCCGTTGATTCGTTTATTAATGGGGTATTCCGGTGATATGGAAATAATGCAAAATAATAACTTTTTTCTATAGTTTACATCTTCATAAGGTAGGAAAATATAATAAAACATGTTTAATAAAAACTTTTAATTCATAATTTAATGTTAGAAAATTGGGATTTCTGCAGCTCTAGAAACGTCCTTGAAATTTGTGACGTGAAATTGATAATTTGTTGCTCATTTCATGGTAGATATTTACGTTTACAATCATAGATGGTGCCAGTAGTTAACACGCGCGTATTTTTCTTGGTTGACATTTCGTCCACTTTATTTACAGCAATTCTCGAACAAAATATACCTTCGGCTTTTAACATTACCTATTTCTACACTCACGTATTGTGAGTTATGGAGAAAATAATCATTTACGGCAGAATCCACACCAGGTGAATTACCAGAATCAGCCTTTTTATAATAAGGTTCCATAATTATGAAATATTACTCGTATTTTTACCACAAACAAACACAGGACAAACACTTAATGTACGCTGCTACTGAAACCATATGTAAAAAAGCAAATGGCTGTCATGAACATGTGGATTTAGACGCTGAAGTTTGTTGCAGATGTCACTATCGATTTGACGTCATAAGCGCGCCGCAATGATAAGTAAATTTAAATTGCAATGAAATTTTAAAAATTCATATCTCACGTGATGTATACATTTTCTTACTCAAAATTAGATATTCAGAGTTGTACTGGTATGTACTAATGAAAAAAAATATTTTTAAAAAATGTCGGAATACCCCATTACTGTGACTGCAAGTGTAACCGATAATCGAAAAATTTTGAGCTGTTTGTATCTCACTTGAATATGCCAGCAGCCATTTGTTCTCCATGGGCGCGCGCCGAAATATGCAGTAAATCTTTAAAGAATTTTAAATCAAAATCTAAAAGACTTAGAAAAAAAGTTATTAAGAAATATTGTTGCTCTCGTCGAGTTACATTACTGGTTAAATTTAATGCACTTATTTCATTTACACCCTGTATATCTTTCGAATAGTTGCTGGACTGGATCGCTTATTAAAAATACCAGCAAATAAATCGGAAATATGTCAATTTCATGCTCGTACATAACTTTGAAAAATCTCTCTCGGTATGCAATACTTATTTCTTCAAAAGTCGTTGCATTGGAAAACTATCTCCAAAAAGTAGACTTGGTCTACTCTGAGTCTTTCAATAATTCTATCGATATTTTGAGTGGACTGATAAATCTTTGTTATGTAGGCGGAAGGTCTAGTAGCAGCTTACGGAAGTGACACATCAGGTGATGAGGAAACCGACGAAACCTCCGACTTGCTCGACTGGGAAAAATTAATTTGTCTACTTTGCAAACGACAATTCTTTACAAAAGAAGATCTTAGCCGCCATAAAGATATGTCTGCTTTACATAAAAAGAATTTAGAAATGCGGTTTTTAAATAAATCTTTAGAAGGTGGTAAAAAGTTAAAATACAGAGACAGAGCAAAAGAGCGACGTTTGAAATATGGAGAATCAGATGAACCTCAACCAAGTCGACTAAAAGAAAAGTACTTGAAGGAGAGGGAAGTACCTCCTGTACCACCAGTGGTATCTGCATCTACCAGTGATCCTATAGGGGCAGAAAATGTAGGAAATAGACTTTTACAAAAAATGGGGTGGACTGAAGGACAAGGTTTAGGAAAAAGCAACCAAGGTAGAACTACTATTATTCAGGTCAGTATTATTATTTTTGTCTAAAACAAATTTGGCAATCATCCAATGTAAGCTATTTTTGGTACGCGCTCTTGAAAATGACGAAAACAAATAATAAGTCTTTATTATTTTGAAATGAACCCAGATTAGAACTTGATTGCAAACTCGAAATAATCACGGATCAAAGCAAAATTCTATTCTGTTATAATTAAAATTGAAATATTTCATGTGAAAATTACTTACAGGCGGAACAAAGACTAAGCACGGTAGGATTGGGTTCAAAGCAAGCCGCTTACACCGCACTTCCGGGTGAAACCTATAAAGACTGTGTTAAGAAAATGATGTTTGCTAGATATCAGGAATTGTCTGAACAAGGTTAAATTTTAAGATACATTATTTTGTAATTTTACAAAGTTATTCTTCTAAACATATTTAAATCAAGATTAATTTGTTCTATTTTCTTATACTACGTATTATCATTTATACGTTATATTTTACCGTGATTTAAATTATACTAGTACTCGTATGCTTGTTTTTTTTTTACGGTGGTAATGTTATGCAATAATTACAAAATTATTCGTACAAAATCTGGCTGGTTTATTTTATTAATTTTTTAAATATGTAAATACATATTTATACAATGACTTTGTTATTATTATATAAAATAATTGTGTACGTTATATTTATCAGAACCAGCCTAAATCTTAAAAATGTATAAAACTTATACAAATGATGAATAAGTAATCGGGCTGCGTGTTTATTTCATTTACATTTTTTAATTGTTACAATTACAAACACAGAAACAGCCCTGTTACGCATAAAATGTGATTCAATTATACATTAAGTGAGTTTTCGATTTTTTAAAATTATGTAACAAAAGAATGGACATGTTACGTATTTATATTTTCATCCTAATAAATTTTTATGAAATGCGTGAAAACTCAAAGATTATAAAACCAATTGTATCGTATTATATTTTTTACTTTGTATACTTTATAATCTTATATAAATTTTTGCGTAACATATCCAGTCTTCCTGACTGTCAGTCTTCATTGGTACACTTGCAATGTTTGATTCATAATAATTGTGACACTTGCTCATAGAAACTTTTTGTTATAATAGATTAAAAACAGAAATTATAACTGAATAATTTATTTCAAAACCTTGTGATAATCAGATGTCATAATCAGATTACGTCCTGTACTGTCGTAAACTTTAGGCCGTACTTTTGTAATTTTCCTGTATAATTTAGTATGATGGCCAAACACGACGGGTATTATATTAGACTAGATACAAAGTTAATTAATAATAAATGTATTCATTAACAAAATATCGTCATTATTTAGCAGATTTATTTTTGATTATATTGACTCTTGGGGTTTGATTTTTCTGTATCGCTTTTTCGAGGCTTCCTCTAGTGATTTGATTGAAATCTATTATCGTTAAACTGGGCTGGGGTGGGAAGTCAAATATTTGTGGAGGTGGTGAACAAATATTCGGGAGTCCTTTTGACATAAATCCCCCTCCAACTTTTTTATACGGTGTTAATGGTCCATGTTGAGCTCTTGATGGACTTAATTGATGTCTTGAAGAATATGGCTCGTCGTAAGACGTAGAACTATCATAGTTTATGTTTAAATCGGTAAAATGTACAGTTGCATTGTGTCGTGTTGTTTTCGGGCGAACTTGAACTTTATTCTTATATGAAGAGCTTGCGTTGTGTGTTCGAGGTCTTCGTTTCTTTTTTGGGAACATATCTTCTATTATATTAGCGGGAATTACTTCTACTACTTGATAATATTCCATAACAGCTCGTAACAAATTTCTGCCACATCGCATATCTAATGGAATTATAAGAAAAAATACAAAATTTTATAAATATCCATATACAGGCTGTCACAACTCGCGCCCCAGAGCGAATGAAGAAACACGAGACTGCACTCGGATGTGTAATTTCGAAGAGAAAAAAAATCTAGCTTAAAAGATATTCGAGAAAATACGACCAAAGAGACCTACACCTTTAACGTGTGTTTGTCATAATTTTACGTTACTAGGTTTTTATACAAATCAAATCTTCTTTAAAATGTGTGGGCGACTGTAGTTTTCGAAAAATGTCTGTCAAATTTAATTTGAATAAAAAAGGGCAAATTCTTACCATGTATTCAGCCGCTGATTACTTAGAAATGATTATAATTTTCGGAGAATGTGGACGTAACGCCAGAGAGGCAGCACGAGTCTATTCGGAACGTTTTCCGGATAGAAATCTTGTGGATCATAAAGTGATGACACCTTCGCTAACCTAAATTTGTTGATAGTGAAAAGTCAACTCAAAAGTGTCAAAATTACAGTAAGTTAAACAAATTTTGTAACTCACTAGTAGTATTTTTAAAACCTAGCAACCAGTTTTATTTTGTAATAATATCATCACACCTCAAGATATCCTTCCGGGATTGGTGGATTAAAAAGTCTTGTAACTCCGTTATGCAAGCAGCCGCAAATTATTTTCTTCTATTTGTTGGCAACCTATTGTCGTCGGCAAGTTTCAGTTTCGTCTGGGGCGCGAGTTGTGAGACACCCTGTATAGGATGTTCAATTTAAGTGGGGCACTATTGCTCTCTCGAGAATTTCTATTTTATAAGACTATTTAATGAGCGCTAGAAGAATTTTTTGGACCAGTGATTTTCAAAGTACGAGATGTAACTTTCTTATTTTAAGTAGCATACCATTTTTTTATTTGCTTATTCAATTCAGTATTTTTTTTCTGAATTCAACGATATCCGTACACAATACCCTAATATTACAAAATATATGAGAAAAATGAAAATTATGCTGATTTAATTTAAATTGTAACAATAGTGCTATGAAGAAAACAAAATATAAACTGCATACATATCAAGCTTTTCATCGTGGATAAATTCATTTTATCACTAAGAAACTATACGAAATATTTGTTTTGACATTAAACTACAATTAACATGAAACAAAATACTCAATTGTTTTCTTCAAAGCACTCTTATTACAATCAGATTTAAATTAAACCGTAATTTTCATTTGCATTTTTCTTATATATTTTATAATATCAGGGTAGGTATTATATATGGATATCGTTGAATCCAGAAAAAAAATACTGAATAGAAAAAGCAATGGAGGGTTATACGGAGGTATATTTTCGGGCTGCCATCTATTGGTATTTTCCTTGTACTACACTTGTGACTCATTTCACTCCGTTGCTAAATTACAAACAAATCGCTGTCATGGTGACAGTTGCAAGATGGTGCCAAGTATCAAGCTAGTGTATGGTCTTTGCAACAGTGACTCCCGCTATAATTATAAAGAATACATGACAAATGTGAAATTCTTTAAGTTTCCATAGCCTTCCGAAGACATTGAATCACATGTAAAACTCAAATGTCAAAATACAAGTGACAGAAGACAGAACTTTAAAAATGGCGTGGTTTGTTTGTCATCCGATCTTCCATCACATCGTCGCATTTTTTCTTGCGTGTGACGTCAAAATCATAACCCTCTATTTAAAAAAATAGATTGCCATTTGAAACAAGAAATTTGCACCCCATGTTTTGAGAACCACTGGTCTAGACAAATTCTTATTAACTTAACCAACTTCACATCTCTTATAGTTCTCGAGATAGAAATAGGCCACACTTAAATTGAACACCCTATATATTCGTTTTATAAATATAATAATGTTTTGTTTTAATTTTGATATAGGAAGATTCAAATTTAACGTTATAAACAAATGTAAAAAGCAATATTTCCATTTTTTAATTTATAGATTTACTAACACATATTTCCTATAAAAAAAGTAAAATATTTTTTTAATAATACATATTTACTTAAAAACAATATAAATTTTAGTATTTGCACTTTCATTTTCTTGTAGTGGCAGTAAAAAAGATAAAAAATGTGCAACGCACTGGTTTTAACTTCCAAAGTAAATATAATTAATAGCACAATTCGAATAAGTTTTAATATTCTTGCAACATTAAAACCATTGCTGTCAAAGAATTGTATTTGCATTTTAAAATTTACTGTGGTAGTTAATACAGCTGATAATTTAAAAAACTGGTGTTCTGGTGCATAAACAATTAGTTACTGTTTTGACTTGTTTAAGAACACATGTGATTGTGACATTTTTAAGTGCAGTGCTAAATATTAAAAAGATATCCATCATGGCAGGTAGCAGAGAATGGATTGGCACACAGACTTTTTTGGGTAAGTAAATATTTTTTTAAAAGGATACATGAATCTTCTGTATAAGGTATAAAAATATTAGTACCAGGTAGATGATAACCTGATATTGATATCTCCAAAGAATATGAATTGACTTTATCACTTAGGGCAGATAGAAAGAACCGTCTTGCAGTTCCTTGTTTATTATTATCGGAATTAAACATCATATTTGTGGGGAAACAGTCATCAGCATTAGATGCTAATAATTTAGGAAATACCGTATGCCGTTCGTACCTAAAATATGATAGGTTATGTTCGGTAGAAATACATACGTTCGTATATTTGTTTGTGTGACATACCGGTAAACATCTTCATAGGTATTTCCATATATGAAACAACCTTTAAGACTTGAGTGAGCGTGTATATCTATTATAAAATCCAACTGAAATTCCTGTCGGAATATTGATATTTAAGTATTATGCATTATATCTAACAAAAAGAAAATATAGTTGAAATTTTATTGATGTATGTAATAAAAATGTAACTAATGGAAACAAAAGTAATCTACGTAATTATTAGTAATGCTTTACTTTGTTATACTGTAATTTACTAGAAAAGTTAATGGCTAAATTTACTTTATGGACATGGACAAGTAAACATAATTTTATTCCATTATTCTTTATAAGTTGATTAGAAAATGTTAAATAAGTTGCCTAATATTGCAGCAGAGCTAGGCAAAATACCGGAAAATAGTACTTGAAGTACAAATACCAAGTATCTTACTGTTTCTAAATGTACTTGAAGTACAACTCCTTTTTTAGTTTCTAAAGTACTTGAAAGTACCAAGTACTTGTAAATTTGGGTGCAAGTACTTTTTCAGATAATCGTTATTTTTCTGATTATATGGACCTTAAAAGGTGATTACTGACAAAAATTTCAATATGCGATATTTATTGGGTTATTTAAAACAAGAATTCCTCGATGGGACTGTCGTATCATTTAGAGATCGCATGATGTAAAATTGACGTCATCTGATCGCCAAGCGATACGAGAAGCTGTAGCGAGATGTTAGAATGACGTCATGCGATCGCCAGGCGATACGGCAAAGTCCCAGCACTGTAGTTAGAATTAATTTATTTATACCAAAAAATTTGCAAATATATCTTTACTTTCATATTATCGCTGAAAATATATTTATTACTGAAATTCACATAATTATGTACTACAGGAATAACACCAGACCACTTCAAAAGAAACAATGACAGACAAACAATTCTCATAACATTGTCAACTTTTAAATTACACATCGCACTTTAAGTACATTTAAAGTAATTCAAGTACATTTAAAATACTTCAAGTACATTTAAAGTACTTCAACAAGTATTTAAAAAATACTTCAAGTATTTTAATTGTACTTCAAGTATTTTTCCAAGTACCAAGTACATGTGAATAGACTTACTTTGTCAAGTACAAAGTACTATAAATAGAAAGTATTTCAAGTACAGTACTTGAAGTACTGAAAGTACTTGCAAACCTAATAAATTAAAAGTATAATTAAGTAAATATGTCAAATAATAAAAATGAAGAGAATGATTAAATTTTGACCCATGAAATCCAATTTCATAGCATTCAAAGAAATGGACCTTCTCAATTTAAAGAGATAGAAGATATGCGCAATGGAGATCTGCGCATAGTAAGAATAGTAAAATGTGAGAATATCTCAGATAACTTTAAAAAATTTTTATCGAAATAAGATACAAAAGCTTTTATTGAAGTTAAAATGTCTAACGATGCAAATTTTCTCCGAGAATACAGGTATTTTAATGATTGCAATATTTTTGACGTTTCGTTTGACAGCCCAACTGGCAGTTGTTCGCGCCATTTTCTTACTATTTGCAGCGATAGAAAAAGATAGCCGTTAAATTGAAAAGGTCCATTAGGGGTAGTTTGTAAACAATGCGCAAAAAGTAGTATGTTGGAAGCGCCATTAAATTAAAGTAAACTTTTAAATCATATAATAAGACTAAATTCATTATTATAATAAATGAAAACAGTAATCACACGAATGGCAACATTACGAAATAATAATTATATGTTTAACAGTTATCCATATGTGCGTTATAAATTAATTAATATTTTCATTCCTACTATTTTTGTTATAGAAAATTTTTATTTATCAGTATTTTAGTACTCGGTATTATAGGTACGTTCAATGACCGCGCCAAATAAAAATGACCCGCGTGAATATTTAGAAAATCTCGACACTACGGGTCTCGATTTCCCAAACTGTCACAGTTCATGGTACGTAATATATTATTTCGCGTAGGTCATATCTATTTGGCACTAGCTATAGTGCTAGTATTAAAGCGCAAGGCCTGCTCATACCACCTCTAGTTAACAGTTAGTGCTCAGTTTAATTCTTAACTAATGGTGTTAATAAACTGTCACTTTACTTTAACTAGAGATGGTAGGATCGGCCCTAAACTAAACAAATGGGACATCCGAAAATATAGAAGCATTTAAATGTAATATAATTTGCTGATTAATATGAACACCTCTGCTTTTAAACTAAATTTGGAATATTTTATTGCTTGTTGCCATTGATGTGAATCGAATTTGTGGTCAAGCGTGAATGAACCTTATTTTTGTCAACTGCTAGTAACATATCAATAACAGCTCGTAGCGTTGGATGTCCCCAAGGTGAAGCAATGTGCCATGAACGGTTCAAATCGAATCCCAATAAAGAACTCCGATAATTTCCTAGAAAAACCCCGTCTGGGTTCAACATTGGTATTATTTTGAATATTACATGCTCGCGTAGCACTCTGGCTATTGGATGAGAGCTGATTATCATTTCTAATAACCCTGAAAAGAAACAGACATTGTTTGTATTGAAAGGCGAGACTTGTGCGATAGCTAGTGAATAATTTAGATTCTATTATAGCCTGGGTCAATTTTCTTTAGATTACTCAGTAAATGTACAGTAATATGCGCTTACTATTGGCGACTAAAACTACCGATGGCGGCGCTAGTGTTGTAGCATACACGTGCTCTGAAAATGGTATTGTGCTATAAGATCGCATACAGAAACATGTTTAACCAACATTCGTTTTGAAGTATACTAACAAATTCTTTAAACTTTTTATAAATAGTGTTAGTAATAATGTTGTTTTAATTATAATGACATTCGAAGAAAGTTATCTTAGACTTATTTCTAAGGAAATGTTTACTTATTTGGAGGCAACAAATTCTTCTCGAAGTTTTATAGAAGGGGGAGAATTGTTGAATTGTTGGTTGTTATTTTTATGTGGCGTTAATGAACATAAAGCTACAAATAAAAAAAAATTGGGCTGTGTTTAAACAAGTGCTCTAACGTCACATCCTCATGAGATATTTTTGCGTTCTTTGCTCATATTGCAAAGTAATTTATATGTACTTTAAAACAAAAACACAAACAAGAAACCGGCAAGGAATCCAACGTCCATAACGTCCGACCAGTGACGGTTCCTCCATTAGGTCCCAAATTTATCAAAGAAAAGCAAAAGAGTAAAAATAATAAAATATTTTGAATTTAATAATTTTTAATAAATTCAGTCCATCGTGTCGTTAGCGTTACTTGCACAAGACATCACTGTGTTGAAAGCAAGATATCAAAAGGCTACTTGGGACATATCAAATTTGTGACCACGTTGTGTTATATGCTGCATGCATAAAAAAGCCCATGCGTCAGACAGACAAACGTATTGTAACTTTGCTTGCGTTAGACGAAGATAACCACCATTCTATTCGTTTACACACGGTCAATGACCATGGCATCACGCTCAGGCCCGTAGCCAGGATTTTTTTCGGGGGAGGGGGGTCGAAATTTTAGGAAATGGTGGAGAGGAGTTTTATTGTAATTTTCTTTTATCAGGCCTTTATCCAGAACTTTTTTGAGGGAGGGGCTGTTAAAAAAATGAAACACGGATTATTACGAAAGTTTAGAACAAACGAAATTTATAATTTAGTACTTTATGTACCAATTTAAACTAAATTCACTAGAAATTCGGGAGGGGCTTCATCAGGCTTGATCAGGCTAGTGCCGGATAGTAACATTTAAAACTATTTAAATATATTTTTCATATTAATAAACTTATATTTCTAATTACATTGTTCCAAATCAAGGACAATATTTTGGAAAGTAATTACTATAAATATTTACCAAATTTGACCCACCAAATCTTCAACTCACGAGCCGCCACTGTGCCCGACCGCATATTGATATATACCAAGGGCTCCTAAAGTTACAATGTAGATATTTCGGTTCAAAAACTTATGGCAGCCTTTGTCGCGACTGACTGAATGTTCTAACCGTACCGAAACACTGAAATAGTGTCCTTTCAGATGAGCATTGATTTTGGGAATAAAAAAGGTCACCCGGTATCATTTCTACTTTTTTTAGAATGTATTGTAGATCTTAGACAGTAGGTACGTATAAATTATTACTTTAAGTAAGTGCTCTTCTTCTGCGAAAGAAGTGTGCGTAGACAGGAATGTGTGGCGAAGGATGATTGTTTCGTAACTATTATTGTGGTCCGGTTGCGGTATTTCGCTACCGAAAATCGGTCACTTTAATATGTTAAGAGTGAGGAATATTTGTTGTATGATGTCAGATTAGTAAGAATGTTGTTGAAAGAGAGAGTGATTATTTTTGTGGTTGATGTTATTATTATTCTTTCGGGTTTATGCTAACCCACTAAGTGGGAAATGCGTGATTTATATTTCAATTTATGTATATACTCATACCTTGACACACATAGGATGCAGGAGATTCACCTGGATGAACTCTAGCCATGATGACTACAACTCGTTTCTTCGTTATTCCATTAGGATTGTAACTATCGTTATTGTTGTCTAATTTTCCAAGCGTTACTACATCCACTCGCCTATTTTGCTGAAAGTAAACATTAAATGATTTTACGTTCGTTCAAATAAATAAATATATCATCACGGCATATTACCCATTGTTGGGTGTGCCAATCTGTTTTGTAAGCAGATATCGGTAATGATGATGACATATTTGTACCGTGCGGGCGTTTAACAGGCATCATCTCACGGGCACTCATTGCTGGCGTGGAGAGTGCACCACAGGGGTCAATTTAGTGCCATTTAAAATTCGAAATATTTGGCGTCGGTCGGGATCGAACCCAGGCCCGGATTAGCATTTCTTTACGCCCTAGGCCAAAATCATGACTGCACCCCCCTCACCCTCTCAATATATACCGAGTTTTAATAATGTTTGATTTCATTAAATTCTTGTTCTATATCGGTGCCTTTATGAGTCTATAAACGCACGGAAAACATGTTAAGAAGATCTATAAACGTACTGTTTTTGGAGCTTTTCGTTTTCTAGAGGTGGTATGACTTATTGCTGTTAAAACTGATACATAAATGACATATCAACATCAAATTGCTGACAGTCAACAAAGAATTTTTATCCCTGAAGTTCAATTTGTTAGAGGGAAGTGCTACCAACGTAACTGATTTTACAAATCGCATTTATTAAAAATCTAATACAATTATAAAATTACCCCAATAGAAAAAATTATATAAAAGCATCTTTCATAAGAACTGTGATCTCACTCGTCCTTTATAAAACTCACCGCGAAGCGGCTTGTTTTACAAAGTTAGACTACTATTATCAGTCATCAAAGCTACATTTACCATCTTTTTATAATTAGCTTAAGATTACCACTTTTATTTTTCTTCTCTATCTCTCAAATGAAACGCAAGTAAACAATAATTTTGGACTTATTAGATGCAGTTTTTAATTCTGAACAGTTTTACAGTATTTCAGTCATGAAAATTTTACCATTGTATTTGCTAAGATTCATAAGTAGACACCCAGTATATAAATATTAGAATTATTTAAAATCTTCGACTGTCATAGCTCAACAGGATTTACTAATCACTCTACTATACTGATTTTGTATAATTAAAGCAAATGTGACTGTTTACGTTGTCTAGTAGAGGTGGTGCCAAATGTCATGAGCTATGAAATGCGCAGATCAAGAAGAGAGACAGCTAGAGAAAGGTCAGGCAATAGAGGAGAGAGAAAGAGAAAGATAGAGTTTTGCTTTCTGCGCAACAGCTCTTGAGATTTGGCACGGTTATAACTGTAGGCACTTCTCTCTTTCCGTTTTCTCATTTATCCAACTACTCGATGTGCGCCCCCTCCGTGCCTGCGCCCTAGGCCGTGGCCTAGGTTGGCCTTATGGGTAATCCGGGCCTGATCGAACCCGGTTCCCCAGATTCGCGACCAGACACTCAGACACGCGGCCCCGAGACCCCACGTTCGTTCAAATTCATTTAAATATATCGTGGCCGTAAGCCGATCTCAATCGACGCCAAAAATTATTTTGAATTTTAAAAGACACAAAAGTAATTTCTGTGGTGCATTCTCCACGCCAACAATGGGTGCCCGTGAAGTGGCGCCTGGTAAACACTCGCACGGTACGAATATGTGATCATTACCGATATCTGCGAGGATATCGCCCCCTTTGCCCCCCCCCCTTCAAATCGGCGCCTGTGGTAACAATATTGTATACATTCATAAAAGCCAAAGGAAAAAAAATATTTTGTCCATACAAACCACACTGGCTCCAATTTGCTCTCTGGTGAAAACGTCTTCTAGGTAGGCGGCTTTTTTCTCCAGGACAGTGAGATACGTCTGTAGGCGTGAATAGCTGTAAGGCGGCGCCAGCGCAAACTGAAAAATCTCGTCCTCTTTGTCGAATCCGAATGCGAAACTGAGAACGTGATGACCCTGGTGTGCAGGAGATTTGTGATAGAATACGTGACGTTTTGGAATTCGCTGCCTGTAAAACAACGCAATTGAGGAATTAATTTATTTATAGTACGATAAATGGATTTAATGGCTAGCGGTATAAACTCTGAGAAAAACACAGGGGCATTTAAAATATTGAAAAACAAATAAAATCGATTTATACCTTCTGGAAATGTAATAATTTACATTCATATGAGATGCACATAAAAAAGAGTAAAGTCACATGAATTCTTCTAGGAACATTCACCGCGGAACATTCACCGCTGGGAAAATTCACCACATACAATTCACTGCAGACAATAGATATAAGAAAATGTCTGGATGGTGCTAAGGACTGTACACTATATATTCCAGAACGCAGCACTGAAATCGTTTTTAAATAACATGTGAAAGAATATAGGAAAAGTTCATATTTTCTAAGAATAAAATAAGTAAACAAGCTTTTATTAACAAAAATATTGAGTATTGACACACCCTACATTATAAAATGGCGTTGTGATATATTTATTTCTTTTAAAAATAAATTTTTTATTTTAAATCAATATACCATTAGACATTACGCTTTTTATTTCTTATTAATAGATGATATCTTTATACAGAAGACTTTTACTTGTTCTTTTGCATATACTACATTTTGATTTTAATCTATTTCCCGCCCATAGGTACAAAATCTTTAAATAAAATTTACGATGAAATTATACAGGGTGTTATGTAAGTATAATGTGCCATAGTTCAAGGTATGATAAAGAGAACTGAAAAAAGTTATAATCTGAAATATATTCTGCAAAATCTGTTAAGTTGTAAAAGGTATGAGACTGTAAAGTCGACCGATTACGAAATCTAAAATCAAGTTCCAAAAAGAAAAATATATATTTGTTGGTTGTCATTAATGATGTTAAGTTTACAACCAATGTCTGTTACTTTCAATAATTAAGAATACACCGACATGCATTTGATTTACGAAGAAGTGCGCCAAAACAGTCACCATTAATAAAAAATGTCTTATCCGACTTCAAAACTGACTTGTGTTGTTGTTTTCACTCAAACTACTCTGATTTTTAAATGATGATTATTCAAATAAATAATTCTTATTAGTCCATTTTGAAGTACAAAGCACGTTAGAAAAGAAATTATTGCAGATTACGATACCTTGCAACCTTGTTTATTAAGTGGTAACGTTTGATACATTTTGTACATAACACTGTTTATACAAAAAAAATACTATTATTTCACGGTCTTTGGCATATTATCCTACAATATAAAAATGTAAATAAATTTTAATACTTACCATTTTGGTCTGGTGGATGACTTGACTAAAGGTGTCAGATGTTCCCCAAATAAATTTTTACTTTTACTTAAATTGACTATATTGAATATCACTTTCTGTAACAAATATAACAAAGTAACATAGGATACTTACGTTTCCAATTAATTTCAGAGTGGAAAACTTTTATATTTCTTTCATATATTCGTATAGTTCGACATAATTTTTTAAACTAATATCTTGTGCCTAAGATACTAGTAATTGTTAGTTTGCGACTTCAAAAAACAAATCTTGTAATAGAAATAAATAATAATAATATTTTGTCGGCTTTTGAACTCATACAATTTTCTTACATTATATTCTATGCAATGTACATATTTGAAATATCAAAGCCCCTGGTGGGAATCGAATCCACGACCCCAGGGTCCGAGCGGCGAAGGTCGCTTTGAGCGCTGCCAGGCACTGTCTAAATACGGTCGACCATCGAAGTAATGAAAGAAAGAAATAAATGACGTTGATGTGAGAATGCGACATTTTGGCGCCAAAATATTTCAGCTGAAAATGCGACCTACATTTCAGGCATATTTCTTAACAATGAAGACTACCTCGAATATCGTATCATATGCCAGAGGATATAGCGTATTGGAGATGTGGGTATCACACGACGCCACAAAAAAGAAAATTCAACGAATATTACAAATAAAACCCAACGTTCATTTGTGTTTGTGGGAGGTTTTTACGCTCTTTATATACTGTATTTATTGTATCTGTACTGAAAGCCTGGAATTAAACTTGTATATATTTAAAATAGAAATAAATACTAAACATAAGAAAATGAAAGTATTGATTAATACGTTTTCTCGAGAAAAGAAATAATAAAAAAAGAGAGAATTAGAAGAAAAGAAACTGAATGCAGGGGCATTTCCACTGTGGTTTTTAAATTATTTTAATTTTTTGTATAAAACATATTTCAAAATCTATATATTGTATAGAAAACCACTATCATTCAAAAATCTTTCATTAATAGAAAATTTATTATTCCCAACAGGAGTTTCAGTTTCATTTTCATTTTTTTTTATTTATATTTCAATGAACTTGTAAATGTCAGATTCAGATAAAAATTTCTCTTATAGAGCTGCATGAAAGAGTCAGATCCTATTAGAAAACTTGTTTCAAATAATATTTTGAAAAGTAAAAATTGTTTTTAAATGTAGGAATTGAATTCCAAATATGAATTATTTTATCTAATATATCATCACAAGTAACACGACGGACTATCTACTTGTCTTGTGACTGATTTGCGCTAAACGTTTTTATGGTCTATAATCTGTTCAACTAATGCAACCAGCACTACGTACATGAAAGGCGAACAACTGACCTTCAATATTATCAAACTTAATGCATGCGTTGAATTTGTTCCATAGAGCAAAATCGTTTGCACATTTCTTGACAATTTTTAAGACAAAATTGATAGTCCCCATAGAAATTTTCAATTGTCTTTTGTTTTTGAGTTGCAGGCTAAAACTTGTTCTTTTGTTAATTTTGAAAATACCTCCTATCTCGTTTATTATGAGAGATATGGAGAAAACGTGTAATCAATTTTTATTCGGTATCTTATGCGGAAAAATATGGCGAAACATTATTTTTTTAGTTGTAAAAACTTGTATAGTTACATAAAAACTATAATTTCATATATGAGATTCCATTTTATGTTGTTGTAGTTTAACATATAGCGTTTTCAGCTTACACAGTGCAAGTGCGCACTGAGTGCAACATATCACGTGACCACACTGAACGAGTTCTGCCCTCATTCGCCATATTTGCACTGACACTATTGCACTTGCCTAGGGAGTCAGTGCACAAAAGTCGCACTGAGCCAGTGCACGGTGCAACTTTTTCTTACGCTGAAAACGCATCAGCTGACTATTTTTTGCACTCAATGATAAGCTGAAAACGCTCAGTGCAAAAAAGTGCGCACCAGTGTGCACTCGACTTGTAAGCTGAAAACGCTAATAGTTTCCACATATCCAATACATCAAATCTGTAAATATATAGATATGTTTAAGTGATCCGTTTTTTGCCGGTCAGTGTAGTAAAATATTTGCGCCTGTCTTTATGTAAGATATTTCACAGTTTGCACGGTTCTAACCTAGGTATTGATATTTATTAAATATGAAATTATGTGTTCCTACCTGGTCTTGCTTTACGTTGTCGACGGTAAAATTAAACCAAAACCTAAACCTAGGGCTACACGTATCAGGTCTAATGAACAGATCATATTCGAATTCGGATACCAGGTCCACTCTTCCTAAATTTCCTGTTTCGAAGGAGGCGTCGAAGCAAAGATGCCCACGTTTAGCCTTGCCGCTGTGACCTGGTGGACGCATGATTATACGGCTGACATTACCGAGGCCGCCTTCTCCGTCACTATCGTCACTGTCTAAAAGAAAAAGAAGAAATAAATATTATGTTTATACGAATAAATTCAATGGAAGTGGTTGCTTGATAAAATATTATGAATAATAAGTTTTCATCATCAATAGAAACCACAAAAACACAATTAGAAACCGTGCCTCAAATTCAAACTATTGGAGAATGGGGTATTCTCATAAATTTTTTATTTTATTTTCTGAAACTTTCACATATTTGTATTAGAAATCCAAAATTTGTAGTTTTTTATTTAAGTTGAGTGAGATGAATTTTTATTACCTGAAAATTTAAATTTTACCGGATGTGACGTAGGATGAGTTGATGACATTTCGAAATATTATAGAAATAGAAAACTTGTAACAACATAAAACGCAATAAACTAACACAAGGACAGTTGACAACGAGTCAATGGCGGAAAAAGTGTTTCTTGTTAATCTTCTAAAAATTAATTTTTTTTTAACATGATTCCGTTATTTTTCAGCATACAAAATCCTCAATGTTATAACGTTTTTTACCTTAAATTTTTAATACATTAGAATACCTCATTGTTTCGACTTTGAACCAAAGGCCCCGGCTTCAAACCGTTATTATTTTCCTTTCGATTAAAAAAATACGTATATATCATTTCGGTTCCGGTTTTCGTTCCGGCAAAAATAATAGTTTTTTTCGGTTTTTGGTTTAGTTCCGAGTGATTAATTATTATTAAATCTAAATCGAATTCTCTTTCGTGTAAAACGAGTTGCGACTGCGCTACGAGACCCGCAAATGAAGAAACAACAACGACATTTGAAGTGGAGAGTTAAGTTTGTATTAATGCGCATATTTGAACATGTACCGAAATAAGCCGATTTTAGATTCAGCTCCGGGTTTCGTTCCGACAAAAATTACGGTTTTTTCCGGTTTGCAATTCAGTTCCGGTTCGAAGTCCTGGAATAAACTAAATAATAAATATTTAAAAAAATCTTACATCTGGAAGAGACAGATGAAAGGAAAAGTAACGTGCCAATACACGTACTTTCCCTTTTGTCTATCTTTATTTAGATTGAGTTTATTTTCTTAATTGATTATATCTTATTAGGTAGAAATGGATACGTAATAAAGTAGATAAATCTTAAAATAATGTTACATCTTAGAGAGGCAGATAAAGGAAATGTAACGTGCCAATTAATGCACTTTCCCTTTTCTTTGGCTTTATTCAGATTTATGCAACATTGATAAATATAAATGAAGTATTAGTTTGCATTACATATTTTTGCCAAAATAGCTTTAACATTATCAATGTTTATTTGTATTTCTTCATGACAGAGCTTTTTAGTTTTTACAATATTTCTTCTTTTGTTCTGTTTAAAATTTTGTCGTATTATTTTTATTATTAATAATAGTTAATATTAATAGATACTAGGCATCATTCTAAAGGGGGTTTGCCTAAATTTATCAACCCTCTTTCTTTGTGGAAAAAAGTAAATATATTTCTCTGCAACCTTTGCAAACGTATTGCATGATTGGGCAACTAATATAGAAAAAAAAAATATTTAAGAATTTTAAAATTTCAACAATTAATGAAATAAACATATTAATAAAGCATTATTCTTTTAAATACTTGGTTTGGCTGACTGGTAACATATCTATTCTAATAGGTATATAGCAGTGGCGGCTTGTCAGGGTAGGCAGGTGAGGCAGTGCCGCACCCGAAAAGAAATAAACCTGTAAATAATGTTAAGTAGTATGTAAATTAAATTTCAACTTATTACATTAATGCTTGTCTTTATAAATATCAAAAGAATAATTTAAGCCACCACCATAACTAATCTGTAATGCAGTTCACCTAATTTACATCCTTTGAAGTGCTTCTCGAAATGAGTAGTTTAATGCTTAATATTGCCTAATGTGTTTGATACGGCTTTCATTCATACGAGCGCTAAACAGCGCTGTTCGAGGCAGTGCTTCAAATACAAAATGCAATGAGAGGATAAAAGATAGTTACTTTACTTTCCACATTCACTTTACGTGAATACAATCAAACGCGGCATGCTGACAAATTTTGTAAATAAGTTCACGACATCTACTGTACATATTGCAAGCCAGATTAAATAATATTAACGAGATAAACATAACATAACCTGTCTAGCATTTTTATTATAATAGGCCCTGGTTTGCGACTTTGATACGTATGGCAGTAAGTATTTAATTCTTTTATTTTTGTCGTAATTTTTATAGTTTACCTACGTATAGGGTTTTTGTATTTTGAATTTTAGTTGAAAACAAAACAAGTGTAATGGTTTCGACTGGGACTTTAAAAGATAACAACTTCGAATTAAATGATAATAATATAAGGAATAATTCTGAAGATAGTATTTTTTTAATGAACAAAAATCCATTTCATCGACTCTTATGAAAATAAACTGTTTGTCAAAGAATTAAAACAAACAGACCATCTCTGCTTTGTTCTGATCTTAGTACATCATTAATAAATATTGGAGAAGGAGGCAAGATACAATTAACACCTGCTATGATGAATATAACTGGCTTGGCAGCAGTAAAGTACATAATAAATTATTTTGTTGGCCGTTCATACTTTTTACTAGTACTACTAACATACGTAAAGATCACATTGCTTCAACTTATAAATGAGTGCTTTTAAGGAAGCAAAATATTTCTACCGCAATTGATAGTGCAAGAAAAATTGAAACGTATTCAAAATTGGGCGGAATATCGGCCCTGGTAGGATCTTTTTTGTTTCTCGTTTTTGTGTAAGTTTCAGTAGTTTTTGTCTATCAGTAGGATTCATTCTAAAGTATATAGTAATCTAAGCGTCTGTAGTCGTATTATTGTCCCCCTTATTTGATCTAAGTTCTATATTTCATCTACCACAACCTGCTCTAATCGGCTTAATAATTTTCCACAATAATCTTTGTTACGGAAGACAGATCGCTTATGGTCTATAATCTACAGTCTACACTGTTTTGAATTGTGTATTGTCTCCCCCTTAGTTCAGGAAATTTTTCAGAGGTCACCCTATGCAGCTCTTTGTTGAAAGAATCTTTAGAGGTTCCCAGTTTTGTTAAACGGTAGTAGCACCTCACCACAAATTTATTGATTTCCTGTTTCCATGTTATTCGTTGCCTACGGGAGGAAGTCGTGGGCTGTAATTGTGAAGCAGCAGAGCAGCAACATTCTCTTCCTTGAACGACGTCGGTTGTTTTTGGGGACGTCGAGCAGGATAACATTTTTGGTTTCTGGTCCTTGAAACATTGTTTTGGTGGTTTGCAGGCCCATCATCACAATTGAAATTGAAATTTTTAAATTGTAAATGTTGAGTATATATATATATTTTAGCAAGCCATATAAAATTGGTGGAATATATAAGTAATGCAATGCTGTTAACAGTATTATATATACATATATATATATATATATATATATATATATATATATATATATATATATATATATATCGTTCTCAAAATGACGCTTTTTTAACAAAGTCAATTATTTAAAGTAATTAATACTATTTTATGATCAATATTAGATATACGAGCCCAAACTCATATTGATTCGGTTAACATTTTCAGAAAACAAATTATAAAATTTTCTACAAATTTAATTTTAATATATAGATCTTAAACTTTTATTTTAAGTTACATCGCCTTTATAAGTAATACCATAGCATATTTTCCTGTGAGTATAGACCATATTACTATCTCAATGCGCATGCTCAGAATGCACCAATCATATGCTTGGGAGTACAGCAGAAATGAAACCAATGTTATCTTATGGGAAAAATTGTAGTTTTAAAGCAAAATATTATTTTATGTAGACGTAAATGAATAATAATTTTTTTCTTGCAAGTTTCATTTCATGTTTAACTACAGGACTCTGCCATTATAATATATAAATAAAAATAAAATAAACATTAAAATTTAAAAATTTTAAGCCCCTGTTTACTCTTCTGTCACTGCCAGATAACCCCAAACTAATCTTTAGTTCTTGTTATTCTTTTGTAAAGTGCGTAATATATATTTTTTTAATTATACCTGTTTACTATTGTTTTTCATTGTGCCAAAAGTAAGGGATGTCGGTAGAAGCTAAATCTGGGCTAGAAGATGACCCGTACAATATTTGTCGAACTATTATCATCAGTCATTTGACCCATAGTTTATTAAAGTGTTAAGTCTATATTTAAGCTGAAAGAAATTTGTAGAAATTTCTAATCGTTTGTGTAGATTCTATAATTTTTTGAAAATGTAAACCTGCCGCATTGTTATGAGTTTGGTATTGCAAACTAATTTCAAAATATTTCTGTAATTTTGTGCTGTCTTCTTCAGTTAAAATTGCGTGAAGTAGTATGAGAGCTTGAAAAATATGCCTCTGTTATTATTATTATTGATTTATTATTGTTCAAATAATAAATTACATATGTAATATTACACAAAACGATTTTAAATAATTTACAGAAATAGCTTAATATTTCAATATTTTAAAAAGTCCGATCCATTTTTTGTAAGTTGCCAAATGAGTGCCTTTTAGCTTATTTTTTAAATATTGTAATTTTTTTTTTTAATCTGTTCTCTACAGGTTACACTATCACAAAATATAATCTGTTTTTAATGATTCTGTATGTAAATCAGCAACATGTTTTCCATAGTGTATTGTGGGTCACGGACAGTTATTTTAAATTTCAGATTTTTCATAAAATGAATTTTAAAATCTGTAGTTTTTCAAGTGTTAAACAGTTTATATCTTAGTATCTATTATTTAAAAGAATACGGATACATATTTATATTATTTTTTATCATATATGTATGTAAAAATTATAATTTTACCTCATTAACCTTTATTTAAGTTAATTTAAATAAATTTCAAGAGGGGATTCCACCATTTTTTTATATAATTTCATCTGAACGTATAAGTAAAACTAAGACTGTCGGTGAAAATCCGGTGAAAAAATTCCTATTAATAAGCGAGTTATAGTCCTCCGAAATTTGAAAATATAGATGTGACGTCACGTATATAAGTTTTTATATCAAACTATTTTCTTCATGGACCTAAATGTTCTTGAAATATATGCTATTTCTAAATTATATTTATAAAAAATAAATGAATATTATTATACTGTACAAGTCGACATGATTTATAATTGGAAATGTATTTAAATTATTAAGTTTAATGCAAAATATTTATATTCAAATAAAAACTGTTTGAAAATTACACTACTGGACTGATAGCCACTGCTCCGCTATTTGAATTTCTCTACTTCCATTGGTAGTAGGATCCTCCCCCTAACTCGGTATTCGTTATATATTTGTAGGTATGGTGTTTGAATCGCCAATCAAAATAATATATATATATATATATATATATATATATATATATATATATATATATATATATATATATATATATATATATATATATATATATATATATGGATTTCATGTGAGTGACGAGCTGCTAAAACAAAAACCACCTTATTTCCGAAGTATTTCAATTATATCATTTTATTTCTTTATTAATATTCATTATTAAGTATATACTTCCACTATTTTTTACTAATTTCTCTTAATTCGATTGAGCTGTTAAATTATTTATACATTCAATATGAAATAGTCGCTTCACTGTCTTAAATTAAATTCTGTAAATCTAGCCTTAAATATTTGATATCAACGTTAATAATTTTATCCAACTACAGAATTACAAAACAAGAACACACTGTTAATTATATTATAAGGTGACTTCGTGATAATTTTTTGCTGCCAGTTACAGGATAACAGCGTGCCGCTAAATTAAAGCGTATTTAGTGACATTTAATTTTTAAAAGCATGTCAACATCAAAGGGATTTATAAAGTCAAGTAGAATTGTCTCTGTTCCACAATACAGTGGGGATTTATTTTTAGCTGACCACAATTTAATATTTTTGAAATATTAATCACTTTTATTATTTTGTCTTTTTAGATACCATTTTTACATATTATTTCTTGTACATCAATATTCAAACAATTTACTGAATTTATATACCTAAAATAGTATATTAAAGAACGTGTTTTATAAGACATGTTTTTTTCGCACGCGTCAAAATTTAGAAAACTAGCGTTAGCGAGTTTTCTAATTGATAAGTGCGAAAGAAAGTCTTATAAAATGAGTTCTTTATACTATTTTTTATATTTTGCGCCTTCTACAATAACGTTTACTTACTCAATTTGTGATTATATTTGTAACCATTTGTACATTTTCATGTAAATAATCTTCCCTAAATAAAAAAATAATAATAATAATTTCGACAGTATATTATTAAAATGAATTGTCAATTAACTAAAAATAAATTAGGTAAAAATGGGTTAAAGAAACGTCATCTAGTACCAACCGTCTAAAACAAAAAATTGCGTATCGAAATGAAGGTCATTACGATACGCAATTGCGTATCGTAATGACTTCATTATGAACGCAAAATATAAAAAAATATGTACACGGTGCTATAAAATAGTGATTTTTAAAAATATGAATCTTACCGTCATTTATTTTTTGATAAATGCTAGTATGGTCCAAAGGATCATAAGCAGTCAATGTAGACATACTAAACTAACCACGAGATCACAACATAGTTTGCGGAGGTAGGTTATATTTAAAGTTCACAAACAAGTGGTGCAGAATGGGTGTTTGCACATTGGCTGAAACTGTGCTTGTCTGATTGAGCTGAGGCATTTAACGCTTTATATAGCTCGTGCTGTGAAAATGTTATCTACATGGTACTAGACACACTCGTGCGTGCTTCTTCCGTGAACTCACCCCCGTACACGGATTATTTCTGAAAAGTCAGAGACGAATTCGCTCCATTTACTATTTCACACGGAAGAAACGAATTGCGCTTATACGTTACAAATTTTCTTAAAAATGCTGTTGTAGTAATGGCGGGATAACACAGTGGTAGGGTGCTGGCGTTTGGATTCAGAGATCGTGGGTTCGAATCCGGCCGCTCTTTTGAAATGAGAAGATATACATTGAATGGTATAGCGCTTGCCAAGATATACCGTTATTAATCTGTTTTACTAATTGCGGTGTACCTCTTTCCCAGTTAGAAACTTCTTTACCTGAGTGGTAAGGGTGCGATTTCCGAAAAAATTTTATTTGCAAGAAACAACACGAGAAAAATAAATAAATAAATAAATAAAATAAATAAATATATCATCACGGCTTATTACCCATTGCTGGGTGTGCCAATCTGCTTTCAACACAGATGTCGGTAATGATGAAATATTTGCACCGTGCGGGCGCTTACCAGGCGTCACCTCACGGGCACTCATTGCTGGCGTGGAGAGTGCACCACAGGGGTCAATTTTGTGCCATTTAAAATTGGAAATATTCGGCGTCGGTCGGGATCGAACCCGGTTCCCCAGATTCGCGACCTGACACTCAGGCACGCGGCCACAAATGTAAATGGGGTCTCGTGGCTGCGTACCTGAATGTCTGGTCGCGAATCTGGGAAACCGTGTTCAATCCCGATCGACGCCAAATATTTCGAATTTAAATGACAAAATTGACCCCTGTGGGGCACTCTCCACGCCAGTACTGATGGCCCGTGAGGTGACGTCTGGTAAAAGCCCGCACGGTACAAATATGTCACCATCATTACCGAAATCTGTGTACAAAGCAGACTGGCACACCCAGCAATGGGTAATATGCCGTCAAGATATATTTATTTATTTTTATTTTTAAATGAAACTATACATATTTGGTAATTTTTAGTATATGATATACACGAGAAAAATAAAGGGTATTTGGAAGATATTAACTGTATTTTTAAAATTTGAAAAACCTAATAATTTTATTTAAGTACAACCCTAAGTTTCTTACCCTTATAATATTTTTCCAACTTTTCAGCTGTGAGGGTATAATAAACTCAATAACGGTATATCTTGGCAAGAGCTACACCTCAAGGGTACCTATACCTGCTTTGAGTATAGTAAAATAATTTTTCTGTTCCTTTAACAATAAATGTCATTTTTGTATGCCACTTTATCATAATAGGGGATTACAGCGCAATTGAATTAAGAGAAATTAGGAAAAAATATTGAAAGTATATGCTTAATAATGATTATTAATAAAGAAATAAAACGATACAATTGAAATACTTCGGAAATAATGGGGTTTTTGTTATAGCAGCTCGTCACTAATATGAATTACATATATATATATATATATATATATATATATATATATATATATATATATATATATATATATATATATATATATATTATTTTGATTGTCGACTCAAAGACGGCCTATAAATATATAACGAATACCCAATTAGGGAAAGGATCCTACTACCAATGGAAATTCAAAAAGCAAAGGCGTGGCAAACTGTTTTTATTTGAATATAAATATTTTGCATGAAACTTAGTTATTTAAATACACTTCAAATTATAAATCATGTAGACTTGTACAGTATAATAATATTCATTTATTTTTTATAAATATAATTAAGAAATAGCATATATTTCAAGAACATTTCGGTCCACGAAGAAAACAGTTTGATATTAAAACTTATATTCGTGACGTCAAATCTATATTTTCAAATTTCGGGGGACTATAACTCGCTTATTAATAGGATTTTTTTCACCGGATTTTCACCGATAGTCTTAGTCTTACTTATACGTTCAGATAAAATTATATTTAAAAAAATGGTGTAATCCCGTATTACCACAATAATTATAGTTTTATTGCTGAACACGGCAGATTCAATTTTTCTGACTATCATCTGATCATCTGGTCTGAAGGGTGTACCATAAAATTAATTTTAGTTCGATAAATACCGAGCCACTCGATATATTCTTTTGTGAATAGGAGATTTTAAAATTATTTTGTTTATTCAAATCATACGGATAAGGAATATCAGTTGCATAATAAAATTGTGGGCTGTACAAATACATGATTTTCTGAACGCTCAGTTTTGTTAACGTGTTATTATATTATTTATTGATTTCTAATTTGTTTCTATATATATTATAGTTACTATTGTGCATTGTTTGTATATGTATACATTAATCATAATTATTTAGCATTTCACGTAGGTAATTGAATATTTCATTATGTTTGTATATTCATCACAAATTTCACAATTCTGATATAATTACAACTGAGCAAATAATTCTATATTGCATCTAAAATTAATATATATACCGTGTGTCTGTCTTAAAGGTGTACATAAGAGATTAACATGGCAAATCAGTTTTTTGCAATTTCCTGCTCGCCTAATTATTTTAAGCAAAAACGTGTCAAATAAAAGTTTTAGGGCATAAAATTCTGCATCTAAAACAATTACCTTTACATGCTTTGTACCTACAGAAATGAAATATGAAAATATCGAAAATTACGTTGAAAATATCGACACCCATGGAATTGAACGAAAAATAAATAAATGCTTGACGTTTTATCTGTCACAACGTAAGTTAACTTATTTGACGTTTCTAACAATATGATAAAACATCAAGCATTTATTTATTTTTTGTTCAATTCCATGGCGGGCCCCCGGCTCTAGAGAGGCCCCAATTTGCATTATTTATAATTTTGTTACTACTGCGAAATTTTTAATTTAATAATTTTTTTATAGCAACGTACAAATTTATTTAGTCCATTAGTTTTTTAAATGTCAATATTGACTAAGGGGCCCCTTATCCGCTATGTAAAATCAAGCTCTTTATTTTCCATCACATTTCGTCCGGTAGAATTTCGAATTCTTGGCAAATATTTTCCTGCAACTGATCCAGAGTTTTCTTTAAAATAACCCCAAAAAAAGAAGTTTGAGGCTGTCAAATCAAGACACCTGGCGGCCAATGTGTATTACCAAAACATGGGATTAAATAACGATTAGAGAATGATTTTTGCAAAATTGCTATTATTTAGACTGTATGATACTGATCCATCTTGCTAATACCATATTTTGTCGCATCCAAGTTCTTTCATTTGGGATACCAAAAATGTATGAATCAATTCCCTGTAACTTTCACCAGTGGACTATGCCACAATTTCATTTTCAGAAAAATACGGGCCAATCACATTTTCATAGGAAATGTAATACCAAACAATTACTTTGGTGGGATGTAAAAGTGGCTAATCTTGAATTTTCAGGCCTCCAATATTGGTTATTTTACTTCTTAACATATCAACTCAGATGAAAGTGAGCCTAGTCACAATTTCCACAAGTTCTTGTGGTATGTAGTTCTTCATAATAAACGCTACAATTAAAAACGGGCCCCAAAAACTTTTTGCGGGCGGGCCCCCGAACTCTTAGTTACGCCACTGGTTGGAAGCATTGCAAACAACAGTTTTAACTTTCAGTTAGCTCTAAGCAAGAGTGGTAAGAAAAATTTTGAAACAACCGTTGGTTAGCAAACACTAACTGTCACTTTAACTAGATATGATAGGAGCGGGACTTAGCCAAAAAAAAATTGTTTACTTCATATATTAATAGCCTTATTTTTAAATTGATGCTTGAGAAAAGAAAATTGCAATGTATTCTATTTTTAACATGGTTAGTGTTTCTTTTTATAACGTACGTATCATATCAGACTATATAGTGTGGGTTAGATTGACATGTTTCATTAGAATTTTAAATAGTCCCTTTAATATCGACTGTGACAGTCATCGTGTCTACATTTATCGTGTATCGACATCTGCAAAATCTACACAAACAATCAAATTGAATAAATTTTTGTGATATTTTTATTTCTTTCAATAGATTTTAATATGTATGACATGCATTGGTGTCATTGTTAACTCAAATGACATTTTATATTAATAATATACATGTATGTATCACGTGCCAGTAAAATAAAATATGCAATAGAAATATAAATAGAATTTTTTTACACTAAAGTGGCGGATATGCAGTCATGTAAAACTGGTTGCAGTCTCTAAAATTAAAATTAAATCAAATATTCTAAAACTTCATAGAGAATAATAAAGTACATGATTTATTTTAATAATAATGTATAATAGATAGACTAAAACAATTTCACTCACAATTAAAAAAAAACAAATGATTTATTAGTATTATCGAGAGGTGGTTCATCTTTGTCCCTGTACTGCGACCTTTCTGGTCTATTGTACCCTCCGTGTTTTACTTCTATTCTAGAAGTCCTGTTTGTTTTGTGAACTGCAGGATTTTCTTTAGACTGTTGTCCTTTAGTGTCTCAGTATGCAATTTCTTTGCTCCTAAAAGACTATGTCTGCTTGCCATAAATGCTTCGCAGTGACATATTAAATGTTGAGGAGTTTCATCCTGTTCTTCACATCCTCTGCATGTTGGTTCTTGTTTAAGGCCCAACCTGTGCAAATGTTTGTTTAATTGACAGTGTCCTGTTACCAGTCCTGTTATTAATCTAACATCTTGCTTGCTCATTAAGAGTAAGTTGTCAGTTCTTTTCTTGGATGGCTCATTCAGGAAGAGCTTGGGGTGTCTCTGGCCTGATATGGCTGTCCAGTGCCGTTTGTGCCATTGCCAGAGCAAAGTATTAATTTTCTGCTTAACTGTTTCCGCAGTTATTCCGCATGCAGGTTCGGGTCCTATAAAAGGTATATTTGTCCCGTCTTTTGCAAGACGGTCGGCTACCCGGTTTAGTATAATATGATGCCTGCAGGCCTGGAATGGTTTATCATCTCTTCGCTGAACTAAAGGCTTTAGTGCACCACACTGATGAGATCCAATAAGAACGAAACGCGTGTTAAGTATAATTTTTTGAAATAGAACAGTTTCACAAGTATCGTAATAATGTACTTTATTGTACTTTTATTATCAAATAATTTAAATATTACTGTTTGTTTCTATAAAAAGTACGAGCATCTCGAAAACAAAAACCTGTATCATGAACAAGAATCCAAAAGTAAAACTATAAACATTTGATCGTAGATGACTGTGCTTTTTTTGGTGTGAAATGCGAAATTTTTCGGCGTCGTCTCTGTATTCGATTACCATACCATGATAGGATCTTTCTCTACTCTTTCACTTCTATTTCTATGATTAGACGCACGCAACACCCACTCAAACCTGATACGAGTATAATCAGTTCATGGAGTTTCGATGTTGCTGTGAACACTTCAATGTTATATGTATTCTGTTTAATGGAATGGAATCCTTAAAATGCTTCTTGGCTTTGCTTTTATCCTCCAATTCTATCAAGTGGAAGATATTTGTTTCGGGAAATTTGATTAACCCTGAACTCTAAGTAAATCGTTATATTTGAATAATATATTAATTCCGCAGAAACTTAAGCTAAAAATTCTTGAAAAAATTTCCTACGATCGTACGTAAAAAATATAAACTTCTTCGACTTATCTTGTTGACATCAGTTTTATATCATTTCATTTTGCATCATAATAGGGGATTCCACCATTTTTTTAATATAATTTCATCTGAACGTATAAGTAAAACTAAGACTGTCGGGGAAAATCCAGTGAAAAAATTCCTATTAATAAGCGACTTATAACCCCGAAATTTGAAAATATAGATATGACGTCACGAATATAAGTTTTTATATCAAACTATTTTCTTCGTGGATCTAAATGTTCTTGAAATATAAACTATTTCTAAATTATACAGGCTGACTCACAACTCGCGCCCCAGAGCGAATGAGGAAATACGAGACTGCAATCGGATGTGTAATTTCGAAGAAAAAAAATCTAGCTTAAAAGATATCCGAGAAAAGACGTCTTAAAATTGACCAATCAGAGACCTACACCTTTAACGTGTGTTTGCCGTAATTTTACGTTACTAGGGTTTTATGGCTGGGATGTGGATATAATAATGTGAAAAAATTACCAATCTGAATTTTGGACTATGACTGAATACACTATCTCCGAGGCTATCTCATTTCAAAAACGTTCCATAAGGTTTCAAATACGCGTATAAAAAAAAACATTTACATCATGCACGTTAATTTATAGACTGAAATGGTATATTTCTCTGATTTTCCAAGCACGACTTTCGTGCTTTAGATCATTCTTATATTTAGAGAAATCTAGCCAGATTGTAATACGTTGCTAATTCAACAAATGACAATCTGGCCGCCTTTCACACATTTTTGGTGCAATAAGTCGGTGCACCTTAGATGCTACGTCATAAGCGGTGATGACGTTTTGTGTACCTAGACGCTTCCTACAAAATTTTGAATGTACTCGTATTCGTTATTATTATTATTATCGAGAGGTGGTTCATCTTTGTCCCTGTACTGCGACCTTTCTGGTCTATTGTACCCTCCGTGTTTTACTTCTATTCTAGAAGTCCTGTTTGTTTTGTGAACTCCAGGATTTTCTTTAGACTGATGTCCTTTATTGTCTCAGTATGTAATTTCTTTGCTCCTAAAAGACTATGTCTGCTTGCCATAAATGCTTCGCAGTGACATATTAAATGTTGAGAAGTTTCATCCTCTTCTCCACATCCTCTGCATGTTGGTTCTTGTTTAAGGCCCAACCTGTGCAAATGTTTATTTAATTGACAGTGTTCTGTTACCAGTCCTGTTATTAATCTAACATCTTGCTTACTCATTAAGAGTAAGTTGTCAGTTCTTTTCTTGGATGGCTCATTCAGGAAGAGCTTGGAGTGTCTGGCCTGATATGGCTGTCCAGTGCCGTTTGTGCCATTGCCAGAGCAATGTATTAATTTCCTGCTTAACTGTTTCCGCAGTTATTCCGCAGGTAGGTTCGGGTCCTATAAAAGGTATATTTGTCCCGTCTTTTGCAAGACGGTCGGCTACCCGGTTTCCTTCGATATCTGAGTGCCCGGGTACCCATATCAGTCTTAGTTTGTTACTCGCTCCTAAGGACTCGTATTCGTTAACATCAAATAAAAAAATATGAAAATCGTAAAAGTTCTTTGTTCTTTCAGAAATTTTAATTACATTTTATTTTATATTGTACAGGATGTTCCCCGCGTAAGGAATTTCAATTGTATATTCTTGAGAACTGAAGGGAAGTTAATTTATTGATTTTGGTTAAAATTAGTTTAGAATCTTACCAAGTTTCAGCTTCAGAAGTTCTGCAATCTTAATATAAATTAATTTATGCATTATTTGCTTAAATGCTTTTGAATTTATAATGATACAAAACTTTGACATTCCGAGAAATAAATCAAAGCAGAACCAGAATATATTTTTTTAAATATTTGTTATGTTATATCCTTCTGAGGCACAAATACAATAATTAAAGAGCCAGGGAAAAAAATGTGTGTTTTTTTCAATACGCCAATTTTAAAGTTTGAAACCTTATTTTTGAATACCCACAGATGGGCCGAGTTTCAACGTATGTGGAATCTAATAGAATTTTACCAATCTGACTACTGAATCTACTAAGTAAAATGCTTGGACCGTCATCCTTTTTAGCTCTTGTATCTCAGGACTGTTACCGCTTTTGTTTTCTTTAAATATATCATTTGAAAGCCCCACCTTCAATCTATTAGAAGGACCGATCATTTGTTTTTCTAGAAAATGGACAATCATCCGATCCCCCCTTGTTCTTCAATTCTAACTGAAAGAATACCGAACTAATTCTAAACTATTGTAAAATATTTTATTTGACAAGTTCGTGTTTGTATCGTTTTTGCCATATCCAATTTCAATTATTCCATACAATAGAGTGAAGTTTTGTGTATCGACAGCTGAATCGTAAAAAGTCTAACATCTGGGGATATAAATTCAGAATATGCCAATATTTCAAATGTAGAAACGATATTTAGAAAAACACAAAACAAGATTCCTAGCAACAAATTGTTTATAGAAAGCTATTTTCCGGTTTCTATAGTAATTTAAGTACAGTGTGTTATTACATTAATGGTAGTTAAGTGAAGTTTTGTGTATCGACAGCTGAATCGTAAAAAGTCTAACATCTGGGGATATAAATTCAGAATATGCCAATATTTCAAATGTAGAAACGATATTTAGAAAAACACGAAACAAGATTCCTAGCAACAAATTGTTTATAGAAAGCTATTTTCCGGTTTCTATAGTAATTTAAGTACAGTGTGTTATTACATTAATGGTAGTTAAAGATATTATTATGTCTCAGGCTCCTAAGAATGAAATTTTATATGTAAACTGAAACTGTTTGAATATGCTGTTGCATGTTATTCTTACTGCATTGCTGTAGTTGGTGTATGATTGGTTTGTTTTATTTATTATTGGTTTTGTAACACGGAAAAGTTTATACATATTTATTAATAAAGCTATATTAATATTTTATTTTATCAATAACATTTCCCATTGAAATGTGTTTTATATTCATAAACGCGAAGCAAAACAAAGGAAATTTGAATAAGCTATTTTATATTTCGCACAGTAAACAAAGCAATCGCGTAAAACAAATATGATTTTATGGCCATGTTATGTACGAGTACGAGATTACGATGTGTTCAAGAGTGCCCTAAATGGGCTATATGTACCTGTTTAGTTTTCATACCTGAACCAAAGTCTCCCATACTGATTCTGTTTGACACAAGGTCGTGGCAAAGTCTAAAATCCCATCACGCAGAGCTCGCGTTCACGATTTTCCAATAAACACGAAACACAAATCGAAGATAATCAAAGTTTCGTCATTGCATCGGTGAATTCGTATTCGCAATAGTCATTTATTTTTACTCGCGGATTGAACTCACTATACCGATTCACACTTGACTGGCGTCTTGCGCATCAAAATGATAACGCTGTCAAATTCATTTGAGAAATTCGTCTCAGACTGGGTTGTTTGATCGATAGCATCGCGTTGTTCGCGTCCAGATTCTGTTTTAAATTCATGGCGATATTTTATTATTCTGCGTCGCGTTTGCTGTTCGCGTGACAAAAACGCTCTTCATAATAAGGTCACTACTCTTTGTCATAATCGAGCAAATTGTTTAGGACTTGGAACTTTGTTCTACGCGGCTTTATGAATGGGGATATAATTGGACATGGACATCACTTCATTATCATAACTAGAATTCATAAATTTACACTGTAACATTGTCTTTATAAATAATATCACACTATTTGCTAAAGAATCACGGGAATTCATTTAGTTTAATGTAGATTTTATTCTCTTGATATGTGCTTGCATGTTTCAAATATCAAAGGGATTTGAATATATTTAAAAAGCTCGGATTGCGTACATTGAAAAATGCTACATAAATACATTTTTCTACAGTCTATGTACAAAGTAGCCATTTGCGCTCTCTTTTGTCAACGCTCTAGAGCGACAAAGTAGAAAAAACGCTCGCTCCTCAAATTTCTAACTATACAATGTTGAGAAATGTTACTTGGCTACATTCTTAATGGAAACGTTTAGTCTGGAATTAATGACACTGTAGTTACACATTACCCACTTGCATAACCAAACAAAATGCCGCATTGCTGTGAAAATAAAATAGGGCATTCATTTACAAAAACGGAAGTATAAAATGCGTAGATTTTGCGCTCTTAATACACAAATAGCTATTTTCTACAGTCTACATACAAAGTAGCCATTTGCGCTCTCTTTTGTCAACGCAAAATGTCACTTTGCCGTTCATGCGCGACAAAGTAGAAAAAACGCTCGCTGTCCAAATTTCTAACTACACAATGTTGAGAAATGTCACTTGTCTACATTTTTAATAGAAACGTTTAGTTAGAAACTAATGGCACTGTAGTTACACATTTACCATCTTCACAAGTCAATCTGACATATAACTGCTATGTCGGTATATTACATAACCAAACAAAATGCCGCCCTGCTGTGAAAATAAAATGCATTTATTTACCAAAACGAAAGTATAAAATGCTTAGATTAGATTGAAGCAATAGCTCAAGAAGAATGAAAAATAACGATAAATTAAACTTAAAAATTAAATATAAAATAAATTATGTGACAGTTGTGCTGCCAGCTGCAAAAGTTTGGCGTGAACGCTCCCAATGGACATCCAATTTTCCACTGCACTAGTTTAATGTACTTGAAACAAATAAATTATACAAAAACTTATAATATTCATTACAAAATTGGCATTAATTTTTTGTAAAAACGAAAGCCAAAACAATATCTTGAAGTCATATTTGAATACGTTCCTATCTTCACTGCAAAACTATTGAATAGTACCTACTGTAAGTACAAAGTGTACATTTTATTATTTTTTGTTATGGTGGAGGACTGTAGAATAGCTATTTGTGTATTAAGAGCGCAAAATGGGACATTGTCCTGCGTCGCGCGGCATTCTCTCGAAATCGACAATGTCCATTTGCGCTCGAAACACACACAAGATTTTTTCTACAGTCGCCACAATGGAGTCCTCCAGCATAACAAAAATTTATTTTTTATTTATTTTTACTTATCGGTATTTTCCATTCTTCTTGAGCTATTGCTTCAATCTAATCTAAACATTTTATACTTTCGTTTTTGTAAATGAATGCCCTATTTTATTTTCACAGCAGTGCGGCATTTTTTTTGGTTATGTAAGTGGGTAATGTGTAACTACAGTGTCATTAATTCCTGACTAAACGTTTCCATTAAGAATGTAGCCAAGTAACATTTCTCAACATTGTATAGTTAGAAATTTGAGGAGCGAGCGTTTTTTCTACTTTGTCGCTCTAGAGCGGCAAAGTGACATTTTGCGTTGACAAAAGAGAGCGCAAATGGCTACTTTGTATATAGACTGTAGAAAAAAAATCTTGTGTGTGTTTCGAGCGCAAATGGAAATTGTCGATTTCGAGGGAATGCCGCGCTCCTGCGTCGCGCGTCAACAACCTCTCAATCGACAATGTCCCATTTTGCGCTCTTAATACACAAATAGCTATTGTTGTTCTGAATTGATGTACAACATTTGAACAGAATATGTAGGTATGAGAGATAAAAATATACGGCACAGTACAGAGCACAGTATTATCGAAAATAATATGTGTATAATAGATCAATTCCAAAGCACGCGTACAACAAAGACGGTTGTGAATAGATTTGTAAAACGTAGAAGATGATAATATGAATGACTAAAAATAAACCTAGTTATCAATGAAACTTTACCTGTATATTGTATATCAAAGTGATTTGATGTTTGTAAAGGATTTGAATAATGTAAAGCATGTTAGTGATGTGGTATGTAGCTGATATGTGGGGTCAAAACCTTTAAAATAGTTAGTTGAATAAAAGGTGTAAAGGTTGAGCATAGCATAGCACGTAGCACGTGTTGATGGTTGGCTGCAGGCCAAGAGTGTGCTTGTGCTTGATCCAGGGCACGGTACAGTAGTTTGGGTCCGGGAACCTGAGACCTGAGTCGAGTTATCTGGGAGAGTAGATGCTCGTGGCCTGATCGTGGGTGTCAGGCCAGGCGGGGGTGTGCTTGTGCACGCTCGTGTGCCGCAGGGCTGGGGCCAGGGCCGGGTGCCGGGTGCCGGGCGCCGGGAGCCGGGCGTCCAGCGTATCGACCGCGTTGTGCGCTTTGCTCGGTGCGCGGAGGCGTCGCGACGGCTCCGGTAAGCTCCGGACGCTGCCGAAGTTGCCCGGAGCTCCAGGCTCGGCGCCGAGCACCAGCCGACACCCTCCACACCACACCATTTATTTATTGCACTCTCTGAATAACACTTGTGTTACGTTTGGTAGTGTACGTTATGTAATAATATATTCCTTACATAATTACTTATTACTAATAATTCGTACATCTATTACTATTGTCCATATTTAATATCAATAGTATTAAAAGTATCAAAATATTAAGCATATAATAATTTAAAATATAAACCTTTTCATTGACAGTTCTTTAATAACTAAGTTCAACTGTTATAATAGGTTGGTTAATGTATCTGCTTCAATATAGATTTTAAATTTATATAATTAAAAAACAAACACACATCACACATATACACATACACGCAACACACACTTTACACACCTACATACATTACATACAAATAAAAGAACGACTAATATCATACCAAACCAAAGCAATCCGCGATAAAACCAAACAACTGAAGATTAAAACAACGTGTTCGGGCAGCGCTACTTTAAACGTTAAAACGTGGTGATAGGAAAGTATTAGTGCAAGGCAAGGTAACGGGTATAAGTATACGCAGTACGGCTCAGCTTCACACCCCCGCATCCAAGCTCACATCGTGTTCGTGGGTGCTCGTGTGTAAGTGTACAAGAACGAAAAAGAGAAAGAGAAGATAACCACCAGCACATCAGCTTCAGCATCAGCAGCAGGTGTCCGTGTCTGTCTGTGTGAACAAGAACAAGAACACGATCACGTCCGCGTCACGCGTTCTGCCGCCCAGTCCAAAACGCGTCCTCACTCTTTTCTTCGGTTTATTGCACAGTGTTACTAGTTAACAGTAACACGCAGTTGATTGTGTAGTTAATTCAATTGTTTTAAATCATTACAAAGATTTATATGTACATATATAAAATAATATATTAAACAAATCACGGACAAGACAAGCAACAAGAACAAGAGTTGGGGGAGCAAAAACAAGAGCAAGAGGAAGAGTAGCATCAAGTTGAAGTTGAAGGATCGAGCAAGTAGCGTAGACGGCACGCGGCCAAGCTAAAGGGTATGTTTAGTCTTATATTGTAGCCATAGTTGGTTGCTGTAGATGGTGTGTGTGTATGTGTGTGTGTGTTGGTGTCATTGCCCCTGGTTCGCGCGCGCCGGCAGCTCGATGCAGGAACGAGTTTTTTGGGGTGGATCTGCGAGGCGAGGGTGTAGAAGCGCCGCGCCGCGGCAGGCTCTGTATTCACGCGGTCAGGGGGCGCGGTCTCTAGTCTAGAGCTAGAGGGCGCTTGTACTCGGAGCTACCAAAGCTACCTCACCTCGGTACCTCCCGGATCAATACCGGACCGAGCCTAGCGCTAGCGCTGGCTTTTGCCTTTGCGATTAGCATTATACCCCACATCTCCGGGAAACTGGCAAGGCAACTCACCTCCCCCGCGCGGCCATCGACACAACGACAACTTATTCTATTCGTCATCATCACGTTTATCAATTATAACGTTTGCGTTATACATTACTAACAAGAACAACAACCACTAGTTACTTTTAAAATTCTTTCTGAATTCTAAAATGACCGTAGAAACTAACAACGTTTCAACTAAACGTAATCCCAATACTGGTAAGCATTCATTCATTTTTATACTTTTAATGTATCATTCACCTTTATATTTTATGGGGTTCTATTGAGTTCATTAACCTCGTTTACGGTCTTTCATCTACAATATTTATCCATTTTCATTTAGATTAAGTATACCTACTACTTTAACATTTTCTATTTATTCCTATTCAACAAAACAATTTTCATTTTGTAATTTTTATGGTTTCATTCTACTTTTTTGACTTCTAAACTATTTACTATTGTTAGTTTAATACAAATTTATAAAAATTTCGATGATGCGGCAATGGAATAATAAGCTTTAATTCTATTAATAAGAAATACAAAAATAAATCGTTTGTAAACGTAAAGTAGTATTACGTAAAGACAGAATCACTACTGCATCCCTCTGATTTCATTCTTAGTTACAAGCGAGGGTAAATCGCCCCCGTCTGAAATTGTGCGGTGAGACCAGTGGCGTGCATACAACAATTTGCTATATTCTATTGATAACAATACTAACAATAAATTTTTAATTATTGTTATTATTAATTTATGTGTGAAAAGTTTTACATTAGTCTTAATACAACCTATATAAAATATTGGTTGTGTGATTGCATATAAATTATTGTTATAATTGTCAGTTTTTGGTATGTTTTATGAAGTATAAAATATGAATTATAACCTTTTAATTTGTGAGAAAATTATGAACTTATATTTTTAGCCTGTGTCAATGATTCATTGGATGAAAAATCGGACAAGGAATATACTAATTAATTAATATTATTATTTTCTTTCATCCAAAAATAGTAGGTACCTACTATACATTTGTTTATTATGTATATCATATACTAAAAATTACCAAATATAGTTTCATTTAAAAATAAAAATAAATAAATATATCTTGACGGCATATTACCCATTGCTAGGTGTGCCAATCTGCTTTGTACACAGATTTCGGTAATGATGACATATTTGTACCGTGCGGGCTTTTACCAGACGTCACCTCACGGGCCATCATTACTGGCGTGGAGAGTGCCCTACAGGGGTCAATTTTGTGTCATTTAAATTCGAAATATTTGGCGTCGATCGGGATTGAACACGGTTCCCCATATTCGCGACCAGACATTCAGGTACGCAGCCACGAGACCCCATTTACATTTGTGGCCGCGTGCCTGAGTGTCAGGTCGGGAATCTGGGGAACCAGGTTCGATCCCGACCGACGCCAAATATTTCAAATTTTAAATGGCACAAAATTGACCCCTGTGGTGCGCTCTCCACGCCAGCAATGAGTGCCCGTGAGGTGACACCTGGTAAACGCCCGCACGGTACAAATATGTCATCATCATTAGCGAAATCTGTGTACAAAGCAGATTGGCACACCCAGCAATGGGTAATATGCCGTGATGATATATTTATTTATTTCTTTAATTGTGTCAGCTCTTACATGGTGAAACTTATTATTCATTTTAATTATTGAATATACGTATTATTATATATATAATAAGCGCCCGCACGGTGCAAATATTTCATCATTACCGCATCTGTGTACAAAGCAGATTGGCACACCCAGCAATGGGTAATAAGCCGTGATGATATATTTATTTATTTATTTATTTATTTATATATATATATATATATATATATATATATATATATATATATATATATATATATAATTTAGATATATTTATATATTTATTATTGTATGTTGTAGCGAAACTGGTAATCAAAATAAAATAATTGTGAAACTTAAAACCACGTATATTCAATAATTAAAATTTATTTATTTATTTATTTAAAAAATTCCTTTTTTAGATATTAAATTAGATATAGATAAATATGTGAACTTTTATATGTTTATTTTCTTTAAAAATGTATCTTGAAATGCATTTTGAAGAACGTTTCATAATGTGAACAAAGTAATTTTGAAATTTGCGAATATTTCTATTTCTGTTTCAAAAGAAACGATGTGATGTGTGTGATCTCTGGGTGGAGCTTTTGTACGTTACGGGCTACGCTACTGTCCTGTGACGTTCCATCCCGTTCCGTTCCGAAGTCCGGAGCGCTGGAAGTATTGTATTGATCGTGGTTCGCGGTGGTTTGCTTTGCATCTGCTTGGTTTGGAGCTTGGAGCTTGGAACGGGTCGCGAGCTGGTTAGGTGCTTTGGCGTGCGGCGTGCGTCACCCAGCACAAGCACAGCTTTCATTCCGTTTTCATTTCACTACGCGTGCTCTAATGAAATATGATACATCCCCTACCTTATCCAGAGGAAGTCTATTTAAATTTTACGTGCTATTCATTTTTGCAAAGTATTCATTACAAAATCATTGTTCGCGCCAGAATTCCGATTTGTTAGTGGGATTTTAATTAAAAATTTGTACAGTTACATATGTAACAAAATTATATTTTGGGGGAAATTCATTTACACAAAATTTACATTAAAAAATACGGGGTGTTATGTAAGTAAAGTGCCATACATTACCATTTAATAAACAAAGTTGCAATAATTTCTTTCTGATGTGCTTTTTGTAATTGTAAAATTACTTTAAGATGGAATAATAGTATATTAAAGAACGTATTTTATAAAGACATGTTTTTTTCGCACGCGTCAAAATTTAGAAAACGAGCGTTAGCGAGTTTTCTAATTGACAAGTGCGAAAAAAAGTCTTATAAAATGAGTTCTTTATACTATTCTTTATATTTTACGCCTTCTACAATAACATTAACTTACTCAATTTGTGATTATATTTGTAACCATTTGTAAATTTTCATGTAAATAATCTTCCCTAAATAAAAAAAAATAATAATAATAATTTCGACATTATATTATTAAAATGAATTGTCAATTAACTAAAAATAAATTAGGTAAAAATGGGTTAAAGAAACGTCATCTAGTACCAACCGTCTAAAACAAAAAATTGCGTATCGAAATGAAGGTCATTACGATACGCAATTGCGTATCATAATGACTTCATTATGAACGCAAAATATAAAAATAATTATTTAAAAATCACAGTAGTTTGAATTATAATTTTTGAAAGGATTAAAGTCAGAGGAGGAACATGGATAAGACACTTTTTATTAATGGTGACTGTTTTGCCGCACTTCTCCATAAACCAAATGCATGTCGGTGTATTCTTGATTAGTGAAAGTAACAGGCATTTCTAAATATCTAAGTACTACGTCACTTATTGCAAATTAACGTCATTTATGACAATCAACAAATATTGTATTTTTATATTTTGCGTTCATAATGAAGTCATTACGATACGCAATTGCGTATCGTAATGACCTTCATTTCGATACGCAATTTTTTGTTTTAGACGGTTGGTACTAGATGACGTTTCTTTAACCCATTTTTACCTAATTTATTTTTAGTTAATTGACAATTCATTTTAATAATATCATGTCGAAATTATTTTTTTTTTTTATTTAGGGAAGATTATTTACATGAAAATGTACAAATGGTTACAAATATAATCACAAATTGAGTAAGTAAATGTTATTGTAGAAGGCGCAAAATATAAAAAAATAGTATAAAGAACTGATTTTATAAGACTTTCTTTTGCACTTGTCAATTTTGATGCGTGCGAAATAAACATGTCTTATAAAACACGTTCTTTAATATACTATTTTGGAACTTGATTTTTAGATTTTAATTTATTAAGAAGCTGGTTCGTAATTGGTCGGATTTATTGTCTCACAACTTTTACAACTTGAACCATAATTATATGGCACATTGCTTACATAACACTTACACACTTACTGTATATTTGATTATAGGGAATACAATGTATTTTTTTTTAATTTTGCTGTTGTTACGTACCTTAATTTTGAAGTTGTAAATACAAAACTTCAGAATTAAAAACTACACTATAGGATACTAAAATCAATTTTTAATTTACGAAAAAAAGTACCAAAAATAAAATACACAATTTACAGCATATTTTAGAGTGCCATGGAACTAGTAATGTTTTGTTTGTTATTAGATCTGTCATATAAACAATAAATAACCTCACTATAGTTTAATGGCACTGGAGATATTCTGTAAATTGAAATGTTTTGCGTCATTTCGAAAAATAAAAACTAATTGTTTTTGATTTTATTCTTGAACTGAACTGATAGTTTTTTAATTCTGGACAAGATTAGTATTTACAACATTCGTTTGAAAGTAATAGGTAAGTAATTACAGTAAAATAAGAAAAATATCATTGTATTTGCTAAGTAACAGCTTTCAAGTAGACACCTGGCAAATAAAATAAATTTATATCTGCATATATCATTTATAAAAAAATGCATACTTTCTTTAATGACTTCATATATGTAATACACAGAAATGTGATAGGTATATAAAAATATTCTTTACCTAGAATATAATTTGAAAAAATTAAATAGTATTTACTTCAAATATTTCTGATTGAATCGATATAGATATTTTTTGATATGCAGTAAAGACCACAATCACAATGAGTCATCTAACAAAAGAAACTTCCCCATATTAAAATTTCAGGTTTCATATGTTAAATATAAAGATACATTGCATATTTTTAATTTTAATTTATTCAGAACGTGCTGTACACAAATGGGTTTAGAAAAAAAAATGACACGCTCTTGCATTAGTTAGTTCAATTTAAATGCGACAACGAGTTTTAGTTCACTGGCCTGTTAAAAAGACAAAAAACAGACGAAATATAGGGTTAGGGTTGGGGAGGCAACGCAGCAGACGTTGTTTGGGCTTCTGCATCAGCTGTTCATTCGTGGAGTAGAACATTATGTTTGCTACGGCCTTATAACCCCATATGTGTGCTTACGCACACACATGCTCTTGTGCGTGTATGCGTACAGACGGCATAGCGAACGCACTTTTATTCAGCGAAATTCTAACATTATACAGTGTAGTTTACATCAGTGGACTTCAATAAATTAAGATTTTCTTTTCATAAAATATATCATCACTTCTTTTACCCTTATTTATAATAAAAAATCAGAAATGATCCATTTCATAAAATGATCTCAGTAAACAAAAATCATATTACTTCGGCCTTTGACCGGTTGGCATTTTCAAAAAAATTATAAAACCTACGCAAATCGTAAGAAATTTCTACAAATTTCTTTCGACTATATGTATACATAGATTTTAAACTTACGAAAACTGAAAATGTTATGCAAATATTCCGCCATTTAATTATTAGTAATACCAGCTTTAATTTTATTAGGCATTGTATCTCTAAACCTTGCACATTTTCCTGTGAGTATTGGGATATTCAAATAAGAAAACGCTAACTAGCGGCGAATATTAGAATTACAAACAGTGGTACACATTTGACCTTTACATTAAACTACAACTATATGACTATAAAAACTCTATTAAACATACTTGAATTATAAATAAAAAATACTAATAAATGAGAAAATAATACGAAAACTAAAGAAACACAATTGACAGCAATGGTAATCTTACAAATGTAAACAAAAAGTGTACCATTGTTTGATGCGATCAGCGCCATCTCTTGGTACTTGAAAATCCCAATAGGGGACTACACCGCAATTGAATTAAGAGAAATTAGGAAAAAATATTGAAAGTGTATGCATAATAATGAATATTAATAAAGATATGAAACGATATAATTGAAATACTTCGGAAATAAGGGAGTTTTTGTTATAGCAGCTCGTCACTCATATGAATTCCATATATATTATTTTAATTGGCGACTCAAAGACGGCCTATAAATATATAACGAATACCCAGTTAGGGGAGGAGCCTACTACCAATGGAAGTAGAGAAATTCAAATAGCAAAGGCGTGGCTATCAAGTTCAGTACTGCAATTCTTAAACAGTTTTTATTTGAATATAAATGTTTTGCATTAAACTTAATAATTTAAATACACTTCCAATTATAAATCATGTAGACTTGTACAGTATAATAATATTCATTTATTTTTTTATAAATATAATTTAGAACTAGCATATATTTCAAGAACATTTAGGTCCACGAAGAAAACAGTTTGATATAAAAAATTATACTCGTGACGTCATATATATATTTTCAAATTTCGGGGTACTATAACTCACTTATTAATAGGAATTTTTTAACCGGATGTTCACCGACAGTCTTAGTTTTATTTATACGTTCAGTTGAAATTATATTTAAAAAATGGTGGTCTCCCCTATTGTCCCGTGTCTCTGTAGAAGCTAAATCTGGACTAGAAGATGACCCTTAAAATGCCGGTCGAACTATTATGCACAGTCATTTGTCCCACATTTTTTTTTTTAAAGTTTTAAGTCTATATTTAACGTTGCCGAAAGAAATTTGTATATATTTCTAACCATTTATGTAGATTTTATAATTTTTTGAAAATGTTAACCAGCCGAATAATTATGAGTGGCCTCGTATATTGAATTGACTTGACTTCACTTCTCCGCGGTGATTTTCTTACCTCTAACCAACTTAGCATCCTACTAGATATAGGAGGGTCCTGAGTTCAAATACCAGCGAGGTCCATGAATTTTTCGCAAATATTTTCTTCGTTAAATTAAATTTTCATTGATCCTTTGCAATTTTCTACGACTTCAACAATTGGTCACTCACTAATAACACACGTATCTCAAACAGACATTGTCTTTATTTTTACAAAAAATATACTGCACGACGTTTCGATTGATTTAATAGTATCTCCAATCGTTATCAAGTGTAAACTGAACAATAATCTTAAAGCTACGATATTTTATACTAGGAGCTTTAAGATAATAATCTTAAAGCTCCTAGTTCAGTTTACACTTGATAACGATTGGAGATATTATCAATCGAAACATTGACACACCCAGTAATAGGTAATACATTACTGAATATTATATTTAGGGGCATTCAAAATTGTTGTGAAAAAATATGCAATAAATAAATAAATAAAATAAATATATCACGGCATATTACCCATGCCTGGGTGAGCCAATCTGCTTTGTTCGCAGATATCGGTAATGATGATGACATATTTGTACCGTGCGGGCGTTTACCAGGCGTCACCTCACGGGCACGCATTGTTGTCGTGGAGAGTGCACCACAGGGGTCAATTATGTGCCATTTAAAATTCGAAATATTTTGGCGTCGGTCGGGATCGAACCCGGTTCCCCAGATTCGCGACCAAACACTCAGGCACGCGGCCACGAAACCCTATCACCAATATACAGGGTGTTATTTACTATGTACAAATAATTATTAAAAGTCTATATTTAGTGTAAGTATAGTAGGTTTAAAATACCAACTATTCAGTTCATTCAAATGCCGCACATACATCCTGAGTTATTTCTAATTAAAAGATAGTTACACTTAATCATGTAAAGTTTATGGGGTTACGTACTTTAAGTATCAAATGTTACTTTAGTTAAAGAAAATGTAGGTATATAAATTCTTGGAAAATTATGCAAATTAAATTAATAATTAATATGTAAAAACCAATGACAATAATAATTTTAAAAAATCGAAATGACATTAAAAATACAAAAATTGTAACAAACAATGTAAAACGCTTATGACAAATGAATGACTACACAACTAAATTACAAAATCAAATAAGTACGCCATTGACTAAAAATATTTATAATTATTAAGCGCAGGTAGTAGGATACTACCTTACAGATTGGATAGTTCAGGTTCTAATCTGGTCTGAGTCAGGTAAAGTGTGTTTCAATGTATAACAGATTGACTTTAAATGACTCTCACACAAGTAGATTGACTATAAGTAATTTGAATTAAAGCCTTAAAGCGAATCTGATTAACGGCCCTAAGTGATTGGGTTTGGTTCTAACTTCTGACACTGACAGTCAGTCAAGATTAAAATATGTTTGACTGTAATTTTTCTGAATATACATTATTTGAAATATTAGAATATAATATGATAATGTTTTATTTTTACAATCCTTGAAAACAAATAAATATTTAAATATATCATCAGAATTAATATCTGCGTACAAAGCAGATTGGCACACCCAGCAATGGGTAATATGCCGTGGTGATATATTATTATTATTATTATTACTAGAATTAATTTCTTCTACAGTATAATATACAAAATAAAATATGATAGCTGGTTTATCAATGAAATACAAACTTAAATTTTTATATTTACAAATAAAAAACAAATATAATAATATATTTTTGATAAGGTTTTGGAAATAAATACGTCTTAACTATTTTATCAATACTTTATTAAAAATAGCAGATTTAATAATATTATTTATTAAGTTTTTAAAAATTTATTTTTAACAATTAAAATTTTATTTTTAAAACAAAGCATGGCAGATCTCTGATAATTCTTGTTTATGCACCAGTATAAATTTTTATTTTGTAGCTGAAATAAAAACAATAATATTTCCTGAGTGTCTGGTCGCGAATCTAGGGAACTCGGTTCGATCCCGACCGACGACAAATATTTCGAATTTTAAGTGGCACAAAATAGGCCCCTGTGGTGCACTCACCACGCCAGCAATGAGTACAAAGCAGACTGGTACACCCAGCAATGGGTAATATGCCGTGATGATATACAGGGTGAGTCTGGGAAGACGCCTCCCTCTCCTTTAACTTTTTTATTATAAGTAATAGAACAAAATGGCTCATATAAAAGTTTTATTATTTTACATATACTATTTGATAGCAGATGTAGATATTTTTTATAAAGTCAGGTTTACAAGATACGACTATCAACTTTTATTTTTCAAATGGCAATCTATAATTATTTTAATAAAATAGAAACTGCCATTTTTTTCTCTTTTCAACGATGTATTATTTTTTATTAATGTATTTGAAAAATTTAGAGAAAAATGAGATAATTTAGAAATATTAGAAATAATTTTTAAACAAATATTATAGGTGGCTATGTGAAAATAAACAAAACGTAACAATGTAAAACAATTAAATTAATGTCAAAAAAGTATACATTTGTTTGTTACTTAATTTAACTTATTTTGTAATAAAAAAAAACACATTTTGAAATGTTTACGAAGAACGAATTAATTGATATGATTCTAATAATTGGTGAATCGACTGGAATCATAAGAAGAGCAAAAAGAATTTACCGGGAGCGGTTTCCTGAACATTTGTTTTAAGTTGTTTTTGTTACTAAATTTGTTGTTTTAATTTGCTAAGTTGTATAGCACTGTTACGTTTTGTTTATTTTCACATAGCCACCTATAATATTTGTTTAAAAATTATTTCTAATATTTCTAAATTATCTCATTTTTCTCGAAATTTTTCAAATACATTAATAAAAAATAATACATCGATGAAAAGAGCAAAAAATGGCGGTTTCTATTTTATTAAAATAATTATAGGTTGCCATTTGAAAAATAAAAGTTGATAATCGTATCTTGTAAACCTGACTTTATAAAAAATATCTACATCTGCCATCAAATAGTATATATAAAATAATAAAACTTTTATATGAGCCATTTTTTTCTATTACTTATAATAAAAAAGTTAAAGGGTGGGGGCGTCTTCCAAGACTCACCCTGTATTTATTTATTTATATAAATTAAATTTAATTTAAGTTGAAATTTTCAAAACAAACCATGACTAATTTCTATTCAAATAGCTCTTGTTTTTAAATTTTTAATATAATTTTGTATGAAAGGGATAAAAAAATAGCAGATGTAAACTTTTGGGGTCCGCTGAATTCAATTAGATACTACGAAATAGTAATGAGTAAGGGGCAGGGAGTCGGGAATAGTGACCATATGCTAAACAGCGCGTGCCCGAGTGAAACACATATCATTACGAAGCTCGACTGCTCACCCAGTACGCAAGCCAGTTCCCAGTCCCGTACACCGGTTTAGATTTTGGAATTATCTTTTGTATGTATCTGATGCCATACGTGTTTTACTTGTGAGTTACGCACGTGATATCACACTCTCCATTGTATTTTACATATTTATAATTGTTGCAGCTGCAATGTCCACCACATGTCACTGATTTGTTTTACTTTCGATTAAATATACTTTAATTAAATTTACATTTCAGAATTCATTAACGCCAATTGTATCGCCGAATAGGGAATTCCACCATTTTTTTATAATTTCATCTGAACGTATAACTAAGACTGTCGGTGAAAATCCGGTGAAAAAATTCCTATTAATAAGCGAGTTATAGTCCTCCGAAATTTGAAAATATAGATGTGACGTCATGTATATAAGTTTTTATATCAAACCATTTTCTTCGTGGATCTAAATGTTTTTGAAATATATGCTATTTCTAAATTATATTTATAAAAAATAAATGAATATTATTGTACTGTACAAGTCGACATGATTTGTAATTGGAAATGTATTTAAATTATTAAGTTTAATGCAAAATGTTTATATTCAAATAAAAACTGTTTGAGAATTGCACTACTGGACTGATAGCCACGCCTCCGCTATTTGAATTTCTCTACTTCCATTGGTAGTAGACTCCGCCCCTAACTCGGTATTCGTTATATATTTATAGGTGGTCTTCGAGTCGCCTATCAAAATAATATATATGGATTTCATATGAGTGACGAGCTGCTAAAACAAAAACCCCCTTATTTCCGAAGTATTTCAATTATATCATTTTATTTCTTTAATAATTTTCATTATTAAGCATATACTTTCACTATTTTTTATTAATTTCTCTAATTCGAAAATACGATAAATACAGAAATTAAATTGTCAAGTGTCAAATGTAAACATAAACAAGTAGCCGTGTTTTGCTTCGGTCTTTTTCTATGAAGCAAATTTTGGGCACGTATGTCGAGGCTTAATTTGCACACAGTTGATGTTATGTACACCATAATGTCGGGAACAAAATATTGCAAAAGTTTAACATTTTTTTTCTCCGGTATTTTATAAAATTTTACAAAATATAAAAGTAAAAACGTTTTAAATTTAATAGTATATTAAGTATTAAGAACGGTAAGGACAGTTTACCAATTAAAGACAATGTTTGGGGACTGAGCGAAGCGAAGGTGTTAATTTTGGTTGAGATCGGTAATTCCTTAACGTTCGTGATGCTTATATTATTTTTTGCACGATCGACGCACAAAATTTAAAAGAAAAATAAGATTTGAAAATTATTTTGACACATTAAAAATTTTTAATTGTCATTTTTGAAGTAAGCTTTAATTTTTGTTTTTATTTATTTACCGTCTCGCCTCCTGAACGGTAAGTGAAGCACATCACTTACCGACGTGAGTCACATCACTTACCGTTCAGTAGTTTGTAAATAAGACCTACTGTTTTGGAAACACAATTGGTAAATATAAAAAATAACCCGATTGTACAAAAAAATATTTGAACATATAAAAAATCAAAAATTCGAAAACTCCCAACAATTATTTATTTGAATAACAAATTATTTAAAGATCACAGCAGTTTGACTGAAAACAAGAACACTTTTTATTAATGGCTACAACTTGATTTTTAGATTTTTCTTTATTAAGAAGCTGGTTCATAATTGGTCGACTTTACAGTCCCACAACTTTTACAAGTTAAAAAATTGAGCAGATTATATTTCAGATTATAACTTCTTTCAGTTTTCTTTTCATATACCATATGAGCTATGATACATTACTTACATAACACTCTGTATATTTGTTGTTATAGCAAAAACCAGTCAATAAATAATAATTTATGTTTTTCAATTACTGATCTTGCTTCCAGAAGCATTGAAATCACCAGAAATGATGATAAGTGACAACTTATCTTCCTTAAATAATTTACTGAAAAACAAAATTTTCTTGTACAATTTTTTTTCAAACTTATTTTCTAATGCAGTAAAATTGTGTACTTAGTACTGTATACATTATAATATAAAAAATATTTTTTTTATTTACGGGTAAAATGGATACAATGTCAACATTGTTATTGAAATTAATACTGATATATATTTAATTGCCTAACTATAGGTAAAATATAAACTAGAATGGTTCTATGAGATTCAAAACGATCAAACAGTCGAATATCGATTAAATGAGTGAGACAAAACGCGACGCTTTGCGTCGCACGCGCGACGGATAGAAGGGTAGACATTGTTCCTGCAGCCAGCCGCTGAAAAATTTCAGCGTACATACTCCTGCTGGGTGTGAAAAATTGGTTCTGGTGTGAATGTTATCAAAAAATCTGCTTTTGTGGAGCAAGTTTATTTAAAAAAACAACTGATAACATACATATATGAAACGAGTTATGTTTTAATGGACCGCGTAAGCTGGTGCGCGTGCGCCCAAGTTGGTAGAGGCTCCGTGAAGTGGCTTGACTATTACGAGCTCCCACAGTCAACAGTGTGAGTTCAGTGAGTGAATGTGAGAGTTGTGTATTTTAGTTAATTTTTTTTAGTTCGCTTTCATTTTTGTTATTTTCGGGTGTATATGGTTTATTGGACTATACTTTGAGTTCCATGTATTCCATAGACAGAAACCGGAGGTATGATTTGTGTATGATGAAAATTATTACTGTGTTATTAACAAAATGTTAATTAAACAATTTTTGTGCGCATACACTCTAAATAAACTTTATGAATCGCGATAAAAATGGCACTCCAATTCAACTAAGCCGGATTTCAAACCTAAGCTTGTAGAAGGGCTCTAATGTAACGCCATTTTGATTTAATTTCAATTTTAAAGAATTGCATCAATAAATTCGTCCAAGGATATGAAGATATAATTATCCTCAAACATAATTTTCTATTGCAAATATTTGTGGAAACATATTGTGTGAAAATTTATGTTAGTGTTTGAAATATGGAAAATTTATGTTATTGATTTAGAACAACGCTTGTTATATATGCAAGAGGATTGATTTGTAAGTTTTCAACAAACTATTTTCGTATTATTCAATTAGTTTGTACAATACACATAAAGATTGTATAATAATGTAATAAACTTCAAATTAACAATAATTTTTGTGTATTCGCTAGTTATAAAACGTCAAGGCTACTCGTATTTGCACTTTTTGTTGTAAATGACATTTATTTAGACGTTGAATACGGACGATATTTTTTTATCAGCATACGACTTAAACATATGTTCATATGGTGGATAGCTTTGTGTTAATGATTATTTTCAAATATAAAATAATTATATCTAGAAATAAATTAATAAAATAAAATATTTGAAAGGAAAATAGGGAAAACCGTTCATTTTAGTTAGTTAGGAACGCCCCAAGTTGTGAGTTTAGGTTACCCCATAAGTACAAGCCTCCAGGTGTAAATACTCAGACAAGCATAGTGTCTGCCGTCGATCTATACGAGCGAAAGCCACTTCAGAGTGCACGTTGTTTGTTTGTGAAGTGCACATTTTTACGACCTTGAAAAACGACATGGTCAAACCTGTTCTTAACTTACATAATTTTTAGCGTTAGTTCCATCGACTAAGGGCTGTAGCCCTACTGACTAAATCAATTATTTCTAACTCTGATCTTCTAAAACTAAACGGTTGATGGTGTGAAAATGTTATTTGAATCAATTTAGATTCATAAATTCAAATTTATTATGAAAGCAATGACATTACATATTTACATCCTACATCAATCATACCGAACGCTGAGTATATACGAATACTACGAATATTTTTTTAGTTTACAGTATACGGCTTTTCATATAAAACTAAACGAGTTTGTTTAGTCATTGATATGTTAATAATCAGAATGACTCACAATATGAAAAAAAAATATGTGACAAGTTTACTATATTGTTTTAATTTGTAAACTAAAAATAACTAATTATGTAGGTACTTTCCATTTTCTAATACATTCTGACAAATTTGAGCCTTTTTATTGCATCTACAATCGAATAACTCGCATCTATTTTTATGTAGTTGCATCCTGCAATACCCTAGAAATATTTTTCGTGAAATAATAGAATGAACTTGACGTGTTATTGACATTATTCCGTTTTTAATATGAAAACAAATCAATATTTTCTACGACTCAACTTATTGATCTCCTGAGAAAATGATTCATAGTAATCGGCATAGTATTACAATGAAAAATGTATTCGTTTTTAGTTCTACTGTATTTAGAAAACAAATATAGTTCAATATTAGCTAATACGAAAATAAATTGTATGTACAAAATAAGGAATATTGCAGTAGTAAATATTTTCATAATTCTGAATTTACCCTGGAGGCTCGCATCCGCCATCTTGTGTGGAAATGCGTATATACTGATACTGAGGGGTAGTTCTAAATCGCTACCTAGTGGCGAAAATCGGGATTAGCGTATTCTTCGTTCTAACTTATGTTATACGCTTCTGGAATGATTGGAGCGCTGTAACAATTTTGCTTTTGCTGATATCTGTTGCTTAAAGCAAAATAATGTTTATAACAAATATATAGTTAACGTAATATAATAATTTATTTCGGCAATAAAATTTTTAATTTCTGATCCTTTTCTTTGGTTAGTATTTATTTTTCATCATTTTATCTAAATATTTATTTATCAAGAAAATCGTGGTTATATTATTTTATTCAGTGTATATGTTATGGAAAATATGATTATTGGTACATTATTCATAATGCCCGGGCAATATGATGAATGGGGCGGAGATTTATTACTACTATGACCAAATATATTTATATTATAAAGTAAGTTTACTTTATACATTTATATATTTGGTCATAAAAATAAATTTCAAATTATTTATTAATTATTATTCTGCCCGATTTATTACATTTTCCGGGCAATATGAATAGTACCTGAATTAATCCTGAAAAGATACTTCTTATATAATAATTTTTGTTTGTATAAATTTATTTTATTAAAACAGCTACACTAATTGACTAATGTTTTTATTTGTAATAATTTTTGAGAAAAATTTATTATAAAAACTGAAAATGTACAATATTTTTATTTTATACTAAAATTATAGCTGCAACTCTTGCTGCAACTTAATGAGTTATTATTAAACGGCAATTAATATTTTATGTATAATTTATGACAAGTTAGCTATATCGGAACATTTTATGAAGCATTAATTTTAATTTTTTCTTCAGCGATTAGATATAATTAGTAATATTTGAATTTGATTATTGGTTTTTGTTGGCCGATATCTAATGCTTGTATTATTTTTTCAGCACATAGCGTAAAGATAATCGACGGAGGCAAGGAGACCGTGAAAAGAATTATCACTGCGAAATCTTCAGAACCGACGACGGTAGAGAAAATGATGGCAAACGGTTTGGATTCCGGTGTTGTCGGTCAACAAAATGGCGGCAGCGGCGGACAAGTCGGGGGTGGACAGGAAGAGAGCAAAACAAATCTGATTGTGAACTACCTGCCACAAACAATGACACAAGAAGAAATCAGATCCCTTTTTTCCAGCATCGGAGAAGTAGAGAGCTGTAAGCTGATCAGGGACAAAGTGACAGGTTAGTCTGCATTCTATGCAATCTTTATACTTCCGCAAATGTAGAAGTAGTCACTACATTCAGTCTCAATCACTGTATCTTATCTGTTTTGTTATTTTGTGCAAACACTATAATAAAAAAAGTATTTTTTTTTTGTATTTCACTCTACATATTTTTGCCAAATATATATAATTTTAAATTACGTCAATTATTCAAATATTACTTCATCTTTTTGGCTGGATTGCAGTTTATATAAAATAATAGAAATTGCAATTTTTTTGTTGTAATGTCTTATTTTAGCTAAAATATAATAAGGAAACATAAAATTGAAGCGCGGAAACAGGTATTTATATATTTTTTGGATTTTTTTTTTGATCCTGACAAAAACAATACTTAACTCACAGTGATGGTTTAAGAATTTTTTTTAAATCCTGACAAAAACAATACCTAACGCACACGTATTTTTAAGAAATTTTAAAGAATCCTGACAAAAACAATACCTAACGCACATTAGGCACACATTCGACATCGCTCGGCCTACTATCTTCATGTTAAGCTACGTTTCCACCTCTTAACATTGTCTTTGTTTTTGTTTTAAATCATAGTCATAAAAGTTTGTCATATGGCGACAGAGCTGAGCGTTTCCAACTGTTGATTTTGTCTTAGTCTTTGTCACTGTCGTTGCGCATAGTCTTAGATTACAATAGTTTGAGAGATGAACGCAAAATTATAAATAAAAAATGTTATAAACCGTAGGATAAGAAGGAAAATAAGACATAATTTTGCAAATACACATTAATTGAAACTGTATTATTCGTATGAAAGCGTAAGTACCTACTTAAACATGGGAATATATGTAGTTCATCTAACCTAATTTATTTCAGAAAAAATGCCAAAATCTCTATAAATATAGCTTTCCGCACCCAATTTTTAGCGGTCTTTAGTGATTTTAATGGTTTACCAAGTATTTTATAACATAAAATTCTTGAATTCTGGATAAACTGCAATTTAGCCATCTTTTTTTATTTGTGTTTGTTTATTAATATTACTTGATATAGAAAAAAAATTATAAATATTATTTAACCTTATGTAGTCGCTAGGCGCAATATTGAGCCAGGTTTTGTTTCATTTTTTCGGCTTTGTTTTTTAATCATTTTTCAGTTTGTTATAACTACATACCTTTTTTAATGTCTTTCGAAGATTTTTTTATTTTATAGTCGATATAGCCAATACAGACTACATAAAGGTTAATATGAAAATATATGTTGTATAGTGTTATTCCCATTTTGCTATACTTAAAATTACGTGCTAATAATTATATCTACTCTTTTGTTTGTTATATTTAAAAATATATGAACTATCCACAATTTGTTTTATTAGTTATTTTCATCAAATTAATTTACATAATAGGTTTTTCCACGGTTACAATTTATTAGTTCATTAAAATTTCAAATTCCGTGGCCAAAGAAAAACCTTCTCCTAATGTGTCAGTAACTCTGTATACGCGTTTGATTTGTGTAATAATTTTAGTAAAAAAAAGAGTAAAGTGAGTCATCCTGCAATTATTTCTTCTAATATTATTTCATTTTCCAAGAACAACATTTTATTTATATCATTAAAATATTTGTTCATTTAAACGGGAAACGGAAACTAAATTAAAAGTATTCTAACTCAGGACCGTATCTACAATTTATCACTTCATAAACGCAGAGTTCGTTTGTTTGTTTTCCTGTATCTTATCAGTATGTGTACTGGTACGAAACTGTCATTTTAATTGTTTGACATTTTATCATGCTGCTTAAATACACTCAGTGGTTACATTGTCTTATTCTTTTGTTTGTTTATAAATGAAGGTTGTGTCGGGACTTTTTAAATATCTTGTTTCAATCGTATTGTTTTTAATTTGTTTATATTGGATACGCGTGATAATAAACTCTTAAGTTTACAATATTTTTTTTTGTAATAGTAGGTCACCATGCATGCGTATATTTACAAAGTCACTTTTAAAATATGTTGGTAGTAAAATAAACAGTTTCTTTTCATTGTAAATGTAATTAATATAACTTTAATATTTATACGCCATAATAAAATGTTTTGTTAACTGATAAACATTTTTTATGCAAGCATTTGTTTACATAACAAATAGTTGACCCGTTTGCACTTTTTTTAAAAGACAAAGGTTAAGAGTATTGTAGTGAAAATGTCATAAGTTCCGCCACTGTGTACGTTGCAAGGTCTTGGAGCGTAGGCGGAATCAATGGACAAAAACCAGAACCGAAATTAACAGACAAGCATTTGTGGCATGAGGTTGTAAATTTTATAATGATACCGCAGCACCATTACATTTTCATACAGATTCTAAATTATTTTAACCAATACAGGGTGTTTCTATACTTAAGGCCGCCATGCACTTGAGCGACGCAACGAGCGGCGAAACGAAGCGAAGAGAAGTTTTTTCATTCCATGTATTCTTATGAGAATAGTCGCCTCGTTGCTCTGCTCTTCGCTGCTCCAAAGTGCGCGTATACACATAATAATACATTGAATGAAAAAACTTCTCTTCGCCGCGCTTCGCTTCGGTCGCTGAAGTGCGCATTGGCCTTTATGGATCAAAGTAAAGGGATGATAATACAGCTAAAAATAAGTCCAATTCTCAACTGTTTCCGGGATAAGGGTCGTCAAATTACTTATTTTTCGTCTTTTTCCATTATTATGACTTTGAGAAATATTCGTTTTCCGGGAATGGACTGTGTCATATTTTGAGTCAGAGCTCAACGTTTCGCCCGCAGTCATATGGGGCATCTTCAGGAGCAAGAGGGGGATAGTACTGTCTTAAACACGGTTACCCGACGTGTCAACCACGCTAGAGGCCGAGTTTAAGCAACAAGGAGGGAGACTCAGTTTACAAGGTTACCCGACGTGTAAACTGAGTCTCCCTCCTTGTTGCTTAAACTCGGCCTCTAGCGTGGTTGACACGTCGGGTAACCGTGTTTAAGATAGTACTATCCCCCTCTTGCTCCTGAAGATACCCCATACGACTGCGGGCGAAACGTTGAGCTCTGGCTCAAAATATGACACAGTCCATTCCCGGAAAACGAATATTTCTCATGACTCAGACTGTGGAAGCCTACGCAATTATTATGACTTTGGTCAAATAAGGTTTTTGTATATCTTTAAAATTTCTCAAAATATGACAATTAGCTGATTTTTGATTGGGTTTTGCGGATTAAGACTTTGACTTACTTTTATAGATGTATTGTCATCCCTTAAAGTTTATCCATAAGTATAGAAACACCCTGTATATGGTTTAGTAGATGCATGCGTATTTATAAATAGTGAGTCAGTGTCTAATTTGCGCGCTAAATATTTTTTACTTGTGAAGGAAGGAAAAAGTTGAGAAATAGAAAAGTGTAAATGAAATGAGCACGCGGTATTTACGCACACAGTGGTTTGGTTAAGTTAGTTTCCACTCTCGACTCTCGCAAAATCGGTTCCGTAATACTGGCCGGGTGTATATACGTTCCGACTGTTCTAGTAGAATGGAATGTGTTACTATAAATATTCATCGTACAATTTCTTGACGGCTGCGCTATAAAAATAATCTTTTAGTATTTATAACAATAAAACATCCTGCAGAATGTCTTGTTTGATTAGATGGAAAAGGAACTGTAGTCTATCGAAATCAAACGAGGATTTTTCCCTGTAATTAAAGTTTAATGATGTACGTTTATAATGATATTAGGCGCGTAGCACAATAATATAATTAATGATGTGGTAGATTTTGTTGGTCTGGAAAATAAAATGTAAAGATGTCAGTCAAGGTAGCATTGCAATTGCATCGTATCATAATTATTCCCTTAGATATGACTTCCTTATTGCCGGGACCCTATTTTTGTCTCGTGAATAACGCTAGTAACTCTGTTGAACACCGCTAGGTGGATTTCACTTGGCCGTCGGCTGTTTATTGTTTTATTTTATTGTTCGTAGGTAGAGTATTGTCAACACTTTTATTGCAATTTTTATTGTTTCAAACTTAAAATACCAATATAAAAAGCAATTAATACTACTTTTATTTCTGCAAAGACTAGTTTACACAGTATATTTTTAAATACATTATTTGATATTTAAATAGTTTACTGTTGATGAATATCAGGGCCGATCCTAACCTATCAGCCGCCTTTGTTCTTATATAAAAATGCCCCCCCCCTTTTTATTTTTACAGGTATTTAAACCATTCATATTGCAGAGAATAGGGAATAGTTTTGAGATCTCTATTTGGCTGAAATTGGAGACAAGAGACAAATTTACTTAAAACTGGCGCTGATGCGTGCACTATCTGCTGAATGGTTTAAATGGAATAGAGCATAGTTCTAAGTAATAGCACACAATGAATTAGAAATAACATCATCTACCTAATACTATGTTAAAAAAACAAGTTTAGTGAATTCGGTGTATAATTATATATATGAAACATTTTTGTCTAAAATTAATTGGGAACTTTTACGCAACAGAAAATTTATTTCCAATGTTAAACGCCTATGGCCCGCTTTTTGATTAACACCCTATGTATTTCTGTATCAAGAATTGGGTAATTTAATGAAAATATGTTACTCTGATTATATTCCTTAGGGTCTTTTTAAAAAGATTTTTGATTACAACAACGAAAAGCTTGATTAAAACGATGAAAATTTGATTACAATAATGAAAAAAATTAATTAATAATTACGAAAAAATGATTATAATATTACACCGTATAATGTAAAAATTTATATTTTTTTGCTTTTAAATTTTTTCTTGGAGCGTTGTAAATCAAGACGGCCCAGAAAATTTTCTCATAGGGGCGCAAGATTTCTAGTTACGCCACTGATTGACATCATAAGTATACTCAGTCTTTTAATAAAATAAACTATATACCTATATTAGGATAGATATGTTACCAGTCAGACAAACCAAGTATTTAAAAGAATAATGCTTTATTAATATGTTTATTTCATAAATAGGGTATTCTCTGAATATTAAAAATTTATTAAAAATATTAGTGTTGATAGGTAAACAACAGGGAAAAAACAAAAAATCATATTATAAATTAATTGTTACAAAAGATATAAAGCATTTAAATTTTGCTGATGTACTAGATGACCTTCCAATGGGAGACCAGTTGAAATCCCTACTCCATGTTCGAATGTGATTGTGGTGATAAGATGCCGCATGAACCACTGATAGTACACCGCCGGTACTGTACAACTAGTACGTCACTAACACGTGACAACAAAATCAAATTTTAAAAATTAATATCTCGCTTATTAAAATGAATTTTTAACTCGGATTTTCACAGGTACTCTTAGATATAACTGTTCTTTAAGAAAAATAAAAAAAAATATGAGAGAATACCCTATTGTTGACATTTTTAAAATTCTTAGGTATATATATTTTTTTTTCTGTAAAAAATTAGGATGGTTTTGCCGCCCCATGTTTGGCCGCCTTTGTTCTGGAAACAAAATGAACACCCGCTAGGATCGGGCCTGATGAATATGAATGAAAAATGAAATGCATTTTACTAATTACTGCAGCTGGTGCAAAATTTGATTGTTTGTATACAACTAAATTATAAAATGGAGTAACTGGTCGAATTCTAAATACGCGCTTCAAGAAGCAAAACATTTGCATACAATAGGAATTGTAAATTTGAATAGTAATTACTTTTATAGACCAGATATAAATAACATACAGTTATTGATTACGTGAGTAGAGCGACGGCAACGCTTCATATGTATTAAAACAGGGTCCGAACTAACGCGTGGTGTTTCCGTATGGATCAGAGGGAACTCACCAAATATTGGCAACGCTGCACATACGTGCGTACGTCATGGTTCCCCCTATAGCCTTCAAAGCCTGTCCTGCTGATGTCGTTCACAGCAGGCGCATGCGCACTCGCAATCCATTCATTACGTGATGAGAGCTTGTGAATCCATGTGCTGGTGTATTCTTTTCATTTCTCATATGGGTACTATGTGTATGCGACAGAACGCTGCTCTACATACATGCTTTCTTTCTTTGTCAAACCATGTTCACACTATCGCATTTATACTTCCTTACATTAACATGCAGATAACTAAATCATTAAATGATTCTAAACTGTATATTTTATAAAAAATAATGTGGTACAGTTTTGTGTCATTTATTTATTGACTAACAAGTATACACACATTTCCATTAATACTTCCTACAGCTTCTATATTTAAATTCTTCTTTTAACCAAATAAACATGTGAAGACAGTATTGCTGTAACCATTTCTTCGTAAATCTAAAAATATCTTTATTGATCTTTTCGTAATTATTAATCGCGCAATGGTTATGTTTATAAAATTATAATATTCTAATTAAAGAACAATACAAAGTAACCTATTAAAAAATTATATTTATATAGGACACAAGAAAGTTCTGGTTTTACTCCTTGTTTATAGATTACCATATTACGTGAAATGTAGCAACGGATGCAGTAAGTTAACGGAAGTTGTGACAAAATTAGACCGGGATGTTATTTTATGTATAGATCTGCACTTATTCTCATTATTTTTTTTTAATTCTTTGCATTTCAATTATACCAGCACAATAAAAAAATTAATGAAGAAATGATTTCATTGACAATAAATTGCAAGAGAATTACCATTGATTCATAATATAGACTAATTTACTTTTGTATTGTGATAATGGTACAAATATTATTTTAAATTTGTAAATATTATCTTTTATTACTAAATGAAGTTTACTATTTTTTTTATACATAGTAAACAAATTTAATGATGCACATACAAACGTACAATTATTAATATTGGTAATACTTAAAAAAAAAATACTGGTTGGACTTGCATTGTCTTTATTATACAGGGTGTTTCACGGATATGGGACACCCCAATTATTTTCTTAATTATTAGGAATAGAAGAAAATCATTCAAATAAAAGTTGCAGTAGATCAAGGGGGACATTCACTTATTGAAGAAAAAAAATTTAAACCAGTGGTTCTCAAGTTACAAACCAAAGTTACATTTTTTTAAATGGGATATTATACATTTTTTAGGCTCATTCGACAGAGTATTTTTTTCTGAATTCAACCATATAAATATTTTATGTGCTTACATAACAAAAATATTGAGAAAAATTCATTTGAAAATTAAATAAATTTAACATATCACAAAACAGTAGGCCATGATCAATAACAAAACAATATACTTGTATTTAACTTCACAAATAATTTTCAAAATTGTTTCCATTATTTTCTAAACATAAATAGCAGTTTAGTATAAGTTAATTGTTTTGTTATTGATCATGGCCTACTGTTTTGTGTTATGTTAAATAAAATTTATTTAATTTTCAAATGAATTTTTCTCAATATTTTAGTTATGCAAGAATATAAAATATTTATATGGTTGAATTCAGAAAAAAATACTCTGTCGAATGAGTCTAAAAAATGTATATCCTATTTAAAAAAAATTAACTTTGGTTTATAACTTGAGAACCACTGGTTTCATTTTTTTTTCTCAATAAGTGAATGTCCCCCTTGATCTACTGCAACTTTTATTTGAATGATTTTCTTCTATTCCTAATAATTAAGAAAATAATCGGGGTGTCCCGTATCCGTGAAACACTGTATATATTTAAAAATATAACAACGTTTCGACTGCTACAAATCTACAGTCATCATCAGGTTACAAAATAATAATTATAATAATAATATGAGTATAAAACAAAATAAATAATAAATATATAAATTATTTAATACAGGCTTTCATGAAACTATTCAATCAAATTTTGACGTCATCTATTTGACATAATAATGTTTTCCAAAATATAAAAACTGCTTCTTTAAATTTACTTCTCCTCCATTGTTCTTCCTTGTGGAGTATTTTTGCTTTTTTCCACAACATATGATATGCTGCCTCAGATTTTGATATTTCGCCATTCTTGGTATGCATTTTATGATCCTGTGGAAAAAAGCAAAAATACTCTACAAGGAAGAACAATGGAGAAGAAAATTTAAAGAAGCATTTTTTATATTTTCAAATGCAAACAGTGTTAGTAAACCCAGCGTTGAAATCAGTAACCTTTGGAAAACATTATTATGTCGAATAGAGGACGTCAAAATTTGGATGAGTAGTTTCATGAAAACCTGTATTAAATAATTTATATATTTATTATTTTATTTTTTGATTTCTGACAGAAGGTAATACTCATTACCGATATCTGCGTACAAAGCAGATTGGCACACCCAGCAATGGGTAATATGCCGTGATGATATATTTATATTTATTTATTTTATTTTTTGATTTGTAGCAGTCGAAACGTTGTTATATTTTTCTTATTAAAGATTCAAAAAATATAACTAATATGAAACTAAAATAAATATTTTTTGTATATAAACATGGCGCATATATTGAATGAATCTACAAAATCTAGATAAGAGTTCTACTGTGGTTATAATGAACAAATTCTATATGAGAGTGAAAAATGCGGCATAATAAATAGGGGTTGTTTAAGCTAAAGATAGGGTTGGTCAGATTTTTTTGGCTGGGGTGTACATCTGTCGATTTCCGGCATTATGTATACCCTCGGAGTTGTAAGCTGAAAGCTTTAGGGCCGTCGCTATGTAGTGCGTACACGCATAAGCACACATACGCACACGCAAGCCGCACGCACTTGGGGTGGGAGCTGTGACTCATACGACACGCACGTGTAGTGTAGACTACGGAAGGGGTGGCGAGTTTGTATCAGTGGCGTACTATCGATATTCTACCCACTACCACATACATGATTTCAGGGGAGATACTAAAACGCTAACGATTTTTTCAGAGTGCTCATTATTTTCTATTAATTATTGGTGGTTTGACAATTTGATTATAGGGTGCTCACTGCTTTGTTTTTCTTCATGCGATACGACTATTACAGTTTTTGTTCGATACAGATAATAAAATATAGCTATTAATGTGTTCAAATATACAGTATTTTAAAATATTGTCAATTGCTATCAAGAAATAAGAAGAGAAATTTTTGAAGTAAATTTATTTATTTTAGAAAAATAGGAGAACCAACAGCTCAAACAGAGACCAAATAAAGGTTCTCGCTTATTAAATACAATACTACAAATAAAATAGCAAAAAAGTAATGAAGTTAATAAAAATATACAAAATAATTACAATAGTAAAGTTCGACGTAGAGTAGTTTTGACACACTTTTTAAAGCTGTTAATAGATAAACTAAACAAATCAAGATGACTGAATTGATTGTTGTAAACTGCTATTATTCTACAGGGTGTTTCACGAAAACCGACCACCGTCATTATTTTCTTTATTATTATAGTTACAAAAAAATACTATAAAACAAAGTTGTAGGAGACCAAAGGGGACATCCCATGAGAGATGAAAATATTTTTTTAAACCAGTGGTTCTCAAGTTATAATACAAAGTTATATTTTTTCAAATGGGATCCTACATATTTTTTATTCCTATTCGATAGCGTATTTTTTTCTGAATTCAACCATGTATTAGTTTTATATCCTTACATAATAAAAATATTTAAAAAAATGAGATTGAAATTTAACAAAAAAAATATTTTTAATATGTATGTACAGTAGGCTATGGATGAAAAACAAGAGTGAAAAAATTAAATTAAAAAATTAATAATTGTTAATCACAAAACACATAGAATAATAATTAACAACAATAAAAAAATATTATTATTTGACAGCAGCAGCAGCTACATTTTGTTCTTTTATTATTGTTTTTCATCCATAGCCTGCTGTACATAAATATTAAAAATATTTTTTTTGTTAAATTTCAATCTCATTTTTTTCAATTTTTTATTATGTAAAGATATAAAACTAATACATGGTTGAATTCAGAAAAAAATACGCTATCGAATAGGTATAAAAAATATGTAGGATCCCATTTGAAAAAATATAATTTTGTGTTATAACTTGAGAACCACTGGTGTAAAAAAATATTTTCATCTCTCATGGGATGTCCCCCTTAGTCTCCTACAATTTTGTTCTATAGTATTTTTTTGTAACTATAATAATAAAGAAAATAATGACGGTGGTCGGTTTTCGTGAAACACCCTGTATATATGCAAGAAAATTTATAATTATTAGTGTTACTTGCAGGAAGCTTAAATAAATTATAAGTTCTCGTCCATTTAGCTGGAACATTTATATGGAAGAATATTGTCAGAATACAGCATATTGTTGAAAATCTTAAAGAGGAATAACATATCAAAATATGTTCGTCTAAATTACAGGATTAATGTTCCCATCAAATTTATTCTACGTTAAAAATTTATTCATTTTGTATAACTTTTGTTTTTGTCTGCATTTTTTTATTTTGCATTGCAACATGTGTATCATTGTTTAAGAAATAAGAATTAGTTTTTATAAATCATTGATCGTAATTAGATTGTATCCTATAAAAATGGTACTTCTAAAATTGATATTACTAAAACATTTAATATACATAATCCGTTTCTTACTTTAAAGTATTTAAATTTTTTATGGCTAATACGATAGAAACAAAATATTAATAACAACAACAATATGGCCCTGCACTCTAATTTCTTTTTTATTTTAAATGAAAGTTAATTTTGAAGCAATATTAAAGTCATAATTGTTTCTAGTTTAACTGCATTTGATTTTTGACGAAACCTATTGCTATCTTTCTCGCGCCAGTTTCTATAGTAGGCTGCGCGAGAAAGATAGCAATAATGTGACGTCACAGTAGCAAAAAATTGTTGTTTTTTTTAATCTTAATCGTTATTTCTTGAGTAAACTTTAAAGGAAAAGTCTACATTTTATTATTTTTTATATTTTTGTTTTACAAATAAAACCGTTTTCTATTACTTTCTCTAAAAATAATTTTTTCATAGTCTTGCATTTGACGTCAAACTGTATAATGAATACTTAATACCTGTAATTATACATATTTTCTCCCATTGAAAAAGAGATTTTCATTTTAGTCTGATATGTAATTATAGAAAGAGTTAATTAAAATTTACTTTTATTTCAAAAGAAAAGTATTATACATAAAATATATAATTGTAGTATTCCTACTTTCAACTTAAAAGATTGAATTATTATTTTATTTTTGAACAGTTATGTACCTACATATTTAAATTTTAAAATAGTAAGAAATATTGTCATGATACGCCACTGGTGGTAATATATAATGCACAAAGAGCTGTCGACTCTTCCCTCTATAGATTGCGTTTATTTGATACGTCACCCTGTGTTTAATGTGGTGAAGACTCGTTCAATGCTTTTGCTCCAGATTGTATATAATGAAATACATTTCATTCGTCATTCATACCCTGAAAATAGAACACAACCAATTATTATGCATAGAGAGTGATACATTAGGATTAAAAAAATTACTTGAGAATATAACAAAACGTAGATATTCATAATTATTTAATGTAATCTAATTTTAAATATTCTAGAACACATCAAAAAATTTACAAAACTCAAAGAATGTAAAAAAATATTACGAACCATTATAAAATTACAATTATGTCTGTACGATTTCAAAATCGCAGGGTTTGGATTTTATGATAATTCTCCTTAACTACAATATAGTCTGTTTTTTTTTAGTTGTGGCCAAAATTAAATATCACATTGTACCTATTCCTATATTTTCCAAAAATTGGTAATTCAGGTTTCAACGTCAATTTATTTAAATTATTAAAAAAACTTACATATCCTATTTAAAAAAAAAATTAATGATAACTGTCACAAAATTGATTTTTTGCAACCATGATTCATGCTTATTTTTAATTATGAATCCACGTATTGACTGGAATATGTGTATTGTTGGTTGCGTACCCTATAAATTATTGTTGATATGTATAGTGTGTTCAAAAAAATTCCTAACACTGAGTAGGCTATGAACAGTGAAACGTATGTCTGATCTTTATTTAATTCAAAAGTCAAATTGTCAAAATTGATCTTAAAATGTAATTTTAAGGTGAAAAGACAAGAAAGAAGGATACATTGACATTCGCTGTTTTCTAATTTGTTTCCATTTCTAAAATAAGATTCAAGAAGAAAAGCTTTGATTTCTTTAGATAACTTTTTTGACAATATCAAATTGACATTTAATTAAATATTTTTAAATTGACATACGTTTCTTTGTTCAAAGCCTACTCCGAGTTAGGAATTTTTTTAAACACACCTGAACTTGAAATGTGAATAAGTGGATTATAATCATAATAATATAATATGTTTAGATAAAAGCGTTATACCTACATATTGTTTAGCACAAAGTCTAACATTATGAACAGAACTAATGACTGTTTATTTTTTTAAATTTGTGATGGTCATTATTTTAAGTTTTTTTTTGTATTTGTAATTAAGCGGCGTTTTATTGTTTTGTACCGACGTTTGAATAGGGTAGTTCAGTAATTACGTCATATGCGGCGCGCTTCATTTAAACTACTGTCCTACTGGTAAACACATCTTTCAAAGTGAACCTTATTGCCACAGCAAATAAGAACTATAATTTTAAGCAGTTCATTTCGTCGCCAATATCTTACTTAATTAAGAAAAGTTAGCTATTTAAGCTATCATTCAGTTAAGTTTGAATATTACCCTTTGAATTAAACAAAACATATCCTAATTAGTAATAATAATTATTATATTTAAGTTTTAAAATACTTTGCATGGAACTGCATGTTCGTTTAATCTCGAACATGTTCGTGAAACATCGCGTTAAGCGGCCGGAAGAGCTCGTTTGAAAGACAGCGAACCATTTTTATGTTACAGTACCCTAAGAACACGACATATTATTTATATATTAATGTGGATAGATAGAGTTATTTACGTACATTAAACTTAAAAAGAAAAAATCTAAAGTATTGAAAAGAATTGATTTGAAAATGCTCAAAACAAACAAAATCTCAGTCGGTATGTCGGTAAACTCTCGGATATGTTTGAAGCTGCGCAAACTTGATGCTCTGTAGTTCAGAATGTGCAGAGTTGATTTCAATTTGAAATAAAACCTTTCTTATTTATTAATGTGTATATATTGTATTACGAAGTTTACAATTTGATGTTATTAATATTTCAAAGTTAACTTCGTCATAATAACAATAATAGCAGCATCAAATTACATGCCTTTAAATTCTGACCCTTATGTGCTCTGTCAATAGAGTCACTTTGAAAGTATCGTTTTTGCTTAGGACAGTACTTCATATTTCGCGCTATACTCTGACGTCACACTATTCTACCCCATTATCTGTGAAGCGCTTTTTTTAAATACTGGGTAACCATTTTATCTGTTCCCGCCTGAAAATTCATGAATAGGCAACCTATTTTACTTCTCATAAGTATTTTGCCTATTCTTAAACTTTATGAAGAGCACAGTAAAGATAATGTAATAAAAAGAGTCCAGTTAATAAAATTGTGTTAATTTGTAAACGATGTTTATGTAATATAATGCAGTAGAGAAAGCATATATGTGAAATGTATTGCATAAACGTTAACGTTGGTATGATGTGTTCTGTAGATATTTTTATTTTGCACGTTGTATGTGTTACTGTTTCATTGTTACCAGCAAATAAATAAGGGTTATTGAGAACTGATGTAAATGAAAGTGGTTGGAACCCAATGCCGGTAACAAAGAACGTTTTGCTTAGCATGCTTACAGAATGATAACGATCGGTTGTCGTCCGCAGGGCAGAGCCTAGGATACGGATTCGTGAACTACCACCGACCAGAAGACGCAGAGAAGGCAATCAACACACTGAATGGTCTTAGATTACAGAATAAGACAATCAAGGTATGATTTGGTGTTGAGTGAGATTAAAGATTGAATGAATAATGTATGGGAATTGTTGCAGGTGTCGTACGCCAGACCAAGTTCGGAAGCCATCAAAGGCGCGAACCTGTACGTATCGGGACTACCGAAGAACATGACCCAACAGGACCTGGAGACGTTGTTCAGCCCGTACGGTCGTATTATCACCTCTAGGATTTTGTGCGACAATATCACAGGTGAGCAGTGCAGTCGACAGTGACAGTGGTGGTGTCACTCTGCCTCTACCATTGCCGTGTTACTGTTACAAGTTCATATAATACATTCAACATACAAACCACAGAACTACTATTACATACCTGGTTACCATGTTAGCGTTATTTTTTACCAAGCTGGTCCTATGCTCAGCATTTTTTGCTGCGTATATACGTATATATATAATTTAGTTACATTATTATTTTATTGAATGTTGTAGCTTTCATTTTGATTACTTATTATACTTATCGTTGTATATCTATGATTGATCATTAAATTTTGCATTGCAATTGGAATATTGGTCTAACAGCTATCCAGGGTGTGCATTGTAGAAATGACATCTGTGGATAAAATAGAATAAAATAACATCAATTAAATAATGAAATGACCTCTTAATGAATGAATTGATTAATGTGTATTATAAATGAAATGAATAATTTCCTTCCACCGCCATTGTTCTTTGTTACTGTACCTATATTTTGCGTTTTTCTCTTTCTCTTCCCTAGTACGTCAGTATGTCACGGGGGCCGGAGAGAACTTGCCTGGTACGTACCACTACCACCCTTTACCTATACACCCTACTTGAACACCAGGTCACCAGTTACAAGTCAAACAAGTCCGCCACTATCTAGCGCCTTGCCTTCCGAGGTTCGAGGTCGACTAAGACTAAACCTGATATAAAAACGAAATCTTAAACGTAATCATAGAATATACTAATATTTACTACGAACCAATCTCTCCCTCAGTTTAAGTAAGTTCGTGTTCGCGTCCTAGAGTTCATTCAATACGACGTAATTAAATTAATCAATTTAATTATTAATGCTAATTGTTGGTTCTCTCAAATGATGTCTATTTCTAAATATTCTGCAGAATATTATTATTCTGCAGTTTGCACTGTTATTAACGTCATTGCTAACGATGCACCCCTTTCAAAAATAAATTTACAACAAATTTATTAACATTTTTTTCAAAATTGATTTTCTTAGTTGTTTATTATATTTAGTTTTTGATAATCCTCCCATGTTGTATTATGTTATTATGTTGTGTTTATATTATCATTTACAAATTTTAATTAGTTTGATTATTTATGCATCGTGGCATGATTTTGTTTGCTTTTATTGAAATTATTTTGCGTTTAAAAATTTCGTTTTTGTTAATACGTAAGAGCAGAGCCAACCCGACACTCCCGACATTACACAAACACATAACACATTCACACAAATACACGCATGCATGAATCACACACAATACAATAAATACAAATGACATTTATGACGCGAAAGCAAGTCAAGTAATGCTAATAAGAAAGAATGAGATGAATGGTAATGTATGAGAGGAATCGGACGGAAGTGGTAACGTACGTAAGAGCGTGGCTGCGTGGCGTGTCCCCAGCCGCGGTGCGAAGAGCTGTAGAGCAATCCTTGTTGTACCTTAGGCCTCTCGAAAGGCGTCGGCTTCATTCGCTTTGATCAACGATTGGAGGCAGAGAGAGCTATCCAAGAACTAAATGGCACCATCCCCAAGGGTTCCACTGAGCCAATCACAGTCAAGTTCGCCAACAATCCCAGCAACAACAACAAAACGATCCCACCGCTGGCGGCTTATCTTACGCCACAAGCGACACGACGCTTTGCCGGACCAATTCATCATCCAACCGGCCGATTCAGGTGGGTTGATTATTATTATTATTATTAAATGAAACATGAGTATTGCAATGCAATGTATATTGTGTAGGTACTCGCCGCTGGCCGGTGACCTGCTGGCAAACTCGATGCTGCCGGGCAACGCCATGAACGGGTCCGGCTGGTGTATATTCGTATACAACCTAGCCCCCGAAACCGAAGAGAACGTTCTGTGGCAGCTATTCGGTCCGTTCGGGGCCGTACAGAGCGTCAAGGTCATTCGTGACCTACAAACGAACAAATGTAAAGGATTCGGCTTCGTAACGATGACCAACTACGACGAAGCCGTAGTCGCGATTCAGTCATTGAACGGTTACACGCTCGGCAACCGCGTCCTACAAGTTAGTTTTAAGACAAACAAGAGCAAGACCTCGTAGATGGTCGACGTGGACCGCGATGTGCAAGGGTCGGGGACGGTGTCGGTGTTAGTGGGAGAGGGTGAGGATGAGAGTGAGGACGAGGAGGAGAGCGAGGTGGAGGCAGCGGCAGAGGCAGAGCCAACGCCAAAGCCTGATTCTCATTCTCCTGATCCTGAGAATCCAGATGATGCTAGTGACGCATTGCGCTCCCGTGGTCGCGCCGGCACCGTAGGTCTCTGAGTTGCGCGTGACGCGGCACACGCCTAGCGTAGTGGTAGTTGTATTTATATAATCCAATTAATTATTTATTTATTCATTATTTATTTATATTAATAAGTAAGTACATATAATTATGATGTCCTATTTATGAAAATCGTGTTTGTAAGATTTGATTAAGATTTAATATTTGATTGGTTCCGCGCAACTCAGTGTCGATCGCCGACCCTTGCAACCAGTTGGTGTAATGAATTAGTTAATGAATGTACTTAATTATTTTGAATCGAAACTAGTCAACATGTGCAGTCGGGTCTCGTTCCCGCAGCGACAGCGACGGTGACGAGGCTCTCGCGCCGTGCATTGTACGGGCAGGTAGTGCAGAGATAAATGATAATTTATACATATACTTACGTGCCATTTGGTTCTCCTTCACGTTTTCATTACTTTAATGTTTTGTTCAGTTATTTATGTGCTGCGGGTCGATGTACGGCCCCACGTAATTCTTGATTATCTTAGGTGTAACGTTGTTAGTTTACCATTAACTGTAATTTAAATGTGTCTCGTCTGTGTTCTTCTGTGTATTTCAAACATTATGTACGATCTAGTCCGCATATGTAAACGCCGACCAGGCAAAAAGCAGAGGCTCTGTAATAGCGTGTTAGATTCGTATGTACCTATTTGTTCGTCCGTTCGTTTATTTGTTCGTGTTTCTTAGATTGTGGCGTGGCGTTGCCCGTTGTCTCGTGCTTGCGGTTCCTCCGTCACACGCGAGTCCGTGGGACATTCACTATAATCATCTTCGCCACACTGCATTATTGCATATTGTTCATGCTACCTACTCTTCTTTTGTACTATACTATACTTCACTTTTCCTCCACTGTTTACTCACACTTAAACTAGCTTACATTACATCTCTCATCCTTCATTCATTTCATTATCAACTCATCATTTCTTTATCATGCTTGTATCTATTGAACTCTGAAGTGTCATTGTATGTATCATACAGTGAGCTCAGTCCTTTGTCACTCACAGTCACAGCCCTGTCCCCTACCTCCGCAGAAGACTGCACTGCACAATCACGATTATATCGTCCGCGTCCTCGTAGCTTTGACGGAGGACCCAACTCCAGTCCGCTAAATATCTGTATAAAATAATCAATGAAGATTAAAAAAATTGTCAAATAGATGAATATATTTATATATACATATATAAATGAATACATAACATAAAAAATATATATATATATATATTATATATACTGTTTTAGTATATGATGTAATATATGTAAGGAAGGGAAATTGATTCGTTCGCAACCGTAACCGGTCTGGCTCTGGCCGAACGTTCAACATTCAACGAGCGCCCAGCGACCTTTTAACTTCCTTTGTGTCGAGCGACTTGTAATTTTTATCATATTTTACCTACTGATTATTTTTTTACATTTTCATTTTTTTCTATCATTCTGATTTATCTTATTATGGTTTGGTTTATGATTATATTCTTATTTGTCTTAAGATTATATTATTTTAATTTCTGATCAATTAAAATTTATTTTATTCTTTGATGTATTTTATTTTTTTAATTTCACATCCCTTGTCGTTAAGTATATGCGCAATAATGCACTACTCTTACTCTTTCTCTCATACATAGCAAGCAAGCCAAAGTAAAAGCAAAAGCAAAAGCAAACGCGCCTACCAGCCACTAAGTATAATAGCCCTGTTCCTCGTATACCACGAACCACTAAACAGTAACAGTATCATACGCATACGACATACAGTAACAGTACATTATAACGCCGGGTCGTGCTCCGTGCTCTCCCGTCTCAAGCGAAGCGCCCAAGCCCAGCACAGCATTCCTCGCACGCTCCGGAAAGCACACGACAGCACAAGGCGACGCCGCCGGCCACCGGGCGACGGGACGGTGCCCGGCCGCGTCGGCCCGAGCGCGCCGCGCGCCCGACGCGACGCCGACGCGAACCCGGGATACCACAGACTAACCAACCACTTCCATTGACAGAGATTCACTTTATTTTTATAAAAGAGTACCTTTCAGATCGGATAATAAATAATAAGTATACACACGAAACATATTAGTATTATCGAGTATGGCAATGTAAAATAAATAGTAAGTCTAGTCGTACGTACGATGCGATGACCCACCCACAAAGTCGATTTCAGTTCGACGTGATAAGCGCACATTGCCGTTGGTCCAACGCTGCGTGCATTACTTGCAAACATCTGACTTACTGGCGGTGATTTAAGATAATGATATTAGACTGATTGTAATGTAAACGTAATCGTGCAATTGTTTTGCACACAGTGTTGGACATCGGCGCCGATCTAGATGCGAGATATGTTGTACATAGAGATTATTCGTTTTGATCGAATTAGGTAGGAAGTAAAGCAACTTTTTGATAAAGTAACAAAATAACCTCTGCTAAAGAAAGAGGTACAAACCGATATCATCGATCGTCGATCGGATATCTGCACTTGTATTTAATCAAATCAAATCAGACTTGTTCGTGCGTTGATCGCACTAAGTTCGAGTTGGTCCCGAGATGCAACGAACGACCCCTTGTTCCTACCACATATCCGTGTCCGAGTCCTTCTCGTCGTTGTTACCGTTGTCATGTTCATGTTTTTTACATGTTGTTTCGAAGATAAAGCAAGCAAGCAAGCGAATCCTTGTAGCCCGACATCCGACTTTTCCTCGTCCTCCTCCTCCTCCTCCTCCTTTCTCCTTAATAATTAATAATAATGACGTTATTTGAATCCCGAGTCCGACACGTGTCATATTGTGAACCAGAACCACCTTGCGACCTTGCGGAACAGCCCCAGACCCCCGCACCGGGCACCGGAAGCTTCCCGAGTTACAGTCTGACGAAGCACAAACACTTAGCGGCCCTTCACTGGCGATTGGTTCAAGTTTTAAACTCTGGCCTAAATTGAAACTGTAGACTTAATTTCCAAATACAGAACAACGATCTAATAACTAAAATGATAATGTTAAATGTCTGTCGGCAATGCTTATTGTTTACCGTATTTATTATAGCTTCTATATACATTACATGCATATATTATATATGAACTAGCCATTTGCTATATACTGCTTTAATATTTTAAATTGTAAAGTATAATTATCTATTTATTAATGATTACGTATTACCTATATACATAAATGATGTATAATTCGATGACTCTTTGTGTGTTGTGTAGATCTCTCTAGCGTAAGTGATTTATTGGTTATTTTCTCTATACTTATTGTGCGTGTTCGGTCCGTCGGTGTGCTGTTGCTGTGTCCTTCCAGTCCATTGTTGTAACTCACTTAATTGTTGTTGCGTTGCGTGTATCCGTTGTGTGATGTGTAAACGGCGACTGCTACAACCACACAAACAATCAGTATCACTTAATTTACTACGTAAACATATTAACGCGTACTATAATTAATTAATTATTACTATTACTATTGATAAAGTAAATGTAATGTTCTAGTCTAGTCAAGCAGTTGGTACGTTTGAGGTTACAACGGATAGACGAGAGCAGCGGCTGTACTGTAGTACAAGTAATACTTAGTAGAAAAGAAAGGACGTTGAGGGTGTTCTGTAAGACAGCATAGCATCAACACCGGCGGATCTGCGGGCTTGTTGCCCGCAATCCTACTCCTCCCCGCCCCGCCCTCCGTGTACGGCGTCGGGCCCTCATAGCTCAATCATTGTTGTGACGAGAAGCATTCCATTATTTAAAGAAAAAATCATTGATAATTAATATTATTATACTCGTATATCTACCTGTTTTGATAAAAATGGTGGTTATTATTAAATAAAAAGAGTGCAAAAGTTATATATACAGAGGTTATTAATTAGGATGTGCAGTACCTCATAAAACTGTAATTCATGCAATAACTAACTTATTATATATTATATATAAGAAAGTTCTTATTACATTGTAACTAACGTTTAGCTTTAGGTATTTTAAGGTATGAAGTTTGTGAGATCTCTAAAGTATACGGCCAACACCGACTCTCTAACTCTACTGTACAATTGGTTGAGCGTCGGTTGAGCCGCCCCGTTGAACCTGAAACACCACGATCACCCCACGCAACCGGCTGCGTTCATATTCGCTCTTTTCTCTCATCATCCATCATGTTGTTCCTCCTTTACTTAGTTACTTGACTTATTCAGTCCACGGATCCTGTCAACCTTATTATACCTTACCTACAGGTGATGCGTGTACGCATATCATGGCCACTTATTTGTGGCCACCAGTATACGTATCACATTATTTATTAATATTCGTTCATTCGCTGAATCATTCACGCACACATGCACGCATTTCGTCTCATCTGATGTCCTGCGTCCTTTATTCCTACTATTCCTTTTGATCCTGTTTGCTCCGAACCCTTATTCTAGTCATACCGTCGAAAACTATCGAAACATTTCAATAAAACAGTTAAAGGCCGCGATATTTCCATACAAATATATTTTAAAATAAAGAAATTTAATTACAACAAAATAAATTCCGCGTTGAAATAATTCAATAGAAAAAAATAACTGATGGGTATATATTGTAATGAAACAAATTAACAAATATATTTCATCTGAAATTAAGCAACCCGACCTCTTTGAATGTAACTGATCTCTAATTTGGTTTATTTTTCATCATATTTATAATTTATTTATTATCATTGATTTGTTCGTGATATTGATAAGGATATTATGAAAAACTGTCGATTGTAAATTTTCTTGCTTATTGTCCAGTGTCACTTGCAGCATTTGTGTGTAATTATTGTCATTTATTGATGGTTTAATTGTATATCTCTACCTATTTATTGTATCTATTATAATTCGTAATTGATAATAGAAGTATTAGTTGAATATACAGTAGTATATACCGAGTATTTAGGAACTAGTGTACAGTACACCATCCTGGTCTCAGTGCAGTGTTAAGTTCGATTGATTGAGTTATGTATAAGTAAACTAAACGACAGGATTAGATTCGGTTTCGTTGTTTTCAAGTTGAAGTGCTGCTGCAGTCACTGGCAGCCGTGGAGTAATAAGTACTCTGAGAGATTCAGCATAGCGCGTACCATCCCATTCATGAACATGAAATGTGTGTGAACTCAATTGTGATGCGGTGATAATGATATTGAATATGAATATACCTAAACATAACATAATACAATACGATTTGATATGGTCACGATCACGATGGGATAATATCTACACTGGCACTGGACACTGGCAAATACAGTGTGTTTTTTATTATTACGGTTATTATGAATGTACAAGTACATAGGTCACTTAATATCTGTAGGTGACGGTTGCATTTATTCATAAAGAAAACAATAATATTATACACAATGTAATTGTGTATTCCAGGCTAGAAGTCGGTGTATTGCAATATTTGTACTTTTCCATGTTGACAAAACTCAATACAATAAATTATGAAAATCTAAATTGATGCCAGAAAATGATTGGTCCCTTTTGCAATTTATTTTATTTATCATTCAGATTTATAATTATACATCTACTTCACTTTTAATACAGATTTACAAAACAACTCATTTTTCAGCTTATTTTCATCAACTTGCAGATTTATTCTCAACTGGTAGGTAATATAACAATGAAATTACTTATCAATTATTATTTACCTATGTGTCTGGTATGTATAAACTTTATTATAATATAAAAGTATAGCTTTCAAATATTATATAATCGATTTGAATCGGTATACCGTGGGTATAGCCAATATTACATTAGTCAACTTTACTTGATGGCAACCAACAACTTCGGTTGTATCAAGTCAACCAAAGTTGATTGGAAACCGGCAACCGTATCAACCAAAATTATTAGTGTATTCCGAAATTAAACCACGGGTTTAACCGCGGTTACAATGTTACCGACATTGGACTAGAAAAACGGACCAGCTAACCTCATTTTAACAAATTTAAAATACTTAAAAGTTCATTTGTCATGCATCAAAATGTAACCACAACCGCCGATCTAGCGCGGTTAGTGTGGTTACAGAAAAGTTACCAGCTTTCAGTAACCGCGTTCCGAAAACAACCGGTTACTGAAAATGTAACCGTGGTTAACTTGGTTCAATTTCGGAATACACTCAACAGTCAACTTTAGTTGCAAGTTACCCTCAACTTGAGGTTGCAGTTGCGTATTGAGAAATGTAATATAAAAGATTCCCGCTTTTTGCAACCATTCGTGCTTAGCTTTTAAAATTAAATATGGCAAACTGGAATGCAGACAATATAAGTCAATTTTTGAATATTTATAAAAAATATGATATTCTGTGGATTAAACTACACACATACCAATTTGAAGGTTTTTTTTTCAGTTATTTCAGACAGTGCAACTACATAAATATATCGTTCTTAGACAAATACGAATTAATCTGGTTGTAGATATAAGTTGACAAGTGTAATTAATTTTTGCAACGTTGGTTGAAGAAACCTAACTTGCTTCAACCCAGATTACCAGTTCCCATCAACCAAAGTTGACTGATGTAATATCCGCTTTAGCAATACCAGTAAAATATTTTTTTTTTTTAATTTAAACTTCCCAAACTTATTTCCTTCATAATACCGAAGTGCGTTCGTAGCGACGTCATCGGTAATAGTCATTATTAGATCATCCCTTATTATATATTATTATTGTAAGAATACCAGTAGAAAAAAAATTTCACTTCGACCACTGCTTAACCAAATTGTCATAATTGATCTTGAAATGTAATTTTAAGGAAAAAGATAATAAAGAAGGATACAATGTATTACCAATTGCCGTTCCCTTATTTGTTTCCATTTCTAAAACAAGATTCAAGAAGAAAAGCTTTGATTTCTTAAGATAATAATTGTTATTTATTTAAAAAAATTAAATTCACATACATTTCTTTGTTCATAGCCACACACTGTATATTATCAATTATATTTAGTTAAAAACATGACCAGTTTATTTTGAATAGATAATCGTTCAAAAATTTTGTAATTTCAAACGTTGAGAATAAACCGCGCTAAGGTTGTTGATATTGCCATCTATGAACCATAGAAGGAACAAAGTTTTTGTTACGTAGGTAAATGAAGAAGAAAAGGATTGTTAACTGTAGTGGAGTTTGCCTCCCATCAACTGTTTGGAACGTCGCCATTGGATTGCAGTTATATGTATATAAAGTATTTTGTGTGTATAAAAGTGTAAATTACTGTATATTCCTATGAACGTTCATCATAAGATCGGATCAGAAGAATGATATATGTTCGTAACAACAACCACAATACCCATATATATTCTCAGAAACTTCGTGATGTTTCGAAAACAAATCCATTTACCTAAAAAATGCATTGGCCAGGTAAAATTAACTGTACGAGAAGAATATCCAAATAATTGTGGAAAATAAGCAGGATATATCAATGTACACTGTATAGAAGATTTCGTTGCAGAAGAATTAATATTTGGGAAATATAATTTAATAGTTGGTTTCGTCGTTGTTGTCATCGTTTGATTTGACAGTTGTAAATTTGTGTTGTGCATATTTTAAAGAGTAACAATTGATTGAAAACAAATAATTTCATTATGTGAGCAATGTGTACGTGATAGTTAAACAATCGTGTGGAGAAATGTGGCGGTATACGTATATTTCAATAGGTTAGGTGCCTGGCATATGAAGCTTTTATATACAAACGATTTTTACCAGTCATGGAGTGAGTAAAGATGAAATGAAGCATTTCATCAGCTTTAGACTGCATTTAGTTCTTATATTTATACATAAAAATGGTTTATAGAGATAATAAGTGACACTCAGAACGATGGATAGGGACATACCGAGTGTCCTTACCACATTGGCAGGAGTAGCCAGTCTTACAGACTGTAAGTACCAGTGAGACACAAATTCAATAAGATTTAGTACGATATCAAGTAATAATAATATTGGTTATTACAGTGCTTGCTGAAATGCCATTACCTACACCGCTTCCGCAAGTGTTGAGTAATAAATCGCTATTATTTCATCCCCGAGTCGCAGAGGAAGCATTAAAGTTGCTGGGCGTTAGAGATGATAAGTTGGTCCCACAATTAGTTGATTCGCTTATACAAACATCTGCAGATCATATGTAAGTTTCTTTTGTTGACATATGAACTGAATTCGTAGTTAAGGTTATGTTATGTTTGTCACTTTATAGAGAATTGAAGGACCATTATCCTGCTCCTGATATAAATGTTGACCAGCCAGAGACACCTGAATTACTTCGTGCAATTTTAGAGAAAAATCCAAACGTCTTTAATGGTATTGAAGGTATGATCTACATTAGCGTTTCTTAACCTTTTCTTACCGCGGACCCTTTAGAAATTAAACCTATAGAAAAACTAATAAAGTGTGGAAATTATTAAAAAACGAAAGTGTAATGTTTAAATAAATATGTCATCACGGCGTATTACCCATTGCTGGGTCTGCCAATCTGCTTTGTACGCAGATATCGGTAATGATGATGACATATTCGTACCGTTCGGGCGCTTACCAGGCGTCACCTCACGGGCGCTCATTGCTGGCGTGGAGAGTGCACCACGGGTCAATTTTGTGCCAGTTAAAATTCGAAATATTTGGCGTCGGTCGAAATCGAACCCGGTTCCCCAGATTCGCGGCCTCGAGACCCCAAGTGTAATGTTTAACTTATTCAACTTACACAGGATACGGGTGGTACAAAATAGCTATTTGTGTATTAAGAGCGCAAAATGGGACATTGTCGATTGAGAGGCAGGAGCGAGGCATTCTCTCGAAATCGACAATGTCCATTTGCGCTCGAAACACGCAAGATTTTTTCTACAGTCGCCACAATGGGGTCCTCCACCATAACAAAAATTTATTTTTTATTTATTTTTACTTATCGGTATTTTCCATTCTTCTTGAGCTATTGCTTCAATCTAATCTAAGCATTTTATACTTTCGTTTTTGTAAATGAATGCCCTATTTTATTTTCACAGCAGTGCGGCATTTTGTTTGGTTATGTAAGTGGGTAATGTGTAACTACACTGTCATTAATTCCTGACTAAACGTTTCCATTAAGAATGTAGTCAAGTAACATTTCTCAACATTGTATAATTAGAAATTTGAGGAGCGAGCGTTTTTTCTACTTTGTCGCTCTAGAGCGGCAGTGACATTTTGCGTTGACAAAAGAGAGCGCAAATGGCTACTTTGTGTATAGACTGTAGAAAAAAAGATTTGTTGGAACATTGATGCTTCATCTCAGTAACCAGTTTGTTAATATCAGGTTTAGTAGTGGATCGTTGTATTCTGAAATCACAATCGACATTTTTTAATCTATTTCTGTTTGTTTTTTGTATGAACTAGTTCAGAAAACGTCTTCACATAAATACCTAGTTACAAAAGCAACCTGAGTAAAAATTATGCTTCACGGCCGCACGGCTTGTCACGTGCGTTGATAGTACGGCTGTGTTGCTTCCGTGTATAAAAATTTGTTCAATTTTACTCGGAAAGTAAGAAGCCCAAAATTCGCAAAACGGTGGCCCGTAGCTCAGTTGATAGAGTTCCCGCCCGGCAAGTGGGAGGTCCCGGGTTCGAGCCCCGGCGGTGCCAGTTGATTTTTCAAAAACCTTTCTAAGTTATTTACTTTACTGACATTTGTCATGATCCTCTTTCCCTAATTCGCAAGACTGTTCTTAGAACTTTTGTTGTACAGCTTTATCTGTTTATTTATTCGTAGAAAAAAAGAGCAAGGCCTTGGTGATCTAGAATATAATTAAAAAAAGGACGTTTCGAACCCTAGTGGTTCATCATCAGCATATTACAAAAAATAAAATGTAAAAAAGTAGTTATTGTTCAATAACAATTTGTCAAAAAAAATATTTTTTCTACAGTCTATATACAAAGTAGCCATTTATGCTCTCTTTCGTCAATGCAAAATGTCACTTTGCCGCTCTAGAGCGACAAAGTAGAAAAAACGCTCGCTCCTCAAATTTCCAACTATACAATGTTGAGAAATGTTACTTGGCTACATTCTTAATGGAAACGTTTAGTCAGGAATTAATGACAGTGTAGTTACACATTACCCACTTACATAACCAAACAAAATGCCGCACTGCTGTGAAAATAAAATAGGGCATTCATTTACAAAAACGAAAGTATAAAATGTTTAGATTAGATTGAAGCAATAGCTCAAGAAGAATGGAAAATACCGGTAAGTAAAAATAAATAAAAAATAAATTTTTGTTATGCTGGAGGACCCCATTGTGGCGACTGTAGAAAAAATCTTGTGTGTTTCGAGCGCAAATGGACATTGTCGATTGAGAGGTTGTTGCCGAGCGACGCAGGAGCGAGGCATTCTCTCGAAATGTCTCATTTTGCGCTCTTAATACACAAATAGCTATTAGTTAAAAATATAAAAATATTTGAACTGCAATACAAATTGATAAAAACCCATCTTAAACTTATGGGTGTACCTGCAGAACTGCTGTTTATATATTCGGTAGCACTCTAGATTGCGGGCCCAGGTTAAGAAACGCTGATGAACATAAATGTGAAAGGTACAATATTATTACATATTTATTTTTAGTAAATTCTTCTCGACCACCGCACTGGAACCACGCAACCCACGGCGTGTACGGTTCTGGGCACATGTCTCCTGGTACGAGGCACACTCCTCAGGGTAGTCCGGCATCTCCTGCCTCCGCTCGGTTTCCGCCCCCTGCTCCAGCGTTGAACGTGTCATCTTCCCGGCCTTCGGTGATAACAGAGCAGCATAAAACTTGTTCAGCTCCGCCTCAATACCCGCAGCAACAACCACAGCAGGTTACGAACCACCCTCAGCATATTCATCATCAACAGCAGCAGCAATATCATCAAGAGCCGCAGCAGCAGTATCATCAAGAACAACCGCTGGTGCAGCAAGCGGTATCATCACCGTCAGTGCCACAGGTGGAGACGCAGCAACAAATAGTATTACCGCAATACGGGGCCCCGCAGCAACAACAGCAGCAAGCCCAGCCTCAACTTCAACCTCAACCACAAGCACAATCTGCAACAGGGACGATAAACCATTGCAGTGAAGTGAATGTGTATTTCTCAGACAGTGCGAGACAAAACAATGGAGTGACAAATAACAGTACATTTAACTATACGACAAGCAGTAGTAGTGACAGCGGTGTAGATGTGGCCTATCCGAATTGTGCTGGTGCAGTGAGTGTCAATACAAATACTGAACATGTTAATAAAGAATTACAAGACCAGGTAGTGACTTCAACGAATATCCGAGGTATTTCACCGACTTGTTATCTTTTATATTCTTTATTTATAAATTTATTTGTTATTTTTTAAAAGGACCATCGCCCGCTCAAGCGAGTGATGCGCCCGCACCTGTTCCTGTACCATACATCACTGAAGCGCCTGCTACACAGCAAAACCTGGTTCCTCCAGGATCTAGTGTAGTCAATAATCAACCTGTTGTCAGATTAGATCGGTTATCTGCAGAAGTAAGTATTCTTAAATATATTTGGCTAATTAAGGTTATTCTATCATGGCAGCCTCATACAAAAGTTTTACCAAGTAAAAGAATTCGGCTAAATTGCAGTTTATCCAGAATTCAAGAATTTTATATTAATGGTTATATATACTTGGTAAACCATTAAAAACACTAAATACCGCTAAAAATTGGGCGCGGAAAACTATATTTATAGAGATTTTGGCATTTTTTCTGAAAAAAATTAGGTTAGATGTATTACATACAGGGTGTAAATGAAATAAGTGCATTAAATTCAACCAGTAATGTAACTCGACGAGAGCAACAATATTTCTTAATAACTTTTTCTCGAAATCGCATATTTTTTTAGCATTTTTACCACCCCGTAAATTGACGAGTCGTTCCACGTATTTTTCTAATAATTGAATGCAGTAGCAATAGCTATGAAAAATTTTGTTTTAGCAATTGACAGTTTTGTCAGATGTTGCAATTATATTTTGGCATTAGTAATAAACCTTACGTTTACAAATAGCGAGTACACAGATATTGTAATTACTTACCTATGGTTTATTTATTTATTCGTATCTTTACTACATTTTAATTTGTGGTTGATATAAAGACAGTATTATAAAGTTGCCAACGCATTTAGACGGAGCGTTTCCAAATCATACTGTTCCTAATATTCGCACAGTTGTTAATCTTGTACATCTTTATCACAATACGAAGTGTCACATGACAATTTTAAATAAAGCAACAGTTGTATCCATATCATGTGCAAAAAGATCAATGGTTTCAGCAGACTTCGATTTTGGGAATGGCTCATAATGTTCATTAATGAGACTGAATTTGCTTGGGAACGTGTATTTATTATGCACAATACACATTTCAACAGACGAAAATGCTGTAAAAATTTTCATTAATAAATGTTTGAGCGGGAACAATAAATGGACGACTAATTATTGGATTTCAAGTTGTTGTTGTAAATATCTTTAAAAAATGAAAAACAATCAGAAAATTATATAATTTTTTTACATTCATGTATAAAGTATCACTTGCACTGTCGTTAGGTAGTTTTTTTGTACAAATCTGTCGTTTATTATGTGAGTTACTATTCCTATATTGCCAATGTATTTTTGCTCTATTTTGTCTTCAAATATTTCAGCTAACGGCTGGTAAACCTTTTTAAAAATTTGCAAACATATGTAAAAACTCATGAAAAATAATATATTTAAATTTTATTAGTCGTAAATGCTTATAATAATAGAACCACTTTAATATAAATAAATAAATAAACTAGCTAAAAATTCTTGATCTGCAGTCATCCATTACTTACCAAGAGAAACATTTGCAATGTTCATCATAATAAGAATGAGTAGAATACAGGGCTGGTCTTATTTTTCTCAATCCAAAAAAACCCACTTAAAGAACCATAAAAAACCCAATAAAACCCAGATTAGGTATTTATTTGTTTAGTTGCAAAATGATTCTGTTTTTCGCTTTAGACGTCAGATGCCATGTGCAAAAAACACGATTTTGCAACTTATCACATACTAGATTTTTTTTAAAATCCAATTAAATTTGACAATCATAATAATAATATATCATCATGGCAAAAAGCAAATAATAAATTTTATTATTATAATTAGAACTGTCGATTTTTACATTAGTGCGATTGGTTGATTTAGTCACTTTTTCGCATTAGTTCCAAAAAGTAGCAAATAAACGCACTAATGCGAAAATGAATGTCATTTAATTTATAATGTATAATTAATACAAAAAATATAGTTACATTAATTTTATATTAAATATCTAATAAAGCCCAATAAAACCCAAAAAAGTGGGTCTTTACCAGCCCTGGCATAATAGGATATTCTACTACCCTGACCGTCAAAAAAAAAAACGGACCACTTTAAATATTATCAAACGTAATGCGTTGAATTTGTTCCATAGAGCAAAACCGTTTGCACATTTTTAGTCAATTTTTTGAGTTACAGGCTAAAACTTATTTTTGTTAATTTTGAAAATATTTCGTATTGCTTTTTATGATATATACGGAAAAAAACGTTCAAACAATTTTTATTCGGTATCTTTATGTAGAAGAATATGGTGGTATCTTTAGGGTTGCGTTATTATTTATGTGAAACATTAATATTTTTGGTTAGTTCTAAGAATTTCTGTAGTTAAATAAAAACTGTAATTTCAGATAAGAGATCTCACTTTAGGTTGTCAACAAACCAGACAAATCGTAGTTGGTAGTTTAATATAGTTTCCACATATCTAATATCTCAAATCTTAAAATCTATAGATATTTTTAAGTGATCCGTTTTTTTTGTCGGTCCGTGTATAAGGGCATTCCAGACAAAGAACTCATTAATATTGTAGATTACATTAAAACAATAAAATAAATATCCAAATTATTTTGACAAAGTTATTAAGCGCGGGCTGAAATTATTTGAATTTAGTTCATCTTGTTCTTGCAGGAAAAAAAATTGATATAGTACCCTTATTGGTCATTTAGTGATTAAAACGATTTTTGTATTATTTTTTAATACCATAGACGGCATAGACATCTTTTTATTTTTGTTAATAAAAAAATATATTGTTTTCAATTTTGAAAAAATATTCTAATAGGATTTCAATTTGACATAATTTTTTTCGTCAATTTACACATTTTTTTACTAATATTTTTCGTAATACATATGTATAATTCTTATAGTTCCTATGAAGAGCATAACGCCAACTCTTTGACCTCTTTCCAAGAATGTTCTTTCTCCATATATTCCTTCCTTTCCAGATGCTGTCCTGCTTTTACTCCGTTATCCTTCACTTACTCTCAGTGAGAGTCCTTAATACGTGCGACATTCCTTGATTGATGTACATGCGATTCAATCAGAACATGCAGTCATAGCGCTTTAATGTGCACGACCATACGAACCGGTATTATACAGGCTGTTATGTAAGTAACGTGCCATACGTTGCCACTTAATAAAAAAGGTTGCAATGTGTCGTAGCAATAATTTCTTTTCTAATGTATTTGTTACAATTGTAAATGCACATCAAGATATACAAATAACAATTATTTATTTGATTAAAGAATTATTTATGCATATGCAGAACATGGATAAGATACTTTGGCGACTGTTTTGACGCACTTTTCAGTAAACCAAATGCATTTCGGTGTATTCTTGATTAGTGACAGTAACAGGCACTACGCCACTTATTGCAAAAATAACGTTTTTTGGGACAACTTGATTTTTAAATTTTAATTTATTAAAAAGTTTATTTGTAAATGGTCGGCTGTACAGTCTCACAATTTGACAGATTGTGCAGAACTTTCAGTTCTCTTTATCATACCTTGAACTATGGCACATTACTTACACAACACCCTGTACAATGATCATGTCGATTTAGAAATACAAATGATGAATTAATCAGTTAAATAATCATATCATTGAGAAATTGAATTGGTATACAGGGTGCTAATTAAAAAGCGGGCCATTTGAAATATTTTTGTCTAAAATTAATTGGGAAATTTTGCGCAAGGAAGAACTGAATTCCTAGGGCCCGCTTTTTAATTAACACCTTGCATACTTTTAAAAAAACATTGAATCAACATATTTTTTAATCATTTCTCCTAAACATATACGAAAAAAAAACAATAATAAAAAATGGTCAACAGTATGTTTATAGATTGAATGTATTTAATTTATTTTAGGATACTCTGTTAATGCAGAAAAGTTTGCGTAAATTCGCAGAAGACCGGCCGGAAAAAGCTAGTAAATTAGGAATTACTAGTTCTCCTGGAAGCAGTTCTGATTCTGATACAGACTACAAACCAGAGAAGAAAACTTCAAGGATACGAAAAACACAAGAAAATAAGAAAAATTACACAGATATGGAAGACGATGGTACCATAGATACGTTTACAGCTCTTGCTGGAACGCGAAAAAGGAAGAACACTGTTAACAAAGAACCTGAAAAACCAGAAATTTTACGTATGTTTATTGGCAGTCTGTCTACTATATTGTCTAGACAGAGCCGCAGAAAAAAATTAGTGAATTTTCGCACGTGCGCGGAAATGGACCAAACGGAAACTAGCGACCACTTCTCGAACAAAACCTAAAAACCATTGTCTACCAATTACGAATTGTCAGTTAGGTATTGTGGGCGGTATTCAGAATAGGGTAGTCTTCGCTTCACTCCGTGTTGGCTCCCATCGATGTTTATTATAACATCCCTAACTATATTAACTGTAGTTTCAACTGGGATGAACGAGGGGCTGGAATAGAGGGTTATGATTTTGACGTCACACGCAAGAAAGAATGCGACGATGTAGAAGTTGAGATGAAAGGTCGGATTACAAACAAACCACGCCATTTTTAAAGTTCTGTCTTCTGTCACTTGTGTTTTGACATTTGAGTTTTACATGTGATTCAATATCTTCGGACGGCTGTGGAAACTTAAAGAATTTCACATTTGTCATGTATTCTTTATAATTATAACGGGAGTCACTGTTGCAAAGACCATACACTCACTTGATACTTGGCACCATCTTGCAACTGTCACCATGACAGCGGTTTGTTTGTAAAATAACAACGGAGTGAACTGAGTTACAAGTGTAGTACAAGGAAAATACCAATAGATGGCAGTCCGAAAATATACCTCTGTATAACCCTCCATTATGTTGGATAAAAATTAGTTCTTTTGGACCCTATAACCCTAACACCCCAACTGCTTAAATAAATCTGTCCATTTCTGCGCATGTGCGACAGTTCACTATTTTTTTTTTGCGGCTCTTTCTGTTCATTGTAGTAGACACTTCCATGTTTATTTCGTAGTGTTTCAATATTTTATATTACATTTTTTCGTAGCTATGGCAAAACCAAAACTCCGACGAGTAGAAAGAAAATTTGTACCAGTCTTGGAGAAATTATCCGTAGAAGAACTAATGGAAACAAATACGTACCATAGGTTTAATCGGTCTATCGAAGTAGTTCTTGAAAATGTAAACGAATCACTTATGGCTGATCTTGCAAATGATGATCAACTTACGGTTCAAGACGATCTCTTATTAAATCGGTGCCAGCTGCAAGATTTATGTACAGAAGCAGCAAAACTAAAAGTTCTTGGTGCCATGGAAATGGTTCCCACCGATCGTTTGGTTCGATTACTAAACGTTTTGGAAATCAATGTACGAGGCTCCGATCGGGTTTCTCTCATCGCTGATCCAGTCAGTAGTGCCATCTACGAGCCAAACTCATATTAATTCGGCTGGTTTACATTTTCAACAAATTATAAAACCTATAAAAATGGTGAAAAATTTCTACAAATTCCTAGCTGAAAGATATTTCTAACCATTTGTGAAGATTTTGTAATAGGGGATTCCACCATTTTTTTATAATTTCATCTGAACGTATAAGTAAAACTAAGACTGTCGATGAAAATCCGGTGAAAAAGTTACTATTAATAAGCAAGTTATAGTCCTCCGAAATTTGAAAATATAGATGTGACGTCACGTATATATGTATCAAACTATTTTCTTCGTAGACCTAAATGTTTTTAAAATATATGCTATATCTAAATTATACCGTGTGTCTGTCGTAAAGGTGTACATAGGAGATTAACATGGGAAATCAGTTTTTTGCAATTTCCTGCTCGCCTAATTATTTTAAGCAAAAACGCGTCAAATAAAAGTTTTAGGGCAAAAATTCTGCATCTAAATCGATCAACAGAATTACCTTTACATGCTTTGTAACGACAGAAATTAAATATGAAAATTTCGAAAATTACGTTGAAAATATCGACAGCCATGGAATTGAACAAAAAAATAAATAAATGCTTGACGTTTTATCAAATTGTCAGAAACGTCAAATAAGTTAACTTACGTTGTGACAGATAAAACATCAAGCATTTATTTATTTTTTGTTCATTTCCATGGCTGTCGATATTTCCAATGTAATTTTCGACATTTTCATAATTAATTTCTGTCGGTACAAAGCATGTAAAGATAATTCTGTTTATTGATTTAGATGCAGAATTTTATGTCCTAAAACTTTTATTTGACGCTTTTTTGCTTAAAATGATTAGGCGATGAGGAAATTGCAAAAAACTGACTTCTCATGTTAATCTCCTATGTACACCTTTAAGACACACACACGGTATTTATAAAAAATATTATTATACTGTACAAGTCGACATGTTTTATAATTGAAAATATATTTAAATTATTAAGTTTAATGCAAAATATTTATATTCAAATAAAAACTATTTGAGAATTCCACTACTGGACTGATAGCCACGCCTCCGCTATTTGAATATCTCTACTTCCATAGGTAGTAGGCCCCGCTCCTAACTCTGTATTCGTTATATATTTATAGGTGGTCTTTGAGTCGCCAGTCAAAATAATATATATGGATTTCATATGAGTGACGAGCTGCTAAAACAAAAATCTCCTTATTTCTGAAGTATTTCAATTATATCATTTTATTTCTTTGTTAATATTCATTATTAAGCATATACTTTCACTATTTTTGAAATAATTGCGTAGGCTTCCATAGTCTGACTCATGAGAAATATTCGTTTTCCGGGAATGGACTGTGTCATATTTTGAGTCAGAGCTCAACGTTTCGCCCGCAGTCGTATGGGGCATCTTCAGGAGTAATTTTTCTTAATTCGATTGAGCTGTAATCCTCTATTTGTTGAATATGTAAACCGGCCAATTATTATGAGTTTGGCCTCGTAAATAATTATATCAAATAATATAACAGATGTGTTTCAGGAGGAAAATGAAAATTTTACGCAACTTTGGATGGAAACATGTTTAGATCGTGTTATGGGAGCAGCGGATGCTGCATTATGCAGTCTTTACATTATGACGTCACCGAATATGCCAAAGCGTGTCTATTTAGAAGATTGTATAGATAGGGTTATCCTTTTTATCAAATTTCAGTTACATAACACGATATTTCCTCACTATGATTCGGTTTATCGAATTGATCCAAAGAAGAAGGGTAAGCATATTGGTTATGGACATTACAATATGATCGTAATTGCTGTTGATATTTCAGATACTCGAAAGAAAAAATCACATTCACAATCATCCAGTAAACACGTACCAGCGTTATATAACAAAATTCACGAATTAGTTAATTTATTATCGGAATTATTAAATATTCAAGTTATGACTGATACGACTGTTCTTCATGCGTCATCTATGGGCGTTCCTCCATTTTTTGCTGAAAATGTTAGCGAATTGCAGCTTTCATGTTTGAAATTAGTGACAACGGTAAGTTTTAATTTTTACAAAAATACAATAGCGAACTCTGTAAATCAATGTCTAATGAAGAATTAGAAAAACACTTGCCATGTTTTACGCGATTTCAGCATCTGAATCAACCTCTCGGACATTTTTCAAACGCTGACCGTTTCCCTCTTATTGGAGCTCATCAGCTCATTAACTAACTGGACTTAGCATAAGACCTCATGAGAAATATTCGTTTTCCGGGAACGGACTGTCATATTTTGAGTCAGAGCTCAACGTTTCGCCCGCAGTCGTATGGTGCATCTTCAGAAGCAAGGGGATAGTACTGTCTTAAACAAGGTTACCCTACGTGTCAACCACGCTAGAGGCCGAGTTTAAGCAACAAGAAGGGGAGACGCAGTTTACAAGGTTACCCGACGTGTAAACCACGCTAGATGCCAAATAAACCAAGTGACGAAGGAAGGCCGAGAAGACAGTTATATACTAATTTAAAGATACGGTAGATGAGCAAAGCTAATGAGGACCAATGGGAATCGAATTCGTAATGGTAGATTGGGCGTGTCGTGTTCCGAGAATCACCGGTTTCCACATGTGGCTCAAGAAATAGCCATCATCCCGATTGATGTTATTAGGATATTTCCATATTTCTAAAGTTTCCCTGTATTTACGTCTGTAAAACTCAGGGACAGGAGCTAAAATGCGGGAATTTTCAAATAAGATGTTATGTCCTGTGTTGTGTTGGTGTTCTGCGACCGCAGATGTTAATACCATACCATTACGCAGACAGCGTTTGTGTTCTGACAATCTAGTGTGAACACTCCTTCCTGTTTCACCTATGTATACTGTGCCGCAAGAACAAGGAATACTATAAACACCTGGTGACGACAAGGGTTCGCGTTTATCTTTAGTTTGGGGGAGTATTTCTGAGATTTTTTGTGGAGGTTTAAAAAAGACCTTAATATTGTTGTTATTAAGAATTCTACCGAGAATCCTTTAATGTAAGGGATAGATGCAAATGTTTCGAACGAGGATCCACGGGTTTTTTGGGTAAAGGGTTTAATTGTCTATTAATTACATTATTGATTAATTTTTCGTCATAGTTGTTCTGGATTAAACTATGTCTGATGTGGTCAAGCTCCTGCTGTAGGATATCAGGTTCAGAGATTTTGATGGCACGGTAGCGTAGTTGACACGTCGGGTAACCTTGTTTAAGACAGTACTATCCCCTTGCTCCTGAAGATGCCCCATACGACTGCGGGCGAAACGTTGAGCTCTGACTCAAAATATGACACAGTCCATTCCCGGAAAACGAATATTTCTCATGACTCAGACTGTGGAAGCCTACGCAATTATAAGACCTCATGCTGAACCTAATTAGCCCAATAAGAATCTGAAACTTGACCGAGAGGTTGATTCAGATGCTAAAATCTTGTGAAACATGGCGAGAGTTTTTCTAATCTTTTATTAATTTTTACAACTGAAATTATTGTCTTAGATATTCACGCGTTATGAGAAACATCGAAGACTTCTTCTAGACGACATTCTGGCATCTATAGCTAGGCTTCCAAATAGCAAGCGCAGTTTAAGATCTTACCGGCTGAACAGCGAGGAACAGATTCAGATGTTAACGGCGCTTGTATTACAGCTCATACAGTGTGTTGTTGCTTTACCAGAAAATATAATCATCGATCAGAAAGAACAAGTAACAAACGAGGGAACTCCAAAGCAAGTAAGTTTCTCAACTACATTTTATGATATGCAGGCTGTTATGTGTGTAAATAATGTGCCATAGTTCAAGGTATGATAAAGAAAACTGGAAGTAGTTATAATCTGAAATATATTCTGCACAATCTGTCAAGTTGTAAAAGTTGTGGGACTGTAAAGTCGACCAATTATAAACCAGCTTCTTAATAAATTAAAATCTAAAAAACAAGTTCTTCCAGAAAACAATATTTGTTGATTGTCATAAATGACATTAAATTTGCAATAAGTGTCGTAGTACTTATATATTTAGAAATGCCTGTTAGAGTCCGTGCGTTTAGAGAAAAAACAAATAGGCGCAGTAGAAGTTGTACTACCCAACTTACAGATGTTGAATATTAATAAACATTTAACTGAATAATATTTAAATGTTATTTACGATACGTAATATTCATAAACAAGTATACATATAATTATTACTCGCACAAAAGACATTTGATTAAATATCTTTGTCCGTATTTATATCTGTAACCTATACGCTACAAACAGCTGCTACCGGTCACAATATCGTACCATCCCTACTTTCACAAGTTGGACCCGCCCGGATGAATTTTGGTCTGTGCGCCGGTTTTTTCTCTAAACGCACGGACTCTACTTTCACTAATCAAGACATGTATTTGGTTTACGGAGAAGTGCTCCAAAACAGTAGTTCAGTTTCTGACAAGTGTTGTTTTCACTCAAACTACTTTATTTTTAAATAATTCTTTATTCAAATAAATAATTGTTGTTGCTTTTACAATTGCAATAAGTACATTAGAAAAGTAATTATTGCAGATTACGATACATTGCAACCATGTTTATTAAGTGAACGTATGGCACGTTACTTATATATCAACCTGTATATTAGGACAGAATTTCCTTGATAGGTAACGAATAAAATGATGTATTATTTATTTGTGTATATTTTTTTATAGATGGACAAGGATATTTTAATTTGTAATAAATATGAAATAGCTACTAAAACAGCAGGGACATTTCTCACAGTATTTCTAAACAAATGTGGCAATAAGAATGAAGAAATTGATTACAGGCCGCTTTTTGAAAATTTTGTACAAGATTTATTAACAACCGTGAATAAACCTGAGTGGCCTGCTACCGAATTATTGCTAAGTTTATTGGGAAACTTACTCGTAAAAAACTTTTCGAATAAAGGAACGGATATGTCTCTGCGAGTAGCATCTTTAGATTATCTGGGGGTTGTTGCTGCGCGGTTAAGGAAACATACAGTTCTTTCTCGTTGTAAAGTAAATACAATAGATCAGATGATCAAAGATATCAAATCCGAGGAAATGAAAGACGGCGAGGTAGATTTCAAACACAATAAAATCGACGACGATGATGAAGAAGAGCGAATGAGGTTTTTACAACGTGTTCTTCTGGACTATTTGGCTGTGAATGGTCATAAAGATGAAGCACATAAATATGCACGTCATTTTTACATCGCCCAGTGGTATAAAGATGCTACGCAAGAGAAAACCCGCCTTGCATCCGGTGATAAAAATAACAAGAAGAATAATTCAAAGGAAAACCACCGCAGCAGTAGAAAGTCAAATAATAAGCGTGATAGTGATGATGGGGCGGACGAACAAACAGATGATGAAGATAATATGAACAACAAAATAAAAAAAGAAAATTCAGACAAAAATAATTCAGATACATTTCGAATAATTGAAGAACGTAAGAAATTCTACATTAGTAAAATACGGCCATTTCAAGAAACAATATCTTCTGGTAATCGCATACAAGTTCTCCAAACTTATATTGACTACAGCAGTGCAGAATTAATCTCGCAATATTTGGCGTCCAAAAGATCTTTTTCTCAAAGTTTTGATGGTTACCTTCGAACTATATTACTTGTATTGCGTGAAAATTCTATTGCAATACGAACGAAAGCTATGAAGTGTCTTACAATGATAGTCGAAGCTGATCCTTCAGTATTAGGTAAAAGTGATATGCAAATTGGAGTGAATCACTCCTTTCTAGATCATTCGACATCTGTGAGAGAGGCAGCTGTAGACTTAGTTGGCAAATTTGTGTTGAGCAGACCAGAACTTATTGATAAGTACTACGACATGCTTTCAGCTAGAATTTTAGACACAGGAGTAAGTGTGAGAAAACGAGTAATTAAAATTTTGAAAGATATTTGTATGGAATGTCCAGAATTTCCAAAAATTCCTGAAATATGCGTAAAAATGATCAGAAGAGTGAATGACGAGGAAGGAATTCGTAAATTAGTGATGGAAGTTTTTCAGAACATGTGGTTTACTCCCACTCCTGAACGCCCGACATTAGACAAAGCTGCCTTACTTAGAAAAGTAATGAATATTACCGATGTTGTTGCATCTTCGAGAGACATTGGTCTTGAATGGTTTGAACAGCTCTTAGTCAGTTTGTTCAAACCGAAAGAGGATAAAGAAGATTCAACTAAAGTCCAAGTTGAGCCACCAAGAGCTTTACTTCTTGCTTGCCGGCAAATTGTAGATTGCTTAATTGAAAATGTACTGCGCTTGGAAGAATCTGGCATGATTGTTGAAGAACAAGGTGGCTGCTCTGAGCGCCTTGTAGCATGCCTTACAACTTTGAATTTGTTCGCGAAAATACGACCACAGTTGCTAGTGAAACATGCGAGTACCCTCCAGCCTTACCTTAGTTTGAAATGTCAAACTAAAGGAGACTACATTATCATCAGCAGCGTAGCACGTACTCTAGAGCTTGTGGTACCGCTCATGGAACATCCGAGTGAGACGTTCCTGGCGCAGTTAGAAGAAGATTCCATCAAATTAATAATTCAGCATGACCGGACGGTTATATCCAGCTGCTTGTCGTGCCTAGGATCTATTGTAAATAATGTTACAAGGAATTTTAAACTAATTAGGGACTGTTTTAAACAGTATTACGGAAGCGTAATGAAGTTTAAAGACTGTTTAGAAAAGGATACAGAAAAGTGCAAAAACATTGTAATTAATTGTAGACCAGCTTTCAGAAGAGCTTTATTTATTGTTGGATTACTCTTGAGGCATTTTGATTTCACTGACAAAGATGTAATTGGAGATTTGCCAGTAAGTTATCCATTTCAACAAATGACTGTTAAGTTTAAGTTCTCTTTATATTATTCCAAATCAACTTTATACTGCTGCCTTCTTCAGGGTAAAAACAAATAAATAATAAGCTTTCCAAGTATAGGGCTTTTAAAAAAATACTTATTGGATATCAATGTTAATCATAGATAAGTAATACTATAATATTTTTATTATCCTAATATCAAAATGAAACTAATGCGTTTAAATCGGGCGCATAAAATTCAGTATCAGCCATGTTTGTGACTTGCTGGGCATTGGTAAATGCTTAAATATTCGTTTTCCGGGAATGGACTGTGTCATATTTTGAGTCAGAGCTCAACGTTTCGCCCGCAGTCGTATGGGGCATCTTCAGGAGCAAGAGGGATAGTATTGTCTTAAACAAGGTTACCCGACGTGTCAACTACGCTAGAGGCCGAGTTTAAGCAACAAAAGGGGGAGACTCAGTTTACAAGGTTACCCGACGTGTAAACTGAGTCTCCCCCTTTTGTTGCTTAAACTCGGCCTCTAGCGTGGTTGACACGTCGGGTGACCTTGTTTAAGACAGTACTATCCCTCTTGCTCCTGAAGATGCCCCATACGACTGCAGACGAAACAATGAGCTCTGACTTAAAATATGACACAGTCCATTTCCGGAAAACGAATATTTCTCGTGACTCAGACTGTGGAAGCCTGCGCAATTATTGGTAAATGTTATTGGCTAATGGCGGTTCGAACGCGCAAGTCAAATACGTGTATCACCTTCGCCATGTTCGCGCTGGTTTAGACGTGACACGAGTGTAGGTGACGTCACATACGCTGTCGATTTCTCGGGCCTCATTTATAAAAACTTTAATAATTTTTTTCTGTCGCAATATAAACTTTTCTTCGAAAATACAAAATACGGGTTTAATATTTTTATGTACAGTAACATTAAAAAATTTGAAAATACTTGGAAACCCCTACTACAAAACAAAGCACATATGTAATATAGGAAGCCATGTTCTAAACCATCACAATGATTCTTGGTTTTAATAATTTCAGTGGGTTTGTATCTTAGACTGACGATTTCTCAGGCTGGTTCAATTTGTTTTAATCATGTAGAGGTATAATATAAACAGAACTTAAATCTTAAACTAAAAGTTTGTTTTATTTGAGTTTATGATAATTATTATGTAATTTCTAGATTGATATAAAAGACCAAGTTTTCCACGCAATGCTTTATTTTTTACGTCAAGAAGATGAGGATATCCAAAGCAATACGTTAAAAGCAATTGGTTTTATTTGTATTCGGCATTATGATTTCATGTTAGATGATGAATTAAAGAAATTTTATCATAAAATGTTAATGGAAGATGATGTCTCTCTAAAAATGAAATCAGATGTTTTGCAAAATATTGAAATGTACCTTATGGAAGAAGAGAGCCGTATGATTAAACTTGATCAAGAATGTAAGTATATTTTACAGTTATAAAGAGTTTTTTATAATGATAAGTTTGTAGGGGCTAAACGGTCAAAAGAAGAAAACTTGAAAGAAATGGGCGATGTTTCTTCCGGTATGGCGAGTACCATTATTCAATTATATTTGAAAGAAATTCTTACTTCATATCTACACCCTGACATTGTTGTTCGGCATGCATCTTTAAAAGTCATTCAACTTATCCTCCAACAGGGTTTAGTTCATCCTGTGCAGGTATTTATTGCATTAACATAAAAATAAAACGAAATTACAAACCTTCTTTTAGATCGTACCTTACTTAATTTGCATGAGTACCGATTCCGAGAAAATGGTATCCCATAGCGCTGACAAACAGTTGATGGAAATAGAAAAGAAGTATCCTGGTTTCATTCACACAAAATCTCAGTTGGGTGTGCGGTTATCGTATCAGTTACAGACAATACTTCAGGCAGATATGGTCCGTGGTTCCAGAATCAGAGAGCAAGGAGAATACCCAACTGCTCTAAATGGATATCTTTATTCACTTCTTAGGGGTTCGAGGCAACAACGGAGAGCTTTGGCGCTGAACATGTTGAAACAATTTGATGAGCAGGTAAGCAATCATTATCGGAAACTTTCTGTCTAAAAAGAATCGGACCTTCGGTTGGGAAAAAAATATTGCGTATCTAGCGGGGTTCGGACCCTTATCCCCTTCAAAGTAAGGCCCTTGCGCCTCCACACAATTAGCCCACCGATCCTTCCACTGCTGGAAACACGCCGTCTTTCTCTCTCTCTCTCCTATGGCTCTACAGCCCAAATCGGGCCTTGGCCTCCATTAAGTGCCTCCTCCATTCGTCTCTCTCCAATGCAGTTTTCTTCCAATTCCTCAGCCGTCTTGCATCCTCTGTCACACTCTCTTCCCACGTTTTCCTTGGTCTGCCTCTAGGTCTTGTGCCATACCATTTGCTTTGTAGCACTCTTCTAGGGGTCCTGTGTTCTTCCATTCGGATCACATGTCCAGCCCAGCGCAGTCTTTGAGTTCTTACTAAAGCCGATATTAGGGTTTCTTTAAATTCTTGGTATATTTCAAAGTTGTATCTAATTCTCCAGGCTCCGTCTTCGTTTATTGGCCCTAATATTCGTCTTAGCACTTTTCTCTCGAATCTGTTTATTATGTCTTTTGTTCTTTTGGTCATGATCCAAGTTTCGCATGCGTAGCATAGGATTGGTCTTATTATAGTCTTATATATTCTCATTTTTGATTTTTTATGTATGTCTTTAGATCTAAGAGGTGGCAATAGAGCAAAATAGGCTTTATTGGCTAAATTGACTCTCCTCTGTATTTCCATTTCTTCCGAACCGTCTTTTGAAATATTGCTGCCTACGTATATGAAAATTTCGACGGATTCTATCCTCATATTCTCTTCATTAATATTTTCTAGTTCCTAATAATAAGCGAGTTATAGTCCTCCGAAATTTGAAAATATAGATGTGACGTCACGTATATAAGTTTTTATATCAAACTATTTTCTTCGTGGACCTAAATGTTCTTGAAATATATGCTATTTCTGAATTATATTTATAAAAAATAAATGAATATTATTATACTGTACAAGTCGACATGATTTATAATTGGAAATGTATTTAAATTATTCAGTTTAATGCAAAATATTTATATTCAAATAAAAACTGTTTGAGAATTGCACTATTGGACTGATAGCCACGCCTCCGCTATTTGAATTTCTCTACTTCCATTGGTAGTAGGCTCCGCCCCTAACTCGGTATTCGTTATATATTTATAGGTGGTCTTTGAGTCGCCAAACAAAATAATATATATGGATTTCAAATCAGTGACGAGCTGCTAAAACAAAAATCCCCTTATTTCCGAAGTATTTCAATTATATAATTTTATTTCTTTATTAATATTCATTATTAAGCATATACTTTCACTATTTTTTGCTAATTTCTCAATTCGATTGAGCTGTAATCCACTATTGTTTCGCTTTGAGAGTCATCTAGGTTTTGATGAAACTTGATGCAGCATCTTTGCTCAACACGTTCAGTTATTTCGAGCGAATCGGAAATCCGATGAATACTTAGAACAACACCTCACACAGCAGCTACCAAGCAGCGAATGACGCACCCAGGCATGCACATGAAGTTGTTCCCCTCCACTGTGGAAAGTGGCGCCGCCCTACCGTCATTATTTTTCGCGGGAAAATTGAAGGTTGGATTCTTTTTAGACAGGCCTCGTATTGTTATACAAACTCACATGTCAAACTTGACTAACAAAGCATATTATTATTTTATTTCTTTTACAGCGTACAAGTTTATCATATATGTTATATTTGGCGGATAATTTAGCATATTTCCCTTACATTGTACAAGACGAGCCCTTATTTATTGTACATCATATAGACATAATGATATCCGTCACGGGTACTAACCTTCTGCAATCATTCAGAGAAGTATGAATGAAATTACTTTATTTCGAGTATAATATTAATAAGAATGAATTTCTAGGGACTGATAGTGACCGAATCTGAAAAGAAACAAATGGAAACAAATTCATTCGATGGGACTAATTCTCAGATAGTTGTTACAGCTGTCTCTGCACTTGATGAGGACGATGAAGATGAGGATGCGTTGGTTGCTAGACTTCCCAGTAACACCACGGATCTGCAAGGCTGCATAACTGCGGCGCAAGGTTGTTTACTTCTTCTAGTTCTCAAGCAACATCTCAAGGACATTTATGGTCTTAGTGATGGGTAAATATATAAAATTTAATTGTGTATCAAATTTTATCTTGTTCTTATTTTTATAGGAAAATCTCGCAGTATTCTCCATCTGAAGTAGCGAAGGTTTATGAGAAGACCGCGACACGTAGAAATAATACTCACTTTAATCCAAAGGCGACATTGAATCGATTGAAACAGGGAGCACCAGCTGAAATTTTAGATATGGCGGGCAGAAAAGATCTCATTGCCCAGTATCTAGACGTGAGTGCTTACATTTTTAATATATTAAAGGCCCTCTCAAACCAACACGAAATTTTCGCTGTTATAGCGAAATGTTCGCTTTCCAAATTGTCATCGACTGCACGGTTTTTGTAAATATGTAAATATAAAACGGTTGTTTTATCATGTTGAAATGGAGGGTTATACAGAGGTATATTTTCGGACTGCCATCTATTGGTATTTTCTTTGTACTACACTTGTGACTCGTTTCACTCCGTGGCTAGATTACAAACAAATCGCTGTCATGGTGACAGTTGCAAGATGGTGCCAAGTATCATATGGTCTTTGCAACAGTGACTCCCGCTATAATTATACAGAATACATGACAAATGTGAAATTCTTTAAGTTTCCACAGTCTTCCGAAGACATTGAATCACATGTAAAACTCAAATGTGAAAACACAAGTGACAGAAGACAGAACTTTATCTTCCATCTCAACTTCTACATCGTCGTATTCATTCTTGCGTGTGACGTTAAAATCATAACCCTATTGTGGCAAACGCGAACTTCGTAGTCGCAATGAACGCGAATTTGTCGACGTCACCACTGCTGCGGACCTTTCGCGTTGGTTTGGGAAAGCCTTATATCTTTATCCAATAAATTTCAAATATTTGTGTGGTATAAACATAGCTGAGCATAAAATATAGATTGCTCTAACGGACTCCAGGATAGTTCACTTGTATTGTTTTTACATAAATTTGTAGTTAAAGTTGTGTTTATTTATTATAGTTCAAGCAATTAATGCTGAAGCTGGATCCCGACGACCCAGACGATGAGGAAAACGCTGATAAATTAAAAGGTAATGTGGCGAACGTAAGCCTTGGGGCGAGTACTGGAGTGGTGAACGCAGGAACGCCGGTAGCTGCTCCTGGATCGGGGGTACTTACCAGTCCTACGGCGACAGGTTCTGTTCTAAACGAAACAGATCAAATTATGGTTACGAGTTTTAAGGTACGAATATTTATTACATGTAAGGTAGATCATGAATACTATATACGGGAGGTTAAACTCAACGACGATTCATTTATTAATTTTTATGAATTTTTTACTACAGACATTTGCTGAAAATACAGTAAATTGAGAATTTTTCTGTTATAGTCTGGTTCACGAAAGATGGCTATTCAAGGTCATTTTTAAACTGCTTGGGGTAATATTACTTACAAATAACTTCACGGCTTTTCGTACCCATAAGCCTGCAACATATAATATTTATGCATACATTTTAATAAACACTGACGTTACACGCAAGAGAGAGATAGAAACCTCGAAACAAACAAACCTCCTCCCGTTGTTTTTTCAATCAGTCAGGTACTGTGAATGGCTGACAGTTCTTTGTTTGTATTGCCGTAACCTTATTATATTATTATATTACAAGAGGTGGTCTCCTGTGGATCCCTGTACTGCGACCTGTAGATCTATTGTACCCTCCAGATTTACTCCTATTCTAGGAGTCCTGTTTGTTTAATAAACTCCAGGGTTTTCTTCAGATCTAAATCTTTTAGCATATCCTGCTGTATCTTTTCTGCCCCCAGGATATTATATCTGCTGCTCGTAAAGGCTTCACAGTGACATATAAGGTGCTGAGGGGTTTCTTCCTCTTCACCACAACCCCTGCATGTTGGTTCTTGTGTTAGTCCCATCGTGTGTACGTGTTTGTTTAGTAGACAGTGTCCTGTTAGGAGTCCTATTATTAATCTAACGTCTTGTTTGCTCATTAGGGGTAAACGTTCCGTTCTTTTCTTGGTTGGTTCATTTAGGAAGAGCTTTGAGTGTCTCTGTCCTGCTGACTCCAAACAGTGATTCTTGTGTCATTGATTCAGCAATGTTTTTATTTCCAGCTTAACTGTCTCTGCTGAGATTCCGAAAGCCGGTTCTGGTCCTGTGAAAGGAAAACTTGTCCCCTTCTTAGCTTATCTGCTACCTGGTTTCCTTCGATCTCAATGCCCGGGTACCCATATTAATTTCAATTTGTTTCTCGCTCATATTGCATTTAATCCGTGGATGCACTCTAGAACAAGTCCAGATTCTGTCTCACAGGATTCTAGTGCTTTTAGTGCGGCTTGGCTGTCTGTTACTATAGAGATTCTTCTGTTGCTAAAGTGGCTCTCTAGTAGTAATTCGGCGCAAGTTAAAATTGCGTACAGCATGGAATACTGTCGTGTAAGTCCCGAGTCCAATTGACTGATTGTGCCTCAGTCCTTTAGATCCATGTATTCCTGCTCCGGTTCCATTTGGTGTTTTGGATCCGTCTGTATACATGACTATGTCATCTTTTTCCACCGGACTATTTACATGTTCCCATGCTTCCCTTGCGGGGATTTCTACCCTGTAGGTTTTATTGATGGTAAACTTTTTGCTGGTCCAGTCTGACACCATTCGAAGGATGGAGTTGTTTTTTATTTGAAGATTTTGGTTCGACCATCTCTCCATTTATCCTCTCTCGAGTGAATTCTTATTCTGTAAGCTCCGCTAACTGCCCTCGCCGTAACCTTAGCAACCATCAGTTCTAAGGAGTGCCACTAGAGGCGCTGTGTACAAATTGCATTTGTGTAAATATCTATTGAAAAAAATTATTGAGACATTTGAAAATTATGCTTTAACTTTTCTCAAAGATTTATGCACAAAACAAAATTGTGAACTTGATTTGAACTACCGAATAGTGTTTTCATTTAAACGTTAACGTCACTGGATAAAATATCCTTTCTCTTTCTGAAACGAAATGTTGCTAAGCTACTGCTATATAACTATCTTTCGTGAATCCAATTATAATAAATATTAATATTCGATTACTTCGAATTTACAAATTTGTTGCATGAAAAACTGTTCTTTATTTACATGCCAGCAAAATATAAATTGCAATGTACATTTTTCATTTGCATACTCAGTTTCACCTCTTGTAAGGAATTTCATGGTATAGATATACAATAGTCTATTATACATAGTGCAACCTTGATTTCTGACGGATTATTTAAAAAATATAAATTTACATGACTGCTTTGAAAATGAGAGAATTGAAAATATGAGAAATTTAAATTGGGACCTAAAATTGGAATGAACTTGCAGTCCACAAATTGCTCGAAAATTTGAAATTCTGGAAATGAAAAAGACGCAGGATATATAAAAAAATGACATTGTTTGTGGTTTCTGGGCGAGTTGAAAATGTTGTAATGGGAAGTTTTGAAGAAATTCGCGTTGTCAGTTTTTCGCGCCGTGCATCTTCGATATAGCAGATGATATGTTGCAAAATGTTTCATTTTATTTATACACATAAATGAGAATTGAGTATGTAGATTCCTTATTTACAAAAAAATGAATAAGGGGTATATATACATGACATGACTGATAATAATAATATGAAACAGGATTCCCCACAGAAAGTACCAAAACTGGTAATCAACCGTAGAACGGACACCAGCGAAAATAGACGAAGCACAGCCCGATCTCACAAAACACCCGACAAAGCAAAGAAACATCGCTATAAGAAAAAGCGGAAAAAGTTCGTTAGTTCTTCAGGTGAAGATAGTGAAAATGATTACAGTGACCCAGATTACTTGGCCTAAGTGTAAGTGCGCGTCACAATTCGCAATTTGTACAGAGAATTACAAGTGTGAACTTAAAGACAGTGAATAAGGGAAACAAAATATAAAAACGAGTTTTTATAAAAAGCACAATTAGAATGAACAATTTATAATATTTAAATAAGTATTCATTTAAAAGTCTAAATAGTTCAAATACCTAAAAAATCTGAAATGTTCAGAAATCCTGTTGTACAAATGAAAATCGCGTTGATGAAACCCGTGAGCCGAATTGGTTTACTAAATTAACCAATAATCATTGCTCATAGGTTTCATTCAACATACCTATTGTTCATCGCATATGACAAAAATTTCGATGTATTTATTGATTTTTCTATCATGTTTTTTTTAACATATCGATATCTTTTCTAATACATTTTGAACTGTAAATAATATTATAAAATGGTCAATTGAATAGATTTCAAATTCAGGTGAAAGGAATTAATCAAGATTACATCTTTAATATGTTTTAATATTTTAATTTATTTATAAATCATAATATTCATTATCCTATAAATGTTTAAATTTCTCTTAACTAGTTTACAGATCGTGTATTATATGATTTAAGAAAATTGTTATTTTTATACGATATTACAGTAATAAGCAAGTGTGTTTATGAAAGGTATATTTCGTTCTGTGTGAAATGTATTTAAAACAACCAAACTTAATATAATTTCTTGTAGTTAAATATTTTTCATTACAGTTATAGTTTGTAATACACTGTCATGTGCTAGCGAACAATAATAATTTTCATTTCCAAACATAACTTTTGTTTCTAATAACTAAAAAAATTGGATCTTCAACAAAAAAACAAACTCTTAGTGACATGATATTTATTTTTAATAAATGTAGTCCTCTTCAGCTGTTACATGATTTTGATATACAAAAGAAAAATTAAATTAAAATTAATTAGTAAATCATATGTTGATAACACGCGACAGCTTTTGAACGCGATTAAGTAAAAGATCTCCTTGTTTTAACACAGAGTGGAACTGTCCATTTTTATGATCAGGACGATTTGTTTCAACGATTCCGCCTACTCGATCAATTTTACAGTGCAGCCTACCAGCGGAAATAAATCTTGATAATTCCCTACAAAAAAAAAATATTTTTAGCGGCTGTCTACTTTTTGGAAAATATAAATACTAAAATACATACTCATCAATATATTCCACTGAAACCCCAAACGCATCAGACATATATTGCAACGTCAGAGATCGGTAAGATTCTAAAAGTTGGGAATATGCCGAAATTCTCATTTCACGAACATAATATCGATAGTGAGGGTGTACCAAATAATCTCGACGCAGTAATCCTTCCACAGTTGCTGTAAAAAAATAAAAGTTTCTATTTCTGTTTACAGTATGTAAAGTACCAACTTTAAAGTACGATCACAGTAAGTACTAATTACTTTGAACATAACTCACCAAGATTTACGAAGAATTCTGAATACTGACAATTGTAAAGAGAGAAAAGATAGTTTTTCACATCAGGATTAGAATGTAGAACTTCCAAAATTTCAGAGCCTTTGATAATCTAAAAGAAAATAGTAGAAGAAAAAATAAAGTTTTGTACGTTTATATACCTTATCTCGAAGTTGATTTCTGGGTAGACTGATCATAGCTACATATACAGTATATCGAACAAAGGTAATGTAATCCATCAGTTCATAAGAGGTGAAAGTACTGATGGTGTCCAAAAATAAATTTGCAGCAGTTTTGAAATCTCTTACTGCAATACTATACACGCCTAGAACATATTTAAATAGGGTAATTTTGTCATGTGGTATGAATTTAATAAAATTTTACCTTGATACACTTTTAACCTATTCCTTCTGTCCCAATCACCGCCTTCTTCGATAAGACTGAAAGGTATGAATTAATAAAATATATTATTACAAACCCAAATCCATAATATTTCTGCCGATTTACATTTTCAACAAACAAATTATAAAACCTACTCAAATTGTGAGAAATTCCTTACATAAAAAATATTGAGAAAAATTGAAATTTAAATAAATTTGATTTTTTTAGTTATTTTTCAGTAGGCTATGTATGAAAAACAAAATTGCTATTTGTCAATTTGAACTATTTAAGATTGAAATTCTACAGTATTTTTTTGCGCTGGATTGCAGTTTATCCAGAATAGTAGAAATTGCAATTTTTTGTTGTAATGTCTTATTTTAGCTAAAATATAATAAGGAAACATAAAATTGGAGCGCGGAAACAGGTATTTATATATTTTTTGGTAAACATTTAAAAAAAAAATCCTGACAAAAACAATACCTAACGCACAGTAATGTTTATAATTAAAAAAAAAATCCTGGCAAAAACAATACCTAGCGCACAAGTATTTTTAAAAAATCCCGACAAAAACAATACCTGACGCACACCAGGCACATACATTCGACATCGCTCGGCCCACTATCTTCATGTTAGTTTACAATAGTTTGACAGATGAACGCAAAATTATAAATAAAAAATGTTGTTTTGCAAATATACAAATTAAAACAGTATTAGTCGTATGAAGGCGTAAGTACCTACTTAAACATGGAAATATATGTAGTTCATCTAACCTAATTTTTTCGAGAAAAAATGCCAAAATCTCTATAAATATAGCTTTCCGCGCCTAATTTTTAGCGGTATTTAGTGTTTTTAATGGCTTACCAAGTATATATAACCATTAATATAAAATTCTTGAATTCTGAATAAACTGCAATTTATCTAAAGGGGCAAATAATTTTGTATAAATTTCTAACCATTTGTACACGTTTTATAATTTGTTAAAACGTAAACCGGCCAAATTAATATGAGTTTGGTTTTGTAAAACTTACGTTTTAGCTTTTTCGATGTTTCTTGTTATGATGTCATGATCCATAAAGAACAAGCCTATTCTTATATTATGAAAAACGATATCAAGCCTGTGTCCCAAAGACACAGTTTTGTCATAGGTTTGCCTAAAAACACTTATAGCATTATCCTTATCACCAATTCGGCTGAAGTATTCCGCCTTTTTTAAATAAGCTTCGCGAACTTCCATCTCTCCCAAATTTTTCTCTGCATCTACAATTAACTCATCCAATTTCTTTAATTGTTCAGCATTTTTATTTTTCATTAATGTCATCAACGTATCATCAACAGTCCATTCCAGCTCGCTACAAACGGTTTCGTACCACGGAGCCATATCTAAACACAAAATATTAATAATAATGTTACGAAAACCACAAGTCATTATAGGTTAACCCACCGTCTTTTTTAATTGCATCCATAAGTTTTCCGCGTACATTTTGATCCTCACGATATTCTGGTAAACTTAATAAAAATTTAAGCTGTGCTAATTCCAAATTCGGGTTCTTTTCCAAACCTTCTTCTTCAAGATTTTCAAGAGGCATTTTGCGTACAAAAGACAAAACACTAACGAATGACAAGCACTAATGATCAGCGAACCTCAAAATAGTAAGTCAAATGGTAGGAAGTTAGGTGTATACGACCCAGTGATTTTGTATAAGTAAAAAATCACTGATACGACCACATGACAACGACTTGTTCGGCAATGAAACTAGAAGCAAATGCTACACTTATTAATTGTAGATATCGCAATTTTAAATAAATTATTAATACGTGTTTAGAAGATTATATTTGAATATAAATTACTCAAATTATTTCATTTTATTAATGTTTTGTTTACAGTTGCAACCAGCACTAAACAGTACCAACTCAACTTATTTGGGTTTTCAACTGCTACCAACCCGTTAAAATGGCGGACTTCAGTTCCTGGACCTCCTTATTATAATTCAATGGACTGCTGTACGCCATTGGAGTTCGAGTAATGAACAGTTATTAAATTTTTAGTAGTTAAGTCGTAATTATTTGGATAAGATATACAAAGCACTATTAGACACACACATGCAATTTGCACATAGCGCATCTAGCAACACTGCTTAATTGTAATGGTTGCTATGGTTACGGCAATACAAACTGTCATCAACCAATCAAACATTCACAGTACAAATTCAATGACTTAATCGTCGTAAATGTCATTTGATAATTATTTAAATTGATACAGTTCACGTCTAATTTTCTTCGTAAATTTTATATAAATAGGTACATACTTCCCTATTTCTTGACAGCCGATTAATTGAACCGAAATGTCCTAGTGTCCAAATTAAGCGAATTAGACTGTACATACATACTTCCCTGTCTCTTTATCCTGGTATTTTACCCTGGAATAATTAAGGGGTTGTTCAATAAAAAATTGTATTACTTTAAGTAATTTTTGTTTATTTATAATACATTGTTATCTTTATTATGTTCATAGCTAATATTCTAGTTATTTTAATTGTTTACAATAAAGGTGACGGAAGATAAAAATCAAATTTTTTTCAAGTAAAGTACCCCTTCTGTACTCCCCATAGATTTGTTAATTTTTGTATGAATGCAATGTTAAATAAATACCTTGGATATAAAATTTCAATTTTTTTTTTGTTAAGTACCCCTTCTGTTTCATGTATCATCTATGCACGCTAAAAAAATTTTGATCGTGCATAGATGCTACTTTCAGGTAGCATCTATACACGCAAAAAAAAATTTAATCGTACATAGAGGCTACTTTCAGGTAGCATCTATACACGCAAAAAAAAAATTTAATCGTGCATGGATGCTTCTTTTAATATGGAGTGTATACCTATTGAGAATTTAAATTCACTGAAACTTGCATGGATGCTTCTTTTAATATGGAGCGTATACCTTTTGAGAATTTAAATTAACTGAAACGTGCATGGCTGCTTCTTTTAATATGGAGCGTATACTTATTGGGAATTTATAGGATGGCCATAACTTTTTGTAAAAATCTAAGATCTAAGATTTTTTTAGGTTTTGCCAATTTTCAGTTATACTGATGATGAACACACTGTATAGGCTCTGTCCGTTAAGTTATAACTTTTTTGCGGGAAAAGGAAACAATATAAAGGTCAATAATACTTCTTACGCATATATTTGTTTTTCAATATTAATAACACAAATTACAGCACGATATAAAAAACTTTGTTTATTGCAAACGTATTTGTAACGTAAGTAATAGCCGTATTCAAATTTTCCAATTTTAATATCTGAATTGGTGATCAATTTTGTCATGATTACGAAATGTATTTTTATAAATAAAACAAAACTCAATGAACCATGCAGTAAATGTAAAACTTTATAAAAAATAATTAAAATGATTGTCTATATCACAGAAATAATATATATGTATATATTTATTCTGATAAATTAATTAAAATATTTATATAAATCAATATCTGTATGAATATTACTGTAAAATAATATATCATGATAGTTTTTCACACAAACAGAAAAAAAATTATTTGTTTTTTGTTTCGTTCACGATCTATTTAATTCACAGGCTGAATACGGCATGCTTCTTTTATAATATAAGAAAAATAAATAAGTTGAGTTGTCTAATACGAGTATAGTCCTAATTTTGTAACACATAGTCCCAGTTTATGTTTGCGTTGAAAACTTCTTGTTGCAACCATAATTCGTAATTTTTCTTGAAATCTTCTGACAATTCAGAATTCAATCCGAGGGCACTGTTTACATCATTATCTATTGGTTCATAGTCAAGATCCTACAATGAAATAATATTAATGTACATTTTACTTTGGTTTGGTCACACATAACGTTTTAATTAAGGAAGTGTCTACTGCACTGTCTAAATCCGCAAAAAAAAGATAGTGAACTGTCGCACATGCGCAGAAATGGACGTAGATTTGTATAAGCAGTTGGGGTGTTTTATATTTGGTGTCTCAAACTCGCGCAGCCACTAATTAGATTGTTTCAAACAGTAATAAAATATTTATTTTTCTACAGTCTATATACAAAGTAGCCATTTGCGCTCTCTTTTGTCAACGCAAAATGTCACTTTGCCGCTCTAGAGCGACAAAGTAGAAAAAACGCTCGCTCCTCAAATTTCTAACTATACAATGTTGAGAAATGTTACTTGACTACATTCTTAATGGAAACGTTTAGTCAGGAATTAATGAGTAGTTACACATTACCCACTTACATAACCAAACAAAATGCCGCACTGCTGTGAAAATAAAATAGGGCATTCATTTACAAAAACGAAAGTATAAAATGCTTAGATTAGATTGAAGCAATAGCTCAAGAAGAATGAAAAATACCGATAAGTAAAAATAAATAAAAAATAAATTTTTGTTATGGTGGAGGACCCCATTGTGGCGACTGTAGAAAAAATCTTGTGTGTGTTTCGAGCGCAAATGGACATTGTCGATTTCGAGAGAATGCCTCGCTCCTGCGTCGTGCGGCAACAACCTCTCAATCGACAATGTCCCATTTTGCGCTCTTAATACACAAATAGCTATAGTGTTACAGGGTCCAACAGAATTAATTTTTGTCCAATATTAAATTCCAGCCCCTCCTTCATCCTAGGTTAAAACCACGAAGCGGAATGATTGACTTCCGGCGGATCGCCAGTATAACATGACGACTACCCTATTCTGAATACCGTCTACAATATTTAACTGACAGATCAGTGGCCGCTGGATTCCGTCTCGTCCATTTTTGCGCATGTACGACAGTTCATTTTCTTTTTTTGCCTGCACAGTGCAGTAGACACTCCCTTTAATTAAATGTAAATATCTAACCTTTCCAACGTTAGTGTAACGTCTGTTATTAAATCTATCAACACATGCTCTAAGAGCACATTCTTCTGCCTGAAAATCCCATGGCCTAGCATCTAGATCTGCAAATAAATATAAATTAATATTGACGCGGTGCAGTTGTAGTTAGTCTTACCATTTCCAAATGCCCAATCATCGTTCAAGCGATGACGAACTTTTGCATAAATTGCACTAATTGTCTTCATGTTAGATTTTCGCCACTGTCTTCCCAAATATTTCGTTTGCATTTTCAGCAATTTTAAAACATATAATTGTGTCATTGCATGACGTACTTTTAATGTTCTTTTTAAAATTGGTGCAGATTTAAACACAACCAACATCTATAAAATATATAAATAAATTTTCTTTTAAAAAGTTTTTGACGGAATTATATTACCATTATTCGTGAATGTTTCCACTTTGTTAATTTATTTAAAATCCGCAATAAATTTATACAAGAAAACATGTTTCTCCAAGAATAAGGTGCAGAATCACCAATTTCTAGACTTTCTGCTGTTAATTCAGGTTGGTCACCAATCACACATGCCGGAAAGTCTAATATTGGAATTCTAAAAAATATACAGGGTGATTCATCGGTCTGTCCTCTCTTTATAACTCTTTTATTTTAAGTAAGATAGAAAAACTCTTCAAATATAATTTATATAATATAGTATTATCTATCTACTTACCATATCCATTTGTATACAGGCTGCTCCATTTAAGCGCAACAATATGTAACTTTATATTTCTTAATGGAACATCCTATATTTATTTATTTATTTTGATAGTAAATTAGATTCCCTTTAAAAAAGTATTAAGTAATAAGGGGTCTAAAATTATAAATTAAGAAGTTATTTACCTTTATTCATGTTATTATTAACAAAGTAAGCTATGGATAATTTGATCAATTGTTTCGAATTTAAACAAACAAGTTGTCCAAATACTCTTAGTTTATCATTGTTGATGTTGATGCGATAATGAATAATACAAATTTTAGTAAAGATGAGATGGTTAATATAATATTTATAATAGAAAAATCTATTGAAGTTGAAGGACAAGTTTTCGAGCATTTATTATAATTTTGCATTATTTAGTCTGTCACTAAATTTTAAAAGCTTCTTTGGAATTAGTGTAATATTTAAAATAAGTATTAACAAAAAAGGATCAAAATTTTGTATTATATTATGGTTTTATCCACTCTGAAATACTATTTTTTATGAACGTAAATAACTTCTTAAAGTTACATATTGTTGCGCTTAAACGGAGCACCCTGTATACAAATGCATATGGTACGTAGATAGACAATAATATATCATATAAATTATATTTGAAGAGTTTTTCTATCTCACTTAAAATAAAAGAGTTATAAAGAGAGGACAGACCGATGAATCACCCTGTATAATTATAAATCATTAAATTAATATTTTGTTTTCATACTTACACATTTCTGGCCCCAACGTACGCCATGATATTTTGATTGAAAAATTTCAATACTAATGGAGTGCAATTTGCAAAAACTAAATGTTGAGACATGAATTCAAATTGACACACATGATTTAGTTTAAAGTGTTTAAGTAGTAACAACAATATAGCTGAAACTGCCTTCACTATTATTTCTTTATGTCTATTTACATCAATTCCGAGTTTCATTGACTGAAGAACTGTCATACTAAAACAATACAAACAATGTCAAATAGTTGGCAAAACTCGCAAAAAGTACAATAAGGGACAGGAATGATGAGCTATAGAAATAATTTTAGCACGAATTCATGTAAATCCACATGAAATTCAATTAATTTAAAGGAAGTAAAGTAAACATACGGCATTTCTTCTGGCAAAACATCAGCCATTATATTAATAGAATCAGTTTTTGCCTTTGAAGTTGGGGCAGCAGCTAGCAAAATTTTTAATAAGGCAATCATATATTGCGGTAAATTAGGTAACATTGCTTGGTACAATATTTCAGTTGATGTTAATGGGTATTCTTCATTACGATAAGTAATTGGATTGCGAGATATTTCTTCTTCTTTCTGAATTTGAATATCTGCTAGTGATGTGTACATGTGCTGAAAATAAATACCAGTTAGTAAAATGAAAAACAGTTATTTGCGTACCAAATATGGTAAGTGTAAGAAATATTCGTTTTCCGGGAATGGACTGTCATATTTTGAGTCAGAGCTCAACGTTTCCCCCGCAGTCGTATGGAGCATCTTCAGGAGCAAGGGGGATAGTACTGTCTTAAACAAGGTTACCCGACGTGTCAACCACGCTAGAGATCGAGTTTAAGCAACAAGAAGGGGAGACTCAGTTTACAAGGTTACCCGACGTGTAAACCACGCTAGAGGCCAAATAAACCAAGTGACGAAGGAAGGCCGAGAAGACAGTTATATACTAATTTAAAGATACGGTAGATGAGCAAAGCTAATGAGGACCAATGGGAATCGAGTTCGTAATGGTAGATTGGGCGTGTCGTGTTCCGAGAATCACCGGTTTCCACATGTGGCTCAAGAAACAGCCATCATTCCGATTGATGTTATTAGGATATTTCCATATTTCTAAAGTTTCCCTGTATTTACGTCTGTAAAACTCAGGGACAGGAGCTAAAATGCGGGAATTTTCAAATAAGATGTTATGTCCTGTGTTGTGTTGGTGTTCTGCGACCGCAGATGTTAATACCATACCATTACGCAGACAGCGTTTGTGTTCTGACAATCTAGTGTGAACACTCCTTCCTGTTTCACCTATGTATACTGTACCGCAAGAACAAGGAATACTATAAACACCGGGTGACGACAAGGGTTCGCGTTTATCTTTAGTTTGGGGGAGTATTTCTGAGATTTTTTGTGGAGGTTTAAAAAAAGACCTTAATATTGTTTTTATTAAGAATTCTACCTATTTTATCCGAGAATCCTTTAATGTAAGGGATAGATGCAAATATTTCGAATGAGGTATCCACGGGTTTTTTGGGTAAAGGGTTTAATTGTCTATGAATTACATTATTGATTAATTTTTCGTCAGTTGTTCTGGATTAAACTATGTCTTAAACAAAGGTACCCGACGTGTCAACCACGCTAGAGGCCGAGTTTAAGCAACAAGAGGGGGAGACTCAATTTACAAGGATACCCGACGTGTAAACTAAGTCTCCTCCTCTTGTTGCTTAAACTCGGCCTCTAGCGTGGTTGACACGTCGGGTAACCTTGTTTAAGACAGTACTATCCCCCTTGCTCCTGAAGATGCCACATACGACTGCGGGCGAAACGTTGAGCTCTGACTCAAAATATGACACAGTCCATTGCCGGAAAACGAATATTTCTCATGACTCAGACTGTGGAAGCCTACGCAATTATTTCAAGGTAAGTGTATATTTCTGTCTGAGGAAGACAGAAAAGAAACTTACCTACGCATTGCGCATAAAATTTTCTCGCTACCAAGAAAGAAAACTTATTTATAATTCATACAGCTTGACCGCCGAGCCGTGAGCTGTGGGGATAAGTAGTGCGCAGAGGGAGAACGCACTAGAAAGAGACAGGTAATTACGCGGCTGCTGGCAAGGGATTGAAGTCCCCACCACAATTTGAAGGCAAGGCTACTGCGCACCCAAGCTAGTCGATTACGGCTCGGCGGTCAAGCTGTAATTATTTTTGACATTTCAAATAAATGAATGTGCTTAATGCACAAAGCAGGCGATGCGCAAACAAAAATTATTGATTAAAACAAAAATATAAAGTGTCTGTTATGTTATGAATGTTATTTTAATTAATTGTTTCTGCCGTAAAATGAGCGAGTACAAAGAGTTTATGGAAATTGAAAGCGCTGTCAATGACTATGTTTATCTCGACGTTTGAAGCCGCTTGAATTTAATAAATCCCTTTTCAATCTTCGAAATAAACAATCGAGATTAATATTTAAAGCCGCTTGAAAATGTCAAGTCAAGCCTTAGACAATAACAGGCTTGGACTTACGAAGAGGCTTAACTTCTATAGAAATAAACAGTGAAGCTTCAAATAATGTAACTACGCATGCGCACATCCGCAATGCAGTGTTACTAAATTCATATGATTTGTTGGTTGTTTGTATTTTACCTTAATTTATTAAAGCCGCGATATAAAACTTAGTAAAAATGTCGAAAAGCGAAATATTTGAAGTGATGAAGAAATAAATGTTTTTGAAAGAGAAGCCAAATAACAACATGATAATTTTTATATTTTGGGGTTACATATCCAGGATGAAATTAGATCATATACCTCTCCCTGTCTGTTTGCATAATCGAGTATTTAACTATCTTTTTTTGGTCGATACGAATTTAAAGATGATTGAAAATAACTCAATCCTTTTTTCAATCTGCTGAGAAAAACCAATGGGATTTTTCAAGTCATAATATACATGTAGCCGCTTGAATTATCGAGATAAACGTAGTCAATGACGCGCGAAGATACGGTATGAGACAACATACAGTTTATGTTTACACTCAATTCAATGTATTGCTATCTTTAGCGGATGTTAGTTAGTTTTTAAGTAATGCTAATTTACCAATGGTAGCGGGAAAATAAATATACTGTCCTTACTTGCTTGAGAATTTTGATTCCTTCGTGGATAGGTTGAGGTAGTCCCGCTAAACTTTCTCGATCACCTTGTAAGTTAAAACCAACGAATTTCATTCTTGAATTTTCTAAAAATTGATCAATATCTTTTTGTCTAACTTTTGGCTTCCACGGTAGTCCTCTAAGAACTGGCAAAGGTACAGGGGTTGAAGTACTGGGTCTGTGTTCATAATTATACGTTTGAGACGGATCTGGAGCGTCGAAAGCTCTCCGCTCCTCATATTCACTTAATTCAGCAAATTCATCGCTACCATCTGACCCCATACCTCCTTCAAGTTCCATACTTAAAGATTCATGGTCATCTAAAGAGCTTTGCTTCATCAAGCTCTAAAAAATATATAAATGAGTATAAAAAATCAAATGGCTCGTTTTTCGTGCCGATTTTTTTTATTAGTATACATGGGTGTATTTTATTATATTATACAAGGTGTAAATGAAATAAGTGCATTAAATTTAACCAGTAATGTAACTCGACGAGAGCAATAATATTTCTTAATAACTTTTTTTTGTAAGTCTTTTAGATTTTGAGTTAAAATTCTTTAAAGTTTTGCTGCATATTTCGGCGCGCGCCCATGGGGAACAAATGGCAGCTGTCGTATTCAAATGGGATACAAACAGCTCAAAATTTTTCGATTATCGGTTACACTTGCAGTCACAGTAATTAATAAACGAATCAACGAAAATAACATTTATTATTAATTAATTCGTAATAGTACAATTTTTAAAATAAAGAAATTTAAATTTTGGATAACAAAATTATAAAGTTTTGTATTAAACCAGGCTTTAATCATCTGCGAATAGAGGAAGACAAGGAGGAACGAGGGGAGGAAGAGCAAAAGCATAGTTATTAGGTTATGAGATGATTATTTATCGTCGACAAATCATAATAGTTTAAATACGTTATTCAGAAAATGTAAGTACAAACTTTTGTCCATTTAAACGAGGTACATGAGTGCCAATAATTAGTCGTCCATTTATTGTTCCCGCTCAAACATTTTTTAATGAAAATTTTTACAGCATTTTTGTCTGTTGAAATGTGTATTGTGCATAATAAATACACCTTCCCAACTAAATTCAGTCTCATTAATGAACATTATGAGCCATTCCCAAAATCGAAGTCTGCTGAAAACATTGATCTTTTTGCACATGATATGGGTACAACTGTTGCTTTATTTAAAATTGTCATATGTGACACTTCGTATTGTGATAAAGATGTACAAGATTAACAAATGTGCGAATATTAGGAACAGTATGATTTGGAAACGCTCCGTCTAAATGCGTTGGCAACTTTATAATACTGTCTTTATATCAACCACAAATTAAAATGTAGAAAAGATACGAATAAATAAATAAACCATAGGTAAGTAATTACAATATCTGTGTACTCGCTATTTGTAAACGTAAGCATTTTGACAGAATTTTACCTGATAAACAAGTTTATTACTAATGCCAAAATATAATTGCAACTGACAGGATTGTCAATTGCTAAAACAAATTTTTCATAGCTATTGCTACTGCATTCAATTATTAGAAAAATACGTGGAACGACTCGTCAATTTACGGGGTGGCAAAAATGCTAAAAAAATATGCGATTTCGAGAAAAAGTTATTATGAAATATTGTTGCTCTCGTCGAGTTACATTACTGGTTAAATTTAATACACTTATTTCATTTACACCCTGTATATACAGTTAAATAAAAACGACAATACCCTTTCGATAAAAATATTTTTTGAAAATAACAGATGACAGTTTGATGACTTTGACAACTCCCTATGTCCAGTTTAAAAAACGCGACAATAAATTGCTTTCAACCATTTTAAATGTAACTATGGTAATAACATAGGTACGCCCATGTTTTTATAAAAAAAAAATTCCCAGTACTACACTCACCCTCCGAAAGGGGCGGTTATTTCTTTTTTGATTTTGGGCTTCCAAGAGATCTGAAGCACTAGCAGGTGGTGAAGATGCCCGCATAGTCTTAGCTATTTCCATCGTATCTTCATCGTTTACAGACAATCCAGCATCTTGTCGATATTGTGCTTTTAATTCTCGTAATTTTGTAACTCCTCCTAAAGTTACCAATATCAATTTCCACAAAAGTAAAAGAACTTTCTTCATTGGGAAATGTGGCGCAGCTCCACTACAGAATCTAGTCACCATTCCAAGTAATTTTACCGCTAATAATTCTTCACCAATAGGTGCTCCTAAGGAAATATCAAAATAATAAAACAAAAATAGAAAAAAAATATTTTTCTTCAAGCGTATTATAATATTAATATTATGCTCCTGTACACACACTGTAGAAGATGTTCATTGTCTTACTAGTACAAAAATGTTGTTATTGTTGTATTAGTAAAAAAATGTTAGTGTTTTAGTTCACCGCTGGCGGCGACAGTTGTCACAGCAACACATATTATATTGAAAATTGTTATTTGACAGTTGTGTTGTTTTTGTTTTGTAGTGTACACAGCCTGCTTTGGCAGAAATTGCAAACTCTACAATTAAAAAATTCCAAAAAAAATGTCAAAAAATTCTTTGAAACACTTGAAGAAAAAATAGTATATGTCATTCGGAGTAGAACGCCCTTTTTGTGTTTTACCCAGCTTGCCTAGCCTCGGCTAGCGCCTCGGCCGCAATAGCTGGGTTCAACACAAAAAGACCGCTTTCTACTCCTAATAACATAATATACTATTATACCTACCTAATTCATGACAAAACGTGTCTGCTAGTTTTTGATATTCAGTATTTTCAGACATCTTTTCAGCCCTCATTACTTCAGTTATAATATATAATACAGATAATATGACTCTCAAATCTTGAGAATCAGTTAACGATACAGCTAATTTTCGCATAGCTACATGTGCAGCAGTATTATTTCTAAAAAAAAAATAAACATTTTTTTTACCGAGTGGTGGTGTTGTAGCGAACATAAGGATTTAACATATGATAACTACACCGTATTCTACTCTCCTGTCCATTTTACAGCAAAATAAATCGCGTATTCTTTTATAACTAGTTCTACCAAATATACAGGTGTTTCCTTTAAAACAACCAGCGCTTTTTTGGGCGAACTAACAACTTTAGAGAAAAATGTTTTATACCAAAAATGATCAAGAATAAAGGGATAATGTATCAGTAGTAACAAACCGAATGTTTAACCAGTGGTTCTCAAACGGTAGAACAAAATTATATTTTTTTTAAATGGCATCCTATATAATTTTTAGCCCTTTAAATAGAATATTATTTTTTGATTTCAACGATATAAATATAGCATAGGGTTGTATAACAATTATATCGAGAAAAATGGTATTAAAAACTAGAAATAATGTAATAAAAAATGGGTTTACAACTAGCGTAACTAGGCAACGGACGTATCTGTTTATTGCATAGCCTATTGTAATATAACATTAATTTTATTAGCATTTTTCTCGAAATAATTGTTATACAACCCTATACCATATTTATATCGTTGAAATCAGAAAAAAATTCTCTATCTATTGAGCTAAAAAATTATATAGGTACCCATTTAAAAAAATATAATTTTATTCTGTCGTTTGAGAACCACTAGTCGAATTTTCGGTTTGTTATTATTAATAAATTAACCCCTTATTCTTGATCATTTCTTGTACATAACATTTTTTCTAAAGTCACTAGTTCGCCCAAAAAAACGCTGGTTGTTTTAAGGGAAACACCCTGTATATTTATAAAAACAACACATTCCTCATTCAAATAGACATTCATTATTTAATTTAATTCTTCCAAATTTTTTGCCACAATATAAATAAAATAATATTGTTTTCTAATGTCATGGCTTTTGCTATTAATTAACCAAACTTTTCAAATTTCTTTAAAGATTGTGAAGAAACCAAAAACATAATAAAAAATGTAAAAACAGTTTTGTATGTAACTTTTAATTCAATACAACTTTGCACTCTACAGTTTTTGCCATAAAATGAAAAGGAGAGCAGGAAATTAATTTTTTTTATAACTATTTCCACCATAATATTCCTTTTTAATAAAGATACATTCCCTCCTCATTCGAATAAACATTCATTATTTAATTTATTTCTTTCAATTTTATTGCCAGAATATAAATACTTAATATTGTTTTCTAATATCATGGCTTTTGCTATTAATTAAATAACTTTTCAAATTTCTTTTTAAAATTGCGAAGAAACCAAAAACATAAAAAAATGTAAAAACAGTTTTGTATGTAACTTTTAATTCAATACAACTTTGCACTCTACAGTTTTTTCCGTAAAATGAAGGAGAGCAGGAAATTGATTTTTTTATAACTATTTCCACCATATTTTTTTTTTTTAAAAAGATACATTCGCTCCTCATTCGAATATATATTCATTATTTAATTTACTTCTTCTAAAAAAAATTGCTAGAATCGAGGCCAGAATATAAAAAAATAATATTGTTTTCTATAATTATTATAAGTCATGGCTAGCTATAAATTAACGAAACTTTTGAAGTTTTTTTAAAATTATAAAGAAAACAGAAACCCATAAAAAAAATAAAAACAGTTTTGTATGCAACTTTTAATTCTGTACCCTACAGTTTTTGGAGTAAAACGGATAGGAAATAGCATATCCCATGTTAAATCTCTAATTTCACTCCCTACCACCACCACCCGATATAATATAGTTTGAAAGAATAATATCTGCTTAATACAGTAAAGCAATTTAGTAAATGAAAAGTACTTACTCAATTTCCATATTTAATAGATCAGTAAAAGCACTAAATACACCAAGTTCATATAAAAGCATAACATTTATACGAGACCACTGTTGTTGTTCTGTATCAGACTGAACTTCAGCCCAACATCCCTAAAATCACTCTAATTTATCCACCGACTGCTATGAATTTACACAAGCCCTACCTGAGCAATGTATAATATAGTTCGCGCTGCTTTCATGCGAACAGGTTTATTTGAAACCTCTAACTGATTAAGTAATTTCATCACAATCGACTTCTTTTCAGTGTATTGTAATCTCTGCCAGCTAGGAAGTAACCCATATTGTTCCATTTGATCCTCGAAAGCTTTAACATTGAGTTGCAACTCTGGATGTTCTGTATAGCTATACAATTCCGCAATTTCATTTGCGTGTGTATCAGTATCTCCATACACAAAATCAAGATCTGGTGAATCTGTTCCACCACCCTATATAAACAAATATATACTTAGAAGGAAGTTTTGTTGTGATTCCCTTACCGAATTCTCAATTATTAATTTACAACTTACGTCAGAATCTTGTCTTTGGCGTCTGAAAACGTCACGTAATTTTGGCAAGTTTCTTTTGCCATTTCCATTTGCATCCATCGTATAATAAAAGTAGATTTCATAAAACCCAACCTATCCACATATTTTATCACAATTTTGGAGACACACTGGAACTGTCAATCATATGCAGCCTTGATGCTTGAATCTTTAGTTACATGTATTTTTCGCAGATGGCAGAACAATGCAGGATTTCAACTTCCAAATGCCGGCATATTCCTACTGAAAATTTTGATTTAATGTAGCCCCAATACTATTTTGTAGCTATAAAATAATTGAAAAAGGGGAGCTACATTCTACTACAATAATTTTCACCCAGCACATTATAAATTATTCGAAACCAATATGCAGTTTGTAAAAAGATAACACTAGTAATGCTAATCCCGTATTAAATACATATTCAAATGCAAATATTTCCTCATGTAAAACTGTAATTCTAAAATCAAAGATTTAATTCATGTAGAAATATTATAGGAATAGATGGACAAAGCGTAAATTGATGTATAAATAGTATATCATAGAAACTACAATAAAAATACTAAAATTTTGTAGTATAAGCTAATGGTACAAGTAAAATCTCCAACGTGTCATCATAGATGCCGCTACAGTACTCGCAAACTATATGACAGCTAGACTGCTACACGTAAGCGAATTGTTTTTTAATTAAAAAGTGTGAAATTCATGTGGAATTGTTATTAAAATGTTAACAAAATTTGAGACGAAATCTGCACGTGTCAAGGGCCTTTCTTTCCACCACAAAAGACCATGGATTTTGGCTAGGTGAGTAATTTTTTAAATTTATAACCTTAATGTTGACGTTTATGATTTTCCCATCAGATTGTTGCTGGAATATGTTTCTTTATTGTAAAATAGGTAAATTGATAATATGTTTTTGAGCGATATGATAAAGGTTGTTGTTTAGGAATGTATTTCTTTGAAAATCTATGCATTATTTACACGAGTTTATTCCCAGATTTTGGTGGATAGTACTTATATTTTATGGTATTACAATGAATTATTATTCGTATTAGACTTGTACTTTAATATTGAAAGCATAAGTTTTAAGAATTATACTTTAAACACTTTTATATTGTCTGACGAAAATATTACAAGTATGGGGACACGTTTTATATTAAATGGTGCTCATTTCTATATTTACTATTGTTTTTTATAATAATTATTTATATTTTGGAATTTTTCAAACCGAGTTTCGGGTAATAATTAACCGGGTATCAAGTAATCGGCATTTTATGTACCGATAGAAATTGAAACTTATACGAATTTAACCGCAAATAGCAACCACTTTTCGCATAAGTTTTTACTGAATAGTATATGATAAATTCACAGAGCTTTAGAGCTTTTATAAGTATAAATTTCGACATAGTTGTGGCAATTAATAGTACCTAAAATATTTGGTATTTAATTGTTTTTATTGTGTATCTCAAATAGTCGACGAAATCATACATTTTTATACAAATAATAAGTTTCATATTGGAATATTGTAATTAATAATAATCAATATAAGTTTATTAATTATTTTTCTTTTTTTATCACCAGATCATTAAAATTTGAGATATTTTTAATCAATGTCATTTCTATGCTTAGCCACTACTAAGACTAATGCCTTATTAGTCATTGACCGTGTGTAAATGAATAGAGTTTAACGCAAGCAAAGTTACAATTAGTTTGTCTCTGTCTGACGCATAGACTTGTATATGCAACCACATATGCAAAATGTAACACAACGTGGTTACAATGGAGGGTTATACAGAGGTATATTTTCGGGCTGCCATCTATTGGTATTTTCATTGTACTATACTTGTGACTCATTTCACTCCGTTGCTAGATTACAAACAAATCGCTATCATGGTGACAGTTGCAAGATGGTGCCAAGTATCAAGCGAGTGTATTGTCTTTGTAACTGTGACTCCCGCTATAATTATAAAGAATGCATGACAAATGTGAATTTCTTTAAGTTTCCACAGCCATCCGAAGACATTGAATCACATGTAAATCTCATATGTCAAAACACAAGTGACAGAAGACAGAACTTTATAAATGGCGTGGTTTGTTTGTAATCCGATCTTCCATCTCAACTTGTACATCGTCGCATTCTTTCTTGCGTGTGACGTCAAAATCATAACCCTCTATTTTAATGTGACCCAAGTAGATATACCTATAAAACTAATATACTGCTGGTGGGAGTGAGATTTGTGAGACTAACATTGGACGAGTGCAGACATATATATCTGCATATATAGCTACACTTGTCTGTAAGAATAGCTCCGCGCAAGCGCCAGATTGCTTTGATTTTATTGGCGTAGAACGAGAAAGGGGAACTAGCGGGAGGGAAATTCTTACACTAACTGACAAGGATAGACAATAATGTTTGTAGCAGATTCCTCTTAAGTAAGAGATGGGGCATCAGCAGTATTCCCAAGCAGCGTGTGCACTCGCGTGATTCGTTGTCTAGCTTCAAACACAGTGGTGTCGTTTGCAACGACACGATGTACTGAGTTTATTAAAAATTATTAAAGTTCAAAATATTTTATTATTTTTATTCTTTAGCCTTTTCTTTTATGCTTTGATAAATTTGGGAGGTCATTGACCTATTCAACTATTTGAAACATTTATTTGTTATTATAACATAAGTGAAGAGCCAGGGGGAAGGTGTGGCTTTCAAATGGTGTATTTAATCCTAGAATCACAACGTGGCGACCGGCGAAAATTTAAATTGCTGTTTGTACTTACACTAATTTATGCTAAGGTCAAAGTTTCTACATAATTATTATTCTACCCTAAACATATTAGACTATCTAATACTTCAATACTTCAAAAAATGTAAACAAAAAACTATTTTCTACAATAAATATAATTTAACGTAATCATTGCTAACATAATATTATGAAAAATGATTTTTTATTTGGTTAGTTTTCGAAATAACTTTTTGTTGTATTCATTGATATTTTCGCCAGTAAAAGTGGTGTTGTTTCTTACGAGTTAATTGCTGTTAATATTTGTTTTTTTTTTTTTTTTTTTTTTTTTTTTGTAATAATTATTACTAATAAACAAAATTATCATAAATGAATAACAAAGTGTGATAGTGGTTATTGTAACATAAATTTCACGTTATGATTCATGGGTTAAAGAAGGCAAAAACGGCAACAGTCCTACAATACAGGCCTTAGAAGTTCTAATACAAGAGCAAAACAGAATGACGTCCAAACATTTTTGCCTATATATATAGTAGATTCGGCAGTAAGTGTGGTAAAATTCTATTAGGTCCTATATAAATTGAAACTCGACCCATCTGTTAGTATAATAATGTTAAGAAATGACTAATCTGAGTTTTGGACCAAGATTGAATACACTATCTCACTTCATAAACATTCTATAAGGTTTCAAACCTTAAAATTAGTGTATTGAAAAAGACACATTTAGTGACATTCATTTTTTCCCCCTCTTCAAATGTTATTAATCATAAAGCATAATGTTTTGAATAATTTCAATTAAACTAATATAAATTACGTTATAAATATTTGATCTTTATGTATAACAAAACATGGAATGGACCTTTTCAATTTAAAGAGATAGAAGATATGCGCAATGTGGATCTGCGCATAGTAAGAACAACTGAGATCTATGGCGTTTGTTTCTAAAAAATTTAGACATAAAATGTGAGAATATCTCAGATAACTTTAAAAAAATCTTATCGAAATAAGTTACAAAAGCTTTTATTGAAGTTAAAATGTCTAACGATGCAAATTTTCACTGAGAATACAGATATTTTAATGACTGCAATATTTTTGACGTTTCGTTTGACTGGCAGTTGTTCGCGCCATTTTCTTACTATTTGCAGCGTTAGAAAGAGATAGTCTTTAAATTGAAAAGGTCCATTGTAATTTTGAACAAATAACAATTTAATTTTTTGTTTATTTATTAAACAAAAATTGCAATAAATAATTAATTATAATATTTTACTTCTAATAGGTATTATTTATTTTTTAAATAAATTTGCACCAAATTTAATATTCATTAAGTTGGGCGCCAAAATAATTTCATATTAAAAGTAGCAATAATAAAATTTTTTTTTTAATGATATTTACCTTTTAGTTTGTATTACATTTATTATTAATACATTTGATAAAGAAATATGTACAGATATTAATATTTCGGTAATTTTTATCCGGACCAAATACATTTGGCGCCAAAATTTTCTTATTCATAAAACTGTAATTTATCAAGTATTTTTGGTCATTTATTTATCAATTACATAATTTTTCATATTTTAATGAAAAAAATAACAAATTTCTCGTTTAAAAAATGTTTAAAACAAAAATATAAAATTGATTACAACAATACTATTTTAAAATTTTATTGCAAAAAATATGTTTCTTTTCTCATACACAATATCTTAACTAGTAATATACAGTTAATATTATTTATAAATTTATTTAAACATTTCTTCTATCAATTTGTTAATCCCCTGTTAGTATGTTACTTATTTAACAGAAGACATGTAATCATAACGTCGAAAGAGACAATATGTTTTATTTATAACACAGGATATATTTAAAATATAACATAAAATAAACTATAATTTATTTAAACATTATTGCATTGTTGTAAGCAATTAGTCAGCATTTTCTGTTGTGGGGCTATCTGTTTTGATTGTTACGTTATCGGTAGTATCAGCCAATGAAGAAAGAGTCGTGCCTTCTTCTTGATTTGTGAGATTCGTTGGTGTTGATGTGTCGATCTCGATTTGATTGCTGTTAAGAGTATCATTGAAATTAGTAGAAAGTGTAGTAGAAATAATGAATAAAGAATCCGTAGTTGAAAATGATGATGGTGTGGTGTCTTCTGTAGAGGAAGTTAACGAATTATCTGTGGAAATCGATTCAGATTCAGAAATTGAAGTTGTGTCTGTGGAAAATCCTGGACCATCCAGGGTAGTGGTTGAATATGAGTCTTCAAATAGTTCAGTTGATTCTGAATATTCCGAAGTGGGCAACGATGCAGAGAGCGAAGATTCAGATACTTCAAGACGTCCTGGTGTAAGTGGTGTAGTCGTCGAACCAAACGAGCCTGTCGAAAACATCGATATTGTTGATGACTCCGACAGTTCGGAAATTGTCGAGGAGATTGTAGAACCTAGGGAGGAGGTTGTCGAATCGGAAAGTTCAGAAGAAGAAGTGATGCGTGTGTCTTCGCCATACGCAGGCTGTGACACCAAATTTCCACTTGTCTGGTTGAAATTTCCCGACAGGGATTCCTTAAACGTAGTGTTGAACAACGTCACTGGAACATCTGTTGTCACACGGGGACTTGTTTCTGCCCAATTATATGGTTCTGAAGAGCTTGGCAACATCGTACGATACATGGCTATTATTGATAGACCATCGTTAAGGGACCCTGGGTTCGAAGACATGTCAATAGGTGTTTCAGATGTTGATGTTACCGATACGGAAGATGAAGGGTTGGGGTTTGAACTGCGTGATTCTTCAGCCAGGACAAGTGCAGTTCTGCCACCTGAAACGGTGAGAAATATTAGAAAAAGAAAAGAGGAAAGAGAAACACGAAAGATAATTAATAAACGGGAACTGGAAAAACTGACAACTCTTTTCCAGTGTGCAAAACCAAAAGATATGAGACGGTGGGAAAACTATAGACATCAATTTTTTATACAGCATGTTAAGCCAAAACCAGACGAGAGTGAAGATGTAGACATAGAAGTTTTAGATGATCAATGTAACTTACTTTTGAAAGGCAATGCTTTCGATGTAAGAGAACCCGATTCGAAAGTCGTCAAATTTTCCGTTGGTGTCTGAACTGATTCATCTGTTGCTCCCTGAACTAAATTTAATCGAAATCGTGTATCTGTTTGTATACTTTCGGCTGTGACTTCTGTATCATTTTTATTATTATCATTGCTATCTGTTGTATTGGTTTCCCCCGAAGATTCCCTAAAACGTGGTGAAATAATATCTTCAGTTAAGGGAAAAACATCTGCTGGATACCCTGCTGCGGGTTGAGCAAAAAGGTCAGTATTTCTAGAATAGAAATTTACTAATCGAGTTTGCGGAGCACTTTGGAAGAAAGTTCTAAAAAATTGTTCACTGTTGTCAACCCTTTGCATCGGAGGGTTGTATATGTCTTGTATATTGTTGGGCAAAGTGCTATCCACCATATCTGATGCAACAGTTCTTGCTCTATTGTCATTGTTATTATTATTATTGTTGTAATCATCCCCAAAAGCATGTCTTTGAAAGTTATTATAAACCCTTGTGTTTATTTGATGTGCTTGTGGTCCAGTCAAAAACAAAACATGCGAATTGGCTCCATTTTGTGTGGTGGTCTGATAAGCGAATCCCCTATATTCATTGTTGTCCGTTGATCTTTCTGTTGGCGGGGCTGCAGGCTCGGGAATCGAACCTGGTACTGTTTGAAAATGACTGACAGAACCAGGTACGCGGAAATAATTAGGGTTCCCATGATATGTTGATGTTGATAGGGGTCTTTCTGTGGGTGGAGCTACAGGCTCGGGAATTGACCCTGGTACTGTTTGGAAATGACTAACAGAACCAGGTACGCGGAAATAATTAGGGTTTCCGTGAAATGTGGAATATGAAGGGTTTATCTGGGGGAGAGGAAATATTGACGGTTGTCCGAAATAGTAATATTGACTTGATGCATGTGCTATTAATGCACAGATTACCTGGAAAGAGATTTCTTTCATTATTTAATTACAACAATACATATATTTAATTTAATTATATCTTTATTTTTAAAACATGTATATAAACTTGTATATAAATTTAAGCGGGAAACGATTTAATATGAATCTGCGCGTACTTGCGACTAAATAATTTAGCTGTTTTTTCTCGATACACTGGTTTGAAGCTGGTTCGTAGTGGTTTGAAACATTACATTTTCTCGGTTGAATACGGTGCAAACAATGACGTCACCATTGAACCGTATTCGTTTGTATTCAAACCGTTCTCGAAGCGCGGTTTGAAAAGCATTAAAGTGGTGGGGGTATATTCGGATATGAAAAACGCGGGAGTTAACATTCTGGCCTGGTTAATACGTATAACCCGTAGGCGCAGAGCCGTTCTGATGTTTATTTTAAAATGGAAAATAAATTCGACATCGTAGATAATGCATAGAAATCATAATCTATATAATGATTTATCCAGTATTCAAAAGAATCGTTTGGCCGTACGTGTTCATTCCTTATACAGAGTGTTCAAAAAAATTCCTAACTCGGAGTAGGCTATGAACAGAGAAACGTGTGTCTGATCATTATTCAATTCAAAAGTCAAGTTGTCAAAATTGATCTTGAAATGTAATTTTAAAGAGAAAAGACAATAAAGAAGAATACAGTATATTTACATTCGTCGTTTTTTAATTTGTTTCCATTTCTAAAATAAGATACTGGAAGAAAAGCTTTGATATCTTTACAAAACATTTTTGACAATATTTTATGTCTAAATGACATTTAATTAATTGACATACGTTTCTTTGTACAAAGTCTACTCCGAGTTAGGAATTTTTTTGAACACACTGTAGTTAACAGCATTATACTAATAAACAATTCATCCTCTTCTTTGGCTCTATTTAATAAATTTAGTAAACGCATATGGTCTTCATTTTCTTCGTTAATTAAATACAATACCATTCTTTTATAGGTATCCATATTCAACAAAACTGTCAAATCACGAAACGTCAAATAAGTGACATCTAAAATACGGTTTGAACCAGTGCATTTTGGCGTTGTATTACTTTATGACGTCATCATTAAATACGGTTTAAAAACATCATTGAATACGGTTCAACGCGTAAAAACAGCTAATAAAATCATAGATGACAACAATAAGCAGCGCACAAATTTAAATTACATCTTTCTAGTTTGACTTCAGTTGGAATCGAACCCGGGTTTTCCGAATCATAACCGGTCGTTTAACGCACACAGCCACATGGCTTTTTCTTTTAGTTTTTTTTTGTTAAGTGCAAAGAATATTGTCGCTAAAAGAGGGCAAGTATTAATGTATTTTGACTCATACGTCATCGTATTATTTTCACAAGTATTTAAACAATATAACGGGTATGGCTGTTTGTAATCTGTTCTATTAATTTTAGAACAAAAGTGTAAATACAAAAAAATGTTCAGAATTAAAAACTGCATAAGTCCAAATTATTGTTTACAGTTGTATTGCTTGAGTTTGGCAAATGGCATCAGTCACAAAGTTTTAATAATTATTGATTTCATTATATTATCACTAATAATTTATACATTTACCATCGCAGAATCGTTGGAATAGTATTAATAATTAAATATTAATTAAAAAACCTTTACCTGTTACAGTCAAAGAATACGACTATTTGAATTGTATGTTTTGTGTTGCATGGCACTCTGTAAAAATTAATAATAGATGGAGTCTAACGTTAAATATAACTAAAACTTTCAACTAGAGTTGTTAGGACCTCTGGCATGGTTGACATGTTGAGTAATCTTGACTACTCTATTTAACTTCCCTTGTTGTACTAATGATGATGATCAGAACTTAGTTCTCGAAACACATATTTAGTTTTTATTAAAATTAATTTTAAAGTTAAGGGGTAATTATAATAGTTTTAGTTACTCTGTAAAAAGCTTAAAGACGGATATTTTATTTTATATTTATCTCTTGACAAGAACCTATTATATCAATAAAGCTCATTTGATGTAATTTGAATTCTGAACATTTTATGTATTTACAGTTTTGTTCTAAAATTAATATAGGGCAGAAATTACAGCCATATGACAATTTTACCATTGTATTTGCTATGTCCATAAAAAAGAAGACATCAGGTAGACAAAAATATTCTTAAAAAACAATGTAGATACTTTTGTTGTTTTCAGTAAAACAGATTTATTTAAATAATTTTAAAATATAAAAATGGTCTATTGAAATCTCTTATATTTCTAAGAGAAACCAGCAATACGAAGCTGTCGTGTGAGTACTATATTCGTTTCTACAGAAGTATTTAAACATATCCGAAAACTTTAAATACTTTAATGTCTCGTGATTTACATATTTTTATTTATGTTTAACAGATGAACGATATTATGAAAACATAACTGTATTCTCATGTTTTCAAATAAAACAAGTTTTGATAGAATTATTGATTATGCAAATGTTCTTAAAATAACTCGTGAGTTCAAAATCCTTACAGGAAAATGTAAAATTAATTTTAAAAGTCGAAAATGAGTTATTACATGGCAAGGTTAACTGGGAAACTTTTCATTTCATTATTAATATTTTTGTTTGTTAAAAAACTGCATATGTCCTTCGAAGGTCGAAAATAAATATAGACGTCTGTGTTTTTTATAATAATTAATTTTGCATCAATTAATAGAGAAAAAACCTAATAGTATATCATACATTGCCTTTTTGATTCAATTTTTTATTTGTTGACGTAATTCAAAAGAAAACTTAAATTTATTTGGGGGTCATATTTTTGTTTATAATAACTGTTTACTTTTTGAAACTGCACTTGTTTTTATAAAATGCAATAAGCTAATATTATAACACGTGGAAGCATATTAATTTTTTATTTATTTTTTCTATTTATGTTCACTTAAAGAACAAAAACATGTAAAACTATCAATAAAAAATTGATACATTTCTAAATTGTATGTTACATGTTTTTCGGGACATATACATACAGGGTCTTATAAAAAAACTCATACGTGTTTAACTTGGGAAATCAGTTTTTCCTTGCGCAAAAGTTCCCAAATTATTTTAGACAAAAATATTTGAAGTAAATGTTGTAAAGAATTAAATTATGCATCTTATTCAATAATCACATTTTATTTTGAACGTTTGTTAATCGAGCAAATTGTATTTAAAATTTTATAAACCTTACTTTATTATAGTATTAGCCATAGTATTGAAATAAAATCACAATTTCTGACAGATAAAATGTCATAACATTTCTTTGCGATTTTATTGCAATAAGATGGTACACTATAAAAACATATTTTTTATTAAATGTTATATTCAATTTGCTCAATTAACAAACGTACAAAATAAACTGTGATTATACAATATTTATTTGAAGCATTATTGCCTAAAATTAATAGGCCACTTTTGCACAAGGACATACTGTTTTCCCATGTTAACGCCTATGGTCCGCTTTTCGTGTTACACCCGGTATATTTATTTATTTATTTATTATTAGTACTCAACAGGAACAAATCTTCCCAATTACAGAGTACTATTTAGATTTCATATACAATGGTATATAAACAGTAATGAGTAGAATCAAATTTTAATTAATTAACAATGATTTGTAAAATACTCCAATATCTTATATCTAAAGGTTGACATCGAATCAGAAAAAATGTCAATTTCTACAGGATTATTATAAAATTGGTTGAATAATAAACATGTACGACGTAAAAGACTTTTGAATTCATAATTTGTCCTAGGAGTTTTATAGGAAAAAATTACCCTGTAACGAGGATGATGTGACCGTGGAACAAAAATGTTTAGTTGAGATAAAAGTCTGGAATCTATTATAATGTTATTTAGCAATTTGTAAATAAACAAGAAAGATTGTATGATACGTCTGTTTTCAAGTGAAATCATTTTAAAAGTAGATAAAGCCGAACTATAATGAAAATCAGAATAAGTAGCACTTTGTTTAAGTTTATACCAACAATATCTGGTAAATTTACATTGTATTGCTTCAATCGGTCTAACAGAGTTTTTTTTATAAAGAATTCCAGATAAAAAAGCAGTATTCTAATTTTGCTCGCACAAAGCAATTAAAAAGGGATTTAAGGGTTGCTAAGTTCTGAAAATCACGAGAATTGCGTACGATAAATCCAAGGTTTTTATAACTGCATGAAACAGTGTCATTAATGTGAGGAGAAAAATCGAATTTTGGATCAAATAGAACCCCAAGATCTCTTTTTACTGCAACTCTAGATAACCCAGAACTATCCATAACACTGAGTTTACATGCAGTTTTGAAACCGTTTTTAGTTTTAAAAACGCCATGTATACAGTGTCAAAACGGTTTTGACTTATCTCAAACCTAAACTAAAATTCATGGGTTGGACTTGAAAACTAGTTTCAAAACTACTCATGTAAACACTTAAAATTCAGTTTCGATACTGCGCATGCGCACAGAGCATAACGTTTCTGTCGCTTTGTGTTACTAACCTTCAAATATACTGATAGTTGTGTAGTTTTAGTGCGTAGTGGTACGAAGTTTAAAAAATAATTGGTATAATAGCAAAACGAAGTATTTGGAGTGAAAAGGATCTGTCATTTACATCAGCTAAATGCGCATGCGCCGCAACTGATTTCAAATCAATTTTTAAACTTGTTTTGAAACTGCATGTAAACAGTTTTACATAATTTTGACTGAAAACTGAAACCATTTTCAAAACTGCATGTAAACGTAGTAATTGTATTGCTTCAATCGGTCTAACAGAGTTTTTGTATAAAGAATTCCAGATAAAAAAGCAGTATTCTAATTTTGCTCGCACAAAGCAATTAAAAAGGGATTTAAGGGTTGCTAAGGTTTTTATAACTGCATGAAACAGTGTCATTAATGTGAGGAGAAAAATCGAATTTTGGATCAAGTATAACGCCAAGATCCCTTTTTACGGCAACTTTAGATAACTCAGAACTATCCATAACATGATATGTATGTTTTTTATTATCGTCGTTTTGAGTATGATGCAAAATTTATTTTAAATAACAAGATGAATATAAATTTTAAACAGAATAACATTTAATATAGAGCACATTCCAAAAATTGATCAAGGTGATTTTTTTTATAAACTTTGTGATATGCAAATGAAGATTTTTGATTAGAATTTTAATTAATTATTTTATAGTGGGTATTAATATCACATTTTTGATATTATAAATCTTCTTTGTTCAGTTTGTTCCTCAGCCTGTACAGGATGTAATTTTTGTTTTACATGTTTTGTATAAGAACTGGAGCCTTTTAAAACTGACCAATTACATCACAGTTGAAAATTTTGTAAAAAAATAAAAATCACTGGCTTGTACCACGATCACGGTTTTAACTAAAACGCTGTTTTAAGAAATGTCAAATTTCATTAATAATAATAATAAATAATATAAAATTTATCAAAATACGATTTTAAAGCAGAACATAGTTTGTATCTAAGCAAATATTTTTAAAAAAAACGTTCTTTAAACATAAGGGAGAAATTAAATACTGAAATTTGAATTTGACATTTCTTAAAACAGTGTTTTAGTTAAAACCGTGATCATGGTACGGACCAATATGTTCTCCGAACAAAATATCAAAATTGACATTTAAAATTTTTTTTTTTTTTTTGGAATTATTTTGTACTCATTTTTATTAATTTATTTATAAGTTTAAGGCAGATATATTTTTTCAAAAATCAGTGTTGATAAGCATGTAGTTTTTCGTTATAAAAGTCTAAAATACGCGTCGCCGCCAATGATCTTTAATGTCAATTGTGACAGGTGTGACATTTTTTCCAACGCATTGATTTTTATTTTTTTACATTTTGAACTGACGTAATTGGACAGTTTTAAGGGGCTCTAGTTCTTATATCGTGTGTCTGTCTTAAAGGTGTACATAGGAGATTAACATGGGAAATCAGTTTTTTGCAATTTCCTGCTCGCCTAATTATTTTAAGCAAAAACACGTCAAATAAAAGTTTTAGGGCATAAAATTGTGCATCTAAATCAATAAACAAAATTTCCTTTACATGCTTTGTAACGACAGAAATTAAATATGAAAATTTCGAAAATTACTTTGAAAATATCGACAGCCATGAAATTAAACAAAAAATAAATAAATGCTTGACGTTTTATCAAATTGTCAGAAACGTCAAATAAGTAAATTTACGTTGTGACAGATAAAACGTCAAGCATTTATTTATTTTTTGTTCAATTCCATGGCTGTCGATATTTTCAACGTAATTTTCGATATTTTCGTAATAAATTTCTGTCGTTACAAAGCATGTAAAAGTAATTCTGTTTTTTGATTTAGATGCAGAATTTTATGCCTTAAAACTTTTATTTGACGCGTTTTTGCTTAAAATAATTAGGCGAGCAGGAAATTGCAAAAAACTGATTTCCCATGTTAATCTCCTATGTACACCTTTAAGATAGACACACGGTATATATATAGCATGTAAAACAAAAATTATTTTATATATTAAATTAAGCGTTACCTAAATAGCACCCTGTATAACAGAATACATTTCGTGTATATGTCAAAATAATTTTCTTTAATTGCGTACTATATTAATTGTCCTAATATCAGCTTTTATTTAATATTTTTTTTCTTGAAGATGTTTACCTTACGACCTTTTTGCATGCTAGGTTCAAATTAAAATATTTTGCGAAGGACTACGTATTTAATAACGTTGTTCTTGGAAAAAATCCTTATAATATTACGTATTAATCAAATGTTAAATGTTACGGCGTATCTTGATAATACAATTTTTATGGTACATTAAAATGAAAATGAACTATTTTTTTTCTTTATACTGTAATTGCGGAGTATAAAATTTTATGGTGACACAGGTTTGCATTTAAATACAATAAGTCTATTACGTTTTTTATATATCGTTTAAGATGTAAGATAAGAAACATATTTTTAGCCTATAGCGGATGACATTTAAAGAAATACGGTTGGTGTAATGGGCAAAAAATAAATATATCTTCATGTCTGTTGCCCATTATGAATGTGGCATTCAAACCATTATTTTATTATGGTATACCTTATATTTATCTGTAATGCCTATGGAATACAAATAAAATTTTCTTTGTAATATTATATACCTACATAAATTCTTTCGGTTAGTTTAAAATATAGATTTTAAACTTACAAAAACTGAATATGTTATTGAAGTATTCCCCCAGTTTATTCTACGCCACTGGACGTACATATAAGTTGAAATTGAGACCCTACATCATGTACAAGTCATGTACTTCGCACAGTTGTGACGACATTATTAAAGTAATTTTACTCAAATCCTAAGCACATTTTCCTATGAGTATTGTCCCCTATATCGTAGATTTTACTGTACGCGCTGAATTTTTACTAGTGATGCACGACGAGGCGAGAGTACTCTCGCATCGCGTCTCGTCTCGCTATGCATTATACGAGACGAGAACGAGAGCGAGATTGCAGTTTAAAATTCGAGGCGAGATCGATATAACAAATGCGAGAAGCAAGAAATCTCGCGAGAAACTCGCCAGAGTCTCTCAATAAAAAGTACTTGTAACTTTATAGCTTTGATTCATAAATTCAATGAAAAATGCACCGTACAAGGAGTGGAGTCAACACTAATTCGTGCAGAGAACTCGTGAATGTGAAAAATTATATAAATTCTCTGTATTTTTTGAGTCTATCTATAGTCGATTTCGATTGGTATCGGTCCCAGAGCGAGGAAATGCAAAATAAAGACAAAATCTGTTTTGAATCCAATAGAACTAATTTTCTCCAATATTTTAGCCCCTAATTCATCCCAGTTAAAACTGCGATAAAAATTTTGCCGCCTCTGAAAAGTAAAGGATGTTATATTAAGCGTCGATGGGAGTCAATACGGGAAGCGGAGGGACTGATTGCCGGCGAGTTACCAGTGTAGCGTTTTTTTATGATTAAATCTTACTTAAATAGTGGCATATATTTAATGATAAGGTGTAGGTACTTTTAGTTACAAAAAAGATTTTTTAAATATTTAATTCGTTTTATTGATGACAGAATGTATTAGCAGATGTTTGTATTGAAATAGTTTAGAGATCCCAATTTGGTGATAAATTGGATATATTAAATTAAATTATTTGCTAACTTATCACAATTTCTGATGACCGTAAATGAATAAACATTATGTTCGTATTGAAATATAATTTGGTGACCAGAATTAGTGTTTCGTCTTTTTATTATAGTTATACTTATACGACTGCAAATACACGGTGCGAACTTGGCTCTTGTAGTTAAATTGTTACGTAAATACGTAGTGCGCAAGCGCTTATTTTTATAGCGAGACTTTCGTGTGAGAACGAGACGAGACCCAAAAATATGTGCGAGAACGAAAGCGAGATCGAGATTGCAGATCCGAAAACGAGACGAGATCGATATTTTATATTTCTCGTCTCGTCTCGCCTCGCGTGCATCACTAATTTTTACGAAGTTGCTTTTCATTGTGACTTATTCGTAATAATATTATTCAACATCGAAGGGAAACATTTTTATCATCTTGGTCATACGATGACCCACGCAGTACATCGTATGACCAAGATGACAAAAATGTTTTCCTTCGATGTTGAATAATATTATTACAAATAAGTATCATAAAAAACTTCATATTTTTGTTTATAAGAAAATTCATTATATTTAAAATGCTGATGATGGCAGCTTCGTTCTGCCGAAACGTCCAAATGTAATCAAAAAAAATGTAACGAAACATTTCACGTAACATTATTTCGATCCTGAAAGCCAAAAATTTTTTTCCCAAAACATATGCAAGGATCTTCAACAAACCAAGAAAAACTTTTTAATACGGTAACTATTTGACTACATGGTCCATTAAACTGTTTATATCCAATTAACTCTGATGTTAATTGCTTTGAGAGGGCGTACAATGAATCCGTTAACAAATATAAATAATTTTCACGGTGATCTGCATCAAAACTGGATTCCTACACAACACATGTGAATATCCAAAAGTGCCCTTGATTGCGTAAAAACTTGCTCCCAGCGCCAGTTTCATGTTTTTCGTGGATGTAAAATGTCAAGAATACTTCAAGGTCTTCGGCGATACTTTATTGTTTTATTGATGGGGTGTATACCGGTTCTCAAATGTTTTTAGATCACTTGTCATCTTGCCACACACCCAAAACGCGCGATTTATTTTTATTGGACTGGTTTAGGTGAAAGATATTGACTTCAGATGGTAATGTAATCTTCAATCAATCTGCTATCAAAATGGAAGAAAATTTCTTTATACAAAAGTTAATATGCTTTGCTATCTAAATAAATTAATTAATTAATTAAAATGAAGTATATCATCACGACGTATTATTGGGTGTGCCAATTTGCTTCTATATTCGCTATAGAGTTGAAATCTCCTATATCAAATAAATAAGGAAAATTCGCCTATATATTTTCAATACTTCAATAAACAGAATAAGATCAGAAATACTAACAACTGTAAATTTTTAAATAAATTATAAAGAATTTTATGATTCTCGTAAGAGAGAAAAATATTTATTGAGAATGCTCAAAGCCACGAAAAGTATAGGTAATAAATAACCATTTTTTTTGCAATTCGCTCTATTTTATTTTTATTTTTTTTTCTAGTGTTATATTATAAAATTATACTACTTTAATAAAAATAATAAATATATCATCACGGCATATTACCCATTGCTGGGTGTGCCAATCTGCTTTGTACACAGGTATCGGTAATGATGATGACATATTTGTACCGTGCGGGCGTTTACCAGGCGTCACCTCACGGGCACTCATTGCTGGCGTAGAGAGTGCACCACAGGAGTCAATTTTGTGCCATTTAAAATTCGAAATATTTGGCGCCGGTCGGGATCGTACCTGGTTCCCCAGATTCGCGACCAGACACTCAGGCACGCGGCCACGAAAAAAGTTTGGAATTCATATGTGTCATATATATTCTACCAAATCTCCTAAGTATATTTTTTGTACATTTAATTTTCCTATATAAACGCTTTTAAATAAAATAAATAAATATATCATCGCGGCTTATTACCCATTGCTGGGTGTGCCAATCTGCTTTGTATACAGATATCGGTAATGATGAAATATTTGCACCGTGCGGGCGCTTACCAGGTGTCACCTCATGAGCACTCATTGCTGGCATGGAGAGTGCACAACAGGGGTCAATTTTGTGCTATTCTAAAATTCGAAATATTTGGCGTCGGTCGGGATCGAACCCGGTTCCCCAGATTCGTGATCTGACACTCAGGCACGCAGCCACGAGACCCCAAAAAATCTAGTAATCCTAATATTCGCAGATTTCGGTAATGACGATATATTTGTACTGTTAAGCGCATTTATCAGACGTCACCTCATTGGCTTTCAAAGCTATCGTAGATAAAGCACTACAAGGATCAATTTTGTCTTATTTGAAAATTGAAATTTTCTAGTTTGACGTTCATTAGAATCGAATATACGAGTAATGTTGTTATTACAAACCTCGGTTATAGCGATTTTTCGGGGTAAAACGAACTAATATAAAAGTACGAACTGTATTAGAATAGTGCTATTGTTTTCGTTTATAACGAACTAATGTACTTGGAAACAAAATTATTTTATTGACAAAAAAAATTAGAATATATGTATTTAAATTACTTGTGACCATATATATTATCACTCGTAATTATGTTAAATAAAATATTATTCAGAATTTCATTAAAAGATGGACCACTGTTTCAATTTTTTTTCTTTAAAAAACTTCATTTCACAGTCACTAAAAATATTTATCAATAATAATAATAATAATCATAATAATAATAATTATTATTTTTATTTGAATAGGGCTACCGTTTTTCTAAAATTAGTATTATTTCAAATAATAATAAATATAAGGAATATAGTGTCTCTTTCCTAACGGTACTAAATTTGATTGAATCCCCCCCTGTCACTAGCCTAACCTACACCACTTACAAAGATAAACAAATTCATATTTGGCGCACAACACTATAGCACACCTGAACCAAATGTGTCGGAAACTGGTGCACTTTGGATCCCCAACACTTTTATACCCTAGGTGTCAGTGTCTGCTTCTCCCTCTTCAAAAGTCAAAACCAAAGTATGGACATGGACACATCGTGTTGAAACGATGTCTGCTCTATTTATGCAGATTAATGATGTTAAGAATATCAATCGACAGATTAAGAGACATTCGAGATGCATAAGAGAATTTAACTATTTAATTTTGTTATATTTCACTAATACTTGCACACCCAATAGGTAAATATCAAGGATGGTATTTTTTTGCAGTTAGCAACAATTAGAATTTAGTATAAAATAAAATTTAATTCAAAGGGATTTTTTAAAGTTATCAAAGAATGTGTTTTGAACAAAACAATAACGATAGCTGCAACTTTTTCTTTTATTTAATGCTGAACACTAACGACCCTCAGCTAAAGAGTATGTCAACGTGTTTCAGTATTTTTTTTTTTAGTCATTATATTTTTTCTTATTTTTTACTTTACATTGAGGAGCTTTTGAATCTGAGATAATTACCTTCCTTACCGTTAAAGATTCTTGTAATTCAATTTAACTCAAGTTTATGAACAATTACCTCTATTTATTAGCAAGTTATAGTGTCGGAGCATCCACTATAAATGGTGACCCCAACGTGATAAGAACAAATTTCAACCCCGTCTAGAATGGGGTCATACCAATATATATATATATATATATATATATATATATATATATATATATATATATATATATATATATATATATATATATATATATATATATATATATACAGGTGTTTCTCGGATACGGGACACCCCAATTATTTTCTTTATTACTGGAAATACAAGAAAATAATTCAAATAAAAGTTGTAGTAGATGAAGGGAGACATTCACTTATTGAAAAAATTATTTTTTTAATCAGTGGTTATATTTTTTTAAATGGGATGGTATATTTTTTAGGCTCATTCGATAGAGTATTTTTTTCTGAATTCAACCATGTAATCATTTTTACATTACAAAAATATTGACAAAAATGTAATTGATAAATTTATTTTTAAATTGACAAATAGCAGTTTTATTTTTCATACATAGCAAATAACTAATAAAATACAATTTATTTAAATTTCAATTGAATTTTTCTCAGTATTTTTATAATGTAAGGAAATAAAATGATCGTCTGATTGAATTCAGAAAAAATACTCTATCGAATGGGCCTAAATAAATATATATATATATATATATATATATATATATATATATATATATATATATATATATATACCATTCCATTAAAAAAAATATAACTTTTATTTGAATGATTTTCTTCTATTTCCAATAATAAAGAAAATAATCGCTGTGTCCCGTATCCGAGAAACACCCTGTGTATTGATTATTTATCATAAATGAAAAATTTACCTAATATTATTCATATATTCATTAAAAATATTTAATATTATTATACTTTACTTTGCATTTATGATTTTCTTTATAAACATTCTAAGTCTAATGTTGTGACGTCATAATTTTGTGCTACAGCACGGGAGTCTCCACAAGGTTGCAAAATTGTGGCGTCATTGGTAATTATTTCTGTAAAACTAGAAACTAAAATATTTGGCTTTGGCTCATAGAACATTTTTTTTATATAATTTATTGGTATTTATATCGTGGCCGCGTGCCTGCGTGTTTGGTCGCGAATCTGGTGAACCGGGTTCGATCCCGACCAATGCCAAATATTTCAAATTTTAAATGGCACAAAATTGACCCCTGTGGTGCACTCTCCACGCCAGCAATGAGTGCCCGTGAGGTGACGCCTGGTAAACGCCCGCACGATACAAATATGTCATCATCATTACCGTTATCTGCATACAAAGCAGATTGGCACATCCAGCAATGGGTAAATGCCGTGATGATATATTTATTTATTTATTTATTTATGAATTTAAATGATTCAATTTATTTAGTTCGGAATCGAACTTGGATTTTGAGAACCACAAAGAGGTACTGAATGTCTGGACTTTGAATTATATTTTTGTTACTTTTATCTGAAATTAATTATAATCAATTATTAAAATGTCATATGGAACTCATAGAGTATAATACAAGATACAAGGTAATATGACGTAGTCCTTAAGAGGTAATTTTTTTCTTGAGAACAAATTTTAACATAATTATCATGAGCTTATGAAAAACATGCATTTATATATTTACATCAACCCTTAGCGTGTCATATTATTTATTTGTACCACTAACACATTTCTTTGTTCTTTTGTTTACATGTAATAAAAACTAACCTAAAAAACCTTAATCACGGGTAAGTTTGACCCACTTTTTCAAGCATTTCCTCTAAAAAACACCACAATTCACAGTATCACCCTTGTGAAATTATATCTTAATGTAGTTAGAAGGACATGTCTCATGGGATTTCCTTACGTGTAAGTACAGATATGAGTAACAGTAACGGGTCCGTATATATTGCATGTAATCTAGAAAATGTATCAATGTATGAAGTTAAGAAAGAAAACAGGGGTACTGACCTAATAAAGGGGGAAAAAATCATTATTTTTGCAAGGGAAAAAGTGTAGAATAAGAAATGAGCTTTTTTGTAATTAGGGTAGCATATTATGAAACTTTTACATTTTCAGTTGTGGTAATAGTGGTAGTGGTATAATGATCAATGAAGATCTACAAGATGGTGGTGAACATAGGGATTTAAAATGGGATTTTTGTTTTATGCAATTTCCTGCTTCCTATTTATTTTACACCAAAACCCGTAAGGTGCAAAGTTTTCTTGTTTTACATTTTTTATTATGTTTCTTGTTTCTTCACAATTTTAAAATAGTATATTAAAGAACGTGTTTTATAAGGCATGTTTTTATCCCACGCGTCAAAATTTAGAAAACGAATTGTCAATTAACTAAAAATAAATTAGGTAAAAATGGGTTCAAGTACCAACCGTCTAAAACAAAAAATTGCGTATTGAAATGAAGGTCATTACGATACGCAATTGCGTATCGTAATGACTTCATTATGAACGCAAAATATAAAAAGATATTTGAAAATTTCTGTTGGTACGTAGCAATAGCCATGGCATTTGTTTTCTTTTTTTCCTGGTTTTCAGAAATTATTAATGAACGTCAAACGTCAATCTGATTATGGAAAATAAATCCCGTATTCTGTGATCATTATTTCCATTCCACCACAATAATTCTTTATATTAATGTCACGTTCTTTATTCGAATAAAGATTCATTAATTAATTTATTCGTTCCAAAAATAATTTTGACAGAGTATATAAAAAATTTATCATCACGGCATATTACCCATTGCTGGGTGTGCCAATCTGCTTTGTTTGCAGATATCGGTAATGATGATGACATATTTGCACCGTGTGGACGTTTACCACGCGTCACCTCACGGGCACTCATTGCTGGCGTGGAGAGTGCACCACAGGAGTATGAATGAAATAATATTGTTTCCTATAAAGTACTAATTAACGGAAATTATAAAATTTCTTTTTAAAATTATGAAGAACTAAAACCATATAACGAAAAACTTTTAATTCTGTACAAGTTGCACTCTACAGTTTTTGACGTAAAATGAACCACCGCCACCTCGTATAACATCTTCAATAACATCAAAATATTTTATAATTTTTTATTTTAATTAAAAGATTATGCATATGATTGTGCAATTTTTTTGTTACCGGAATTTGCGAAGTTCATTGAAAAGTAGGTACCCAATAATTACGCAATAATTTTTGCCTTGATCTTGCAATGGTTTTATTAATAAAATTCAGTTTTCTTTTATATAAAAAAAATATACTAGGGGTGGTCTTCTGTGGATCCCTGTACTGCGACCTGTAGATCTATTGTATACCCTCCAGATTTACTCCTATTCTAGGAGTCCTGTTTGTTTAATAAACTCCAGGCTTTTCTTCAGATCTAAATCGTTTAGCATATCCTGCTGGATCTTTTCTGCCCCCAGGATATTATATCTGCTGCTCGTAAAGGCTTCACAGTGACATATAAGGTGCTGAGGGGTTTCTTCCTCTTCACCACACCCCCTGCATGTTGGTTTTTGTGTTAGTCCCATCGTATGTAGGTGTTTGTTTAGTAGACAGTGTCCTTTTAGGAGTCCTGTTATTAATCTAACGTCTTGTTTGCTCATTAGGAGTAAACGTTCCGTTCTTCTCTTGGTTGGTTCATTTAGAATTTTTTTATATAAATATGTGATAAAAATCAAATAAATCGAAAAGATAATTATTGTATGTTTTCAAGTTATTCAACAGAAATTGTATTGTATAGTATTTTGGGATTATTAACCTCTCTGGGTTATTCCCTATCATCTATTAATTATACTTTTACATTTTGCCACGACGTTTCTCACTTTGATACCATGTTTTTTGCCCGCCCGCTGCTAATCCTTGTTACAACCAGAAGCCGGTGCCAGATAACTTTTTGGTTGCCAAGTTAATTGTATCCCAACTTGAATAGATAACTGATCAAGGCGTCGATAAAAATTCATCGAAAATTTTCTGAGCCGGATTCAAACCCACGATCTCTGAGTCCAGAGGCTAGTACTCTACCACTGGTTATTCCGCCGTTTAGAAATTGCTTTGCATGAAGGGGATTCCACCATTTTTTTTATAATTTCACCTCAACGTATTAGTAAAACTAAGACTGTCGGTGAAAATCCGGTGAAAAAATTCCTATTAATAAGCGAGTTACAGTCCTCCGAAATTTGAAAATATCAAACTATTTTCTTCGTGGACCTAAATGTTTTTGAAATATATGCTATTTCTAAATTATATTTATAAAAAATAAATGAATATTATTATACTGTACAAGTCGACATGATTTATAATTGGAAATGTACTTAAATTACTATGTTTAATGCAAAATATTTGAGAAATATTCATTTTCCGGGAATGGACTGTGTCATATTTTGAGTCAGAGCTCAACGTTTCGCCCGCAGTCGTATGGGGCATCTTCAGGAGCAAGGGGGATAGTACTGTCTTAAACAAGGGTACCCGACGTGTCAATCACGCTAGAGGCCAAATAAACCAATTGGCCTCTAGCGTGGTTTACACGTCGGGTAACGTTGTAAACTGAGTCTCCCCCTCTTGTTGCTTAAACTCGGCCTCTAGCGTGGTTGACACGTCGGGTAACCTTGTTTAAGACAGTACTATCCCCCTTGCTCCTGAAGATGCCCCATACGACTGCGGGCGAAACGTTGAGCTCTGACTCAAAATATGACACAGTCCATTCCCGGAAAACGAATATTTCTCATGACTCAGACTGTGGAAGCCTACGCAATTATTGCAAAATATTTATATAATTGCACTACTGGACTGATAGCCACGCCTCTGCTATTTGAATTTCTCTATTTCCATTGGTAGTAGGTTCCGCCCCTAACTCGGTATTCGTTATATATTTATAGGTGGTTTTTGAGTCGCCAATCAAAATAATATATATGGATTTCATATGGGTGACGAGCTGCTAAAACAAAAACCCCATTATTTCCGAAGTATTTCAATTATATCGTTTTATTTCTTTATTAATATTCATTATTAAGCATATATTTTCACTATTTTTTTTTACTAATTTCTCTTAATTCGATTGAGCTGCAATCCCCTAATATATTCTTATATATTTCACGAGTCAAAATATTATAAGTTCATGTTAATTTTTGTTACTGTCCGTAATTATAGGATAACGAAAATTGCGTAGACGGGAATATTTTTCGATTGGTCTTAATCGGTATCCACTCCCGTTACCTTCCAAGTAGGGATCCCTTAGCCTTCGAGGACTGGCTAGGTATATACTTCATAAGTATAAAACTTACTTCTAGATATTTGATATTTTATAGCTAATTTATTGTAAAATTCTTTAATTGTTTGATAATAGGCGTCCATAGGTTTGGCATAATACACATATGTTAACTACTGACATTTGACCACACCCAAATATATAAACAGAACCGAATGATGCAAACTAAGTTTTTTATACTGAAATATTATTATTTACACAAACATATAACATACTCCTATTCTAAATAATAAAATATGTGCATGTGCATATTCATAATTTATTTATTCGTGTCGAACTATATAATAATGAAAATAAAAAAGTCAACATGTCAATAATTCAGTGAATTATTACTATGACATTTTCCTAAATTTAGATCTTAATAATTAATACATGATTACATTAAGGAACTTGACATTTAGCATTGGTATAGAACAGCATTACAAGTTCAAATTTTATTGTCGAAATTCGAAATTTGTGAATTTCCAAATATAAATAGCTAAAAACTTGTTTTATGATTATTCATTTTATAAATAATTACAAATAAAATTGGATCAGTCATCATATTAACACGGTTGTCAATAAACAAGTTTTGTGGTACAATTTAAATTTCATAGTTTTCCTTGAAGTTTATTATAATCTAAAGTAAAAATTCAGAAGAGTATTGTAGGAAATTGCCTTCGAATTTACATAATTATTAGTTAGATTGACTGTAAGACTATAATGAATAATAAATTTTTCGGTAACTTTTATTCACTGGCAAATTATATATAATAAAATAATGAATTAAGATGGTCCCTTGACATTTTTTAATAATACTTTTCGTAACATTAACAAGAATTTGTTTGATACTCATTTTTTTCAGAAGAAAATAGGCATTATGTTAATTTAGATTTTATATTTAACTAAAATAAAATAAATATATCTTCACGGCATATTACCCATTGCTGGGTGTGCCAATCTGCTTTGTACACAGATTTCGCTAATGACATATTTGTACCGTGCCGGCGTTTACCAGACGTCACCTCACTGGTATTTATTGCTAACTAATAAACATATGGGCCATATGCTAAACTTACTTTTACTAACTTGATATATTACACCGTCATTTCATTTACAATTTTCATTATAAAAGCACGATCATCCTACGGACTATTATTTTGACTTTTATTTACATAAGGGATTCCACCTTTTTTTATAATTTCATCAGAAAGTATAAATAAAACTAAGACTATTAATGAAAATTTTATGAAAAAATTTCTATTAATAAGCGAGTTATGGTCCCCCGAAGTTTGAAAATATAGATGTGACGTCACGAATATAAGTTTTTATATAAAACTGTTTTCTTCGTGGATCTAAAATGTTCTTGAAATGTATGCTATTTTCAAATTATATTTATAAAAAAACAAATTAATATTGTAACACTGTACAAGTCTACATGCTTTATAATTGCAAATATATCAAAATTATTAAGTTTAATGCAAGAAATTTATATTCAAATAAAAACTGTTTGAGAATTGCACTACTGGACTGATAGCCACGCCTCCGCTATTTGAATTTCTCTACTTCCATTGGTAGTAGGCTCCGCTCCTAACTAGGTATTCGTTATAAATTTATAGGTGGTCTTTGAGTCGCCAATCAAAATAATATATATGGATTTCATATGAGTGACGAGCTGCTAAAACAAAAACCCCCTTATTTCCGAAGTATTTCATTTATATCATTTTATTTCTTTATTAATATTCATTATTAAGCATATACTTTCACTATTTTTTACTAATTTCTCTTAATTCGACTGAGCTGTAATCCCGTATTTAAAATAAATAGGGGACTACAGCGCAATTGATTTAAGAGAAATTAGGAAAAAATATTGAAAGTATATGCTTAATAATGAATATTAATAAAGAAATAAAATGATATAATTGAAATACTTCAGAAATAAGGGGGTCTTTGTTTTAGCAGCTCGTCACTCATATGTATTCCATATATATTATTTTGATTGGCGACTCAAAGACGGCCTATAAATATATAACGAATGGCGGAGACGTGGCTATCAGTCCAGTAGTGCAATTCTCAAACAGTTTTTATTTGAATATAAATATTTTGCATTAAACTTAATAATTGAAATATATTTCCAATTATAAATCATGTAGACTTGTACAGTATAATAATATTAATTTATTGTTTATAAATATAATTTAGAAATAGCATATATTTCAAGAATATTTAGGTCCACGAAGAAAATAGTTAGATATAAAATCTTATATTCGTGACGTCACGTCTATATTTTCAAATTTCGCTTATTAATAGGAATTTTTTCACCGGATTTTCACCGACAGTCTTAGTTTTACTTATACGTTCAGATGAAATTATATTTAAAAAATGGTGGAATCCCCTATTCACAATGTTATAACAATTTTTACCTTCAATATTACTACATTAGAATACCCCGTTGAAGGGAGAAATGGACGAAAATATTATGTTACAAAAACTTGTTTCAAATAACTTATGTTTCTAGTTTCTTTTTAAAATTGTGAAGAAATTAAAAACAATAACAACATGTTTTGTTTTCTGAACAGTTTTTGCCGTAAAATGAACAGGAGAGCAGGAATTTGCATAAAACTAAAATCCCATGTTAAATCCCTATGTTCACCTCTAACCGCCACCACCCGATATGTACGTTCAGATGAAATTATATTTAAAAAATGGTGGAATCCCCTATTGAAGCATACTATACAACAGAGTCAATAACTTTTGAAAATATGACGGAGTATATTACAAAGAAAAGATTAACATATGAATAACTTAATATCCTGGTGTCTTTTCATGATCTTTTTGTGATTTATTTTTATTAATAACTTTGTCCTTCCTCAAATTTACATCAAGGAAGAAAATCCAAAAAAGAAAAATTGTCCTTTCGCACGATTTCATGAATGAGACTAAAAATAACTTATCAGATAAACAATAAACTTAAAAATAACGCCTTCTGGCATGAGTTTTATCAAAGCACGATTGTTACGTCATAAAAACTATATCATAATATGTAAACGAGAACCTTTAATACGTATAAATCTTTTTTTTAAAGAGGTCACTTGCATAGTTGCCCAATTTTATTTATATGGTCTGCTGTGTAATAGGTACACTCTTCGATTTGTATTTTTTATTTGTAATTTACATTTTGTTTCATTTTTCTTTCAAGAGAAGTTACGATGACAATACAGGGCAGTATTTTCCTTTTTTTACCTCTCGCTAAGAGGTATTGAATTCATGCTAAAATTCGCATATCCAGATTTTAGTGAATAAGAACGTTTTAAGGTCCCTAAAAACCGATTATAACATTTTTACGATGATGTCCGTATGTGTGTGTGGATGTTGGATCCACGATTTCTCAAATACTGTAAGACTTAAGACATTTTTATCTACGGATTCCTCAATCTAACAATAATGGGAAGAGTTGATTAAGTTTTGGTAACAATTGGACAACCGGAAGTAGTAGCTACAAGAAAAAAATCATCTAAATATTATTTATCGAAAATTTATGTAAATACTTATATTAAAGAACGTTATATTCTTTATTCGATAAATATTAATTCATTATTATATCTTCTATAGATTTAGAGATAAAGAAATGCATATAAAATAATTTGATGTAAAAATTCTCAGATCAAACTACTTCTAGGCAAGAAATTCAAATGTTTGTAATTGACACATAAATGTCACTGTCAAAAATATTTGTACATCATTATGAAGATTATGAAAATAAAAAAAGTCAATAACGCAAAAGAATATACGTAAAAAAGAATATAAAAGGAATTTGCAAAAAAATGACGAATATACAGAAAAAGAAAAGGAAAGTAGAAAAAGAATATTTCAGGATATTGAATATAAAGAAAATGAATGTATTGTTCACAATTTATATTAAAATATCCCATAGATTTTGCAAATATATGTGAAAATTATTTTGTAGTGAGACATGAATATATGTATTTGTATTTAAAAATATTTTTCGTTTAATGCGTACAACCAGGTAAAATATCTGGCGAGATGTTATGTGCTGGCCACATCAATTTTTTTAATAATAAAATAAAGCATTGGCATAAATTTTGCCATAAAAATAAACTACTAATAATTGAAGTATTTAAATTAAAATAAAATAATAACAATAGCTGCCATCTGCCTGAACGCCCGTTGTGCACTCTCCATGCCAGTGGTGCCCGTGTGGTGTCATAATCATTAGCGATATGCGTTTAAAGCCGATTGGCACACAATCTTTTGTTCCTAAAAGTAGATTCATTCACCAAGTGTTGAATTTTATGAATTTTCAAAAACATTGGGCTTGGTTTTTATAAAATTTTCGTGTAAAAATTTCTAATATTTTTAAACAGTTCAATTATCACTAATAAATAATTTATTAATTTTAAAAAACAACAAAAAAACAACTATAAGTTCACTATACATTAGTTCCAAATCCTGTTATTTGCTATTATCATAAAATATACCAGATGCCATTTAAAACTAGTTTTTTATTATACTTTTTTATACTTAATCTAATTTGCTGGTAATCACTTTTAATTTCTTTGAAGAAAACGAAAGTTTGGAAGCCGGACCTGATTTATTGGTAATCCCATTTAAAAGGTTATGAGTTTAAAACATAGTCGAATAAATAACAGCATCTACCAGTATGTCATACAGCGAAATCTCCATACGATATAATCTTGGCGTAATATATCATTGTTATAAATAAATAGTTTTGCGATTCGTATACGTAACTCTCTTCTTCATCGATATTTGTATGACATTTTGACCGCTACGCGTAACAAAGCTTCTAGTTTTATATTTAGTTAGGAAAATGAATTAATTTGCATAAGCCGTCACGAAATACCAATGGAAGATTTTGGTTTTTCTGGAACCTTCCAAGAAATTTGGATAATACATATGTACATATATTACGCATTACCCTGCATAAATATGTATTTATGAAACGTTTTCTCTTATGTAGATGTGGGGGTGTATGAATATATAACATACTTAAGACTTAAGTTGGTTTTTTTATACAGTCTCATACAAAAGTTTGCAAAGTAAAAGAATTCATAAAAATAAATATTTTAAATTTTTAATAACGTTTAGAGTTATAAAGAAAATTAAATTATTGTTATAAATATTTTATAAAAATAAAAACAATAAGTACATTTAAGAAAAATATACCGTGTGTCTGTCTTAAAGGTGTACATAGGAGATTAACATGGGAAATCAATTTTTTGGAGTTTCCCGCTCGCCTAATTATTTTAAGTCAAAACGCTTCAAATAAAAGTTTTAGGGCATAAAATTCTGCATCTAGATCAAAAAACAGAATTACCTTTAGATGCTTTGTAACGACAGAAATTAAATATGAAAATGTCGAAAATTACGTTGAAAATATCGACAGCCATGGAATTGAACAAAAAATAAATAAATGCGTGACGTTTTATCTGTCACAACGTAAATAAACAACCTGTTTGAAGTTTCTGACAATTTGATTTGAAAAAAATACAATTTTGTTTAAATAATATATATTTATTAAAAATTCTATATTGCGTAACAAAATTATGTATGATGCTGTGATGTATTCCCAACTCATTTCCGATAAATCTATAACTACACTTATTCCTAACACTCTTTCTTTCAGTAACGCACGTTTTCGGTTTTTTTGCTCGTCCTATATTCTGATTACACGGCTAACATGTATTTTTGAAGACACATTAGCAGTCTTTCCAAATTTTGTCACGAATTTAGCAATTTTGAAAAAACGCTCTTCATTATATAAATATTCATTTTTTAATAATTTCAGACAATAAAACTAGAGACAAAATCAAATTGTCAGAAACGTCAAACAAGTTAACCAAGAAGTTAACTAACGTTGTGACAGTTGTGACAGATCAAACGTCACGCATTTATTTATTTTTTGTCTAATTCCATGGCTGTCGATATATTCAACGCAATTTTCTACATTTTCATATTTAATTTCTGTCGTTAGAAAGCAGGTAAAGGTACTTCAGTTTATTGATATAGATGCAGAATTTTGTGTCCTAAAACTTTTATTTGACGCGTTTTTGCTTAAAATAATTAGGCGAGCAGGAAATTCCAAAAAACTTATTTCCCATGTTAATCTCCTATGTACACCTTTAAGATAGACACACGGTATAACTTAAAAGTTAAATATAACTACATTTATTAATAATAAGAATGCGTTTTATTTAAGGAATAAACTAATTCTGCTAACCTAAAATAAGTTTAGGAATAATAATTGAATACGCTTAAACAGTAAATTAAATAATAATAATAAAAAATAGGTATGGTGTGTTTCAAGATATTTGCAAATCTACCTGCCTTCTTAATGACGCGGTACACCGCAAAACAACATGGTATTTACGGTCCTATGCGTCAGGGTAGGATTAGCAAAATTTGGGAAAACGATGTAGCGGTACTTTCTCAAAATCCCGCTAATTAATATACCTTCTTTTATTTATGCTTTGTGAAAATTTGGTGTAATGTTATATTCATTGGTCTGTATTTATTAAAATTCAAGTGAAACATTAAATTCCACACAAATATTTCATGTGCTGGATTTCAAATATTTTGTTACAACCCTGTCATGTTTCCCATCAAGCCTATTTAAGAAGCCTCCCGTTGCGTAAGTCGAGGCAGGTACATGGCATATTACCCTTGTTGCCAATCTGTTTTGTACGCAGATATCGGTAATGATGATGACATATTCGTCCCGTGTGGCATTTACTGGATGTCACCTCACGGGCACTCATTGCTGCCGTGAAGAGTGCAGAGAGAAACTGAGAGAAACAAATTCAGGCATTAAATTTAGTAATTTTATACGAAAAATGATAAATTGATTTAAGCCAATTCTTTTGACGCTTGTATAATGTTCAACAATATACGTCTTGTAAAATAAATAATAGATATAATAAGAAAATATACAATTTAAATATTGGAGAAACTGTTTTTCTTTATTGACAATAACATTAGCATAACATATAATTTGATTTCGCAATATTTCTTGTATTATAATCAACCGTTATAACTTATAATTTTCTAATGGTATAATATTTGTTTTCCCAGTATTTTATTATGAAAATTCATTTGCAAAAGGTAATTCGTTACATTATGATTGAAAAAAAATACATTTTTTTGTAATTATAAACTCGTAAAAACCCCTCTGTGCTATTGCAGAAAATCATTACGGAGCACAATTTTTTACCCGGAAATAATTTTTACCACGCAAGCTTACAGGGGGTACTCAAGACTTAAAGCCTCATTTTACCGAGAGCTTAATCCATAAAATTTGTTCCATTATATCACGATTTCATAATAATTTCTTAGAAATAATATAAAGGAATGAGTAAGGGAAATTTATTTGATTGTACGCTGCTCTTGAAAAACTTTCAAAAGTATTATTTATTTTTATTTTAAAATGATTTTAAATTGCATAGTATTAGAAGGAAAGCTTTTTATTTTCAAGTTACAAGTTCTAGGTTTTACAAAGCTTGAAGATTGTAACAAAAAAATAAATAAATATTAAGGTATTACACACATGCTATTTGTCAAAAATATACCTTGGTGTTTTTTCACATTTTCACAGTTTGTGTGTTGTGATTTTTGTCTGATTGTATACATTAATACATTGTATCAAACAGTGCGTATTAAGAGCGCAAAATGGGACATTGTCGATTGAGAGGTTGTTGCCGCGCGACGCAGGAGCAAGGCATTCTCTCGAAATCGACAATGTCTATTTGCGCTCAAAACACACACAAAATTTTTTCTACAGTCCTCCACCATAACAAAAATTTATTTTTTATTTATTTTTACTTATCGGTATTTTCCATTCTTCTTGAGCTATTGCTTCAATCTAATCTAAGCATTTTATACTTTCGTTTTTGTAAATGAATGCCCTATTTTATTTTCACAGCAGTGCGGCATTTTGTTTGGTTATGTAAGTGGGTAATGTGTAACTACAGTGTCATTAATTCCTGACTAAACGTTTCCATTAAGAATGTAGCCAAGTAACATTTCTTAACATTGTATAGTTAGAAATTTGAGGAGCGAGCGTTTTTTCTACTTTGTCGCTCTAGAGCGGCAAAGTGACATTTTGCGTTGACAAAAGAGAGCGCAAATGGCTACTTTGTATATAGACTGTAGAAAAAATAAATTTTGTAATGAAAATTATGTTTTTGAATATTTTATATTACATTTAAAGTTTGCATCGTATGACGTCAGCATTTGACATTACTATGATTGAAACCACGTTAGATGGCAAAGCAATAACACATATTCTTTAGATACGCGACGCCTCTTTATGGGATGGTGAGCTCAATGGAGACGGGAGTGGCGTAATTTAGGGGCGCCACTTAGATGCTTCAATTATATCTGCTTTTCTGCACATATTATTTTGTTTTTCCTTGTTTTCAGTTTGCATAATGGTGTAATTCAATTATGGGACTACCGAATGTGCACCCTACTTGACAAATTCGACGAACATGACGGCCCTGTACGAGGAATTTGCTTTCACAATCAACAACCACTTTTCGTCTCGGGTGGTGATGACTACAAAATAAAGGTAAGATCAAGATCGACCACGACCTTAATTCGCCACTCGATATTTTCACATTAAGATAAAAAAATCGGGGCGATAAAACTGTTCGCACCTTGAAGCATAATTTTTAGAAACAAAGTATTATATTCGTTATTAATTATTGCTGATTACCTCGAGATAACTATTTATACTTAGTTGTATTCCTAATTGTATTTTTTTCCATATTTTGCAAATAGTGTTCCAAAATTTATGACATATCAAAGTCATCAAACTTTCATTCAGAAATTTTTTTATCGAAAGGGTGTTTCTAGTAGTTTTACAATTGTTATAGATTTTTCTAATAGTTGCTGGACTGAAAGTAGCAGCAAATAAATCAGAAACAACTCCCTATGTTCAGTTTAAAAAAAACACGCGATAATACATTGCTGCCAATAATTTTAAATGTAACTATGGCGATATACGCCCAAGTTCGCTGATAAAAAAACTCGGTATTGTAATATATAGATTTTTCTAATAGTTGCTGGACTGGGTCGTTTATGAAAAGTAGCAGCAAATAAATCAGAAACTTGCCCTAGACTCATATTGGACTTTTACCATGTTATGATTTGTACTTTTTCTTCAGTTGTATACAACATTTTGAAAGAAGACAATATGATGACTTTGACAACTCCCTATGTTCAGTTTAAAAAAACACGCGATAATACATTTCTGTCAATCATTTTAAATGTAACTATGGCTATATACGCCCAAGTTCACTGATAAAAAACTCTCGGTATTGTAATATTTATTGTTAGGTATGGAATTACAAACTCCGTCGTTGTATTTTCACCCTGTTGGGTCATCTGGATTACATAAGAACAACCATGTTCCACCACGAATACCCATGGATTGTCAGCGCTTCTGATGACCAAACCATACGTATTTGGAACTGGCAAAGCCGTACTTGCATTTGCGTCCTTACTGGCCACAACCACTACGTAATGTGTGCCTCCTTCCACCCTTCTGATGACTTGCTAGTCTCCGCAAGTCTTGACCAGACTGTACGTGTTTGGGATATCTCCGGTGAGAAATATAAAATTAGGAAAGAAAGTCAGAGTTGTAATTGAAACATTGTAGGCCTCAGAAAGAAAAACGTTGCTCCAGGACCTGGAGGTCTGGAGGAGCATTTGAAAAACCCCGGTGCAACGGACTTGTTCGGACAGGCTGACGCTTTCGTGAAGCATGTCCTTGAAGGGCATGATCGTGGAGTCAATTGGGCTTGTTTTCATCCGACTCTTCCGCTTATTGTTTCTGGAGCTGACGATAGGCAAATTAAATTGTGGAGAATGAATGAATCCAAGGTAGAAAAGGTTATATTACAAAAAAATCGCCAAGGGATATGTGACAATATATAAAAATTAAATAACAAATTATTTTTACCTTGCTCACTTCCATACGAACGCTTCTATTGCCTCCACTAGATACATACCATTTATGACATCCACCCAGCTATGTGGACTGGACATCCACATAAGCGTACATTCTCAACTAGATGGTTGAATCATCTCAATTGATTTGACCCCCATTCATTCAACATCATTTTTTAAATTATTACAATGGAGGGGGGTTCCGCCATAATAAAATAGAGAAAAATTACACTGTAAAACATTTATAAAATTCCAACTGAATGGTTAAATAATTTTTCTTTTTTTAATGCTTGGAAACATTACACAACGTTTAAAACGCGCCGATTGCTGACTGGGCTATGACGTAATACGCCTGATCAAGTTTACAGTTATCTGTTTTACCTCTCAACATAGGGATAGTTTACAATACTCTGTTTTACGTACATGATCAAATAATTCCAATCAACGACCAAATATAAATACACAAAACTTCATTTGGTTTGTTTTGATTTCGGCTGGAAACTAGAGATAGAGATATATCTAGTCTAGTCCGAGTATTTTTCACTAGATGTCACTACTGAGGCAACATAGAGTATCAGTGTTTTGTTTGTACGTTGCTCACTAGAGGCGCAAGTGTTCTTTGTTAAAATTTCGTGGTTTAACATTAAATAATTTAGAAGATTTAAGATTAAAGAAAAACCAACATGTCACTCACAAAACCACTACAACTACAAAACAAATACAAAATACACATGCTTGTACGTGGCCTCTAGTGAGCAACGTTCAAACTAAACACTAGACTATACACAGCCACTCTACGTGGCCTCTTGTGAGAAATACTCGAACTAGACAAGACATATCTCTATCTCTAGTTTCTCTGTCAGGCCAGCCGAAATCAAAACATTCAGTGAGGAGGAGTAGAGAATGTTTTGTCTAGTTATATTTAGTTGTTGATTCCAATATCTTTAATGCAGGCGAGTCAATTTTAAGCCCGCCTATTCCATTTCTTTAAATTACAGAACTGAATTTTACACTAAGCAAACATATGATGCTACGACCGCACCATCTATTGAGCGGCCTACGACGCACTGTCGTGGCGGTAAAAATTAGCCGTTCAAATGTTCAAAAAATACTGTTTTCAATATTTTTTACAGAAAACCTGTTATATTAAAACTGTTTTATTTATTCTAATACATATAACTTTTCATGAAGAATAACATATAAAATTTATATAGGGTGCCAATAAATAGATGAACTTTTATATAAAAAACTACCAATCTTGTCACATATCCAAATCTCTGTGAAAGTTTCTCGATATGATATTCGAAATTATTAGGCCTGGGAGGTAGACACATGCAGAGGTCACTACAACAACGTTTCATGTGTCCTTTTCCATCCGAGACAAGAGTATCTTCTGTCCAACAGTGAAGATAAAAGTATCCGAGTTTGGGATATGACAAAACGTACATCTCTGCATACTTTCCGCCGAGAACATGAACGTTTCTGGGTTCTTACAGCTCACCCAACCCTCAATCTGTTTGCTGCTGGCCACGACACAGGAATGATTATTTTCAAGGTAGAGAAAAATATTTTTCAACGCGGAAAATTTGGGCAATCATAGTGCGCGCAACGATGATTCGTTTTGACTTGACTTGTTAATTTGGGGTCTGAACCTTTATTGCTAAAGAATTCTGCTACTTCTAGCAAAAGGGAAGTACATTTTTAATATTTCATAAAATGAAAAGATGCGTTCATAGTTACTGAATTATAAATTACAAATAGTGATCGGTTGGAGCGTCTTGAAACTATCTGTTTTATATCTGAAACAGCGTTTAGAATAGGGTAGTTCAGTAATTACGTCATATGCGGCGCGCTTCATTTAAACTACTGTCCTACCGGTAAACACATCTTTCAAAGTGAACCGTATTGCCACAGCAAATAACTATAATTTTAAGCAGTTCATTTCGTCGCCGATATCCTACTTAATTAAGAAAAGTTAGCTATGTAAGCTATCATTCAGTTAAGTTTGAATATTACCCTTTCAATTAAACAAAACATTATCCTAATTAGTAATAATAATTATTCTATTAAAGTTTTAAATTTTTTTGCATGGAACTCCATGTTCGTTCCATCTCGATCATGTTCGTGAAACATCGCGTGAAGCGGCCGGAAGAACCCGTTTGAAAGACAGCGAACTATTTATATGTTACAGTGCCCTAAGAACACGGCATATTATTAATATATTAATTTGGGTAGACAGAGTTATTTACGTACATTAAACTTAAAAAGAAAAAATCTAAAGTTTTGAAAAGAACTGATTTGAAAATGCTCAAAAACGCCAACAAACAAAATCTCAGTCGGTATGTCGGTAAACTCTCGGATATGTTTGAAGTTGCGCAAACTTGATGCTCTGTATTTCAGAATGTGCAGAGTTGATTTCAATTTGAAATAAAATCTTTGTTATTTATTAATGTGAATATATTGTATTACGAAGTAATAGAAAAATGTTTACAATTGATGTTATTAATATCTCAAAGTTAACTACTTCACAATAATAATATCAGCATGAAATTACAAGCCTTTAAATTATGACTCTTATGTGTTCTGTCAATAGAGTCTACTTGAAAGTATCGTTTTTGCTTAGGACAGTACTTCATATTTCGCGCTATACTCTGACGTCACACTATTCTACCCCATTAGCACTTAGTGAAAGTGACATCTATTGAAAAATCAATGAAGCAATCTAAATAAAAAAAATCTTTTTATTACAGTTGCAATAGAATAGTATTTGTAACAAGAGACAATATCCTGCATCATATATTTAAAACAGGTTATATGCGCTATGCCGTTTGACGTTTCTGACAGAAATAGACAAGATGATATATCTTTCGCACCAATTGTAAGTGAAAAGTTTGTAGTTTGTAAACTTTCCAGTTAACACTTACAATTAACGTCTTAATTTTTTCGCTGTGTACGCTAGCATTGTTTCCCTTAAGACACAAAGTACGTGTATTAATTGTAAGTACTAATTGTAATTGATAATTTGATAGCTCTGAACGCAGCTTTCCGAAGCATAGAAGAAGAATAGTGTACCAATAAATTGCAGTACTATTATTAATACAGTTCTGCTCCTTTTCACCTTTCTACCAGAAATCCTACTAATGTCATTGTTGTAAACAGAGCTGGGCAAAGTACCGAAAAGTAGTACTTGAAGTACAAGTATCTTGATGTTTTTAAAAGTACTTGAAGTACAAGTACTTTTTTAGTTTCCAAAGTACTTGAAAGTACCAAGTACTTAAAAAAGTACTTGTACATTTGGGTGCAAGTACTTTTTCAGATAATTGATATTTTTCTGATTATATGGACCTTAAAAGATGATTGTTGACAAAAATTTCAATATGCGATATTTATTTGGTTATTTAAAACAAGAGTTCCTCACTGGAACTGCCGTATCACCTAGCGATCTCATGACGTAAAATTGACGTCATATGATCGCCATGCAATGCGAGAACCTGTACCGAGATGTTAGAATGACGTCATTTTTACGTTATGCGATCGCCAGGCGATACGCAAAGTCCTAGCACTGTAGTTAGGTAATACAAACATTTATGTATATGCAATATGCGCAAATTAGAATTAATTTATCGCTGAAAATATATTTATTAATGAAATTCACATAACACCACACCTCTGCAAAAGAAACACTGACAGACAAACAAAGTAATTCAAGTACATTTAAAGTAATTCAAATAAAATAAAAATAAAATAAATATATCATCACGGCTTATTACCCATTGCTGGGTGTGCCAATCTGCTTTGTAAGCAGATATCGGTAAAGATGATATATTTGCACCGTGCGGATGCTTACCAGGCGTCACCTCTCGGGCACTCATTGCTGGCGTGGAGAGTGCACCACAGGGGTCAATTTTGTGCCATTTAAAATTGGAAATAATTGGCGTCGGTCGGGATCGAACCCGATTCCCCAGATTCTCGACCTGACACTCAGGCACGCGGCCACGAGACCCCGTAAAGTAATTCAAGTACATTTAAAATACTTCAAGTACATTTAAAATACTTCAAGTACATTTAAAGTACTTCAAGTATTTTTCATTGTACTTCAAGTATTTTTCCAAGTACTAAGTACCAAGTAAATGTGAATAGATTTACTTTGTCAAGTACAAAGTACTATAAATAGAAAGTACTTCAAGTACAGTACTTGAAGTACTCAAAGTACTTACAAGCCTAATAAAGTACTTTTCTTGCAAGTACTGCCCAGCTCTGGTTGTAAATGTAATGTAGTGTAAAATACAAAATGAATTATCGTTGCGCGTCGGAAATAGTGTTCAATTATTAATAGAGTTGCTATACAAAGGCCGAATCTTCCGCGCTGAATTGAGCGAATTTATAGGGGCCAGCGTTAAATTTATTGTTGTGATCGCGTGCGTTTATGATTGCAGCTTGAACGAGAAAGACCAGCTTACACAGTGCATGGAAACATGCTCTACTATGTGAAGGATCGCCACGTCCGTAAATTAGATTTCACGACTTCCAAAGATGTGCCAGTTTTGCAAATCAGAGGTGGTGGTAGAACCATTGTTTACTGGTAAATTAATTCACCCATTTTTACTCTGTAATCTTGAAAATTTATCTGCGGACAGCTTGCCTTGAACTTTAAGACGTGATAGCTTTCCTCGAATCACAAAGAATTTGTCTTGAATAAAATAAAATTAAGAACTTAGGGTTGCGTGTTTAAAAGGGAGTAAATGGCTAGAAATGATTGATAGACCTTTTCATCAAGAGAGTCAACGGATACCAATTATTTTTAAATAGAAATATTACCTTTAGATTCTTAATATTTTTATACAAAACTCATATTTGAAAATATTTTTTCCATATCCCTAAATCCCTGATACTCTTTATCTTTGTTTGTCCTTTGCTTTTCCATTTCTTGTATTTTTTTTCTTCCCCTTTTTTCATATTTCCAGCTTCTACTATTTTCTTATAGTAAAATGCATATTATAGTTCGTCTAGGGATCATTTTCCGAAGACTCGTTATCGTTTTATTACGGCAGTACAATAGAGGGTCCCAATAGCCTGGTATGTGCCAAGGCTGTAATGAAAAATTTGAGTAGGGGTTTGAAATATTTCATTTCACACATTTTACTTTCCAAAATAGTAAAAAAAAATTTTTTGATCTAACATTGTTTTTTAGTTGGCTCCAAATTAATTCAATCGGATTGAATATGCAATAATAAGGTGGTAAACGTAATATTTTATGCCCTGCCTGTTGTGCCATATTGTCTATAACGTAAGACTTATCAAAATTCTGCTCTTTTATAATTTTAAGTAAATCATTTTTTGTTGCCCTTTCTGGTATTGGCATATTTTTCTTTACTAAAAAATCTATTATTTCAGCCTTTCTTGTTGCTGTCGTCGGAATTTTATTCTTTATAATTCTTAATGTAAAGAGACCGACCCTGTCCTTGCCTGTTTGTATGATGTATTAGGGGTATGTAACCGCAAACTAAAGGTCCCCATTGTTGGTTTATAGATGCAATTGCTAAATCGTTGTACGACAAAGTGTTCTTGTAATATACATTTTACTATAGGCTTTTCTGAATTATCCTTCTTATGTTTCCATACCAACCACTTGCTTTTGTTCTATCCTGGTTACGATATCTAGTTCTTGATTGGTCATTATCCTTATGTTTTTTTCCTGTCTCATTTTATTTTTCCTGTGATCTTCCTTAGATAATTCATGTGTTTATTTTTCACACATGTTTCTTTTACATAAACCAGGATTTGCTAACGTGCATGATTGTTGGTGGGGTTATCTTTATTTTTGTTTTGTTATCTATTTTTCCACCTTGTGTTATCATACTTACACTCTTAAGACAACAATTTCTGCCGGTATTTTATTTCTCTTTTCTTTCTGTAGCATGTCGTTCAACCCAGCAGAAAACGCAGTCTTGCTTTCGATGAGAAACAGCAATTTAGAAAGCAGCACTTATGATTTGTACATGATCCCAAAAGATTCGGACGGTTCTTCTGTCCCAGAATCAGAAGGCAAGAGATCTGCTGGTGTAACTGCCCTTTGGGTAGCCAGAAATCGCTTAGCTGTTCTTGATCGCATGCATCAACTTGTCATCAAAAACTTGAAGAACGAAGTCACTAAAAAGGTGCAAACACCAACTTGCGATGAGGTATTTTATGCTGGTACTGGAATGCTACTTTTGAGAGATCCTGATTACGTGACGCTTTTCGACGTTCAACAGAAGAGAACTTTGGCTCAAGTCAAGATAGCCAAATGCAGATATGTTGTATGGTCTGCTGATATGTCTCACGTTGCTCTTTTAGCAAAACATACTGTAAATATTTGCAATCGTAAATTGGAATCACTTTGCTCTATTCACGAAAACACTAGGGTAAAATCTGGAGCTTGGGACGATTCTGGAGTTTTTATTTACACCACCAGCAACCATATAAAATACACAATTACCAATGGAGATCACGGCATCATTCGTACTTTGGATTTACCCATTTACATCACCCGTGTAAAGGGTAACCACGTCTTCTGCTTAGATAGGGAATGTCGCCCTCGGATTTTGAATATTGACCCCACAGAATTCAAGTTCAAACTTGCTCTAATCAACCGCAAATACGAAGATGTTCTACATATGGTTCGCAATGCCAGATTGGTTGGCCAATCCATAATTGCTTATCTTCAACAAAAAGGCTACCCAGAAGTTGCACTCCATTTCGTGAAAGATGAAAAGACCCGATTTGGTCTTGCTCTAGAATGCGGAAATATTGAAGTAGCTCTTGAGGCGGCTAGAGCCCTCAACGACAAGGCTTGCTGGGAACGACTAGGCCAAGTCGCTCTCATGCAAGGCAACCACCAGGTCGTGGAGATGTGCTACCAGCGCACCAAGAACTTCGACAAGCTTTCCTTCTTGTATCTAATCACTGGAAATTTGGAGAAACTACGAAAGATGACCAAAATCGCTGAAATTCGAAAGGATACTTCTGCTCAGTACCAGGGAGCTCTTCTTCTTGGAGATGTTGCAGAAAGGATAAAGATTTTGAAGAACTTTGGGCAGGAATCATTGGCGTATGTAACGGCTGCTACTCATGGATTCGACGAAGAGGCAGAGCAAATGAAAGCTTCGATTGAACAATCAGAAAAAGATCTTCCAATTATTATGGATAATGCCAAATTTTTAAAGCCTCCTGTACCCATTCAACAAGCCGAATCCAATTGGCCTCTACTTACAGTTAGTAGAGTAAGTATTTTCCCTAACTTCTAATGCATTTATTTCTATGTATATATTTTTGTTAGGGTTTCTTCGAAGGTGCAATGATGTCTAAAGCAGGCCAAACTGTTAATTCAGCTTTGGCAGCAGCTCCAGTTGCCGAACTGGACGATACTGGCACTGGAGACGGTTGGGGCATCGACGCAGAACTCGCATTGGACGGCGAAGACAACCTGGAAGAAAAACAAGGCAATGGAAGTGACGCAGAAGATGGAAGTGGATGGGATGTTGGCGATGAAGACCTGGAACTTCCAGAAGAAATCGTTTCCGCTGTTGCTACAACGGAAGATACAAAATATTTCGTCCCTCCAACGAAAGGAGTCTCCCAAACTTTTGTTTGGACTTCAAACTCACAGCTTGCAGCAGATCATGTTGCTGCAGGTTCGTTCGAAACCGCCTTCCGACTTCTCCACGACCAGGTAAGTTCTATTTCAATGTTTTATGTTACGAAAATTGCATGAATTTATCTCTAGGTCGGAATAGTCAACTTCCAGTCATACAAACCTTTATTCATGAGCTTGTATAGTCGTTCACATACTTGTTTCGGCGCTGTTCCCAATACTCCACCGTTGTACAACTACCCTCATCGTAACTGGCGAGAAGCTGGCCCAAAGGGTGGTCTCCCAGCAACTAGTATTAAATTAGCAGATTTGGTACAAAGATTGCAAGTTTGTTACCAATTAACAACCGGAGGAAAATTCACAGAAGCTGTTGAAAAGCTTAGAGCCATTATTCTAAACATTACTTTGCTGGTAGTTGAGAACAAACAAGAAATAGCTGAAGCACAACAGCTATTGAAGATCTGTCGTGAATATGTCCTAGGTCTCAAAATGGAAACCTACCGTAAAGGTTTACCCAAAAGTACTCTTGAAGAGCAAAAACGACAATGTGAAATGGCAGCATATTTCACGCATTGTGCCTTGCAGCCAATTCATCAAATTTTGACTCTTAGAACAGCTTTAAATATGTTCTTCAAATTGAAGAACTATAGAACTGCTGCTTCGTTTGCTAAGAGGCTTCTAGAACTTGGTCCAAGACCTGATGTTGCCCAGCAAGCAAGAAAAATATTGCAAGCTTGCGATATTAGTCCCGTAGATGAATTACAGTTACATTATGATGAACACAATCCGTTCAGCCTTTGTGGTATCACTTACAAACCGATTTATCGTGGAAAACCCGAGGAAAAATGTCCTTTGTGCAACACTAGCTACTTCCCACAATACAAGGGCTGTGTCTGCACCGTTTGTGAAGTAGCAGAAATTGGTAAAGATTGTCCTGGTTTGAGAATTTCTACTCACCAGTTTAGATAAATAATTAACAGTATTTTAATTCAGTTTAATGCTATGCTTATGGTCATTTTAAATTTTAAAAGTTATTACCGTCTTGTAGATTTAAGGTAATTCGTCACATATGATTATATATTTAATAAATATTTGTTTCTTATGATCTTGTTTTATAAATGCCTAAAGCAATATTTTAGTAAATAAATGTATTGCAATATTATTTCATGTGTTTAAAGGAGTTTCATTTATTTTACAGGTCATGTTTTCCTGATACATGTAAGGTAAGATTATTCTTCAATATACAATCGAACCTGAACCGGTCGTATAACGCACACATACACCCCAGACTCAATAGCTTGGCCTTTTCACATTTTCAACAAACAAATTATAAAACCTACGGAAATGGCGAGAAATTTTTACAAATTTCGACTAATTTAAAATATAAATTTTAAACATACAAAAACTAAATATTTGATTCAAGTATTTTGCCATTTAATATGGATTACATCGCTTTTATTATTAGTAATACCAGTTTTAATGGAGGGTTATACAGATGTATATTTTCGTGCTGCCATCTATTAGTATTTTCCTTGTACTACACTTGTAACTCATTTCACTCCGTTGCTAGATTACAAATAAATCGCTGTCATGGTGACAGTTGCAAGATGGTGCCAAGTATCAAGCGAGTGTATGATCTTTGCAACAGTGATTCCCGCTATAATTATAAAGAATACATGACAAATGTGAAATTCTCTAAGTTTCCACAGCCGTTCGAAGACACTGAATCACATGTAAAACTCAAATGTCAAAACACAAGTGACAGAAGACAGAACTTTAAAAATGGCGTGGTTTGTTTGTAATCCGATCTTCCATCTCAACTTCTACATCGTCGCATTCTTTCTTGCGTATGACGTCAAAATCATAACCCTCTATTCTATTAGACACTGTATCCACAAGACCTGCACATTCTTATGTTAGAGTATTGTCTCATATGTCTTGCAAGGTAGGTTTTACTGTACGCAATGGATTTTTACGAAGTTGAAGATAAATCAGGACCAGAAGATGGCCTTTTAAATGCCTGTCGAGCTACAGGGTGCGACAGAACCAATTGAGCAGTTTGAAGGGGCAGGTGTTCTGGCGGTGGCGGGGGTAGGCAGCTGCACTAGGTCTCCTTTTGTTCTGTCGGCATCCCCATTTTAGTACCCAACATGGTTTGACCGGAGTACATCATGGCTTTGCCGTGTGTGCGTTTTATGAAAACGACCGATCTGTGATTGCGACGCAAAGAGCTTTTCGGCGACGGTTCAACATTCCGCGAAATAATGCTGTTCCTACTGCGAACACAATTCGGTCCTGGATTCGGCAGTTGGGGGAAACTGGTAGCACACTAAGAATAGGTACATATGGCCGACGAAGATCCATCAGAACACCAGAAAATGTGGAGCTAGCGAGAGCAGCAGTCGAACAATCGCCAAGACGTTCTGCTCGAAGGCACGCTATTGCATTGGGGGTTTCAGACTGCAGTTTGAGGAGGATTCTGCATTTAGATTTGAATTTCCATCCCTTCAAAATAATGATGGTTCAGGAATTGAACCCAGCAGACTACACCAACCGCCAAAATCTGTGTGAGGAAATTCTTGCAGCGATCCCTCCTGAAGTAGCATTCTTCAGCAGCGACAAGGCACATTTTTATTGTGAATAAACAAAAAAGAGGGAGGCGTGACCGTGAATTCCGGGCGTTATGTTTCAATGTTGCAAAATTTTCTGCAGCCCCGATTGGAAGTGGTTGTTGAAGAAGAGGGATTAGGGGACTTTTGGTTCCAACAGGATGTGGCTACAGCCCACACAGCCCGAAATCTCTAAACGCTTTAAGAGAAATGTTTCGTGGACGTCTAGTGTCTTTGAGAGGTGACGTGGGGTGGCCTGCGCGATCGCCCGATTTAAGCATATGCGACTTCTTTCTTTGGGGATATCTAAAGGAAAAAGTGTTTAAACGTCACCCCTAAAACCTGCTAGAGCTAAGGGAGCAGATTTGTTGAAGAAGTAAACGCGATATCCCGCGAAATGTGTCAACGGGCTGTTCAAAACTTCAGAAATCGGCTCCAGCAATGTATTGCAGCTAACGGCCGCCGTCTTAAAGACATTATTTTTTAAAATTAATGAGTATAAAATGGTAAAGGTGCATTCACAAATGAAAGTTAGATTTAAGGTTTATACTTTAGATTTAAAGACTTTGGCCGCATATTATGTAATGACTCGATTCACACTTCGGAATTTAAGTCTTTAAATCCAAATCATAAAGCTAAACATTGCAAGGTCCAAACTTTAAGTTTATGATTTAGTTTGACGTCACAAACTTCACCAATGAGAACGAGTCTGAAATGATGTAGATATATACACCCATCTTTATTTAGTATCCACTTGGTGGATTCGGCTTTTTAAACAAATGCGAGAAGAACATGGAGACTCTCATAACTTAATTGCTGAAATATAACAAATAATGTCAAGCGAATAACAGTTTCAGGGCGCACAGGTGTCTTGTTAAGTACTGCTCTACCGATATTTTAATCTTGTTTTTGAAGCATTTACACTGATATCAAAACTAATTTTCAGGTAATTTAAACTTACATTTATGAATGACTTACTTAAACCTAAACAAAAAGTCCTACTGATTTCAAAAATAAAAACATTTTTTTTCATGTATACCCTGGTTTCTTTTTTATAACTCTTCAAAACTGCTCAATTGGTTCTGCCACATCGTGTATAATCACCCGTAATTTGGTCCACAGTTTTTTGAAAGTCTATTTACAGTATTCGAAAAAAAATTGTGTTTTATTATTTGTTAAAAAATATAAGCCGCTCGAACTATTATGAATCTGGGTTCGTATTAATTAAAATCCACATGCAAAAAAGGTATAAATCTTTGAGTAATTAAAAGTTTGAAGAGCAACACCTTGTGCCTGGCCGAGGCCGAAGTATCGGGGTTTGTAGGTAAAGTTTGGTGTTTATGAATGATTTTGGGGAACTTGGTAAGGTTTGTGTGTTTATGGTGTATAGTTATGGGTGTTACATCCGTGTGGCGAAGTGCACGGGCACAAGGCCTCGGGCACGCTCGCGCAACGGACCGAAATCACAGTCAGAAGTCAGAACGACCAACGACAAGCAATCTGGTGGGGGCGACTTGGCGTCTCAGTCACGCGATCCTCTTGCTACCGTTGCGGTGCATTGACTCACTCCGCACATAGCGTCGGTAAGCGCCGGTTCACACGACGCCAAATACAAATTCCTCAACATGACAAAAATCATCCATTTACTGCTGCTCTACTACATCTTGCAAATGTCTTCAGCCCGAGAACAACCACTCGTCAAAATCCCTAACTTGGGTACAGCCGGCGGCAAAGAAATCTCACTTATCCGAACCCAGCGCATCATCGCTTATTTGGGCATCCCGTATGTCGCTCAACCGGACAGATTCGCTCCTCCGAACATGGAAGACGTTCCAACTTGGCAAGGAATAAGAAATTTCACCGAATTCGCACCTGCGTGTATGCAGTTACAAGTAGATGAAGCTTACTCCGTAGAAGAACAAAGGTTCCTCAATTTGTTGACGAAGAATCTAACGTTTGAGATGGACGAAGATTGTTTGTACCTCAATGTGTATGTCCCGTTCGGTGAGTGAGTGTTAGTGTATGAGTGCGTTTGAGCGTCGATTTTGCGTGACGTCGTGTCGAGCGATAACATCTCCCGAGGAGTTCGGCTCCGTGATTTAAACCCTACCGTACATAAATACCGTAGGGTGGGCCTGTTCGTTGTTACAAACAAACCGGCCGAAACCTCTGCAACTATGAGCTGGCCAACGTTTCTTACACCGCATTTACCACCGGGAAAAATGTATTTGCGTGTGTAATCATTTTTAAGAAATGGGTCACGGGGAAATATTATTTCATATAATAATAATTTATTCATTGTTACAATTGCAAGTAATATTGCCGCGCAATTTTTCTGCATAATGTTCAAAACATTTTTTAATTACATAACGTGTAAGCGGTAAATTTATGTACGATGCATTTAACATTTCCAATATATCAAGCAGTGAATCTCATTTGGACGCTATAAACAAGTCAATTATATTGTAAATTTTTACTGCGCTAACTTAATTTGGTTTAGAAACGAAAATTTTTCTACTGCAAGCATAAAATTCTTGCAAGAAAATTACTAGAAATATTCTGGAAATTTTGTAAAAAAAACAATTTGGGATAGTAATATCATTTTAACAACGCAATTTTTGTAATTGTTCTTGTTTAAATTTTGGGAACATTCTTAAAGTTCCAAGGCTATATTTATTATTAGTTCATCATCAGACAAATGGTTGTTATCTTTCTTTATACATTTTCTTAAATTTTAAATCCAACATTTATTAGTAATTGCAACAAAACTAATCAAAAATGTTGTCGTTAAGGTAGCAGAAAAAATCTGAGTTTCTTCTAAATATAAAATAAATAAATATATCATCATGGCATATTACCCATCGCTGGGTGTGCCAATCTGCTTTGTGCGCAGATACCGGTAATGAGTTTCTTCTGTCGCCATGATTTTCTAATAATAGGGTATTCTTTCATATTTTTTTATTTATTTTTCTTAAAGAACAGTTATATCTAAAAGTACCTGTGAAAACCCGAGTTAAAAATTCTTTTTAATAATCGAGATATTAATTTTAAAAATTTAATTTTGTTTTGTCACGTGATAGTGACGTACTAGTTGTACAGTACCAGCGGTGTACTATCAGTGGTTCATGCGGCGTCTTATCACATTCGAACATGGAGTAGGGATTTCAACTGGTCTCCCATTGGAAGGTCATCTTTTACATCAGCAAAATTTATATGCTTTATATCTTTTGTAACAATTAATTTATAATATGATTTTTTGTTTTTTCCCTGTTGTTTACCTATCAACACTAATATTTTTAATAAATTTTTAATATTGGTAGTCCTCAGAGAATACCCTATTAATCGACATTTTCAGTTTTAATAAAATAATAAAAGTACAATATCGAACTATCGGTGAAACAATGTGTAATAAAAAATTAGAAAAACACTCGCCATATTTCACAAGATTTCAGCTCTGAATCAACCTCTCGGTTATTTATCAGATGCTGGCTAAGTCCAATTAGTAACCACAGACTTGTTTCGCTCTTATTGGAGATCATCGAAGACAATGACTAACTGGGCTCTGCATGAGATATACTACAGTGTGTTCAAAAATATTCGTAACTTGGAGTAGGCTTTGGACAAAGAAACGCATGCCAATTAAAAACATATATTTAATGTCAATATGATATGAGATATTGTCAAAAATGTTACCTAAAGAAAATCAAAGCTTTTCTTCTTGAATCTTATTTTAGAAATGGAAAGAAATTTGAAAACGGCGAATGTCAATATACTGTATCCTTCTTATTGTCTTTTCTCCTTAAAATTAGATTTTAAGATCAATTTTAGAACTTGACTTTTAAATTAAATAATTATCAGACATACGTTTCACTGTTCATAGCCTACTCCGAGTTAGGAATTTTTTTGAACACACTGTATATCTTATATCATATGGGGTCGCGTGCCTGAGTGTCAGGTCGCGAATCTGGGGAACCGGGTTTGATCCCGACCGACGCCAAATATTTCCAATTTTAAATGGCACAAAATGGATCCCTGTGGTGCACTCTCCACGCCAGCAATGAGTGCCCATGACGTAACGCCTGGTAAGCGCCCGCACGGTACAAATATGTCATCATTACCGATATCTGCGTACAAAGCAGATTGGCACACCCACGAATGGGTAATATGCCGTGATGATATATTTATTTATTTATTTATTATGAGTTCAGAGGTAATTAACCACAAACGCTTCTGTGATTACTAACTGGGCTCGACCGCCATTTAAAAAAATGATCGAGGGGTTGATTCAGATGGCGAATGTTTTTCGAATTCTTTCTTATAATAAACGCAATCTTGGAACTTTAATGCGCGTACGTTATTTTAACAGGCGTTTTTATTTGTGATGAAGGACAAAATATTTAGTGAATCTACGTAGATGACTAAGTAAAACTTTGTTAATTAGTTATTAAAGTTAAATCAGTATTAGATTTCTAGATCTGTATCTGCATCTCAAAGTTTAATTCTTGTAAACATACAATTACAGGATCATTTAGAACCGGGAACGATTTAAGTATTGAATCCTAAAGAATTTTTTTGTGAATAATTCACAAACTTCAAAAGGCCGGTTTACATTTTCAACAATCAAATTATAAAACTAAAAGTTTTAAGTCTATATTTACAGTAGCTGAAATATTTTTGTAGAAATTTCTAACCATTTCGGTAAGTTTTACAAAACCGGCCGAAAATGAGTTTGGGCTCGTCCTAGGTTCAATTCCCAGTGAAGTCCACAAATTTTTCACAAAAATCTTTCTTCTTAAAAGCAGGAAAATGGGATGAGCGTTTTTGTTTACATGCTGTGATTCCCACGCATTCCAAAAGGACATAAAGCAGTAGGCAGTGCTTGTGCTTGGTCCGTAGCGTGCCCTCCCCCTATTATATGATCCAATGCACGCAGTACGAAAGTAAAATCTGCATTTGACTCCCTAAAATGGAAATCGCGTGCTCAGCAAAATCGATCTTGGGGGCTGACGGGTCCGGGCACCTTGGCTCTGACACGACACAAGACCTGTATGATTTAAAGCGGTAAAGCAAATCTTATTCTTATTATTTCAATGTCACGAATGGTTTATTTAGATAAGAGACATGAAACGATAATTACAAAACTGCCACTTAATGACTTTTTTTTAGATCATTGCAAATCATGCGTTGCGCTCGATGGTGTAGACTGTAATGTATTTCCAGTTTTATCATTTGCGTTTGCACGCGGTTAATCGATTACACATAAAAACTGCATTTAACTTGTCTCATGACGGCTTGCATGTTTATTTATCATCGTGACAACATTATTCTTTGTCCTGGTAACACCTTTCCAATTTACTCTTTGTTAGTTAGTCATCGTTCTATGGAACAAACTTCATCCAATTAACTACTAAACAAACAAAAATTGTATTTTTTGAAAAAATAATCGACGGAAAAGGTGGAGAAAGAGCATAGTGATAGAGTGATAGCCTCTGGTCTCAGAGTTCGTGGGTTCGATTCCGGGTGTAGAACGAGAAAGGTGAACTAGCGGGAGGGAAATTCTTACACTAACTGACAAGGATAGACAATAATGTTTGTAGCAGACTCCTCTTAAGTGAAAGATAGGGCATCAGCAGTATATTTATTTATAGGTATATTATCTGAAATAATTGCGTAGGCTTCCACAGTCTGAGTCATGAGAAATATTTGTTTTCCGGGAATGGACTGTGTCATATTTTGAGTCAGAGCTCAATGTTTCGCCCGCAGTCGTATGGGGCATCTTCAGGAACAAGGGGTACAGTACTGTCTTAAACAAGGTTACCCGACGTGTCAACCACGCTAGAGGCCGAGTTTAAGCAACAAGAGGGGGAGACTCAGTTTACAAGGTTATCCGACGTGTAAACCACGCTAGAGGCCAAATAAACCAAGTGACGAAAGGAAGGCCGAGAAGACAGTTATATACTAATCTAAAGATACGGTAGATGAGCAAAACTAATGAGGACCAATGGGAATCGAGTTCGTAATGGTAGATTGGGCGTGTCTTGTTCCGAGAATCACCGGTTTCCACATGTGGCTCAAGAAATAGCCATCATCCCGATTGATGCTATTAGGATGTTTCCATATTTCTAAAGTTTCCCTGTATTTACGTCTGTAAAACTCAGGGACAGGAGCTAAAATGCGGGAATTTTCAAATAAGATGTTATGTCCTGTGTTGTGTTGGTGTTCTGCGACCGCAGATGTTAATACCATACCATTACGCAGACAGCGTTTGTGTTCTGACAATCTAGTGTGAACACTCCTTCCTGTTTCACATAGAACCGTATCTTCAGATTAGTATATAACTGTCTTCTCGGCCTTCCTTTCGTCACTTGGTTTATTTGGCCACTAGCGTGGTTTACACGTCGGATAACCTTGTAAACTAAGTCTCCCCCTCTTGTTGCTTAAACTCGGCCTGTAGCGTGGTTGACACGTCGGGTAACCTTGTTTAAAACAGTACTATCCCCCTTGCTCCTGAAGATGCCCCATACGACTGCGGGCGAAACGTTGAGCTCTGACCCAAAATATGATACAGTCCATTCCCGGAAAACGAATATTTCTCAGGTATATTTTCTGCATATATAGCTGCACTTGTCTGTAAGAACAGCTCTGCGCAAGCGCCAGATTGCCTTGATTTTATTGGTGTAGAACGGGTAAGGGAAACTAGCGGGAGGGAAATTCTTACACTAACTGACAAGGATAGACAATAATGTTTGTAGCAGACTCCTCTTAAGTGAGAGATAGGGCATCAGCAGTATTGCCTAGGGCTATATAACCCACAGAGGCTGAAATCCCTAAATACATACACACATACACGACGAATTGATAAAATGTGTATTCCTACGCCAATATTTCGATTATAATTTAACAGTAATCTTCTCCAGGGCTTAAGAACAGTAACAGTCAATGAAAAAACTCAAATTGTAATGTCCTGTATGTTTGTTTATTCAAGTTTTGTTTCATAGACTGTTCTCTAACTCAAGAAGATTTGTTACAACTTACAAGTTGACCTAGCGTAGGAATACATGTTTTATAACCTGCTATGATAGACTGATTGATTTACCAACCCTCCAAAACCTTTTAATATAATACTTTTGCACCTGAAAACGCTTGCAATATCAACCTAAAAGATTAACAATAATTCTATAAATAGTTGCAAGAATCATCGTTTGCCACACATTTTAATTTATAATTGAGGAGCTTCTAGTAAAACCTTAGTTCATTTTTTTAAAATTTGAGATAATCAAGGAATAAACTTTCTAGCTTCCTTATTTTTATAGATTTCTGCAACTTAATTTACAGTTTGACCACCGAGCCGTGATCGACCAGCTTGAATGCGCAGTAGCCTTGCCTTCAAATTGTGGTGGGGATTAGGATTTCAATCCCTTGCCAGGGGTACGTTCTAAAACGCGGAGTAATGGGGTAAGAGTGCACTCTAGTCGTTCTAAAACACAGAGTGAAGTTAGACGGGTAACATTACATGGTATTTGTGAACGATGTATTATACACTCCGAGTGTCCTTTTTTTTTCTCACTCAGTCAGTGGGATAATTTGTACCCGTCATGCGCAGTAGCAATGTTTATTGAAATCCACATGTTTTTAAGTGTTTGACACTTGAGTTTTATTTCTTATTAAGTTTCTGTTTAAATCATATTTTTAAATTAATTTAATACGATCCATTTCATGTTGTGCAGGCCATTTTATATTTTCTGCCATTGAATTGAATTTTAAACCTTCAGAAAGTAGACGATAATGATTATTTCCTATGTCAAATATTTCGCCAATAAATCTAAAAATAATTGAAACATAATTTTCCATTCAGTATATTAAAAATACTGCTAATAAATGTATTTTCCAAATCCATTTTGAACTGACAAAAGGAGTACACTCTTTTCACACTCTGCATCGTTCTAAATGAAAAAAGAAGAGAAATCACGTGATACTACATTAATTCTACCTTTTCACTGCGTTTTAGAACGTACCCCAGCAGTCGCGTAACTACTTGTCTCTTTCTAGTGCGTTCTCTCTCTGTGCACTACTTATCCCCACAGCTCACGGCTCGGCGGTCCAGCTGTAACTCAGGATCATGTTTAAATATTAGAAAATTATTTACTGGGTGTTAAGAAATAAAAAATAAACATTTGGACTATAGTTTGCCAAGAGCTCTTCAATTTATCTCATTTTCAGTTGCGTTATTCACAGTATAATTTTGCATTCATTCGCCTTTCTGGAGCACAAGAAATAAAATTTCAATGGATTGTTATTCCAGGACAGCCGCCTCCAGAAGGTTTCGCTGTAATGGTCTGGATCCACCCTGGAAACTTTAGAACTGGAAACCCATCCATGTGGAATCCATACTCTCTTGTATTCAAACAACGAGTTATTGTTGTTACCTTCGCTTATAGACTAAACATCTTCGGATTCTTCACAACAATGGACGGAGAAGCAACTGGAAATTACGGCCTCATGGATCAAGTTGCTGCAATGAATTGGGTTAAAACAAACATAGAATTCTTTGGAGGAAACCCCAATAATATTTGTTTGATGGGATATGGTTCAGGGGCTATAAGTGTTGGTATACATATGGTTTCGCCATATTCTAAAGGGCTGTTTACAAAAGCTATTGCAATGAGTGGAAATCTGATGCACCAAAATGCTGTTAAAAATCCACAAGATGACAAACCGTACATAACAGCTATTGCTGATTATTTTGGATGTTATCGCCACCCTACATCTTTACTTTTGAAGTGCCTTCGACGCGCAACAGCTCAAAGTTTAGTCGACTATGCCATGAATATGGATTGGGAATGGAAACCAATTATTGATCAAGGTTTGAGCAACAACTCCAATTTTTTTCTGTCCGAAATACCGAGGAATTTCTTTGAACGAGGCGATTTTGAAGCTGTACCATTCCTAACAGGATTTACAGACATGGAGGAAGTGTTAAGCTATGAAGAAGAACTCAAAGACGATGATACCAACAGTGCCGAAGAGTTACTAACTAAGGTTTTGTCTAATTTTGTTTCTATTGATTTACCAGCGGTAAATTTTACGGATACATGCGTATACAATCATGAACACATACTAGATTCGGTTTTATTTTTCTATAGACCTGCACCTCCAGTAGAAAATCACTCAGAAATGCGAAAAACTTTGACAGATTTTATAGCTGAACGCAATTATGGTAGTAGTACTTATTTAATGGCACAATATGTAAGTAAGCACAAACCTACATTTATGTATCGGTTTGATATGAAACCAAATACAGATGGCGCAGTAGCTACTCTTCCAAGTTGGGTGTCTGTGCCCCACATGTTCGATTTAATTTACTTGTGGGGCATGCCTTACTGGTTGCAGTTGCCCCATGAACAAGAATGGGATAATAGGGATAAAAGAATTTCCGATATAATCATGAACTTTTGGACTAATTTTGCAAAATCTTCAAACCCGACAGAGGGGAGTATTTTCGCAATTAAATGGGATGCATTCCAACCTGACAAACCGGGTATTTTAATAATTGATCGCACTTTTAATATGAGCGATTCAACTCATTTGAATTACAAGGCATTTGATTTCTGGAATACTTATTATCCGAAAGTTATCGAAATTGCTTCACAATGTTGTAATGCAACTGCTACTGGATTTTATATTGTTCCGACGTTTAACTGGCTTTTATATATTTTATACAGCTTTACCTTAGCACGTACAATTTTATAAATAATCTATTTATTGGAGAGATGAACTGAATGATGTGAAATTTTGGATGGTTCATCTCTAATACCTCATAATTAAATATTCCGTTTTTAATTCAGATCGAAATTAGTGAGTACAGAACAAACATATCAATTAATAACAAATACAAGTGTCAAATTTTTTTATTGGAATCTTTTTTTATTAAGTATAATCACTTTTATACAAAAGATTACAAATTAATATACATTTGACTATAAACATTTACTTTTTCGCATTAGATACCAAATAATGGACCTTTTCAATTTAACGGCTATCTCTTTCTATCGCTACAAATAGTAAGAAAATGGCGCGAACAACTGCCAGTTGGGCTGTCAAACGAAACGTCAAAAATATTATAGTCATTAAAATACCTGTGTTCTCAGTGAAAATTTGCATCGTTAGACATTTTACCTTCAATAAAAGCTTTTGTAACTTATTGCGATAAGATTTTTTTAAGTTATCCGAGACATTCTCACATTTTGCGTCTAAATGTTTTAGAATCCGTTGTTCTTAATATGCGCAGATCCCCATTGCGCATATTTTCTATCTCTTTAAATTGGAAAGGTCCATTATTCAAGGAATTGATGGATTTTATTAAATGTAAATTTATTTAAAGATTATCAAGTTCTTATGATTCATTCTATAATAATAAACATGACTAATATAAAAAGCAGCAATAACAAATTTAACTAAACTTAAACATAATGACCAAAGTATAAAAGAATTAACTAAATAGTATTTTTAATATTAATGCTCACTAAATATTTATCTATAACACTGCATATTTAAATTTAGTTCACATATTACAGCTCAAAATATTTTATATAATGACAACAAATATGTACATTTATGTTGTATTTATTTATGTAAATAGTATCTTTAAGTACCTAATATAGTATATTTTAGCATGTTAATTATGTACAAATGCTTGGATGTTCATATACACTGTATAAAGTGTGAAAATATTGAAATATATAATATTTTTATTATATTGTTATCTCCTAAATTGTGGATGTATGTGTCCTTTTCACTAGATTATTTTTTCTACCATACTATCATAAATTTTGATAATAAATATTTTCCATTTTTATCTGTAAGCAACAACAATAATTTTGATAAAGGCTGCGCGCACGTAATTAAAATTCTTTATTTGAACTAAGAACTGTTTCGCGCTTTTTGTGGACATTGATTTGACGTGATAATCTTTTCATTTTCAATAATTTTCTTATAACATTTATAAGTATACACATACAAACTATTAATTTTAATTTATTTACGTGTAGGGTGAAAATAATAGCAATTTACTTCTTAATAACAAATGTTTATAAAATTAAGATAGGATCCAACGTGAATCTAGTATGACATCATTCCCAAAAAGTGAGCTGTCAAATATGTTTTTATTTTAGTTCTCGGTAGAAATCAACGAACATGACATTTATTTGGAATTTAGAAGTGTTGTACTCATAATATAAACATGTTAACAAAATTACCATCAGAGTTTCGCATGTATACACGACATTGTAGTACTTTAAAACGCATATTGAATGAAACGCAGAGATCATTGGAAGAAATAAGTTCTACAAATCTCTTCCCAGGGGGTGATTGTTAAAACAGGGTAAATATTTATATTATTTTAATATATTTTTGTGTAATTCCAGAAAATCTTAAGGAACAATTGTTAGGACGAGACGTTGTTCATTCAATTAAAAATAATTTAGATTCTTCCCCTGCTCTTCTTATATTTGGACAGAACTGTCACGCTAAGGCATTATTTATTAATTATATTTTAGGGCAATTGTTGTTGCCTTTACATGGGTCAACATGGCGATGGGTAAGCTACTATTCTTAAATAGATGTAAATATTATCAAATTTAATAGCGCATATTATTGAATCAAGTATAAAACGAACTACGTGATATGGATATAAATAGTTGTTTAAAAATTGATGTGGTATTTCACTTTTCAATGTAGTTTTACTAAATAAATTTTGGCATTTTGTGTATGACATAAAACTAGAAACAATAACAAAATGTTGCCATGGATACCACTTGCTAAGCTGTTAATACAATTGTAAATTTATTTACATAATAGAACTCTAACCTAACTAAAATAAGTTAATATTTTTTATAATACCTTGAAATACTTTTTTATCTAAATATTTTTTTGGCAATACCTAATTTTTGCCCAACCGGGTGGTGGCGGTTTGGGGTGAACATGGGGATCAAAGAAAACAAAATCACTCAACATATGCTACTAGTAATTTGCAATTTTCTGCTGTCCTGTTCATATGACGACAAAAACTTTAGTTTCTTCACAGTTTTAAAAAGAAATTTCAAGATTTCTGTTTGCATATTTAGAAATGTCAATCATACTTTGTGGACAATAAACTTCTAAAACTATTACCACATACCAACATAAAAATTCTTTATAATAAAGACATGTTCCTCTTTCGAATAAACATTCATTATTTAATTTTTTTTATGGGGTCTCGTGGCCGCGTGCCTGAGTGTCAGGTCGCAAATCTGGGGAACCGGGTTCAATCCCGACCGACGCCAAATATTTCGAATTTTAAATGGCACAAAATTGACCCCTGTGGTGCACTCTCCACGCTAGCAATGAGTGCCCGTGAGGTGACGCCTGGTAAGCGCCCGCACGGTGCAAATATTTTATCATTACCGATATCCGTGAAAAAAGCAGATTGGCACACCCAGCAATGGTTAATAAGCCGTGATAATATATTTATTTATTTATTTAATTTACTATTTACAACAAAAAAAAAAAAATGACAGAATATGAATAAAATATTAGTGTTTAAACCTTTGCCATAATAGTTCATAAGGCAAAATTTTGAAATTTCTTTTTAAAATTGTAAATGAATTAAAATAATAAAATATGTAAAAACAATTTTTTATGCATCTTTTAATCCTGAACAACTTTGCACTCTACAGTTTTTGATGTAAAATGAACAGGAACACAACTGACGATCATTATCCTTACGAAGTCTGCAAAAAAATTCTTAGTAATATAATACTTCCTTCTATATGCTATATTTTCTTTACAAATTATCTTTCTGAATGATATTTTTATGCTAAGCAAGCAACATAAACAGAAGGTCATATTTTTGTTGCTTCTTCTGCTTTATTTAAATTTAGGAAAAATTTAAAAGATACAATCTTTTCGGAAAGTTTCTGGTCTTTTAATAGTATATTAAAGAACGTGTTTTATAAGACATGTTTTTTTCGCACGCGTCAAAATTTGGAAAACGACCGTTAGCGAGTTTTCTAATTGACAAGTGCGAAAGAAAGTCTTATAAAATGAGTTGTTTATACTATTTTTTATATTTTGCGCCTTCTACAATAACATTTACTTACTCAATTTGTGATTATATTTGTAACCGTTTGTACATTTTCATGTAAATAATCTTCCCTAAATAAAAAAAAAAAATAATAATTTCGACATTATATTATTAAAATGAATTGTCAATTAACTAAAAATAAATTAGGTAAAAATGGGTTAAAGAAACGTCATCTAGTACCGACCGTCTAAAACAAAAATTGCGTATCGAAATGAAGGTCATTACGAACGCAAAATATAAAATAGATTTAATACGTTTTTGTCTATATTATTGAAGATACGAATCCGCCCCGGAGTAACAAAGCGAATCAGACTGACCCTATCAAGCGAATTTGAGATCGTTGAGCATCTCAGAGCTCATGAAATGATCTGGAACTCAATTCCCGAACAAGATTTGATTCGGCGAGAAAATGAATTTCAATATCCTTACGATCATTGTCCAGCGCTGGAAGTCGAGCTGAACCATACCATTCTAAAAGATAATATGCAAATTATAATCCCACCGGACTGTGGTAAATACGATCTATACTCAGTTCTTAACAATGGAGTCGATGAATTTTGGCCTGTGATAGTATATGTGATCGCCGACGGATTTTTAAACGAAGATGTAAGTGGGATAAATCATTCATTTATACCGGGAGTTTTTTTTATCAGTAAACATAGGCGTATGTCATTACTATATTATGTAAATACATTTAAAATGGTATATGACTTTGACAACTCCCTATGTTCACTTACAAAAAAAAAAAAAACGCTATAATACATTGCTGTCAATCATTTTAAATATAACTGGTAACGCCAATGTTTACTAATAAAAAATTCCCGGTATAAAGGATCTGATATAGAGCCTTGCGGTACGCCATACTCATGTCTATACCTTTACATACAATAAAGACATTTTCCCCGATTGTGTAAGAAAATTAAATAAATGGTTATTGTCCTTACAGAATATAGGAGAGATTCGCCAACTAAAAGGAATATATGAAGATCTTCCATTTTTATTTATAAGTATGACTGGTAATAATGTAGATAGTATCTGTGATTCTGAATTAACTGAAAGTGAACAACACCGGGTGGAACAAAGTAATATTGAACCGCCCGAAAGGTTTCAAAACTTGAGACACCAGTTAGAAAGTTTAGGTAAAGAAAGCTACAGGTGGGACCTAGAAGCTTCCTTTTTTGAAGGCGAATAAAATGAAAAGTTTTGCTGATAGACAAAATTTATTTTTGGATAATGAAAGAATAGCTATTTGTGTATTAAGAGCGCAAAATAGGACATTGCATTCTCTCAAAATCGACAATGTCCATTTGCACTCGAAACACACACAAGATTTTTTCTACAGTCCTCCACCATAAAAAAAAATAAAATGTACACTTTGTACTTACAGTACTATTCAATAGATTTGCAGTGAAGATAGGAACGTATTCAAATATGACCAAGATATTTTTTGGCTTTCGTTTTTACAAAAAATTAATGCCAATTTTGTAATGAATATTCCAAGCTTTTGTACAATTTATTTGTTTCAAGTACATTACACTAGTGCAGTGAAAAAGTAGATGTCCATTGGGAGCGTTCACGCCAAACTTTTGCAGGTAGCAGCACAACTGTTCACACAATTTATTTTATATTTCATTTTAATTTATCGTTATTTTCCATTCTTCTTGAGCTATTGCTTCAATCTAATCTAAGCATTTTATATTTTCATTTTTGTAAATAAATGCGCTATTTTATTCTCACAGCAGTGCGGCATTTTGTTTGGTTATGTAATATACCGACAGAGCAGTTATATGTCAGATTGACTTATGAAGGTGGTAAATGTGTAACTACAGTGCCATTAGTTTCTGACTAAACGTTTCTATTAAGAATGTAGACAAGTGACATTTCTCAACATTGTATAGTTAGAAATTTGGGCAGCGAGCGTTTTTTCTACTTTGTCGCGCATGAGCGGCAAAGCGACATTTTGCGTTGACAAAAGAGAGCGCAAATGGCTACTTTGTATATAGACTGTAGAAAAAATAATTAGAAGTTTTAAATCATGCAGTTTTTAACAAAACAACTTGAAGGTGGTTGTCACGTTCGCTATGCATGATGCAACCAATTTCTGAAGCTCCTCTCTACACGTTTCAACATTCGGGCTCTTTCTGCCAAATAAGATTCTTCAGCTGAAGCAGGGTTGTACGGCGGTATTTGTAAACCTGTGCCTTGAGATATTCCCGTACAAAATCACATGGCGTTAGATCCGACGAGGATCTCACCTCGAATCGAAATGATCCGTCATGTGAACATTGGTCGCACAACTCTAAGGCCATGCGATTTTTTATGGGGATATCTCAAGGCAGTGGTTCAGCTGAAGAATTTTATTCGGCAGAATTCAAAAATAAATTTCGTCTATCAGCAATACTTTTTATTTTATTTGCCTTCAAAAAATGAAGTTTCTAGGCCCTACCCTGTATAATTTCACATACATTAAAAAGACATTTACTTTGTTTTTTAAAGGTTATATAAGTAAGAAAACTAGTGATCAATACGGCAATTCTTGCTGTGGAGAATGTGCAATTGATAACGAGTTTATTACCGAAAACCAAATCGTTGAAAAATTCTATACTTTTGTGCAAGGATGTTTGAAGTCACAACTGCTGAAAATGGCCGCACTTCTGAGTGAGGTAATGAAAAATATCCAGTAATCAATCAATTTTTTAGAGTGTTTATTTGTAGATTCATAATAATTGTCTTCGTAAGTTTATTCTTTCTGCTTTCGATATGGCTCGAGAAATACAGATCACCCCTCGAAGAATTTTATATGCACAGGCGAGAGAAGCAGAACTATATAAAACTTTGATGAATATAGCTAGCGAAAAACAAGAGGAAATAACGAAACTCATTCAAGTTACATTACAAGATATGAGGGCTAATATTTCTGAAGTTGTTCAAGATTATCGACAAGGTATGTGCTGAAATTTATAAACTTAAAACAGGAATTTTGTAATTCCCAATTTTTTTAAACGTATTACTAAAACGGAAGTCCGGGTTAGATAATTTTGTGATGTAAATGCGGTCGAACTCTTATCATTTTGATATTTGGGTATCATTTAAAAATAAAATCAAGTGTTATTTTCTTTAATGATTTGTAAACATCTTTATCTGTTTATAAATATATTTTGCGTTATAACCGTAATTACTATAAAAATAGGGCGGCTTCAACTGTCAATAAATAAATTTTAAAAAATATACAGTTACACATGTATCTTTTATGGTTTTAATGGTACATTCCCAATCGGGGTTTCCAAGTTTTTTTCATTTTTTAATACGTTAATCTGTATATAAAAATATTAGACCGTAATAAAATTCAGAAAATGAACGATTATATTTTCAATATTATTACTTATACATGATGGACATTGATGTCCAATAAGTATTTTTCTAAAAGCCGTAGACTTGGAAACCCTAAGCTTTTGACGAAAACAATAGTCCAAATATAGGGCACGGAAGATCATGTGACCTATCGTATGTTTTGTCCCTTTCTCTCTTCAGACTTGATCTTCAGCTCTGTCCCACGCTAATTTCAGACTGTACTTTCGACGCAGTGCGCATGCGTCAGTTTGAATAGCTGTCACATTTCTAGCAAGATATCAAATGAGAATAAAATGAAGACAATAAGAATCAAATAGGTTTTTATTGAATTCTTCAATAATATAATATAATGGAAGATAACAATGTGATCATATGTACATTCATAAGTATTACGATCAGGATGTTCTTAGTCTTCATTCTTGTTTAAAAAGAAAATATTACCAACAGTAATTGACAATTTATAAATTTAGAGCTTCATCAACGACCTACTATCAAATCTGAGTAATCGATAATATGTCAGCAAGTGATATTCTCATAAACATAAACGGCCACGAGCCCCAGACGAAGTCTCTCTTGTTTTTCACATGTAACCTACCTACCACACCTACCCTACCTATACAAATTGTCACTTGTTATGTTCAAATATTATTAGGTTTTAAATATTACATCGATAATCGGTGCTTGATGGGATAGCAAACAGTTTTATATTATAGTCCGACGACAAACTTGCACCCAACAACGCACTGGCATCGTTTGAAAAAGAATGACAACACTCACAAACAACAATAAAAGAAATAACAACAAACAAGATAAAAAAAAGAAACAAATAATAAAACACTACAATGAATAACAATAACACAATCAATCGATATATGCACAAGAACCGCCAAATAACAAAATGGCAACAAATTCAACGATTGTGCAACTTCATTCTTAAAATTTACCGCTAGAAAAATATGACAGCTATTCAAACTGACGCATGCGCACTGCGTCGAAAATACAGTCTGAAGTTAGCATGGGACAGAGCTGAAGATCGAGTCTGAAGTGAGAAAGGGACAAAACATATGATAGGTCACGTGATCATCCGTGCCCTATTGTAAATATGAGTTACATACAGCGACATCTACTTTCAAGGATGCCAAACAGTTTGGTAATGTACCTTTCTTTCCAGATATTTCTCAAACAATTTCGACTTCCGAAATCCAACAACTAGTTCTTCGAAAATTGTGCAACTCAGTTGCAACTCAACTAGTCCGCTCTGTAAATTGTTTGCAAGATAGTTTTATCGGAACCCTCCAACGTTGTTTAGGAAGTTTGGAAAAAAATGTAGAACAAGAAGTAAATATGGCTACTGCTAGTTTCGCCGTGAAACAAATCCTAAGTGCAGCTTATAAAATAGATTTAAAATCATCCGCGTCTTTTTCTGTGGTACATACTTTCTGGGAAAGATTGAGGAATATTATATACGGATTGCAGTTACCATGGACTAGTTCTTCTTATTCTCAATATGATCCCCAAAGAAGAAGGCAGATTGTTGCTATGGAGATGATCGATTCCCTAAGTGCTTCCAAACTCGCTAGAAACATATCAGTACAGGTAGCAAATAAATTAAAAAATATAATTACCTCAGATCATTGTTGTAACAATGAGGTCATTTCAAAAATAATAGTCGATTTTTTTTATAAAATCGTGAAATTCGTCTCATTTAATAATTATAGTAATATGAAATAATTTGAAATATGCGACTTTTCATTCATAAATTTCCTAATAAACTTTCGCGGCTGTACACACGGACTAAATTCGTGACGTCACAGCTTCTTACACAGTTTTTTCTCTACACACACACACACACACACACACACACACACACACACACACACACACACACACATTTACGTTCTACGTGATTTCCGTTTTAGCCGTTGTAAACACAAAACAGCAATGTAGCCTGTAATTGTGACAGATGGCAGCAGAGTATATAAGAGAGAAGATTATTATTGTGTATTTCTATAAAAGTACAAGTTTCATTAAATAGTTCCGAGCTAAACCGGTAGAGCTCGATTGCCGTATCCGTGAAGCTGTGACGTCAGCGATGAAATAATTGAATTAAATGTAACTATTAAAAATCATATTTCTGATTCTAAAGACGTGTAGGTGTAAAATATATACCTACAGAAATATTCGTTTTCCGGGAATGGACTGTGTCATACTTTGAGTCAGAGCTCAACGTTTCGCCGGCAGTTGTATGGGGCATCTTCAGGAGCAAGCGGGATAGTACTGTCTTAAACAAGGTTACCCGACGTGTCAACAACGCTAGAGGCCGAGTTTAAGCAACAAGAGGGGGAGACTCAGTTTACAAGGTTACCCGACGTGTAAACCACGCTAGAGGCCAAATAAACCAAGTCACTTGGATTTCTTGTGTGTATATAGAATAAGCCTTCCTTGTTTTAGGGACAGTATTTGTGTAGCGACAAAACATAACACAAAAGAAATCCAAGTGACTTGGTTTATTTGGCCTCTAGCGTGGTTTACACGTCGGGTAACCTTGTAAACTGAGTCTCCCCCTCTTGTTGCTTAAACTCGGTCTCTAGCGTGGTTGACACGTCGGGTAACCTTGTTTAAGACAGTACTATCCCCCTTGCTCCTGAAGATGCCCCACACGACTGCGGGCGAAACGTTTAACTCTGACTCAAAATATGATACAGTCCATTCCCGGAAAACGAATATTTCTCATGACTCAGACTGTGGAAACCTACGCAATTATATACCAGAAAATAAAATTTGACCTATTCTTAAAAAAAAAAATAGAATATGTGAAATGACTCCACTGTTCTGCCTTCCAGTTTAAAGAACATGTAAAAGCATCTCACGAAGCCTTCCAAATGGCGATGCGAACTTTAGAAAACCATCTTTCCGGCGAGCTCGAACAAACGGAAGCACAACGTATCGCAATTCGTAAATACCACGCCCCTCGATTTGCTAAATTAGCTCTTGAAAGTACATCTATGTGCGATATGGTACGCTGGGGAATGCCGCAAACCATCAAAGAAATTGGACGAGGACAATATGGAGTTGTCTTCGCTTGTGCACCTTGGGCTGGAATCGATCCTTGTGCGGCTAAGTCTGTTGTACCCCCTGATGAACGGCACTGGAACGATCTGGCCATGGAATTTTATTACACAAGGTAGGAAAAAATATCCCCCTGCACTTATTAAGCTAAATCTGACCATCCTGCGTCATCTTATCACTTTCTACTCTGTCCTCTGTCTATACTTCGTGTATTTTTCAATAGACCGTATTACTATCTCAATGCGCATGCTCAGAATGCACCAATCATATACTTGGGAGTACAGCGGAAATGAAACCAATGTTATCTTAGCTGTTTTTTGGCGACGAACCGTATTCAACAAGGTTTTCAAACCGTTTTCGTATCTGACGTCATCGTTTTTGACTCGCCAAAATACATAGTTTTAAAACAATGTCGTAATATCGTATTTGAATTTGACAAATAGAGTTATTAAATAAAAGTTTATTTGTAACTAGGGTTGAAGATCAAGAAGTGCAAATTTTGTTGAAATTAAATGTATGACTATGGAAATACCATAAGCAAATTAATTTCATGCATTTTTTAAGGGATAGTAGTGATAGAGAGAGCAATTCAATAATAAACTGGATAGATAGATATTTAGAAGATTTCTGTTCATTATTTCGAATGAATCAAATCTGTCATGTTTGTTTACACAAAACACTGAGCAAATTGTTGAGGTTAAACCTTTTCGCCCTCTTCCCCCACTTCGAAAACGTTTCAAACCACTACTGCCAGCTGGTTCAAAACTATTTCAAAATGGTCGTAGCGTGACGTCATTGTTTGCACCGTTTTCATTCGAGAAAATAATAAGTTTCAAAACACTAAGAGCTGGAAAAATTGTATGTTTAAAGCAAAATATATTTCATAAATCTGCCGTCAGAGGCGCTATAATAAATAATATGGTCTATTGTATGTCTTCTTTTGCTTGTGTTCTGTCCAGTAATTTTCCGGTTAAAAATTACGTGGCGCCCATTATCCCTTTTTATAACCGTTCCTGTGGTTTCGACCCGCCCGTCTCCTCTGTTTAAAAGTTAGCAGCCTCCCAACCGAACAACCAGGTGGAGTTAGTGACTCCCTAGAGACCCCACGTTGGGCGCCAAAGTTGTGACGTTTGATTTGCGCCACGAAAGCGCGGGAATCACTTACGTACTTTTTAACCGGAAAATTACGGTGGTGCATTTTCCACGCCAGCAATGAGTGCCCAAGAGGTGACGCCTGGTAAACGCCCGTACGGTACAAATATGTCATCATCATTACCGGTATCTGCATACAAAGCAGATTGGCAATGGCTCAGCAATGGGTAATATGCCGTGATGACATATTTATTTATTTAAATTACGGGATAGAACACGAGCAGAAGAAGGCATACCATTGAAAAATACAAAGATACACGAAGTATAGAAAGTAATAAGACTTGGCACTTTAATGTTTTTGCCGTAACATGATCAGCAAACAGGAAATTGCACAAAACTTTTTTTTAATAAATGTAGAACCATCCCTGACCATATCAGAATAGTCCGCCTCAGAGGTTCAGTAGTGGATCAGTCATACAGTAGCGGTTGTTCCGCAGTCTTACTCATAATGGAAAGAATGAACCGAGATCTATACTGCGGACTTCGCTTTGGCCTTTCCTGGCAAAAAAGGCTTCAAATCGCAATTGACGTTGTTGAAGGCATCAGATATTTACATTCACAGGGGCTTGTCCATAGAGATATTAAACTGAAAAACGTGCTAGTAAGTATGTGTAACTAATTATTGTCACGTGCGACTAAAGGTGACATTCTAGCTTGACGAGAACGATCGTGCCAAGTTGACAGACTTTGGTTTCTGCATTCCTGAAGCAATGATGTCCGGAAGTGTGGTTGGTACGCCTGTTCACATGGCTCCGGAGTTACAATCGGGTCACTACGATAGCAGTGTGGATGTGTATGCTTTCGGGATACTTTTTTGGTACATTTGTGCGGGACATGTTAATCTTCCTTGTGTTTTTCAACACTTCGAGAACAAGGAACAGCTTTGGACTAGCGTCAAAAAAGGTAAGAAACTAATTGATTATAAGAAATCTTTTTATTCTGTCATATTTCACGAAGCAATGTATCAGGAGACTAGCATTAATGAATTTCATATTTAATACCTGAATTTTTTAAAAATGATTTTGTAGTTAATAGTTTTTTTTTTATCAAATAATATCAGTTCCGGTTAAGTACAGGATGCAGCAGAACAACCTCCCTAGTTTTGAAGGCGAATTAAAAAATTAATATAATTCCCTAAAGTCTTTTATCAACAATGTAATCAATTTTTGGACAAGCTTCCGAAAGCTTGTTCCTCGTTCGTTCACATTATGTTTACGACCGATTTTTTTTGTATTTGTGCATAGCTTTCTGTTTTATTTTTCAACGGTAACTTGATATTAAACTCTTACATTTAGCCACTAATAAAACTTTAATTTTTACCTCTCGCTAAGAGAGGTATTGAATTCATGCTAAAAATCGCATATCCATATTTTAGTGAATAAGCGTGTTTCAAGGTCCCTAGAATCCGATTATAACATTTTTACGATGATGTCCGTATGTGTGTGTGGATATTGGATTCACGATTTCTCAAATACTATGAGACTAAAGACATTTTAACTACGGATTCCTCAATCTAACAATAATGGGAAGAGGTGATTAAATTATTTATCGAAAATTTATGTAAATACTTATATTAAAGAACGTTAAATTCTTTATTCGATAAATATAAATTTATTATTATATCTTCTATAGATTTAGAGATAAAGAAATGCATATAAAATAATTTGATGTAAAAAAATCTCAGATCAAACTACTTCAAGACAGGAAATTCAAATGTTTGTAATTGACACATAAATGTCACTGTCAAAAATATTTGTATGCCATTGTCAAAAATATTTGTACATCATTATGAAGATTATGAAAATAAAAAAAAGTCAACAACGCAAAAGAATATACGTAAAAAAGAATACAAAAGGAATTTGCGAAAAAATGACGAATATAAAGAAAAAGAAAAGGAAATGAGAAATATTCGTTTTCCGGGAATGGACTGTGTCATATTTTGAGTCAGAGCTCAACGTTTCGCCCGCAATCGTATGGGGCATCTTCAGGAGCAAGGGAGATAGTACTGTCTTAAACAAGGTTACCCGACGTGTCAACCACGCTAGAGGCCGAGTTTAAGCAACAAGGGGGAGACTCAGTTTACAAGGTTACCCGACGTGTAAACCACGCTAGAGGCCAAATAAACCCCCTTGCTCCTGAAGATGCCTTATACGACTGCGGGCGAAACGTTGAGCTCTGACTCAAAATATGACACAGTCCATTCCCGGAAAACGAATATTTCTCATGACTCAGACTGTGGAAGCCTACGCAATTATTTCAAGAAAAGGAAAGTAGAAAAAGAAAATTTCAGGATATTGAATATAAAGAAAATGTATGTATTGTTCATAATTTATATTAAAATATCCCATAGATTTTGCAAATATATGTGAGAATTATTTTGTAGTGAGACATGAATATATGTATTTGTATTTAAAAATATTTTTCGTTTTATGCGTACAACCAGGTAAAATATCTGGCGAGAAGTTACGTGCCTGGCCACATCAGATTTTTTGTAATTGCTCTAAATGATCTCTCCAACCAAAATCTCCTCTTCTGTCGTAGGAATCCGCCCCGAATGCTTGCCAGAGTTCAACGAAGCCTGCTGGAATCTGATGGAACAATGTTGGGCAGCAGAACCTTCCTGTCGTCCCGTCCTAGGCTACGTGCAGCCTCAATTAGAAGCAATAATGCGAAAATCCTGCCAAGATAGCGAGACAGGCAAGTTAGACCACAATACAGATAGTTTCTCATGGACTCTCTCTCTGTCGCAATCTCAAGAGTCCGCGAGAAATATTCAATTATGTATGACGGAGAATTTGTGCGATAATATGAATTTTCATTATCACGAATTTTAACAATAGTGAATAAGTAGAATGTTTTATTAGTTGAATTTTTATATAGTTTATATTATTACGTGACTAAGAGGAAGAAGACAATTTTAATTTAAGCAAAATAAATACGGGTATTAATTCAGTAGAGATAAATATATATGTAGCACTTGTTGACAAAATTTCTTTTATCAATAAACAAACAAATTATATGTATTTGTGTTAGTAAATGGAACCTAATTTCTTGGAAATGATGTCAATATATTAAAGCGATAGTATATCATTATTCTTATCTTTGTTCAGCTAACGTTTTCTTAATCTTTTTGTAGACGAAAAACCGGTAAATTTTGAAATGAAATATTCATAATATATCGCGATTTTCTTCTAAGATGCAATATTTACTATTCTGTTATTAATGTATTATATGGATACTAGTTATACATACTGAACCGTTCCAGATAAAATGCTACATAGATTGTCAACGTAAATTTAAGTTGTCATCATAATTTACTGATTTATAAATAACGTAAGAAAGTAATAAGAGCAGTATCAATACCTATATTTACAATCACAAATTAATATTTAATTGATTTGCCAAAATTTTGTAGACACGGCATATTACCCATTGCTGGGTGTGCCAGACTGCTTTGTACGTAGTTTTTGTTCTTGCCCTTTTTGTATTAAATTTTGTAAATATTCTCGAAACTGTAGAAGGATTTGGTCTAGGACAGGGATGGCGAACCAATGGCACACGACACAATATTTTGGGCACGTCACTGATCACAAAATTCATTATGATGCACTACGAAAAAAAGTGTGAAGTAGGTATTATATGACGAGCGAACGCGAGTGATCCCTACGCTACGGAATGTTCGGGTGCGGTGCGCGGGCTGCGATTTGAAAAAATATACTGAAGAATTTATTTCTGTGATTGATTCTTCAATCAAGGAATTTTCAGCGAGATTTTCTCAGTTCAAAGAATTATCGGAAATACTCAAGTTTATTATGTACCCTGATGCGACGTCATTTGATAAACTGAATTTGTCCCAATTCGATTGGTTGGAAATTGAAGAATTTGAAATGCAGCTGATTGATTTCCAGTCTAGTTCAATATGGATTAAAAATTTTATTGAAATAAAGAAAGAGTTAGAATTAATTGAAACAGAAAGATTGACAAGTAATATAAGTGAAAATGCTAAAATAACAAAATTTTGGAAACATGGAATGCGTTACCAGAGACATTTAATTGTTTGAAGAAGCTGGCTCATGCTATTTTAACAATATTTTCATCAACCTATGCCTGCGAGTCATTATTTTCAGGGATGAATAACATTAAAGACTCGGTTAGAAACCCAACAACAGAAGTCACACTAATTTTACTTTAATTTAAATTACGCGTATAATTCAAACATTGCAAAATATTCCTATTTTTTTTTTTTTTTTTTGTAGTAAATAAATAGTTTTGAGTTGATAGTATTTATTATTATTATTATTTTCCCAATAATCACAAAGTCAAAATTATTTGATGGCACGTCTATAACCTCATTAAACATTTCTTTAGAAAAATGGCACGTTGATACGTAAAGGTTCGCCATCCCTGGTTTAGGACGTTCTGGAGATAAATTAGCAAACATATCACAAACATTTCATAATCAGCGTTATACCGAGTAAACATTCGAATTTTTTTTCTTTGATAAATATTTTTTCAATTGACATTGACATCGTTAACTATCTATGTTGCATTTTATCTGGATTGTACAGTATGTATAATTAGTATCCATAGTAATACATTAATTACAGAATAGCACATATTGCATTTTAGCTGAAACTCACGATATTTAGTAATTTAGTAAATTATAGCGGTATGAGAAAACACAGACAATGTGTATAATTCTTACAGATTCATTATAATTCGACCACCGTCTTTGGCTGATGACACCGCTGTCCATTCGTCGACCCTAACAAATCAAAACCTTCGCTTTATGTTCTTACATTTTGAAATAACAATATTCCTTTGATATTTTTACTTCTTTTATTTAATATAAATAAAATCCTGTATTCTTAAAATGAACAGTATTATTTCAACATTGCATTCTACGCAAATAATACCAGTAAGTGAAATTAGAGTTATGTGTATATATAAAATTACGTGTACACACATACAGATTGTTTATGGCACACTGTCTACTAATTTTTTTTAATTGAGCAAAATTAATTATTGAGCCATAAAAATCTTTGATTTTAACGGCAGTGTAGCATAAACCTAATTTACACATGCAGGTGTACAAACAAATGAAAAGTGGGACAGCGACATTGCTCAACTTTAGGCACTTTTTAATATTACTATAAAATATTTCATTGTACAGTGTGTTCAAAAAAGACTAATTCGGAGTAGGCTACGATCAAACAAACTTATGTCTTAATTTAAAACGAATGGCAATATTCTTTTGCTGTCTGTTACAAAGCAGATTGGCACACCCAGCAATGGGTAATATGCCGTGATGATATATTTACTTTTATTTATTTTATTTACAAAATTTTGACAACTTGATTTTTGAATTGAATAATGGTCCAGACATATGTTACTCTGAGTTGGGTTTTTTTTAACACTGCATTGTAAAATGTTGTGAGTATAATAGACCATTTCAGAAATTCAAAGCGCATGCGCCAAGTGCCGTATACCCGTCCTTGTTTATATGACAGTTCTGTCAATTTTACAGTTTTGTCTTTGTTTTGTTGGTTTCGTTTTTCAAATAATTATGACTGGTACTAAACTTCTGGTTCACAAAATATTGCAATTTGAAATTTTTTGTCTGGTTTAGAAAATAAAAACTTAGGTTAGGTATAGTAATACAATTTTTATAATTGATTGATGAATGTACTTCATTTTTTCACGTAGTAAAATAAGTTTTTATTTGTAAAATAAGAATTGAAATCATATCTTATACTCAAATTCATATTAACAAGTTCTCTGTAGTTCTAAAATTTAAAACAGAATACCGGGGTAACGTATAAATTTGAAATGCCGCCATTTAACGGCACTAACTTTTTAGTTCAAAAAGTAAATGTAGTGGTCGCTCAAATTTCTGAAATGGTCTACAAATAATGCCATCTATCGGACGTGCACTTGACTACTTGACAAAAAAACATTGTACAATTTTTATCTGAAAATAAGATGCTGTCCTATTTTTTATTTGTTTTAGTCCCTTTAAGCGTAGCGAATGTATGAGTGTATACGATGATTAAGCAATAAGACAAATAGAAAGTCTGTATAAAAACAAGTTTTAAAACTTTAATTTGTTTGTATATGTGTATTTATTTTTAATGATTTTTACATTGAGATTGTAAATAAATAAAATATATATTAAAGAATTAGAAAAATACTCGCCATGTTTCACAGGATTTCAGCATCTAAATCAACCTTTCAGTAATTTTTCAGATGCTGGCCGAGCCCAGTTAATAACCACAGACGCATTTCGCTGTTATTGGAGCTCATCAGTGTAGTGTAACTGACATCTCTTTGCAGAGACAATGACTAACTGGGCTCAGCGATCTTCTGAAAAATGATCGATAGGTTGATTCGGATGCTGAAATCTTGTGAAACATGACGAGTGTTTTTCTAATTCTTTATTAGACATTGTTTCACCTAGAGTCCACTAGTGTATATTTGTTAAAATATATATTATCTATTTGTCTTAATGCTGGATGATAAAATGTATTATATAAATATTATGAACATTTTATAAACATAAATGCATTGAGATACATAGTTATATAAAGGCATCTGAAATTTAAAGCCCTTTTCGCATAAAAACAATATTATCTAAAGGCATTCATAAAATCACACTACAAACATTAAATATTTCTCTATGTGAAAAGGGCCACGCTGTTTTATTATCACAACTTCCCATAAAATTTGCATATCAAAAATCGGAATAAATTTTGGTATTATCACTTGAAATATCACCAAACTGGTACTGTTTTGATAGTAAAACAGCGTCTAAAAGCACTATATCTTGGTCCTATAATTCGAGTTGTTTTTCTTTAACTAAGATCACTGAGAGGCGGCCCAATGGTCAGTGTAACAGAATATCCAGAGTCCTTTATGAGATTTACGATGTCTCCGTGGCAAAGGTTGGTGATGTCGATGTGGTTAACGGCGACTATGTGATCTCCTACGTGAAGCTGGCCACATCTTTCTGCCGGGCTGCCTTCTATTAACCGACCTGTCAATTGTAAACATATTTATTTTAAGGACGTGGTTAGAATGCCGAACGCGAGCAGTGTTAAAAAAAATTAAAATCCCAAAGAGGGGGGACTTCCCCTCCCCCCCAAGTATTACATGTCTTTAAAAGAAGACGGCAGGCTCGAAGAGAAAGATAGTTTTGTGGTCTCTCTTCTCTTCACAACCTATTACCGTAATCCGATTTGATGTTTACTCTTTTATTTTTCCGGTGGTGTTTGACGTATGTATGAGTAATCAGTTTTGTTATAAACAATGATTGATGATAAATTCTAAAAATAATAATAATACCGAAACACAAAATTATCCAACACATTTTAATACTGTTTTAAATTCTATCTATCTGGTAGTGTGTTACTGTCTCTTTCTTCGAGCTTGTCGTCTTTGTCTAAAAAGTTACTTCATAACTCAGTAGATGGCAACATTATCTAATATTCGTTTTCTGGGAATGGACTGTGTCATATTTTGAGTCAGAGCTCAACGTTTCGCCCGCAGTCATATGGGGCATCTTCAGGAGCAAGGGGGATAGTACTGTCTTAAACACGGTTACCCGACGTGTCAACCACGCTAGAGGCCGAGTTTAAGTAACAAGGAGGGAGACTCAGTTTACGAGGTTACCCGACTAGCGTGGTTGACACGTCGGGTAACCGTGTTTAACACAGTACTATCCCCCTTGCTCCTGAAGATGCCCCATATGACTGCGGGCGAAACGTTAAGCTCTGACTCAAAATATGACACAGTCCATTCCCGGAAAACGAATATTTCTCATGACTCAACATTATCTAACATCATAAGTCCCCATTAAATCACGATGAGGCGTGATTTAGTACTTGTACAACAAAAAATAGAAAACCCTAACGCGGGACCGCTGATGAACATCTTACCTAGCTTGTTTTTCTCTAAAAACAAAAACCTATACCTAACGCACAAAACTGGATCTTAGTTTTCCAAGCATGAATTTTGTGTTAGGTTAGATAATGCTAAACGTATTTAAAGAATTGCGTAAACCACGCCTGTTCGGGATTTTAATTTTTTCTATACGATTCCGCGTTCAGGGACTGTAGACACTTTCTTATTTTAATGTGTCAAGGTGCTAACAATCTTCACGTAGAATAACCAGGATCAATTATTTGTATTCTGATAAATATAAGTAGATTCATTTTAATCAATTTATTATTTCCTGTTTTTCTGTTGTGACAATAATGGTTTTTATTATATCAGCAATAAAGTAATGTATATGTTGTAGCCAGATTGCAAAACCCATATTTTAATAAAACGCGGCGAATGTAAAACCTTCGTGGATTTTGGATTTATACAGAAAGTTTCCTTTAAAGTAACCAGTATTTTTTTGGGCGAACTAATGACTTTAGAGAAAAATGTTATAAACGAAATTCAACCAGTGGTTCTGAAACGGTAAAACAAAATTATATATTTTTAAATGGTACTCTATACCCTGAATATTTTATTTAAATGTAAATATAACAACAATAACCTAACGCACAAAAATCGGCCCGAGTTTTCCACGCGACTTTTGTACGTTTATTGTTATATTTAGAGAAATATGAGGTCTCGTGGCCGCGTGCCTGAGTGTCTGGTCGCGAATCTGGGGAACCGGGTTCGATCCCGACCGACGCCAAATATTTCCAATTTTAAATGGCACAAAATTGACCCCTGTGATGCACTCTCCACGCCAGCAATGAGTACTCGTGAGGTCACGTCTGGTAAACGCCCACACGGTACAAATATGTCATCATCATTACCGATATCTGCGTACAAAGCAGATTGGCACACCTACGAATGGGTAATATGCCGTGATGATATATTTATTTTAGAGAAATATACAATATAAGTAAGCTGTTCGTTGTATATAACGCCTAAACGACTAGCCAAATTAAAAAATATCGCTAAGTCAACAAAGGTTTGACAATCGGTTGAATTTCATCCGCGTTTTATTAAAAGACGACTTTTACAATCTGGTTACGACATATCAACAAAATGGAAATATTTTTTGACAATAATTTAAATGAGTTTACTTGTATGAATATTTAAATGTAATGTGTGTCGGTATACAAGTACGTAGTTGTAAATTGCACGTTACTGAGATTGATATTGCAGCTTAAATATTGTTCAAAAATTGTTTTTATATTGCAGAGCATAGTTTGTAAAAAATTTATATACTATTTTAAATATTAAAAACGATTGTATTTATGTACTTACCTATTGTTGATCCTACTTTATTTACAGACGAAATTATAACAAATCCAAAACCCTCATTTTCGGATCGGTGCACCACAACATCGTAAGTGGGCTGCTGTATCGGCGGTAAATGATGCAGCCGTCTTCGGATCCTTAACGTAACCCTCCCTCGTGCTGCTGCACCTCCCATCAACTGAACAACCTGGTGATGCGAAGCCTTTACAACCGAATGCCCATCCACGGACAAGATCTCATCTCCAGTGTTGATTCTTCCGTCAAGATCTGCAGCTCCACCCGGAACTACGTGACCGACGGCTACTTGAGATCCTTCTTCGGTCCCGCCGACGATTCGAAAGCCAAAACCGCTTTCCTGGCGCACTAAGGTGACTAAACAATCTACGTATTCTCCATTCATGTGACCGTTTTGTACCCATTGCCAGTTGTCGAGCTGCCGCGTGGGATAATCGTACCCGATCATGTCCTTTCTACGGTCGAGGTTTCTGTTTATGTACTCGCTTCCGTCGTAAGTGTTGGTGTCTATGTGCATTGCGCGGTAGTCGTTCACGGGACGCATTTTCATCTGCTTGCATTCGTAGCAGTAGCAAGTGTCGATGTGGACGTTATAGCGGCCGTAAATCGAGGTGTCGTAATTACCGTATAATGGTTTACAGGCATGATCGTTTAAGTTTACGCTGATGTCTGTTTGACTACAACTTAAACCAGGGTTGTCCACTAATTGATAAGGACTACTTTCGGATAAACCATCATAATTAAACAACCCTACTTCGTCTCTTCGGAGTGATTTGGATGAAGTTGTAGAGTTAGCTGCCGAAACATCTCCTAAAGGTGTTTTGATCCTAGTTCGTGTATCTACAAGCGGTGTCTTTGGTCTGCTAGGCAAAACCTCTTTTTGTTGAGTACTATATAAGTCAGCAGTTGGTGTTTTACTTCTATAAGCGCTGGCGATATCTTTCGAAAACCTGCCATTTTCAATTTTCCTATTTTTATTTTTGTTGGGGTTTGTCTTCGTATTAACAGGACCCCTTTGAACACAGATAACAGCCTCTTCGTTGTATGGACAGTTTTTCAGCACCTGGACAACATCATCATGGCTCATTTCCTGGACATTTATGGAATTTATTTCCATTAAAATATCACCTTCCAGTAAATTTTTGCATCTTTGGCGGTCAAGGATTTTTTTCACTCTTTGACCGCAGGCACTATCAGCAATTGTAAATCCGAAACCAAGTGTACCTTTGACGATAGAAATATTTACAATATTTTTGTTCAGAAGACCTGGTGAAGAAATGTTTAATTCTTTCATAGCATTTGTAACGCCGTCAGTTGAATTCATCAAATTGACATTACAGTTGCTGTCTTCTAATAATTCTTTACTTTGATTTAATCCTGTATCCAGGAAATTAAAATTTCTATCAGCACTGAGATCTCTATTCAAATCCATAATTACTTTTTCTGATTCCGCGTTTTCTATGTTGCCATCAACTGCAATAGTGGTAACAACTTCTGTATTTGGATCGTTTGGATCAAACGGAAGCGAATAACCTCGACAGACTTCAAGAACAACTGTTTCACCAGGTGCTATAGATTGAAATAAGTGCACAATTTGGTTGTGTGTGTAACCCAAGACACAAGTATCATTCACATAAACAATAAGATCACCAGTTTGAAGTTTTCCATCAAGCCAAGCCGGACCGTTTGGCACAACGGATTTGATTTGCAAAAATTCGTCCACATCATCGTCTCCTCCGACGATTGTGAAGCCAAGTCCTCGAGAAGATTTTAACAAAGCTGTTGTGAATCGCTGCCCGCACAATTCTGAAGGATCTCTGGTGAAGCTTGCCCTTCCAGAACAAGCAAGGCCCCTCTCAGCTGCTCTTTTCGCTTGTATCACAGGATTTTCATATTGCGTGCGACGGTTTACGTGGTCTATGAAGTAAGTACCATACTGTGGATCGCTGATTTTTTCCCAGCCGTAAGGTAATTCATCATCTAAGCAATCTTCTAAACTTTTTTTTTGGAATTTTGAAAGACGTGGGTCTAGCCAATGAGAGGTGCCGGAACTATGACTGGAAGGAAAAGTCAGAAAGTGACTTAATTGACGAGACATTGCACTAATAATTCAAGTTTAGGAGGAACAATACCAGCGTGACGATATGACTGAATGCAAACAATGAAGTGACTAAGTGAAAGAGGGTCTGTTCCACGTTCCACCCCAATTAATTAGAAATTCAGTGATAATATCTACCAAACGTATGATTCAAACTTACAACTTATTTACATGCGTGAGTCATAAGTGTACCTGACGATGCCAATTAGTGATCTAATGTTTTGTTTATTGTTGTCATGACAAAAAAGGGGACAATATTACTAAGTTTATCCTGATAGTTTCAACCCGGTTGAATTTCGACCCGGTCGATTTTCAAGGTTAACTCTCTACCGTTTATCTCGCTCTTGTTATATCGAGTGAACCCTATTTGAATCCGATCGAAAGTGTTGACGAAATGTCAATTTGTTTGGTTGTATTTACTTGATTTTGCGGACGAATATAATCGAAAATGGAACAAGAACAAGTAATGACATTATGCACATATTTTTTTTAGAAAGAAAAGGTTACAAATGGGGTCTCATGGCCGCGTGCCTGTCAGGTCGCGAATCTGGGGAACCGGGTTCGATCCCGACCGACGCCAAATATTTAGAATTTTAAATGGCACAAAATTGATCCCTGTGGTGCACTCTCCACGCCAGCAATGAGTGCCCGTGAGGTGACGCCTGGTACGCGCCCGCACGGTGCAAATATTTCATCATTACCGATATCTGTGTGCAAAGCAGATTGGCACACCCAGCAATGGGTAATAAGCCATGATGATATATTTATTTATTTTTACAAATGAAAAATAAAACACGAAGTTTTGACTGGTGGGAAAACATTGTGCTACAATTTACAAATTCAGATTGAATGGAAAATTGTAAAGTCTAAAAGCACTTTTAATTATACAGGTTGTTAATTAAAAAGCGGGCCATAGGCGTTTAACATGGGAAATCAGTTTTTCTTTGCGCAAAAGTTCCTAATTAATTTTAGACAAAAGTGTTTCAAATAAAAGTTGTAGATAATTAAATTATACACCAGCATCGCTAAGCAGATTTTATTTTGCATGTTTAGTAACCTGTAAAATCCAAATTAAAATTCTATACATATTGCTCATTTGTAGTGATAGCCATGGAATTTAAACAAAATTACAAAGAAATCGTTTGAACTGTCAGAAATTCGATTTTCAAATAAAAATGACTGATAATTATATTCTATCCTAAGTCCTTAAAAATATTTTGTTTTTATAATCTACATCTAAATTATTGCTTAGATTTTATTTATTTTTATTTTGTAACCTGCAAAATCGAAATTCTGACAATTCAAACGATATGCATTTCTTTGTAATTTTGTTTAAATTTCATGGCTATCACTACAAATGGAGTAATATTTATAAAATTTCAAATTGGATTTTACAGGTTACTAAACATACAAAATAAAATCTGTTTAATGATGCTGGTGTAGAATTTAATTCTCTACAACATTTATTTGAAACACTTTTGTTTAAAATTAAATGGGAAGTTTTGCGCAAGGATAACCTGATTTCCCATGTTAAACGCCTATGGTCCGCTTTTTAATTAACACTCTGTATATGCGAGGTACTAAATACTAAATTGAAACCAAAATATAATTTTTTAAGCGACCCTTCCGAAATTGTAAGTTTTGAGAAAAAGATTGCTCTTTCACTATATTGTCTCGCTAGCTGTTGAGAATATGGAGTATTGTAAGCTTTTTTCGTGCTTAAGACCGATAATTTTCATTTCCTACATTAAGGAAAGAAAATACATTACTTCCTGATTCTGCCAAATGTTTGTTTTTGACATAATTCAATTCTAATCACGTACAATTTGACTGTTAAAATGCAGCTGACAGATAACCTCTAACGATAGTGAATCATACATGTAGGTACTTCGATCGGGTTGAGCGTTTATCCCGTAAAGTCAATCCGGTCGAATAAGCTCAACCCATTTGTATTTTAGAGTCGAGTTGAAAATTTCAATCCGGTTGAAAATGCGTTTATTCCGATCATTTCAACCCGCTAATTTCAATCGGGTCGATTCAACCCATTTTCGGGTTGAAACTATCGGGATAAACTAGGTAAATGTTTTGAAATGAGTTAGGGGTTCATTCCTCAATTATTAATCATAAAAATATCGCTGTAACTTGTCCACATTTGCGGTTCTATTATTAAAATTATGAGTCATGGATATATCGCATGATTGTTGCTTCTAAAATTAGACCAAAGTGTAAATATAAAAAATGTTTAGAATTAAAAACTGTATACAACATTAATTTAATCCCTAATATAAATAAGAAAATAGTAGACTAAGAGTGCCATGGAAAACAATGAAACAAAATACTTTCTTTTGATTTCCATGGCACTCTCAACGTCTGAATCTACAAAATTTTCATGCAAACTCTTATTTACTTTTTACTCGCAAATAAAAAACAAGCAACAAATTAGCTCTCGTTGTATGCAGTTTTAAATTCTAAACATTTTTGTGTTTACACTTGTGGTGATGCAGTTGTGGTTTAATGTTTGTGTTTGTTGTCATCGCGTCTATTTATAGATTTTTATAAAATTTACTCACTCTATAAAGTACACTTCTCCATTTTCAGTCATCGCCCTTTCCCATTTGGGGGGCAGAGGTCCCAATTCTTCGTTGTCAGCATTGTTTTGATTGTAGCTTGATTTATCGTTGTCTTCCTTATAATAAAGCGTGGCTGAAGAACGGTCAATCTGGTCATCGTCACCATCTATCCTCGAAGTATCTGATATAAGACTACTTATTTTTTCATGGCTCATGGTTTAACAGTCTTCTTGAGACAGATATGAGTAACACATGCCTGACATGAGTAACTTGGCAACTATGCATGAATACATTCCTCGGATATTTGGGGCGCTTACTTAAAAACAGAAAAAAAGACATAACTTTCTCGTTGCATAAATTAGAAAATGACAAGTATTAATAGAAAAAAAGTTTTCCGCGATTTAAATTTAATTAACGTTAAGATATTTAAACTAAATCAAATTTAAACAATCCTTTAATTACCTATTGGTTTTTCACTTATCAACCATATTTGACGTTGCGCTTTTCGAAAAAATGCACTGATATTTTATATTATTGTAACGAATCCGAGAATACTTAAAGTTTTTACGTCCTTGTCAAGCATAAACACACAACTGATTACGATAAGACTAATTTATATTTGTACCATACTTAAGTCACTTCATTACATCACTTGAATAGACACATTCTTTTAATTCAAAAATATATACAAAACAAGTATTAAAAGTTATCGTAAAATATGAACTCTACATCCGTTCATCTTTCTTAAATCAGGTCAACCAGTGTAGTTTTGTAAAGTTTAGAAAACCATGTAGCTCTTAGGAGGGGGGCATCTAGGGATAAATGATATTTAAACTTTCACTTCTCTTTATTTTATTAATTCAAACGTACAAGCATTTTAAAAGTAAGAATATGATGTACATAATCCTGTAGAATGTAATATTTATAATACTTTTCCTTTAGACCAACAGAAAATGATTAGAGAAAATAAAAAAGGTACGGCTGTTTCCTTGGGGGATTGTGATATTTCTCGGCCGTTCGGCCGGCAGTTACTTTCACTTCTGTTTATTTTTCCATCAATAATTCCATTTAAAAGCAAATATGTAAAAGCAATAATCTATTTCATTAAAGAATTTATTAAATACATTATGGTTTTGTGCAAATAACCCAAAATTTCAGGTAAAAAAGCAATTTGTAATAATGAGTACCCAACTGTCAAATTTGATGGCGGTAAATTCAACGTCTAACACATCAGCGTAAGTTGTGCTTAATTCTCAACTTATTTTTCATACACTAACGCTTTTGGTTAGAGTTTAAAATAAGGTCTTAGGCTTAAAAACAATCATTTTTCTGCTTTTTAATATGCGGCCGTGTACTTATTTCTCAATTTTAAAATAATACTTGTATAAAAATATTCTGCTAGTTCAATGTCCGTGTTCCCAATACATATTTAATTTTAACTTATTATTATGTGTCCTTTCATAAAAATAATACAAATGCTTCAAAAACTCAAAGCTTGCTATGATTCATAAAACAGAGCCTGTTTACATTTTCCTCTTCTAATCTAATCAGTTCTGTATGAAGGTAAATAATAATAAGTCGCTCTCTGTTCTTCATAGAATCGCAATGGAGGGAAAAGATTTGATGTTACTGTTTGTAATAATAACAGTAACTCTTTGTTACTGGCTTTTGGAGACAAAATATTTTCAATTAATCGGGTTAGTACCGTCTGTTTTTCGCTGTTATCTATATAGCTTATTGTGTTTGGACCCTGATTTTGTTATATATTAGTTTATCAGGTAGTAGATGCATGTTAATTGTTGATATGATTTTAATTAATGTTGCTTATGCTATTAAACTTCATATCACTTAATTTAAAACAGGTTTTTCAGTGATTGTTTGTTAAAATAGTTTGTATGTGGGTGCGAATGAGGATATAAATTTTACGTGGACACCAGGATGTAAGTTTATATTTTTTTTATTTGTATATAGAAAAAAGGAATTTTTAAAACGAATGAATGTGAAAATAAAATAATTTAGAATATAATGGCTCCGTGTTGTGATTTTGTGTGTACGCAAAACAGGTTTTGGGATGGGAAAACATTGATAAATAATGTAATTTATATGAGTAATATTTCAGGAATAAATGTATATGTTATTACTATAAGCAATTACCACAAAGTCAATCAAGTAGAATATCATTACTAGGATATCGATATTGGGAATATCGCGGAGAAGGAAACGAATACTTAGCAATAGCACTGCCAGAAGAAAGGAAAATATTACGGTTAAGAAAATCACCATGTCCTAACGGATTCAAAGAAAATATCAAAGATTGGTATTTACAAAATTTCCATACAGATTTTACAGAGGAAGCAAGAGCTGCCAAATTTGAGAAACTTAATCTGGAATATTACAAAATCCTAGTCTCATTAATCGGTGAATCTTATGTCCAACCATCCGAGGACGTTTTATTAATTAGGGACGAAATTTCCAAAATAAATAATATTGTTGCATCGAAACGCCCAGGTTTCAAAAAAAAAATATTTTGTGCATGATCTTAATGTAAGTTATATATTATTTGTTCCTTTATTTAATTGTGGTATGTACTTTTAGAGCACCGGAAGAAGAAAAGAGTTGCCTATTCTTGTGGTTCTCTACTAACCGATTACGCATATCTGCCTAGCGACTGGGAAATATCACAATTTGAGGGATCAACGTTTGCGGTGGAGATAAAACCGAAACAAGGTTGGATCCCGGAAAGAGAAAGGACTTATCATTTATGTACTTACTGCCTCAATCAATATATTAAGGTAATAATGGGCAACATTTACTATTAAATTATACAGGCTGTTTCCTTTAAAACAACCAGCGCTTTTTTGGACGAACTAACAACTTTAGAGAAAAATGTTTTATACCAAAAATGATCAAGAATAAGGGGATAATGTATCAATAGTAACAAACGGAATATTTAACCAGTGGTTCTCAAACGGTAGAACAAAATTATATTTTTTTAGTCCTTTAAATGGAATATTATTTTGTGATTTCAACGATATAAATATAGCATCGGGTTGTATAACAATTATTTCGAGAAAAATGGTATTAAAAACTAAAAATAATGGGGTCTCGTGGCCGCGTGCCTGGTCGCGAATCTGGGGAACCGGGTTCGGTCCCGACCGACGCCATATATTTCCAATTTTAAATGGCACATTCTTGACCCCTGTAGTGCACTCTCCACGCCAGCAATGAGTGCCCGTGAGGTGACGCCTGGTAAACGCCCGCACGGTACAAATATGTCATCATCATTACCGATATCTGCGAACAAAGCAGATTGGCACACTCAGCAATGGGTAATATGCCGTGATGATATATTTATTTATTTATTTAAATAATGTAATAAAAAATGGGTTTACTACTAGCGTAACTAGGCAACAGACCTTTCAATACCTGTGTATTGCATAGCTTATTGTAATATTATAACATTATTTCTAATACTATTTTTCTCGAGTAAAGTCATTAGTTCGCCCAAAAAAGCGCTGGTTGTTTTAAAGGAAACACCCTGTATATGTCCTTAAATTAGTTCGTTATAAATGAAATATTTTAGCTACGTTCCAGAACAATAATTATAAATACAAGGAAATATTAAAATTTATACCACAACAATTTTTAAACGTAACCGATATTTTTATTTGCTAAAAACCACTATATTTTTTAACTGTATTAAAAATAAACTATTTTTTACGCTGAAATGAATAAAAAAATCTGAACGGATATACAATATTTATAAATAATTATTTTATTAATCGGTTAACCTAACAGTTTTAAATAGAAAAAAAATTCATATATCATCACATATTTGTACCGTACGGGCGTCACCTCACGGGCACTCATTGCTGGCGTAGAGAATGCACCACAGGGGTTATTTTGTAAAATAAATAAATATATCATCACGGCATATTACCTATTGCTGGGTGTGCCAATCTGCTTTGTACGCAGATTTCGGTAATGATGATGATGATATATTTGTACCGTGCGGTCGTTTACCAGGCGTCACCTCACGGGTACTCATTGCTGGCGTGTCGAGTACACCACAAGGATTATTTTGTGTCATTTAAAATTTGAAATATTTGGCGTCGAGATCGAACCCGGTTCCTCAGTAAAGAAAGAAAAAGAAAGTATAGAATAAACCGGTTTTTGACAAAAACCGTTGAAATAATTACGTTGTGGTTATCGATAATTATTAACGGTTATTTTTTCGATATCTTGTTGTAAATGTAAGCGACGTTATATTTTTTTTATCATAATGGACGTTTATTAGGCGTCATTTAATCGCAACAAATAATTGATTCGGCATTGAAAATTTACAGTATTTTCCAGTTATATATATATTTTTTAAAGTAAATTACTGCTTAAAATTGATTACTAATTTAACTTTTTTATTTTTTTTAAAGCTTCAGAATGGCGAAACCTCAGGAATTAGTGAATATTGTCCAATGGATTTATTTTCGGGGTACGTTATTTTGCAAAACGTATATATGTGTAATTCTAAGCTACGCTGTTTTTAGCCAGCAATTACGGATGAATTTAGCAATAAAATCTTTATTGAGAACACCGCAAAATAATCTTAAAATATTTCAGGAAGGTGTATTAGTTTATGGCGAAAATATGGAACATAACTATACATCGATCTTAAATAATATTTTTACAACTGCTGCCGATAAATCGTAAGTACAAGAATCAAGAATGGTAAATGTAGGATGATCTCATGAATATGTTTGAATCTGGCCTGAAAATCACAAAATCTTAGTTGCAAAACGCATTTGAGCTACAACAACAATGGAATATGACACCAGCAGAAGTTGCTATGACAAAATGAATGCTGCAGTGGACCACAAAATATTTTACAATGTTATTTTACACGAATGTATAACAAAATAACAATAATAAATATATTTTATTTGACAGAAAGTTCAGTTAGACGCTGATCTTTTACTTAACCATTGCTGCATTATTTAAGGTGGTTCTATCATAACAGTCTCATACAAAAGTTTTGACAAATAAAATAATGGACCTTTTCAATTTAAAGAGATAGAAGATATGCGCAATGGGGATCTGCGCATAGTAAGAACAACTGAGTTCTATGGCGTTTGTTTCAAAAAATTTAGACGTAAAATGTGAGAATATCTCAGATAACTTTAAAAAATCTTATCGAAATAAGTTACAAAAGCTTTTATTGAAGGTAAAATGTCTAACGATGCAAATTTTCACCGAGAATACAGGTATTTTAATAACTGCAATATTTTTGACGTTTCGTTTGACAGCCCAACTGGCAGTTGTTCCCGCCATTTTCTTACTATTTGCAGCGATAGAAAGAGATAGCCCTTAAATTGAAAAGGTCCATTCAGGTTATTGTTAGGTAGTTTTTTGTACAAATTTGTCGTCTATTATCTGGGTTACTAGGAATAAAAATTGCTAATATATTTTCGCTCTATTTTGGTTTCAAATTTACCAGCTCACGGGTGGTAAACCTTTTTAAAAATTTGCATACATGTATAAAAACTCATGAAAAATAACATAAATTTCATTAAAATCTGTCGTAAATGCTTGTAGTGTTGGAACCACCTTAAGGGTGTGTTTAAATCAGGCCCAAGGTATAGTTATTGTTTAAAATGTGTACGCAAAGTGCCTCTGCATCTTTTTAAAACCATGATCAAACAACAATTAATCTCAGATCGTTTTTATTTAATCGGCAAGATTTAAAACTAAAATTTCTGTAGTCAGAACTAATACCATATTTCATATTTTGACTTTATACCTTTTGTTTTACTTTACTGTATGTTTCTATGCAATATTCTAATATTTTTTTATATATTTTTTCTGAAACACATTTGTGTTACAAATCCCAAATTTTGAGTCCTTTTTTATTTAATTTGAGTGAGAATTTTTAAACATTACTTGAAAATTTAATTTTACCGGATGTGACGTAGGAGGAGCTGATGACATTGACATTCATTCAATGTATTATTATGTGTATACGCGCACTTTGGAGCAGCGAAGAGCAGAGCAACGAGGCGACTATTTACGCTCTTCGCGTCGCTCAAAGATAAAACTTGTAACAATAAAAAATAATAAAACTAACACAAACATGACAGTTGACAACGCGTCAATGGCAGAAAAAGTGTTTCTTGTTAACGATGTTATTTTATGTGTAAAATTTGTTAGAAATGCATCAGTTTCTCGTACGTAACAGACCACGTGATGTCTTTTTAGCGCCAAAATAAATTGCAAGAAAACTCGATTGTTTTACAATATACCCGTTATATTTTGGCATAATTCACAATGTTATTACAATTTTTACCTTAAATTTTACTACATTAGAATACCCCATTGAAGGGAAAAATGGACGAAAATATTATGTTCCAAAAACTTGTTTCAAATAACTTATGTTTCTAATTTCTTTTTAAAATTGTGAAGAAACTAAAAACATAATAAAAAATGAATTTGCATAAAACTAGAATCCCATGTTAAATCCCTATGTTCACTTCTAACCGCCACCACCCGATATGTACTTGATCAGTTTCTATATTTTTTTGTTACATCAACACTATTTATTTTGTTTATTATTATTGTGTATCTATATAAAATTTATTTTGAATCCATTTCTTCTATTTTATGTTTAATATTTTTCTGAATATTGACTTTAAACCAGGGCAAAAAACCGAATTTTTTAAACCGTTTTTAAAAAGAAAGAGAAAGTGCATTTTTTCACTTTAACTAATATAATAAAAGTAATTATTTTTTACACTAAAATGAAAACTTTTTGTTTAACGCAAAACACAATTTATATAAATACGATTTTTTTTGTTGTTTCCTGAATGATTTTATTAACCGGTAAATCTAACTCTTTATTAAACCGGTTTAAAAAAAAACAGTTCGCGATTTCAGTTAATTATTAAAGGTTATTTTTTCGGTTTCTTGTCCCGTTTAAACATGTACAGGGTGGTAATGAGTACAAATTGTTACAAATTTATAATATATGTACGGGATGCAAAATAAACTAACTTGTACTAATAAATTCTTATCCAGACACGTACCGTTTTCGAGCTACAGGCTCTTAAAAGAATAATTATTTACCTTATTTTAGTTGGCTGTGACCTATCACTTCAGTTATTATTATTAATTAAAAATAAGGTAGGTAATTACACTTAAGAGCCTGTAGCTCGAAAACGGTGCGTTTCCGGATATGAGTTTATTAGTAAAGTTGGTCTATTTTGCATACCCTATAAATATGTAACACGTATTCATTAACATCTGTATTTTATCGAATATATGTCGAAGCCTAAAGTGTAACTTCTAATTAAAATGTTGTATTTTCAGCGTTGATGAATTCTGTGATCTCATTAGAACCGCATTGCTCAAGCAACTTTATATCCCTGATGTACATAAATTCTCACCATACTCCCATGAAGTTACATACACTCTTAACAAAAATTACGCTTCGTTAACCGATAAAGCTTGCGATCTAAATCGATATGCGCTTCCTAAAGGATGTGTCTTAGACAGAATCTTAAACTTGCAAGAATTAGATTCATGGGGAACAAATATAGTAGCAGATTATTTAAATCAACAACCAGTTTCCTATAGAGAAAATATTTACGGTCATGCTATTAGTCTTATCAACCGTGCGAGAAGTAATCGTACGTTATTGGATTGCGTTAATTGTTTCTTTGGGGAGGAAGAAAATAACGATTTGATTATACAAAAATATTTAATGTCTGCTATTGCCAAAGATTGCTCCATGATGATCACGTTTAGAAAATTAAAGCTTGGCATTGCTAATAGTACAATTCCAAATGAGAATATAATTAAAACTAATTCAGGAACTTATGCTTTCAATATTGGAGTATTTGATTTATATCCAAAACCTTTAACATGTATTTATAAGCATGTTCGTAAAAGAAATAAATTTGTTCAAATGCATCAACATATTACAAACGGCAATGATGGTTGTATACAATCATTTAATAAATGATTATATTAATTTTATTCGTATCTTATACATTTTATTAAATTTAACATTTATTTTATTGAACCTCGAATAAAATTAATTTTAATCATCAGTTAAATGGATTTTTTGTTACTGTTAGATGCAATTAATCACAATTTATTGTAACCAAACACTATTTTAACAAACCTTTATATTATTGTCACTTCATATACAAGTATACCTCAATTTATCTCGTTCGATTTACGTCGGTTTTTGCTAGGACATTAACAAAATAATTTAAATCATGTGCATTTTTTTTAAATGTTAAATAAAATATGGAAGCTGCGCAAATCACAAATTGTCACAAAATTTCTCGGAATTACTAAACTACGTAAATTGAGGCATTGCTGTATTTTATATTATTTTATGTATTTATATTTTATTCCAATTTATTATTGTATCCAATATTTTAGACGAGTAATAAAACATGACTAGTCCTTCAATTTTATAGTTTGTTATTTCGAATTTTTAATGTTCAACCCTAGGAATTATTTAAGTGGTGATTGGTGGTTGTGGCAATATTTTAAAAGGTCTTTCCGTTCACAACAGCAAAGCATGCCATTTTAGTGCTACACACAGGGTTGGGAACGACCATTACTTTTATTTAACATCAAGATTTTTATATGATGTACATTTAGAAGTGTTTTTTTGTTAGATTTTGTTACGAATATTAATATAACAAACAAATGGCAGCCAGAACAAAACATTATACTAAACACATCGGCATATGGATGGAGGTTTGAAAATTGGAATTTGTAATTGAGGTTTGGTTGTTGTATTTTTGTTTACAGCAAGTCGAGTTGCAGTCTGATCCTGAATGTTATAATTCTGAAATTCCTGTTTATAATTTAATTATTGAAAATTTACCCGAACCTTTGGTCGATGTAAGTTTATATTACATGTATTCAGGAAAATTTAATATGTATTTTTGAAAACTTACAGCCTTTAGCCTTAACGGACAGTGAATTTGCATCTGAAGAGGATGAGTTAGTATTTGAATTATCTGACAGCAGTGATGGAGTAAGTTTTCATAAAATCAATAAGTTTTTAAGAATTTAACAATTTGAGGATTCATATTTGAAAATTTTTGCAGTTCGATGTAGAGAAAGAGTTATTATTTGATTCGTCTGGCAGCAGCTGTGATATAGTAAGTTTTCATAACATCAATAAGTTTTTAAGAATTTAACAATTCCGGAGATTTTTAAGTGTTCATATTTGAAATTTTTAGCAGTCCGATGAAGAGAAAGAGATATTATTTTATCCGTCTAGTAAAAGCAGTGAAACAGTAAGTTTTCATAACATCAATAAGTTTTTAAAAATTTAACAATTCCGGCGTTTTTTTACGTATTCATATTTGAAAATTTTAGCAGTCCGTTGAAGAGAGAGACTTATTATTTGATTCGCCCTTCAGCAGCAATGAAAGAGTAAGTTATCATAACATTAATAAGTTTTTAAGAATTTAACGGCGGCAAATGAAGTTACTAATGAAATATCGGAAAGTTTTACGTATTCATATTTGAAAATTTTTGTAGTTCGAACTGTTAGAATAGATAATTTAATAAATAAATTGTAAGTTCTTACAATTAGTGACGAAAGTTTAAAATAAAATTTTGGAGAATTCAACGAGCGGTGAACGAATGCGCAAATTTTAGCAATTCGAACTGCAATAATAGGGAATTTATGAATATATTACAGGAATTTGCGTGTATTAATATTTTAAGTTTATTTCAGTTTGCGACAACAATATTTGTTCTGAGGAGGAAAGGGGCCCACCAATATTTTCAATTTGAAAACAGCGCGCAACACTTATTATCACATTTCAGATTTGATTATTAAATAATGTTAGCAGTGAACATAGAATAATGTTCCAAATAAGTTAATATATAATTGTTTATAATGAGTTTTTTAAATTTTTGTTTAAAATTACTGGCCAAGTAAGTGGTCAATATGGCGAACGAGAGTTGTCGGCTCGAAAGTGAATTGGGCCACTTCTCGTCACGTAGCTAGACTAGAGATCGTCGCGTATTTGGTGTATGCTAACCTAGCGCCGCGATTCGTGTTATTGATTACATTTTATATGTTTTGTATCTTAAATTTTGTTTCAAAATTCAACAAATTCTTGAAATGATGTGTGCGTGAAGCTGTAGATAAATGAAATCATAATGAATTCTAATTATAATCAATGTGCTTGTCAAGGTGCGAAAGTGGGGGTAAAGAAAAAGTGTTGAATCGTATATTTTTATGTTTTACTTGTAAAATATGTGTAAACATAGATTTTGGTAAAACACAACCGCTGCCGAGATACCTACCTAAATATAATTTGATTATAGTGTTAATAATTCTTTGTGTGTTTAATAATTGTTTTACATTGTATGATGAAAGCACTGGTTGTCGTAATAGCAGAGTTGCTTTCCGTGAACACGGTACTATAAATAATTACTCGTGTTCATTATTGCTGATAAATCCGAAATGTGAAAATAAGGATATTGATAATTGTGACATTGTGAATATTAAGATTTATTGTGTTTTTGTGTAATGTAATTGTAATAATATGACACCTAACAAAATGGTATCGAAGGTAGAAAAGACAAGCTGCAGTTATACCAATACGTCGAGATCGAATTCATCTTTGAGTGAAAAATGTGTGGCAAAAGAGGAGTTTCACTTCGAAGTGCCTCCCGAAGCACCTGTTTTCGAACCCACAGAACAGGAATTCCAGGATCCCTTGGCTTACATCAACAAAATACGACCCATAGCAGAAAAATCAGGAATATGCAAAATAAAGCCTCCTCCTGTAAGTCATCCGTTTGTTTTATACGTAACGTAATTACAATCAATCAAGCATTTGGGGTAAGTTTCCATATTAAGTGTTAAATATGTTTTGGTCTAAGCTTCAAAATAATATGGAGGTTTGCTTTTTAAAATGGTTGATCCGTGTTTAGGGCTTTTGATTTCTTTTGTTCTGAGTACTTTAGTTTACATTATCGAAATTACTTTCAGCATTGGCAACCTCCCTTTGCGGTGGATGTTGATAAATTAAGATTTACACCTAGAATTCAACGTTTGAATGAACTAGAGGTTTGTTATTTAATATTGAGTAATTATTTGCATCACTTATTAAATATCATTTTAGGCCAAAACACGCGTTAAATTAAATTTCCTCGACCAAATAGCAAAATTCTGGGATTTGCAAGGATCGTCCTTAAAAATTCCTATGGTAGAAAGACGTGCGCTGGACTTGTCTTCTTTACACAGAATTGTCCAAGAAGAAGGTAAGCTAGCTTGTGCTAATAACAATTTTGATTCTGAAATAACTGCATGTATAGGAGGCCTAGAAATATGTTCAAAAGAACGAAAATGGTCGAAGATAGCTGCCCGTATGGGCAACCCACAAGGAAAAGGAATCGGGACTATTTTAAAGAATCACTACGAAAGAATTTTATATCCCTTTGACGTTTTTAAGCAGGGCAAAACATTAGCGGACATTGTAAGTAATTAAATTAAATATTTGTAGTTATTCGGAAATCATCAAGGGATCACTTGTCCTTGGCGTATTGATTTTAATTATATAATATGTGCATTTTTTTCTGCCATATATGATGCGATGCACAAACTAACATGGCAAGAGTATTGTAAACGACTTACAAACAATTATTGGCATGCAAATTGCCACACCTAGCAACGGGATAAAGACGAGCAAATAATTTAACATTGCATGATTGTAGAAAATCGAGCCTAAGGATGAGACAGATGTTAAGGTCGATAAAGATTATAAGCCCCACGGAATTATTAGCCGGCAGCAAATTAAACCTCCTCCAGAGAAACATGCAAGACGTTCGAAGCGGTATGAATCTACAGGTAGCTCCCCCTCATCATCTCCTGACAAGATCGAGGTAAAATAATTTCTGCATTCCTTTTGTTTTTTAGCTGTAGTCATTATTTTATTTTCCATCTATTCTGTTTCAAAATCTTTTAGTTCTTTCAAGTATTTGTTTTGTTTAACTAACACATTTTCGTTTCCTTGCAACTAACTCTTTATGTTGTAGCTAGTGAGCTATAGAGACCTGAGGATTATAAAATAAAATTACAGATATAAATGTGTAGTTTTGTTTAAAAATTTGACTGGTTTCGAGGCTTGCTCTATATTTATTTAGGGCTGGATTGCAGAGTATCCAGAATAGTAGAAATTGCAATTTTTTTGTTGTAATGTCTTATTTTAGCTAAAATATGATAAGGAAACACAAAATTGGAGCGCGGAAACAGGTATTTATATATATTTTAAAAAATTCTGTCAAAAACAATATCTAACGCACAGTAATGTTTTAAGAAAATTTTTAAAAATCCTAACAACAATACCTAACGCATACCAGGCACACACATTCGACATCGCTCGGCCCACTATCTTCATGTTAGTTCACAATAGTTTGACAGATGAACGCAAAATTATAAATAAAAAATGTTATAAAACGTAGGATAAGAAGGAAAATAAGACATAATTTTGCAAATATACATTAATTGAAACAGTATTATTCGTATGAAAGCGCAAATACCTACTTAAACATGGAAATATATGTAGTTCATCTAACCTAATTTATTTCAGAAAAAATGCTAAAATCTATAAATATAGCTTTCCGCACCCAATTTTTAGCGGTATTTAGTGTTTTTAATGGTTTACCAAGTATATATAACCATTAATATAAAATTCTTGAATTCTGGATAAACTGCAATTTAGCCTTATTTAGTACATAGTATCTTTTTTGGGTTATGTTTGTATATATCACTGGTACGCTGTGTCGTTCATTGCACAATTTTCTCAGTGAACAAAGTGTACCAACGACGGATATTAATAATGATTTAAATTCCAAATGTTTAGAGCACTCCCTTCATTCATATGCTTTTTGAGGGTACCTTGTTTTGCGTATAGCTTGTCACTGGTGTGTATGTGTTTGCAGTGTAAAGATTTCAGTATTTCAAGTGATGGCCAAAATAATAAAGAGCTTCGTCGCTTACAGTTCTTTGGGGCTGGCCCGAAAATGGCTGGCTATAACCTGAAAGTAAAGGATGAAAATAAAACTCGAGGAAAGAAAGCTAATTACGACTATGATCCCGTAAGTTGGAAGTTTGTTTTATTAGGGATTTAGCATTATCTTGACCCATTTTTAACTTTACATTTAGACTATTCATAGTTAAAAGTGGCTGAAGATCTAATCCCGGTTTTGTATTTGTGCGGTGAAGGTTTGCTTGGTAATCATCTTTCGCTGTAGTTCTTGTCCTCCAGCATTTCCTAATCTAACATTTGGTTGCAGCTCGCGAAGTACGTCTGCCACAACTGCGGCCGTGGCGATATCGAGGAGTCCATGCTGCTCTGCGACGGCTGTGACGACAGCTACCACACCTTCTGCCTCCTGCCCCCCTTGTCCGAGATCCCCAAAGGAGACTGGCGGTGCCCCAAGTGCGTCGCTGAAGAAGTCTCCAAGCCGATGGAGGCCTTCGGGTTCGAGCAAGCGCAGAGGGAGTACACCTTGCAACAGTTCGGGGAGATGGCCGATCAGTTCAAATCGGAGTACTTCAATATGCCTGTACACGTAAGAATTTTCTCACGAGATTGTTTATTCAGAGCAGTGTAGTGTTGCAATAATAGAAATACTTGTTGTTTTATCAGCTGTTTATAAACACAGTGAGGTAATCAAAATATTGTAGAATTGCTCATTAATGTATATCATAAACTCATACATGACCTTGAAATCTTTTTACTTGTGTTAAACTAGAAAATTAATGAGTCATCTTTAATTAATTTATTTTGTCTGTGTTAAAATTATTTTAATTAACGCATTTTTGAATTTTTCGTAATACGCCCCTGGTTTTATCATTATTTTTATCATAATTTTATTAGTGGTTGACTGCGCAAGCGCTTGAATTTTAAACCAGTGCCCCTCAAACGTCAATAGACCGTATTATTAACTATAGCGCATCTGCCGGCAGATTTATGAAATAAAAGAAGCGTGCCAGGGTGACAAACTATTTTTTTAGTTTTTCCAATAAAGTTGGCAATACTAACTTTTTTTCTCTTCTCTTTCTCTTCTTCGGAAAAAAAGGAAAATATATCCCTTCTTAATTAATGGATTCAAATCACAGTCCTGGAAGCAACAATAGTAAACAGGCATAATAGGGGATTACAGCTCAATCGAATTAAGTGAAATTAGTAAAAAATAGTGAAAGTATATGCTTAACAATGAATATTAATAAAACTATTTAAATTAATGTACATAAAGATGAAAAATAATGTACTACTCTTGCCCTACGGATTGTCACCCCAATTTTTTTTACTGAATATAGAAGTATATAGCCTCCTTAATATTCAGTTAAAATTTGAAACAGAAACTATTTAAATTAATGTACATAAAGTTGAAAAATAATGAACTACTCTTGCCCTGCGGCTTGTCACCCCAATTTTTTTACTGGATATAATAGTATATGACCTATGCCAAACCTATGACCGCCTATTATCAAACAATTAAAGAATTTTACAATAAATTAGCTATAAAATATAAAATATCTAGCAGTAAGTTTTATACTTATGAAGTATGTACCTAGCCAGTCCTCAAAAGCTAAGGGATCCCAACTTGGAAGGTAACGGGAGTGGATACCGATTAAGACCAATCGAAAAATATTCCCGTCCACGCAATTTTCGTTATCCTATAATTACGGACAGTAAAAAAAATTAACATGAACTTATAATATTTTGACTCGTGAAATAGAAAAGAATATATTAGGGGATTACAGCTCAATCGAATTAAGAGAAATTATTAAAAAATAGTGAAAGTATATGCTTAACAATGAATATTAATAAAGAAATAAAATGATATAATTGAAATATTTCAGAAATAAGGGGATTTTTGTTTTAGCAGCTCGTCACTCATATGAAATCCATATATATTATTTTGATTGGCGACTCAAAAACTACCTATAAATATATAACGAATATCGAGTTAGGGGCGGAGCCTACTACCAATGGAAGTAGAGAAATTTAAATAGCGGGGGCATGGCTATCAGTCTAGTAGTGCAATTCTCAAACAGTTTTTATTTGAATATAAATATTTTGCATTACACTTAATAATTTAAATACATTTCCAATTATAAATCATGTCGACTTGTACAGTATAATGATATTAATTTATTTTTTATAAATATAATTTAGAAATAGCATATATTTCAAGAATATTTAAGTCCACGAAGAAAATTGTTTGATATAAAAACTTATATACGTGACGTCACATCTATATTTTCAAATTTCGGAGGACTATAACTCGCTTGTTAATAGGAATTTTTTCACCGGATTTTCACCGACAGTCTTAGTTTTATTTATACGTTCAGATGAAATTATAAAAAAAAATGGTGGAATCCCCTATTAAAAAAATATATTTCACGCTTTACAAAAAAATGACAACAACAAAACATTAGTTTGGGGTTATCTGTCAGTAACAGAAGAGTAAATAGGCGCTTAAAATTTTTAAATTTCAATGTTTATTTTATTGATTATTTATATATTAAGGGCAGAATCCAGTAGTTAAACATGAAATGAAACTTGCGAGAAAAAATTATCGTTCATTTACGTCTACATTAAATAATATTTTGCTTTAAAAATACAATTTTCCCATAAGATAACATCGGTTACATGTCCGCTGTACTCCCAAGCATATGATTGGTGCATTCTGAGCATGCGCATTGAGATAGTAATATGGTCTATTACTTATTCCGCCAAATACCATTCTGCCGCTTTTCATTTCATACTTGTAAATGGTGTTGCTGTTGATATTACAGGATGCGACAGAGCAACCTCCCTAGTTTTGAAGGTGAATGGGCCCGTCCACCAATTTTTTTAAATGTTTTTTTTTATGAAACTTCATAACAAAATATATATGTTAATAAAAATTCGGTTTAAAAATTGTTTTCGGTATTGCTAAAAAAATCTTTTTAAAAGTTAGCGCGGGCCAAGGAATATCGTCTCCGGGAAATTAAGCGTCCACTAAGTGGGCTGAAACCAGATATGCTTCAAGACCTGGAGCAGACTTACATACCTTCAGAATTGATGGCACCTGCCTGATTTCCCTGCGTCGATGTTTTCGGGTGTTCGAGCAGTCCATCGTTGCCCACGTCCTTTCCTGACAATAGAACTGAGCCACATGTGGAAACCGGTAATTCTCGGAACACGACACGCCCAATCTACCATTACGAACTCGATTCCCATTGGTCCTCATTAGCTCTGCTCATCTACCGTATCTTTAGATTAGTATATAACTGTCTTCTCGGCCTTCTGTCGTCACTTGGTTTATTTGGCCTCTAGCGTGGTTTACACGTCGGGTAACCTTGTAAACTGAGTCTGCCTCCTTGTTGCTTAAACTCGGCCTCTAGCGTGGTTGACACGTCGGGTAACCGTGTTTAAGACAGTACTATCCCCCTTGCTCCTGAAGATGCCCCATATGACTGCGGGCGAAACGTTGAGCTCTGACTCAAAATATGTCACAGTCCATTCCCGGAAAACGAATATTTCTCAATAGAACCTATTTCTCTAAAGTTTTTTTACGAACAACGTAATCGATTTTCGGACCAGAACTGTTTGGCGAGGGGGTATTTAGAACCGAGTACCAAACGCGCACGGAGGCGGCAAAAGCTCGTTACTCTTTCGTCCACATTATGCTTACGATTGAATTTTTTACAACAGAAACTTCCCATCCATCTGCTTCCATAGACTCACTAGCCTTTTACGACCTCTACTCGACTCACGATGCTATAAGTAAAATAGGGAGGTTGCTCTGCCGCACTCTATACTTCTCTGAAAGTTCTTTTTCTGTCCAAATATCAACGTACATTATTTCTGTAATATTTATGTTGGGCTATGCGATTTTGTCGTTTTTACATTTTATACTCACAGGTGGCGTTGATAGTACCTCTCTGAAATTCTACTATCCTAATTCGCGAATAAAATCACCGGTGGCGGCGCTGTTATCAACCAAGATGTCGGATGATTGTCGTACTATCATTTACAAACGTGCTTGTTTACATGTTATAAACGCAGATTTCAAAAGTGTTTTATTCTATTTTTAAAATATTTTGGCAGGTTTTATTTTACTGACTGATAAGTTTGAAGATTAAGTTTCAATGTTATTATTTCAATTTTGTGCATGGACGTTTCAAAATTTGTTTATTTGCAGATAAATATGACAATGTTCTTGGGAAATAATCTTCACCTCTTATAAAGAGAATTATTTAAATTTTTAAATTTCAATAATTCTTCAAGGAATTTTAAGTAGAAAATTGAGTAAATGAAGAAAAAATCAGGAAACTAACAGTCTTTAAATAAGAAAGTGTAAAAACAGGTTAAGGATGAAACAGATTTAAACTGGAGAGTAGTCTTCAAAAAGTCTGATTTTAGTCAATACCTATGTATTGAAGTAGTGAATGAGCATGTAAAATAGAAATAATAAAACAAAAGCTTACTGTTCACAAACAACAACCAAATAAAATAACACTAGCCCAAATAGCGTTTTCAGTGAAGTACGACAACAAATAGTTCTTATTTTGCCACTAGATGGCTACGGCTTAATTTTATTCGCAAATATCGCGCGTTTACGAAAAAATATTTAAAATGAAATTCATGGCATATATTTATTTATGTTTATCTATTGTTTTTATAGTTTCTAATAGCGCTTTCTTTATTTACCACTTATAGAAAAGATTTATTCATGAATTATTAATTGAATTGTTTTATTAGATGGTTCCGACACAATACGTTGAAAAGGAATTCTGGCGTATTGTATCATCAATAGATGAAGATGTTACGGTAGAATATGGCGCAGATTTACACACAATGGACCACGGTTCTGGATTTCCAACAAAAACATCGTTGAATTTGTATCCAGGGGACCAAGAATACGCGGATTCCAGTTGGAATTTGAATAACCTTCCAGTTTTGGAGGGGTCTGTTCTTGGACACATTAACGCTGACATTTCAGGAATGAAAGTAAGAAGAAATTTCTTATCTAACGTTTTTAGCCCCGCGTTTCAATCTGTCGGTATATTACATAACCAAACAAATAGGGCATTCATTTACAAAAACGAAAGTATAAAATACATTGATTAGATTGAAGCAATAGCTCAAGAAGAATGGAAAATAACGATAAATTAAAATTAAATATAAAATAAATTGTGTGAATAGTTGTGCTGCCACCTACAAAAGTTTGGCGTGGACGCTTCTAATGGACATCCACTTTTTCACTGCACTAGTTTAATGTACTTGAAACAAATAAATTATACAAAAAAATAATATTCATTACAAAATTGGCAATAATTTTTTGAAAAAACGAAAGTCAAAACAATATCTTGAAGTCATATTTGAATACGTTCCTTTCTTTACTGCAAAACTATTGAGTAGTACTGTAAGTACAAAGTGTACATTTTATTATTTTTTGTTATGGTGGAGGACTGTAGAAAAAATATTGTGTGTGTTTCGAGCGCAAATGAACATTGTCGATTTCGAGAGAATGTCGCGCGTCAACAATCTCTCAATCGACAATGTCCCATTTTGCGCTCTTAATACACAAATAGCTACACTATTATTCACAAAAGATGACTATTCAGGGTCATTTGTTCGAAGAAATAATACACATCACTTTATAGCAGTAGCTTAGCAACATTTTGTATTAGAAAGAGAAAGATTATTTGACCTATGTCTATTTAATTTATGTGGTGTGACAGATATACGTAAATAGTGGCATTACTTTATAACACACTATAAGTAATAATGACATATGTCGTAGAATTACAGATACCTAATTATCTACTACACTGCCCTCTGTGCTAATATTTACCCAGTGGCGTAGACGTTTAAATCAAATTATTATTTCTTGGTTTATAAATTAAGTCTATGTTTTTGTAGTCTGCAAAAACATAAGTGAAGAACATAAATCTTTCAGAAAAGCAGTACTTAGAAAGAAACATAATTTTCAAATGAATTATTCTTATTTTTTCAGTTAAAATGTGTCCATAAATATTTCATGTTGCACGCCTATGCAAACGAAATACAATGAAATTATCTGCAAGTAATATTATATCAGACAGCTCACAAATGACCTTGAATAGTCATCTTTCGTGAATAATAGTTTATATACTAGCTGTATATTTGCTTAACTTAATATTCACGCGCTACAATATATTTGTAATAAATTTGTTAGGTTCCGTGGATGTATGTGGGTATGTGCTTCGCCACATTCTGCTGGCACAACGAAGACCATTGGAGCTATTCCATCAACTATCTCCATTGGGGCGAACCTAAAACTTGGTACGGCGTCCCTGGCAGCAAAGCCGAATTATTCGAAGAAACCATGAAATCAGCAGCTCCAGAATTATTTCATTCACAACCCGATTTGCTTCACCAACTTGTAACAATTATGAACCCCAATATTTTAATGAACGCAGGCGTTCCTGTCTTCCGCACGGATCAACACGCGGGGGAATTTGTTATCACTTTTCCTAGGGCGTATCATGCAGGGTTCAATCAGGGGTATAACTTTGCTGAAGCTGTGAACTTCGCCCCGGCGGATTGGTTGAAGATGGGACGAGAATGCATTTCACATTATTCGCATCTGAGACGGTTCTGTGTGTTTTCGCACGATGAACTGGTTTGTAAAATGGCTTTAGACCCGGATAAATTAGATTTGACCGTCGCTGCTGCAACATATCAGGATATGCTCATTATGGTGGACAACGAGAAGAAGATGCGGAAAAGTTTGTTAGAGTGGGTAAGTTAAAGAAGAAATGTAGGTATTTGTGTCGCCACATTCATAATTATTTATTTTATTGCAACTTGCCATATTTCTGTAAAACGATAAAATTTTATACCTAAATATTATATTTGTTTACCTTAACCCTATGCTTGCGGGAAATTACTGCATACATTTGCTATTGGTTTGGCCTCAGGCCCATGTGATGTTTTTAAATAAATATATCACCACGGCATATTACTACCCATTACTGGGTGTGCCAATCTGTTTTGTACTCAGATTTTAGCGAGCACTCATTGCTAGCGTACAGAGTGCACCACGGTTCACTTTTATGCCATTTAAAATTCGAAACTCGGTTCCCCAAATTAGTGACCAGACAGACATACGGCCACGAGACCACTTGATGTAATATTTATATAAAATGGATGTGTTGCGAAGAGCATTGAGTGAAATGGATGGTGTACAAATTGGTGAAAGTATTGTGCCTGCGTTAACGTATGCGGATGATGTAGTTGTTTTAGGTGAAAATGAAGAACAACTCAGAAGAATGAGAGAGAATACATGTAGTTGGAAGAAGTATGAATCTGGAGTTGAATGTTGATAAATCCAAGGTGTATTTGAAAGGAGTAAAATGGTGGCTGTGTGCAATGTGCAATCCAACGGACAGTTAGGGCACGCTGTTTATAGAAAACCCACCCACACTGATAGGTATCTCAATTTTAATTCTCACCACCATCCCTCGCAGAAACTCTCAGTAGTCAACGCTCTCGTACACCGTGCCATCAAAATCTCTGAACCTAATATCCTACAGCAGGAGCTTGACCACATCAGACATAGTTTAATCCAGAACAACTATGACGTAGAATTAATCAATAATGTAATTCATAGACAATTAAACCCTTTACCCAAAAAAACCCGTGGATAACTCGTTCGAAACATTTGTATCTATCCCTTACATTAAAGGATTCTCGGATAAAATAGGTAGAATTCTTAATAAAAACAATATTAAGGTCTTTTTAAACCTCCACAAAAAATCTCAGAAATACTCCCCCAAACTAAAGATAAACGCGAACCCTTGTCGTCACCCGGTGTTTATAGTATTCCTTGTTCTTGCGGCACAGTATACATAGGTGAAACAGGAAGGAGTGTTCACACTAGATTGTCAGAACACAAACGCTGTCTGCGTAATGGTATGGTATTAACATCTGCGGTCGCAGAACACCAACACAACACAGGACATAACATCTTATTTGAAAATTCCCGCATTTTAGCTCCTGTCCCTGAGTTTTACAGACGTAAATACAGGGAAACTTTAGAAATATGGAAACATCCTAACATCAATCGGGATGATACGATTATGAATGTGGCCGAGGCGAAAGAAGTGTGCTTAGACAGGAATGTGTGACGAAGGATGATTGTTTCGTAACTATTATTGTGGTTCGGTTGCGGTATTTCGCTACCGAAAATCGGTCACTTTAATATGTTAAGAGTGAGGAATATATGTTGTACCTATGATGTCAGGTTAGTAAGAATGTTGTTGAAAGAGAGAGTGAATATTTTTTGGTTGATGTAATTTTTATTCTTTCGGGTTTATGCTAACCCACTAAGTGGGAAATGCGTGATTTTATGTATGTATGTTATTACATCTTGTAAGATTTAGATGAAATAAAAATTGAAGCAATACATTTAGTCCTCTCATGTTCGAAGTACAAAGCGCGAAGGTCATTTATCCTAATTTAATACGTTCTTTTTACTGTCTTCATGTAGTCACAGAGACAGGAGCCACGTTTTAAATTTCTTTTCCGTTTTTGGAAAATAATAAATCTGTCTATATTCTCCAAAGGGCTCAATATAATTACTTTGACCCTGGGTCTCATCCTCCTCTTCCACTACGTCAGTAGACTGAAATAATTTTTTTCATACATTGTCATGTCAGAAGATATTTACTTTGTATCTTCAAACTGGTAGTAGTGTGACAATATTTTTATGTGACGATATAATGAATAATATATTTTTTTAAAAGTAGATAAATATCACAAACATAAAAGTTATAGTCTCTTAGGCCCAGTTGCAGTTATAGGGTTAAACTTGCTGAATGAATAGTTTTATATTTATCGTTTACGATAAATGGCAAAATGAATGAACATTTTTTGATTGTTTTGTATGTTTAGGGTGTAACTGAGGCCGAACGCGAAGCCTTCGAATTACTGCCAGACGACGAAAGGCAGTGCGAAGTATGCAAAACAACTTGCTTCCTATCAGCGATGACATGTTCTTGTAATTCCGGAAGTTTAGTGTGTCTTCGCCACTACACATCTTTATGCAATTGCCCACCGGAAAAACATACACTCCGTTACCGTTACACACTAGACGAGTTACCATTAATGTTACAAAAACTTAAACTTAAAGCGGAATCATTTGATAATTGGGTATGTCAAGTAAAAGATGCCCTAGATCCAAACACACCTACAACAATGGACTTATCCGCTTTTAAAGAGTTACTCCACGAAGCAGAAGTCAAGAAATTCCCCAAATCAGATCTTCTGCAAACGTTAACAATGGCCGTAGAAGATGCAGATAAATGCGCTAGTGTCATCCACCAACTAGACTTGAACAAAATGCGCACCCGAACAAGAAACTCAGCTGATACCAAATATAAACTAACAGTAGAAGAACTGACTCTCTTCTGTGAAGAAATTGATAGTTTAGCATGTACATTAAAAGAAGCAAAAAGTGTAAAAGATCTACTTAAACAAACACAAGATTTCCAAAAAGAAAGTAATCGTTTATTAGGACAAACTTTATTAGAAATAGACGCAAATGAATTAGAAACTTGTATAGATTCAGTATCAGGATTATGTATTGAGTTACCTGAGTTAAGACAGCTACGTAATAGATTAAGTCAAGTAAACTGGCTGAAAGAAGTAAAACAAGCCCGATCTAAATGTGAATGTATGACAGTTACTACTCTTCGCACACTTCTTGCAACAGGGATTGCTCTACCAGTTGATACTGCCTTAGAAAAAGAATTAGCCGAATTACAAATTATATTAACTGATGTAGAAGAATGGGAAGAAAAGGCTAAAACCATGATAGACTCCAAAACTCCTGCTCCCCTTAACGACGTTGAGAAAATGTTGCAAGCTGCAGATAACATCGAAGCCTTCCTTCCCTCTGAAGAAGTATTACGTGATATAGTGAAAAAAGTAAAAGAGTGGCACAAAACAATTGATGAAATCCATTCGGGTGAAAGTTATCCATATTTTGATACCCTAGAGGAGATTATTAAAAAGGGTAGAAGTATTCCAACAGCGTTAAAAGAGCTAGAACGCTTAGAAGGCCAATACATTCAAGCAAAATCATGGAAAGATAGAACCGCGAGAACTTTCCTCCGTAAAAATTCGTCCGCACAACTTATGGAATCCCTATCCCCAAGATCTTTTTCGTCAGGGCCTGGCAAAGGAAAGAAACGCAGTGTAGGAGAGGAAGAAATAACGAGTATCGTCTCAAATATAAAACTAGGTGGAAATTTAGACCCAGCCCAAGTTGTCTCCGCGTTTAAAGAAGCCGAGGAACAAGAAATGGAGGCCATGAAAGCTCTTCGCAGAAAAAACATTCAGAAATTCAGCGAAGACACCACAGAATGCGAAAGCTACTGCTTGTGTAAAGGACCTTTGTCGGGACTCATGATGCAATGTGAAATCTGCAGAGATTGGTTTCATAGTACCTGTATGCCCTTACCCAAAACCAGTCCTCAGATGCCTACAAGAATGAAATCCCCGAACCAAGTATTACGAGAATACAAATTCCTCTGTACACGCTGTATGCGCACCCGCCGTCCTAGATTAGAAACAATCCTTTCTTTATTAGTCTCACTTCAGAAATTGGCTGTTCGGGTACCTGAAGGAGAAGCATTACAATGTTTAACAGAACGGGCAATGAATTGGCAAGACCGCGTACGGCAAGTTTTGTCTTCAACAGAACTAGCTACCGCATTATCCAGGCTTTCTGTAATGTCGCAAAAAGTTCACGAAGCCGCCGCGCGAGAAAAGACTGAGAAGATCATCAACAGCGAGTTGAAAAAAGCCGCCAACAATCCTGATCTCGTACAAAAGATGCAATCTCTCACAGCCCAAAGTGGTATTGTTGATCCAGGAAGCGATAATTCCCTAGATGGACCTATTTTGTTACCGAACAGTTCGCCGAGAAGTAAGTCTGGTGAAGATTACACAAATGGAGAACACGCTTATTCCATCAACTTATCACCTGATAACGGAATTGCATTCTCGAAAGATGGGCTGCAAGTACACCTCACAGATGCCACCAGAGAACGATTGGAAAGTCTTATGTTGGAAGGCGATCTTCTCGAAGTTTCTTTGGATGAGACAAATCATATTTGGAAGTTGTTGCTTGCTACTCGCCCACCCACAGAGAATGACAGATACATTGATTTTGATGTGAGTAGAGCAATGAAGGTATATATCACTTTTCTTATTTTTTTTTCTGTGCACATAACTGTAGTTTTAGTTTTACTAATATTTTTTATTTATTTTTTAATAGATTTTATGTCGCATGACTTCCCCTTGTATCCTTTCCACGTTATACCCTTCGTAACGTGAAACTATGTTACATCGTTCGTAATATGAAATCACGTTACGTCCTTCACAACTTGAAAGCACGTTATGTCCGTCGCCATCTGCAATCACGTTTTGTCCTTCATTTTATTTGAATATTGTATCCTTTCATGCATAAATGTTTCTGTTTAAAAATACTAATTTCTGCTTTTTATTTATTTTTTTGTTTTACAGAAATAACAGTATTGTCACAATTACAAACTAATAGCTTGTGCACGCATTCGCTATAAGTTTTGAAAGTTACAACGAAGTTTTTTTTTTGCAATTCGTTGTATAGTTCTTGCAGACTTCATATGAATAATAATCGTTAAATATTACATGCGTCTCTATAGTTAAAATCAACCAATAACAGTAGCGGTTCCTCCATTATGTTATTTGTTAATGACCTCCCAACGAAAACAACCACCACCCTATTTGCTTACGCACGGTCAGTGACCGTTGGCTACGCTAAGCATAGAAAAGACATTTATTAAAAATATCTCAAATTTCATTCATTCATTCTCAGTTGACATCAATACGTTGCTTGTAAACTTGCTAATGGAACCCATGTTGATTAAGTTACTTTTACTGTGTAATTCTGAAACACTCTGTATATCTGACGTTTAATATTCCGTCACCGCTGAAAGATAATGGGTCGAATTCAGCACTCTTCTTTAACTAGAGAAGCATTAATGGACCTTTTACATCAAAAGAGAGAGATAGACAAAAATGACATATATGTATTGCGCAGTAGGTTGTTTGCGCTTTGAGGAGGCCAGTTACATTTCAAATAAAATTACAAATGGCGGAAAGTAATAACTCTGGCAAAAACTTCACTTAAATAAATTCACACAAAGCGTTTGTGTTGAATATTTTAAAACAAGAGGAAGAGGAGATGGAATCAGAAAAAGTGGTTTTTTGTTCCACAAGATGAGAAATAAACACCACATAAAGTGACAGATAATTGCGTAGTTGCCAGTTGATATTAGGAAAGTAATAAGCAAGAATAAAATTGTTGTTTTTTCTTTTAAATATATTTTTTTCATTATTAAATATTTCTTTATAGTTAAAGACAAAATTATTTAAGTTTTTGTGTTGTTTAAATAATTTTTTTATCGAAAATAAATGCTTATTCTTTTAATCATTTTACTTGACAACATGGTGCCTCCTCATCTCTAATAGAGGCTTATACAGAAGTATATTTTCGGGCTGCCATCTATCGGTATTTTCCTTGTACTACACTTGTGACTCTTTTCACTCCGTTGCTAGATTACAACAAATCTCTGTCATGGTGACAGTTGCAAGATGGTGCCAAGTATCAAGCGAGTGTATCGTCTTTGTAACAGTGAGTCCCGCTATAATTATAAAGAATACATTACAAATGTGAAATTCTTTAAGTTTCCACAGCCTTCCTAAGACATTGAATCACATGTAAAACTCAAATGTCAAAACACAAGTGACAGAAGACAGAACTTTAAAAATGGCGTGGTTTGTTTGTAATCCGATCTTCCATCTCAACTTCTACATCGTCGCATTCTTTCTTGCGTGTGACGTCAATATCATAACCCTCTATTCGTAAGAATTTCACTACGTGGCGCATTGAAAAATGACGTCAGGGTGCAATAAAACTGTAAAAGGTCCAAAAGAAACATATTTTGTTCAATTATTCCTTAGATAATAAAATTCTAACCCGTAATGATCTCATTACAGACCTTGGAGTAAAATTCGACAAGGAATTAACATTTGTGCCACACATAAACTTTATCTGTAATGCAACCTTACACTTACTAGGTTTCATCATTCGTAATACACGTTCTTTTACTAATGTAAATGCAATCGTTTGTTTATTTTATTCCTTAGTACGATCAAAATTGGAATACTGTTCTCTTATTTGGAGTCCTTCTGCTGAAGTTCATCAGGATCGCATAGACACTATTCAAAAAAAGTTCCTTAAGTTTTTATTTCTTAAAACATATGGAACATATCCCGACCGTTTCATGTCTTATCACCAGTTGCTACTTACATTTAACTTTTTATCTCTTTGCGAGCGACATAATATTTATTTTGTTTACCATCTTTCTAAGATAATCCACAACAATGTTGATGATCCAGAGTCATTAAATCTTATTAACTTTCACGTACCTTTGTACCTCATTAGATACTCATTTACTTTTTATTTACCAGCAGCACGTACCAATATTTTCTTCTCTTCTCCTATTAATAAAATGTGTCTTTTATACAATTCTAAATTTTCGTCTCTAGATATCTTCCTTCTATCGTCTAAACAATTTTACCATTGTCTTCTGAAGTTTTCCGTTGGTCAAAAGCACAACCCCTCGTTAAGTTATTTCTTTACCCACCTACTTTGTTCCTCAACCTAGTTTTCCTCTGTACTGTAATTGGGCTCTGCCTGTTGTATGGAGTATTTAATAATAATAATAATAATAATATGCAAACTATTTCCATAGTTACTAAAGACAGTCACTATATATTAATGAAAAGTGCTGAAATCGGCCCATTATTAGTAGTATAACTTTAACGATTATTCTCCCTATTAAGTCTACAAAAACTACACCTGCCATATTTGTGTGTTCTCGTATTTATTGCATTGCATTCCTATAGGAATGCCAGAAACGATTATTCGGCAAAACCAACCGAGGCCGTAAACGCAAATCAGACGACGGAACTCTAGAAATAAAAAAACCCGCTAAGAACACAGTAACGGAAAAGAAACTGCGCGTTGCAAAGATGAAAAACATGAAAGAAGGCGTTCGCAAACGACGCGGTGAAGGCAACAAAAAATCCACAAAACAGAGAGAGTCAGACGATGAAGAAGATTGCGCAGCGGAGGCATGCCTCCGACCGGCAGGCAGGGAAGTTGACTGGGTGCAATGTGATGGTGGTTGCGACATGTGGTTCCACATGCACTGCGTGGGCTTGGATAAGCATGATATCAACGAAGACGAAGACTACATCTGCATCAAGTGCTCACAGAATAACCCGCAAATAAATGACGTCACATGCTTCCAGCAATTAGATCTCTCCAGCCAACAACACACAGAGTTTGTCACTTCTGACTGTTGATGAAACCATATACCTGATTCACAAATGACGTGTAAAAAAACATTGTTTTTTGCTACACTTTTAGACTTAGAACTACAACATACATCCAGTTTAGGAATCTAGAATTATTTTCTTTATATAGAATTTTATTTTTATTTTTAATTAATCGTAGCGTCGAAATTTCTGTTAAAATTTTCGTTCAATCAAGAAAATGATTTAAGTATATTCGGTTAATTTATTATACTTTTTTATATATATATTAATAACCAGTATATTTTACTAACGTGATATTTCGTAAAATTAATTCCCACGTAAATTTTAAACTATGAAATGTTTTTTTCACTTTATGTTATGATTAGGATTTTTGTTTTGTGATAATTTTGTTCAGTTTCGTGTTATTCAGTTTCCTATACTTATTTCTATGTGATTATAATGAACTATATATTATGAAATGTATAATTGTTTTCTGCTTACCAGTTTTATTTTTGTATCATGATTATTATTTCATTTTTGGATACAAAGAGTATATGTACAATATCTTTTCTTTTTTAAGAGATGTGAATATTTTTATTTATTTTTCTGTAGCTTAAATAAACTCTCCAGAGACTGTTTCTCGTAAACATTTATTTTTTTCCTTTGAAAATATATACAGCCACAAATATTTAAATACATTTCTTATTGTAAAATAAAAAGAAGAAATAAACAATATTAATTAATTATAATTGGTTATGTTTCGCATAAACAAACATGTCGTCGGCATGTCATTGTTTATTTAGGTTAGGTTATCGTTTTGATTTGGCATTCGCGGCCAAGATAGCCCCTGGTGAAGGATAGGGCCTCATCTGATACAAGGGCCCCGAAGCAGTTGTATCAGCCCCAGTTTTAGCCTCAGACCGAGTTTCCAGTCCTGAAGACCATGTACCTCGCGGAATATCAGAATATGCAGCCGGGTCCATTGGATCGAGGTTATCTTTGCCAGAGTGAGTACGCTTTTGCGGTTTTAATTTTATTAATTTATCTTTCTTATTTTCTCTTTCTTCACTGCCCGATCTTTTACGTTCGGCTTCGCGTTTTTCTGCAAGATCGCGTAATCGGATTTGCACTTCTTCGCGAAGATATGCAGAGCTCAATGAAATAGTTGATTTGGGATGTTTTGGAGGCAGCCATGAAACCAAATCTTTGTCGGTGTCCCAGTAGTAAAACCTACCACTAAAAATGATAGAGATATATTTTGTTGATATGAATCAGGAATTTAAATTACCATCCTCTGTCGTAAATTTCTTTCCAGTTTTGAGGAAGTGGATACTTTTTTAGCATCTTTTCTCGACGATGTAAGTATTTCATGTTTGGTTCCAAAACACCTACTTTCCAACGCGTTATACAAAATTTTGTGCATTCGTGGTAAATGTTATATTTATTAGGACATCCTTCGAAGCCTTTGTAAGAGGTAGTTCCTTTTAATTCAGGTCTTGGTTTTGCTAAAATGAAAATAATTATAAATATGATATACATAATTAATTAATAACAATTTTACCTGTAATTAAACCTCTTTTGGCTAGTTTAGCTGCTAGAGTCGGTGGTAAAGGCATAGTTTTACAACATACACAGTCTGTAAGGTTAAAATCAGGTTAAAATCGTGCGCATGTGTATACAGTTCTCAGTTGTACGACAGGGAAATTTCATTCATAAAACTTCGAAGATATTCGAACATTTTGAAATTGAAACAAGATTGAAACAACGGTAAATTTATTAATATGTATTGCCGACTAGGAAAGCATAGGAGCAACGTAGTCTCTTCGCAGTCCAAAGGCCCCGGGTTCGTCTTATTTCCATTAATTCATAATCATTGAACTTATCAGCTGCATTTGTATATGCTGTAACAGTTGCCCGACATACAACATTAATCATCAGTTGCATTAGTATTAGTATATGATGCTGCAGCAGCATACATATATGCAGCTGATTGGTATTATATTCTTAGTTATAGTATGCAAAGGGATGAATTAAACATAAGTAAATATGATTTATTTTAATTTATATCCCATTATAAATATGACATGGTTTAAATAATACATTATAACAAATTTCTCGTTTCGTGTACTGTGACTGTTCGTTGAGGTAGATAAAGAGTTAATAAAGTTAGAAGTCCAAATAAGGCAGCACCTCCAGAAATATATGCTAAAACATAACGATAATACTCGGGACAATCTGCTTTATTAGAACATTTCCTGAAAAATATAATATATTAGTTTCAATACTTTATATTCAGTTTTGTGACAGATCTAGATCATTTGATCTAAATCACCACCTAGATCATTTAGTATGGTTTTTGATCTGATCTAGATCATTTTATGTATTCAGATCTTGATCTGGATCTAGATCTAAAAACTATAATATATGATCTTGAAAAAAGATCAAATAAAATAAAATAAATGTCTTAGAATTAATTAGTTCGAATGACACTACCGTCATCTGCACCATTGGAACTTAGTGAAAATCTGTATTGGCAGCCAAATATTAGTTCCTACAAGATGCAATTTAAGTGACAGTAAATATTAGATAGATATTTTTAAAGGGAAACTTGAATAAAATTGGTGAAGACGAAAATGATTATTTTTGTTTCTGTTTCTACTTTATTCATTAATTTAGTATTAATAAAACTATGTATATCTAATTTTTCTTCCATGAGTAAGGTATACCTTATATACCGTGTGTCTGTCTTAAAGGTGTACATAGGAGATTAACATGGGAAATCATTTTTTTGCAATTTCTTGCTCGTCTAATTATTTTAAGCAAAAACGCGCCAAATAAAAGTTTTAGAGCATAAAATTCTGCATCTAAATCAATACACAGAATTACCTTTACGTGCTTTGTAACGATAGAAATTAAATATGAAAATTTCGAAAATTACGTTGAAAATATCGACAGCCATGGAATTGAACAAAAAATAAATAAATGCTTGACGTTTCATCAAATTGTCAGAAATGTCAAATAAGTTAACTTACGTTGTGACAGATTCTGTTTATTGATATAGATGCAGAATTTTATGCCCTAAATCTTTTATTTGACGCATTTTTGCTTAAAATAATTAGGCGAGCAGAAAATTGCGAAAAACTGATTTCCCATGTTAATCTCCTATGTACACCTTTAAGACAGACACACGGTATATAAGGCTAGGTACAGTATGTTCAGAAAAAATCCGAACTCGAGGTGGGCTATGAACAGGGACGCATATGTCTGATCATTATTCAATTCAAAAGTCAAATTGACATTTAACACTTTTAAATTAAGACATATGTTTCTTTGTTCATAGCCTACTCCGAGTGAGGATTTGTTTGACACGCTGTATATTTTTTGTAATTCATTTATTTCTGATCCGATCTGAAAAAAAAATCCGATCACAGAAATTGACATATGATCTGATCTAGTACATATTAATTGTAAAGATCTTGATCTTGGTCTAGATCCTTTATAAATTGATCTGTCACAACACTGTTTATATTACATGTTTACAAAATACACAGAACTTATGTTTAGGGTTAGGTATTTCCGATGTTCTTGAAAATAGAAAAGGGTATACATTACGTGACCGAAAGAATAATAAGTCACTATTGGCACAATAACAAAGAACATATTCCGAGAAATTTTATTGGAAATATTTTAAGAGAAATTTCAAAAGTTTTAAACACAAAAATTAATTTTTGATCACGTCTTCGCGCGTAGTCTTGGGCATGGGAATTTTAAAGTTACTTTATGGGCAGTTTACATGCCTATACTTTTTCTGGATATACCGATAACGATGTTTGTAATTATATATTTGTTTCTTATTGAGGAAAAATATGAAACCGCATATAAATTTAAAAACCGCAATTGACTTTGATTAATATATTTGACATTCGGGGAAAATGTTATTAATAGTCTACGGATACTTACAAATGTTCAATGATTACAACTGCGATCCCACAGATAAACTTATCTGTAAATGTGACAATACTATATACGGATGCACCTTTATTAATATTAGGACCTATAATTTCAGCAGTTAGACAAAGGCTTGAAATTATTGTGACTGAACTACCCGTTCCTGTTAAAAAAATTAGGTTAATTAAAATATGAATTATTAAGCATATGATAAACCTGACCTATTAATACTGCTACGGCATAAACATAGAATACATTTGTTGTTTGAGCGATGTATATTCTTAAACAAATACAACTGGAAAAGGATATTATGGACCCTACAAAATATGTGACCTAAAATGGAAATTTTATTTATACAGAACGTAATTTTTAAAACGGTTTTTGTTTGAAAATCGGTTTACTATTTAATAAACCGGTGTTTAATTTTTTTGAAAATATATACTGGGTGTAACAGGAAAAACGGGCCATAGGCCTTTAACACGGGAAAACATTTTTTCTTGCTCAAAAGTGGGCTATTAATTTTAGACAATAATGTTTCAAATAAATTTTATAGAGAATTAAATTCTGCATTTAATGCAATAATCATATTTTTATTTTTCACGTATAATAACCGAAAAAATTGAATTTAACATTTTATAAAAGTTACTTTTTTATAGTATTAGCCATGATATTGAAATAAAATTACAGTCAAATGTAATGACATTTTCCCTGATAGAAACATATCTGTCACATTATGATATATTTTATTTATTCCAGTCCACTCTCCAATGAGTGCCCGTGAGGTGACGCCTGGTAAACGCCCGCACGGTACAAATATGTCATCATCATTACCGAAATCTGTGTACAAAGCAGATTGACACACCCAGCAATGGGTATGCCGTGATGATATATTTATTTTATTTATTTGTCAGAAATGTTCTGTTTGAGTAATTATTATTGAAAATACGGAGAATAATTCGCACGAAGAAATTATTAAGTAGTATTACTTCAAAAAGTCTTTTTTATAAAACTTTACATTCAATTTTCTCGGTTATGAAACGTAAAATATAAAATGTGATTATTGTATTAAATGCAGAATTTAATTCTCTACAACATTTATTTGAAGCATTACTGTCTAAAATGAATAGGCCACTTTTGCGCAAGGAAAAACTGTTTTCCCATGTTAAATGCCTATGGCCCACTTTACATGTTACACCCGGTATAGGGAACTCACCCACTTAAAAAAATATACCGTGTGTCTGTCTTAAAGGTGTACATAGGAGATTAACATGGGAAATCAGTTTTTTGCAATTTCCTGCTCGCCTGATTATTTTAAGCAAAAATGCGTCAAATAAAAGTTTTAGGGCATAAAATTCTGCATCTAAATTAATAAACAGAATTACCTTTACATGCTTTGTAACGGCAGAAATTAAATATGAAAATGTCGAAAATTACTTTGAAAATATCGACAGCCATGGAATTGAACAAAAAATAAATAAATGCGTGCCATTTTATCAAATTGTCAGAAACGTCAAATAAGTTAACTTACGTTGTGACAGATAAAACGTCAAGCATTTATTTATTTTTTGTTTAATTCCATGGCTGACGATATTTTCAACGTAATTTTCATAATTAATTTCTGTCGTTACAAAGCATGTAAAGGTAATTCTATTTATTGACTTCGATGCAGAATTTTATGCCCTATAACTTTTATTTGACGAGTTTTTGCTTAAAATGATTAGGCGAGGAAGAAATTGTAAAAAACTGATTACCCATGTTAATCTCCTATGTACACCTTTAAGACAGACGGTATAGATAAATAATTTATTTTATATTTAAGGGTTTGGAGTTTGAAGATCGCATTTAGAGTATTTGTTCAATTTTAATAATATAATTTCCTAATAAATATTTTATGAATGTAGATAAAATTTGTATTAAAATCATGGTCACATTTTCATATTAATTAATCGTAATGAAAATTTTTCCTATATGACTCAGCTACATAAACAAAAATTAATCTCCACCCCTGGGAAATTATTCTACCTACGCCCATGTGTGCGTAGATTGCGTGAATGTAAAATTGCATGTATCATGTATACATATACCTTATTATTCCACTGCTCGGTTTGGTTTTTCAGAACAAGCGAAGTTATAAACGAGGCTATAAATGAGACGAGTGGTACGCTTGCCAACGACTCTCTCAAATTTTCAGTAGTGGTCGTGTTAGCTGTCACCCTTTCATCTAAATATAGGGGCATGTAGACGAGATTCAGTGTCATGTAGAGTCGAGATGCCACGTATCTAAAAGCAGTTTATGAGGATTTAATGACACCTTTCACAAACTGTTAAATGGAATATTAATTTCATTACAAAATAAGTCAATCTAGTTTAATAGGAAAATAATGAGACTATATGATTTATTTCTTCAACTCTCTAAACATATAAATAAATGAAATAAACTTGTTCTTTAATACAAAAATAACCAATGTTAATTTTAACCAAAATTAAATTAATGGGGTATTCTAATAAATTTATAAATTTTATTTTCGGAAATTTTCTCATATTAATTTTTAAATATAACCTGAAAATTTGAATTTTATCGGATGTGACGTAGGAAGAGCTGATGACATTTAGAAAATTTATAGAAATAGAAAATTTGTAATAACATAAAATGTGCCTGAGTGTCTGGTCGCGAATCTGGGGAACCGGGTTCGATCCCGACCAACGCCAAATATTTCGAATTATAAATGGCACAAAATTGAGCCCTGTGATGCACTCTCCACACCAGCAATGAATGCCCGTGAGGGGACGCCTGGTAAACGCCCGCACGGTACAAATATGTCATCGTCATTACCGATATCTGCGTACAGGATTGGCACACCCAGCAATGGGTAATATGCCGTGATGATATATTTATTTATTTAAGTAATAAATCTAACACAAACAGTTGACAACGCGTAAATGGCAGAAAAAGTGTTTCTTGTCAATGTACTTTCATGTACAAAATTGTTAGAAATGTCATCAGTCCCTTGTACGTCACAGACCACGTGATGTCTTTTTAGCGCCAAAATAAATTTCAATAACATACAATGTGCCTGAGTGTCTGGTCGCGAATCTGGGGAACCGGGTTCAATCCCGACCAACGCCAAATATTTTGAATTATAAATGGCACAAAATTGAGCCCTGTGATGCACTCTCCACACCAGCAATGAGTGCCCGTGAGGGGACGCCTGGTAAACGCCCGCACGGTACAAATATGTCATCGTCATTACCGATATCTGTGTACAGGATTGGCACACCCAGCAATGGGTAGTATGCCGTGATGATATATTTATTTATTTATATAATAAATCTAACACAAACCGTTGACAACGCGTAAATGGCAGAAAAAGTGTTTCTTGTCAATTTACTTTTATGTATAAAATTGTTAGAAATGTCATCAGTCCCTTGTACGTCACAGACCACGTGATGTCTTTTTAGCGCCAAAATAATTTTCAAGAAAACTCATGTTAAATTTTTTGATTTGTTTACATAATTCTGTTATTTTTAGTATAATTCACAATGGTCCAACATTTTTTTACCTTAAATTTTACTGCATTAGAATACCCCATTCTGTAATCAATACAAGAACAACCAAAATCTAATTAAAATAGAAAAAAAGGCGCATTTTGTTACAAAAATATTAACCACATACATTTATAAAAATAAGAATAATTCAAAAATCTGATGTGGCCAACACCAAACCTCTCGCTATTTAATTTTTATTAATTTAAATATACATACTTACATATTTAGTTATTGCGGAAACTGTATTAAGATCCATTCCATATAACTATGGCTCTATTTACTATTTTCTTTTTAAAACGTTACTATTATTAATTTTAAATGATTAGTTCTTTGACAGCGACATTTATCTGTTAGTTACATATATTTGAATAACCGCAACCAAGGAGTTTTGTTTGTGTAAAGCGTAGGCTCCGGGATTTAAATTATACATAATTTTATAAATTTATCCATAAAATATATAGATATCTGTATACATACATATCCATAGAAAATTTAATAATCTTTAAATTTTATAATAACATTATTGTCGAAATAACATTTAAAGGTATTTTTCGAAGAAAAACTATTTTGAGCTTCTAGTAAAGTGCCATTTCCGGTTATCCGATTTACACCAAAATCTAATGGGCTCTTTCCAGTACAGAAAAAGTTCAAAATAAATAAATATATCATCACGGCATATTACCCATTGCTGGGTGTGCCAATCTGCTTTGTACGCAGATATCGATAATGATGATGACATATTTGTACCGTGCGGGCGTTTACCAGGCGTCACATCACGGGCACTCATTGTTGGCGTGGAGAGTGCACCACAGGGGTGAATTTTGTGCCATTTAAAATTTGAAATATTTGGCGTCGGTCGGGATCGGACCCGGTTCCCCAGATTTGAAATACAAGGTTTCAAAATTATCGGAATGATAGTATTTGAGTTAGAGTGGAGGAGCCACACACACAGACATCATCGTGAAAATGTTAAAATTGGATTCTAGGGACCTTAAACCGTGGTCATTTACCAAAATCTCGATATGCGATTTTTAGCACGATCCCTATACCTCCCTTAGCAAGGGTAGCGGGAGGTAAAAATAGGGACAGAGCCTTGGCGAAAAAATAAATAAATAACATTAAGTTAATCTGAAGAATTTGAAAACAGTTACTCATACAGTATTTTATGAGTCATACTATCGTAAACCTAATTTATTTTATAAACAATGCATGATATGATTTGTAGAATTTTAAAATATTGTTATAGTTGTAAATAATATTTACAGTTAACTATAAACACAACATTTGTTATTAATTACTTACAATAAGGAAATTTGATAAATTAACGGTGACAGTAATATTTTTCTGATAGGAACATTAATAACAGAATCTTTATTGTAAGATCTCTTCATATTGTACTTCTTCCATTTTATACCGCTATAGAATACAACAGATGTCACTATGCCAATTACAATAATAATTATAATTATTTCCTGAAAACCAAGGTTTAGATTTCATAACATCATATTGCCTCTCGGGGTCCGGTAAATTCACCGCCCATAATTCACCGCGGAGAAGTTATGGATGTTATATTAAGCATCGATGGGAGCCAACACAGAGCGAAGTCTCCACAAAAAAATCCAACTTTACAAAGAAAACCACTGTTTTTTTTATCACTGATTTACCCTATATTAATGCATTACAAACAGTCCTTAGCACCATTGAAACATTTTATAATACAGGGATCGCCAACCTTTTCAATGTGTTGAGCTACTTTAAAAGCTTTCGAACAGAGACTGAGCTACCTATACTTAGTGAGGCAAGTTATCTAGAAAAAAATCTGATGTGGCCAACACTATACCTCCCGTTTGATTTTTATTAATTTAAATATACATACTTAGATATTTACTTACGCTGGAAACTGTATTAAGTTCCATTCCATATAACTATATGTATGGTTATATTAACTATTTTCTTTTTAAAACTTTACTGTTATTAATTTGCAATGATTAGTTCTTTGACAGTGATATTTATCTGTCAGTTACATTACATTTGAAATATGAACTGTGTAACCAAAGAGTTGTGTTTGTTTAAAGCGTAGACTTATCCATAAAATATATAGAAAATGTATTAATGCAAACCTGTAGAAATCTTTAATTTTTTAATAACACAAATCTCGAAAAAATTATATTTAAATTTAAAGGTATTTTTCTAAGAAAAACTATTTTGAGCTTCAAGTGCCATTTCCGATTATCCGATTTACATCAAAATCTAATGGGTTCTGTCCATATTAGAACAAGTTCTAAATACAAGGTTTCAAATTTTTCGAATAATAGTATTTGAGTTAGAGCGGAGGATCCACACATACATACACAGAAATCAACATGAAAATATTAAAATCGGATTCTAAGGACCTTAAAATGTGGTCATTTACCAAAATCTCGATATGCGATTTTTAGCACGATCCCTATACCTCCCTTACTAAGGGTAGCAGCAGGTAAAAAAGCGCCGCAGGCGAAATTTTTCATTCAAGGTCAAATGCCTTTTAATTGGAAGTTACATTTTTGCAAGGGATGTGTAGCTGCATGTTTTTCCCCTTTCATGTGCAAAAATAAATTGCCAGTTCATATTTTAGAAAAGAGAATATATTTAACGGATTTGCCTCCTTTACCAATGGACCTTTTACATTTTTATTGCACCCTGACGTCATTTTTCAATGCGCCACGTAGTAAAATTCTTACGAATTAGAGATGAGGAGGCACCAAGTAAAATGATTAAAAGAATAAGCATTTATTTTCGATAAAAAATTATTTAAACAAAACAAAAACTTAAATAATTTTGTCTTTAACTATAAAGAAATAATTAATAATGAAAAAAATATATTTAAAAGAAAAAACAACAATTTTATTCTTGTTTATTACTTTCCTAATATCAAACTGGCAACTACGCAATTATCTGTCACTTTATGTGGCATCTTGCGGAACAAAAAAAACACTTTTTCTGATTCTCATCTCCTCTTTCTCTTGTTTTAAAATATTTGTCACAAACGCTTTGTGTGAATTTATTTAAGAAAGTTAAGTTCTTGGCAGAGTTTTTACTTTCCGCCATTTGTAATTTTATTTGAAATGTAACTGGCCTCCTCAAAGCGCAAACAACCTACTGCGCACTACATATGTCATTTTTGTCTATCTTTCTCTTTTGATGTAAAAGGTCCATGTTTCTATTATTTTGAGTTCTTTTGGGATATACCTGTGAGCTACCGGAAGTAACCACGCGAGCTACCGGTAGCTCGCGATCGCTGGGTTGGCGACCCCTGTTCTATCTGTTGTGTGCGGTGAATTTTCCCCGCAGTAAATGTTCCGCGGTGAATTGTGGGCAGTGAATGTTCCTAGACCCATTGCCTCTCATTACCTTAAATTTGTAGTAATCTTGTGGGCCAACTATAGAATTATCTACTTTATTTGACCGCAATACTAACCACGTTACAACATATGCAATTACACTTGAACATACTGCTGCTGTATATCTGAAATCATGATAAATTAATAAGTATGTAATTTCTACTTTTTTGCAAATTTTAACTGCGGCAACTTTACATAAACAAACATTAGTAAAATGAGATAATTGATGCATTTAAATTCAAAGAGACATGCCAAAAAAATGTTATGTAATTTTTACATGAACACGTATGTGCCAAGCCCAATGTTTTAGAAATTGTTTAAGTAACATAAAATTTCAGACGTGCTTGAAATTAAAAGTTAGAAATGGAACTAATTGAAGAGTTTTTAGCAAAAACAACCAAAGTCCAAATAATGTGGTCTAGCACTCTGATTTTTTAATTATTTTAAATGAAAGTTCTATTAATTTTGAAGCAATGGACCTTTTCAATTTAAAGAGATAGAAGATATGCGCAATGGAAATCTGCGCATAGTAAGAACAACAGATCTATGGCGTTTGTTTCTAAAAAAACTAGACGTAAATTGTCAGATAACTTTAAAAAATCTTAACGAAATAAGTTACAAATTCTTTTATTGAAGTTAAAATGTCTAACGATGCAAATTTTCACTGAGAATACAGATATTTTAATAACTGCAATATTTTTGACGTTTCGTTTGACAGCCCAACTGACAGTTGTTCGCGCCATTTTCTTACTATTTGCAGCGATAGAAAGAGATAGCCGTTAAATTGAAAAGGTCCATTCGTGGTATTAAAAAGTCTTAATTTTTAGTTTAACTGCATTTGATTTTTAATGTCACCATGACGTCACGGCGACATCTATTGCTATGGTATGACTAGCGTATGAAAGTTGACGTTTAAATTATTTTATATATAGGGTTTCTTTTGAAACCTTAGATAAGAATAGAATTATTCAGGTATGAAATTTTTGCATGAACCCATTTAAATACTGGACTAGGAAAGCACAGAAATACATTACTATATCTGGCTGAAAATTATCCCCTGTTCTACATACATACATACATACATACATAAAATCACGCATTTTCCACTTAGTGGGTTAGCACAAACCCGAAAGAATAAAAATATCAACAAAAAAATAATCACTTTCTCTTTCAACAACATTCTTAATAACCTGACATCATAGGTACAACATATATTCCTCACTCTTAACATATTAAAGTGACCGATTTTCGGTAGCGAAATACCGCAACCGGACCACAATAATAGTTACGAAACAATCATCCTGCGCCACACATTCCTATCTAAGCACTCTTCTTTCACCTCGGCCACATTCATACACGCTCTTCTTCTCTTCCCACTCGGAAACTTTCTCTCTTTTAGTACCTTATCAATCACATCCATCCACTTACACACTGGACGGCCACGCAATCGAACACCCTCAATTTCACCAAGATATATACGCTTTACAAGCCGTTCACTCTTCATTCTCTTCACATGACCAAACCATCTCAACTGGCTCATTCCTACTCTCTTAACAACATTTTTCCTAACCATACATTCTTCATACACCAAATTATTCCTCACGCGATCCTGTCTTACATATCCACATACTCCACGTAAATACCTCATTTCTACGACAGTCACTCTATTTTTATGCTTTAGTTTATTTATCTCAAATAATTTGACTGTGTTACGAAAACTGTTGGGAATTTCGCGAAACAGTGAAGCTTGTCAGCTCATCCAAATGGGTGAAGCATTTCATTTTTCGCATTTTATGAGTTACGCCATTTCGTGATATTCACACATATCGTAATTTATAATAAAATCGTGTAAATAAAATATTTTGTTTTTACCTAATAGCAGTGAGTTCCGATCTTCTTGCAGGATTATGTGTTAGATTAGGAATCATAGAGAGATGCGATATTTGCACAACTGCCCATCCAATTTGAAAAATAATTATTACTACTACATGGTAGAAATGCTTTTGATTTTCATTCTCCTCCGAACAAAAATTGCATGCGGTAAACACCAGGGGGAAACTTACTACTACCATTATGGTACCTAAAAGAGTGTAAACATAGACGTCCCATAAAATTTTACAAGGGCGATTATTCAGGCTATAAATTAGTTTAACAAGGCGAAAATTTATTCGTATTTACATATAATTTGAATATGATACACACTGAGAAAGATAATAAGCTTGTTAAATTTTTATGGGCTCGGTGATAAAATTTGGTAAATGAGGTAAATTTACCTGTGAAATGCCATAAAACTCGGGTGCCAAATCTGTCCACAGCCCAGCCTGCCACAGGGGTGGCCAAGGCGTCGGAAATTTGCCCTAGGAAAAAAAACAAACAAATTAGAATATTTACATTTATATCGCTTTTGTGCTAGTTTATTTTAATTCACAGACATATCTTTAAATATTGAGATTCGTAGATAAATATTATTCTGACATGTATAATTATTCCATGTTTGTTATACGTACATTATTATTTTGTACACAATGAATCATTCAAAATATAATACTGCGGTATAAAAAACTTATTTTGTACACAATTTCTTGAAACAATTTGAGTTAAAATTTAAACATATTAGCAGGATAAAAAATGAAAAATAAAGGTAAAGGTTATCCAAATCAAAAAATTGGTATACAAATATCTAAAACTATTATAATTACCCCTTAACCTTAAAATTAATTTTAACAAAAACTAAATACGTATTTCGAGAACTAAGTTCTCATCATCAGTAATACAACAAGTGAAAGTTAAACAGAGTAGTCAAGATTACTCAACATGTCAACCATGCCAAACAACTCTGAAAAACAAGGGAGAGAACAGGGATTATATAGGGATGGGAGTCACAGGTGAATGATTACCTATAAACTAAGATAATTTTCGTCCAATAATGAGCCATTAAATTTTAAATCGTCCAATAAAATTTAACTTTGTAATAAATTGAAAAGTTTTGAGTTTGGTATGGGACCGAGATCTGCGTTCATCAAATTATTTTTATATTTATTTATTATTAAACTCTTGTATGCATCTAAATATCTATCATTATTAATATGTTTTAAAAGTTTAATATTAGAATTGTTAACTTTGTGATTATTAATGAACATATGTTGAGCTACGCTAGATTTTTCTGGATTACCGCTTTTTAGATGATAAAAATGTTCTTTAAACCGAGTGTCAATTTGTCTTTTAGTTTGACCGATGTAAACTTTATTACAATCATTACAACTAATTTTATAAATACCGGATTTTTTGTTAGTATCTATTTTATCTTTAGGGTTACCTAATAACGATTTAATGGTATTATTTGATTTGTAAGTTACGGTTAAATTATGATTTTTAAAAATTTTGTTTAAACTTTTGGAAGCTTTATCGTACGGTAGTGTTATGTATTTATTATTATTTTTATTATTAGATGGCGTTAACGTTGTAAAATTAGAAATGGATTGGCGATTTTTAACCGCTGGCATGGTTGACATGTTGAGTAATCTTGACTAGTCTGTTTAACTCAGTGGTTAATTTTTAACCACTGGTTAAAATTTTTATCCAATAGGTATTGATTTGAGAACTAAAAATACGTTTCTTTGTTATATATCAACATACTTGATTGGTTAGAAAATTTAACCAGTGGTTAAAAATTAACCACTGAGTTACAGAATATACCCGTTAGGGCCGTATTCTGTAACTCGATGGTTAATTTTTAACCACAAAATTTTTATCCAATAGATATTGATTTGACAACTAAAAATCCCTCTTTTTGTTATATGCCAACAAATTTGATTGGTTAAACAATTTAACCAATGGTTAAAATTTAACCACTGAGTTACAGAATAGGCCCCTTAGAAAACAAATAATATTAAAAAATATATTTAAAGTCTTGCAAAATTGTTTTCTAAACTTTTGTGAATAATTATTATGAAAAAAAATCATTTTTCTTACCTATCATAAGTAGAACTCCCGCAGTTGCCGATTCCATTTGCAAAATAATTTGCAGATAAAATAGAAGATATGAGAACCACATAGCGGCACAGAGATCATTGAATACATGGCCAAATCCATAGGCAGCTCTTTGAAAAAAAGTTAAAGACTCTGATTTTGCGTTTAGTAAGGGGTTTAGTTCTCCATCCACCGAATTATCTTCGGCGTGACTCATTTTTGTACGAAATGGGATTAAATACCTTTCATTGCGACACACTGAAATTTCAGAAATGCTGTCATCGATGTCTTCTTCCGAATTGGAATTATTATCTTTTAAAAGAGTGTTTTCTTCGGGAAAACAAACGTTAGACATTTCGGGAAATGGTTAATTTAATGATTGTTTCTTGAATAGAGTTGTATTTAAATAAGTAGGCCATGTATTTATTCAGTATTCAATATATAAAAATTTCAAAAATTGGTGATATAATATATTAACAATTATCTAATTTCATGACAATCTGTTTGTTTTATTAGAATTATATAAAAATAATCAATGTTTTCATGAAAATATATTTTGCTTGAAATTAACAGGTGTATCGTGACTAAAGTAGAATGAATCACTAATTATTTGAAACAAAATTCATGAGTTACTCACCACACGAAAGACATGTATGCAAATATTTAAGAACCCTCTGTTTTCTAACACAAACTGACGTCGTTATACGTTTTGTTCGTATGAGGACTGTCGCTGAAAGGTTTCTTATTGGCTCAACTACTTTATTCAACGCTTTTTTCATTTCTGAAAACTGATACCTTTAAAGAGAGAGCTCGCTTCTTTTTGTCATATGTAACGCGATATAATTTATATCGCTGATAAAAAAAATGTAATTATCAAAAGATTACCTAAATTGTTTAAACAGTCTTGCTAGTTGCTGATTATCTAAAAAATGTAAATAAATATATTAGTGTCTTTTTTTATAAAATGAAAATCAGTGGAGTATTATCGCAGAAGCCTAAAAAGCCCAAGCTTCTGGTGCAAAATTTTACAGGGGGCGCAAAAATCCTGCAAGCGCACGATGCACAATTACGAACCCAAACTCATAATAGTTCAAACAAATAGGGGATTCCACCATTTTTTTAAATATAATTTCATCTGAACATATAAGTAAAACTAAGACTGTCGGTGAAAATCCAGTGAAAAATTACTATTAATAAGCAACTTATAGTCCCCCGAATTTTGAAAATATAGATGTCGTCACAAATATAAGTTTTTATATCCGTTGATCGAAATGTTCTTGAAATATATGCTATTTTTAAATTATATTTATAAAAAAAAATTAATGAATATTATTATACTGTACAAGTCTACATGATTTAAAATAAAAACTGTTTGAGAATTGCACTACTGGACTGATAGCCACACCTCCGCTATTTGAATTTCTCTACTTCCATTGGTAGTAGGCTCCTCCACCTAACTGGGTATTCGTTATATATTTATAGGCCGTCGTTGAGTCGCCAATCAAAATAATATATATATATATATATATATATATATATATATATATATATATATATATATATATATATATATATATATATATATATATATATGGATTTCATATGAGTGACGAGCTGCTATAACAAAAATCCCCTTATTTCTAAAGTATTTCAATTATGTCGTTTTATTTGTTTATTAATATTTATTATTTAAGCATATACTTTCAATATTTTTTCCTGATTTTTCCTAAATCAATTGCGCTGTAGTCCCCTATTACGAACCCAAAATCTTAATAGTTCAAACAAATAGGGGATTCCAGCATTTTTTAAATATAATTTCATCTAAACGTATAAGTAAAACTAAGATAGTCGGTGAAAAAATTCCTATTAATAAGCGACTTATAGTCCTCCGAATTTTGAAAATATAGATGTGACGTCACAAATATAAGTTTTTATATCAAACTGTTTTCTTCGTTGACCTAAATGTTCTTGAAATATATGATATTTTAAAATTATATTTATATATATATATATATATATATATATATATATATATTGATATACTGTACAAGTCTATTTAAATTATTAAGTTTAATGCAAAACATTTATATTCAAATAAAAACTGTTTGGGAATTGCAGTATTGGACTAATAGCCACGCCTCCGCTATTTGAATTTCTCTACTTCCATTGGTAGTAGGCTCCTCCCCCTAACTGGGTATTCGTTATTAAGTCGCCAATCAAAATAATATATATGGAATTCATATGAGTGACGAGCTGCTATAACAAAAACCCCCTTATTTCCGAAGTATTTCAATTATATCGTTTTATTTCTTTATTAATATTCATTATTAAGCATATACTTTCAATATTTTTTCCTAATTTATCTTAATTCAATTGCGCTGTAATCCCCGTCTTTCGGATATTAAATATAGACTTAAAACTTTAAAAAAATGTGGGTCAAATGACGGGTGATAATAGTTTGACCAGCATTTTAAGGGTCATCTTCTAGTCCAGATTTAGCTTCTATGGAGAATCTTTACTTTCGGTACAATGGAAAAAAAACTTCGTAAAAATCCAGTGCGTACAGTAAAACCTACCAATATAGGACAATACACAGAAAAATTTGCAGGGCTTAGGGATACAATTCCTAATAGAATTAAAGCTGGTATTAATAATAAAGGCGATGTAACCCAATATTAAATGGCAGAATACTTGAATAACATATTCAATTTTTGTTATAATCTGTATTTTAAACTAGTCGAAAGAAAATTGTAGAAATTTGTCACCCATTTGCGTAGGTTTTATAATTTGCTTGTTGAAAATGTAACTGGCCAAAATATAATGGGTTTGGGCTCGCATATTAGGGCTGCGAAGAGCTAAAAAAAAAACTGGAAACAATTGTTTGTTTTTAGTGCGATTTGTTTTTACTATTTTAAAAGAATCTTTGGTTTCAAGGATCTTAAATATATAAAGCATTGACAAATAGGATTACAATTACAAATGATTAGTTTAAAAGTTTTAAGATGCGTCATAAACCAGTATTGGATAATTAGGGTTCAAGCTGTATATTTTATAAATGCCCGTCCCAGTTTAAAGGTCCGTGATGTATAGTCATAAATTTAAATAGAGGGTGAACGAATGTGTTATACACTACCTGCAACCAGCAGTTTTAAATCAATATAATAGTCTTTCAATTAAAACCAGTTAATATTGTAGTCCATATAGCTACTGGGTAAATATTACAATATATTAATATATGAAAACCTTGAAAATGTATATTTATTCTCTTCGGTAAACAAAAAAAGTACTCTGGGCGTTTGACCCTGAAACACCCTGTGTACACCAAGAACTTAAGTATAAGTATGTTTTGAGTTTCAATATTTACGTGTGTTTATACGGAAGGTGCGAAAAAGATAAGAGATGATACCGACGCGAATGTGGTAAAAGATGTGTCAGAATTTCCTAGTATTTACTATTCAGAAATATGTTCAAGTGACAGCATTATCACGTGTTATATAATGCGTAAAGATAAGAATAAACATCGGGTTAAACAGGAAATCTTCATTAAATCCATTGTGGAAAGAATAGACGAGAAACAGAAAGAGAATGATTGACAGCTGAGAATTGAAACGTGAGTCTGTCGAAAACAAATTTGTAGGATTGAGTGAACGGCAAGTCAAGTGACGAATTGCTATTTTTCGAATTGAACATTTAAAATAGGTGTTATGCAGTAATAAGAAAGTTGTCATGGTCGGTAGCCCGAGGCAGTTATCCGCTGAGCGACGATGTTGGTGAACCCGAACCGGTCTTAAAAGAAGTTACAGGTAGTCAAAGAGTCTATGGCTTGGCTGAGAGCGTACGTGGTACGGCGGTAGGACTACGGACTTACGGCACGGCAACGGTGACATACAACATAAATATCAAAAGTGGAGTGAAGCGGGCACATGGGGGCACTCGCCTAGTGCCTGTGCCTAGTCGCCTGGCGAAACGAAAGAGACGTGAGGGGAGCTTCCACGCTCATTATGTTTCGGATTATGAAAGTTGCAGCCGAGTTTAACCGAAGTTACAGTTAACTGTTCGGACTCATGGTCAACACACTGCTTAGCAGCTTGCCAGCCTGTTTCTGTTTAGCTTGCTTTGCTAGCGAGTTTATGTGTTGCAGCGATTCATTCACTTCCTTTATTTTTATTTTCAAACTTGATGTTTTCAGTGAGCATTTACTGATTTTGTGTTTGTAACGCGTCTGATACACTTGTGACTGTGTTCTCAAAGTTTTTGTGTTGTTTGTGACTAGTTTCGATAATTTAACAGTTGAAGAAAGAAGTTTCTTAGCCGTGCCTCGAGAGTTGAGAGTAGACATAGACTAGATGAATGTTACAGCGCGCTAATAATCTGTGAATGTGTCTTTTCCAAATTGTTTTATATGTTTGTCTTAAACAAACATCAATTTTTTGTTGATACTTGTGGAGCGATTGGTAAGTAAACTTGTAAACATCGCACTGTACTTTAAATATTTACAGCGCTGTCAAAATAGTTTTTATTTACAGTTAACAGTAGCTAGAAATAGGTACAAATTTAAGTTAGCGAAACTGTTTTGCTTAGTTTCCCTCCAAGTATCAAAATAAATCCATGCAAAGTTTACAATACAAAAGTTGGCTGAGATTTGAGTTTTAAATCGATTGTATAGCAGTAAATAAGTTTTAATTAGTTTCAGAATGGAAAAGCGTTTAGTGTATGAATAATGCATTATATTTATATATTAGTTTAGAGTTTGCGTAGGTAGTAACTAGTAGCTACGTAAACGTTTGAAACGTATAACTGTATACATGTATGTGTATTGCAGTTGAGTACAAAGACTTAGTATGTATGAAGTATAAGATCGGAGACAAGTGCTTGACATATAGAAAGGCTAGTTGAACACTCCTCAAAGCAGCTCTACTCAGTATTCAATTCAATCCACACACGTAAACGCACCAACGCACTGATCAAAATGCGATGTCCTCGTGATCGCGAATACAAAATCTTATCGAATCGGGTTCACCTGTAGCTGGAGCTTACGTTTACGTTCGCTGTCATACACGATACGCGCACTTGTAACACCAAAATAAACTTTCATTTTTACCTACTTGTATGAGGTAGATGCAGATAGATACCCGTTGTTGTAGCTGTTGTCTTCCAGTAAAACTAAACTGTACTTTCGACTTCCGATGGCGGCTTTCTGTAACTCGACTAACTTGTGATCAGGGGAAATTCTGCCGTATTAGCATTTTTATCAGCAAATCTTAAAACAGCGAGAAAAATGATTACCTATGTGGTCGCTTTGTACAGTAGTAGCTAAGAATATGGTGTGTCCAAGGACAAATGTACTAGTCTCTATGTAAAAGTCACTTTTGCATCTAAATGAGAAGACTTTAAGGCTGGTCTCTTGTGTACAAAGACACTTTTTACAGTGGCGTTGGTAGACCATTTCTGAGAGGGCTTGCGCCCTCCCTGTTTAATTTTGTGCCCCCTTTCCGTGTTTTTATTTAAATAAATTATTAAAAATCAATCTGATTTTTTTACTATTTTATTATGCACTTATTTATCTGCAATAAGCAGCGAGACGATTATGTACCTACGACTTTGGCCGAAGAGGAAAGGTTACCGCTGCTCTAAAATATGAAGCGAAAATTCAAATAAATTATTCCTGTGTTAGAACTATTCACGCATTAAAAAATTCAACACACGACAAGCATCCTTCCGATATTAACTTGCATTTTAAAATAAATATTATTGAAATCTATTAATACTGGACTTTTCTCGTTTTGCCATTAAAATCAAAGTCAAATACTAATAGATTTCAAAAATTTTTTTTTTAATTCAGATTAATATCGGAAATATGCGTGTCGTGTGTTGAGTTTTTTAAAATGTTAATAGTTCGAAACAATTAATTGAATTTTCGCTTCATATTTTAGTACAGGGATAACCTTTCCTCTTAAGAAAGGTACTATAAGAAATCAAAATGATGCACTACTCAGGCTATAAAAGAGACGAAATTATTTAAGGCTATCCTATTGCAAGGACATAATGAAACAAAAAATTCAACAAATATGGCCAATTTTATAGACTCTAGTTATTAAAAAATTTGATCCTTTTCTCCAGAATTACAATGTACCTCAAAATGCACATTATTGTTCACTACGTCACAAAATCATGTTATAGAGAGTAGTGCAAAATGTATAATACGCAAAATAACTCCGGAAATTAATAATTGTGATTATTTTGCAATAATAGTAGATAATCCTCTGGACATCACTGCAGAAGAACAGATAAGTATTTGTGTTCGCTTCATTACATCTGAAAATCTTCCAAAAGAAATATTTTTATGTTTTAAACATGAAAACATTTAAATGCAGAATCAGACTGTCAAAAATTATTTCGTTCTAAAGGTGCGCCCTGTTGTGCCCTCCCTGTTAAGAGTACCTAGTGACGCCCCTGACTTTTTATCATTTCGAAATGACAATGTTCGAATGTTCCATTCCCAGACTTAAGTGTCTATTCCAACCACTTAACAAATGTTTTTTCTCTTACAATATTACTATCAGTTTGTTTTAAATACACTTCAAACTTTTTTTCGCTGTGTAAGGAGTAAACACTTTAAACAAACAAACTCAAGGAAAAGTTATTTTTTAAGACAACTTTTCTACATAACAAAACATAGAATACATTTCCGAATGCTGTTTTCCCTATCAACTTTTGTAACTTATGTAAAAACAAATTGTATAGCGCAAAATTTTCAAAAATAGTACTATATTTGCATGAAAATAAAACTTAGATAAGCATTATCAATATGTTATGTCTTTCTGATTATATAAGAAGTTAAATATCTTTTGTGCAAAGCAAAAACAATAGATAAGTTGTAGATATTATTCTTATCTTTCAAAGAACAAATCTACGATAGATTATTATACCGCATAGTGGCGGTGGCGGTTAATATGTGATTTTGGTTTTATGCAATTTCCTGGTCTCCTTTTTATTTAGGGCAAAATCAAATTTTAAATTGAAGAGTCATCGAAAAAAAATGAATGTCACAAAATGAGATTTAACATTCTTATACCCACAAATGGGTCGACTTTCAATTTATATGGGACCTAATATTATTTTACCAGACTTACTACCGAATCTACTAAGCAAAAATGCTTGGACCGTCATTCTTTTTAGCTCCTATATCTTAGGACTGTTACTGTTTTTTAAATATACCATTTGAAAGCCACACTTTCAATCTATAACTAGGACCAATCATCATAATTTGCTTAAAAATGGACATTCATTCTTTTTCCCCCTGGCTTTTGTGAAGAAACCAAAAACAATAAAAAATGTAAAAACTATTTTGTATGCAATTTTTATTTATGAACTACTTTGCCGTAAAATTATCAGGGGAGCAGTAAATTGCATAAAACTAATACCCCATACGCTAAGGGGATCGTCTACACTTTTCCAAATGAACGAAAAAAGGCTACAATTATGTAAAATCTGTTAGGAATTTGTTATTTATTTTTAACATATTTATTAAGAAAACTTGATATTATGTCTGTAACTTTTTATTTTTGCAATATCATTGTTTTTATACCTGGGGCAAAGCTCTCAAATTATTGATTTTTGGTTAATTTTGAAGTTAATTTTTCGAATAAACAATAAATATTTAAAAATTTGAAAAAGTTACGTACCTTATTTCATGTTTTCTAACAGCGATGGTTTAAATTTTATTACAAATGAATTACAAATACAGTCGTTATTAGTAAAAACCAGAGACGTGTTTTGCGTATTTTCAACGCTAAAGTATAAATAAAAAGTAACTGACATATCAGTATTTTTAATAACATGATAAAAATAAGTTAAAAATTCGTAACAGATTTTGCATAATTAGCAAAAATTTAGAGCTCTTTTCATTTATTTGGAAAACGTAGACCGAGGTGTAGACGATCTCCTTAAGTCTTTATGTTCTCCATAATCGCCACCATTCGGAATATTTTAGAAATGCAGTCGTGTATAATACGCTGTGTTTATAATTTAATATTCTTGAGATTAAGTACATACTTGTATCTCTTAAAAACATGTAGACGTGATGACATATTTAATTAAATATTTAAAGATTAAGATGTCGCACCCAAAATAAGTAAAAGGCATGATAATAAACAAATTTCATAATAGTTTTTCTATGTCAATGCATTTATTAAGTTTCACATGTAAATTTTGACTTTTCCTTGAGTTCCTAGAATTTCGTCGATTTAAACTTTAGAAGAAACGATATACAAATCTTAGTCGTTTCTCTTATTACAAATTCAAATTGAACTCATAAAAATCAAGGATACTTTTTGTTCTACACAGGAATTGAGATTTTTTTCTTACAAAAAAAACATGTGCGTAGGATTCTTATAATTACATTCTGTAATATCTAGACTGCATGTCGACACATCTTGTACGTAACAAAGTTTAATTATGTCTTGATTGAAGTGAGTAATTGTTATTATGAACAAGGATAATTTCGCATTTTTTACTCCACATCGCTAACGAGTGTTAAATCGCAAAAAATGCGTTTATTTAACTATAATCTCTTCTGGGAAGACTCAATATTGATTTAAAATTGTTAAACATTACAATACTTTGCAGAATTCATTTTTCAAACAAATGAAATAGTTAGAAAACAAACAAGAAATATGTTTTCCACTGGAAAAATATGCAATTTTACCTGTACGAATATTTTTGAAAACATATACAATTACAAGGTTCAAAATTGAGGAACTATTAACAAAAACAGCCGTACCTACATTTTTTTTTTAAATTTGAGTTATTCAACGAAACAACTTTCTAGCTTTCATACTTTAATAGATTTCTGTAACTTAATTTGCCTCAAGATCATGTTTAAATTTTAGAAAATTATTTATATAAAATAAACATTGATGAAAAATAGGGGATTCCACCATTTTTTAAAATATATTTTCATCAGAAAGTATAAGTAAAACCTAACTAAGACTGTTGGTAAAAATCCGGTGAAAAATTCCTATTAATAAGCGAGTTATGGTTCCCTGAAGTTTGAAAATATAGATGTGACGTCACGAATATATGTTTTTATATAAAACTGTTTTCGTCGTGGATCTAAAATGTTCTTGAAATGTATGCTATCTTTAAATCATATTTATAAAAAACAAATTAATATTATAATACTGTACAAGTCTACATGCTTTATAATTGCAAGTGTATCAAAATTATTAAGTTTAATGCAAGAAATTTATATTCAAATAAAAACTGTTTGAGAATTGCAGTACTGGGCCTCGATTTTGTAATTTTAAATTCTGTCTGATTTCAAATTCTATCAGAATTGGGTTTTCTCCACTACAAATTCTACTGCTCCAGACCAATAGAATTTGAAATCTATCCGGAGAAAGAATTGGGGAAATCTCAATTCTGTCAAATTTCAAATTCTACTGGTCTGAAGCAGTAGAATTCGTAGTGGGGACAACCCAATTCCGACAGAATGTGAAATCACACAGAATTTAAAGTTACAAAATCGAAGCCCTGGACTGGTAGCCAGGTGTCCGCTATTTGAATTTGTCTACTTCCATTGGTAGTAGACTCCACCCCCTAATTCAGTATTCGTTATATATTTATAGGTGGTCTTTCAGTCGCCAATCAAAATAATATATATGGAATTCATATGAGTGACGAGCTGCTAAAACAAAAACCCTCTTATTTCCGAAGAATTTCAATTATATCATTTTATTTCTTTATTAATATTCATTATTAAGCATCTACTTTCACTATTTTTTACTAATTTCACTTAATTCGATTGAGCTGTAATCCCCTATTACATAATTAGGCTGGATTGCAGTTTATCCAGAATAGTAGAATTTTTTTTGTTGTAATGTCTTATTTTAGATAAAATATAATAAGGAAACATAAAATTGGAGCGCGGAGACAGGTAAGGTATTTATATATTTTTTTGAAAAAATAAATTAAAAAAAAAAATCCTGACAAAAACAATACCTAACGCACAGTAATGTTTAAAGAAATTTTTAAAAAATCCTGACAAAAACAATACCTAACACACGTATTTTTTAAGAAATTAAAAAAAATCCTGACAAAACAATACCTAACGCACACCAGGTACACACATTCGACATCGCTCGGCCCACTATCTTCATGTTAGTTTACAAGAGTTTGACAGATGAACGCAAAATGATAAATAAAAAATGTTATAAAACGTAGGATAAGAAAGAAAATAAGACATAATTTTGCAAATATACATTAATTGTAACAGTATTTGTATGAAAGTTTAAGTATCTACTTAAACATGGAAATATATGTAGTTCATCTAACCTAATTTCTTTCAGAAAAAATGCCAAAATCTCTATAAATATAGCTTTCCGCGCCCAATTTTTAGCGGTATTTAGCGTTTTTAGTGGTTTACCAAGTATATATAACCATTAACATAAAATTCTTGAATTCTGGATAAACTGCAATTTAGCCCATAATTAGACTATATAGGACATTTTTGTATAGAAACGCTAAAATTTTTGCGAAAACAGTTTTGCGATACTATTTAGCCGCTTAAATAAACTCATATTTACAATATTTGGACTATGGTTGTTTTTGTGAAGAGCTCATCAATTGATTATTATGACTAACGTAATACTCGGAACATAATTTTTTGTATGTTTCATTCGAAATTATTCACTCTTCTGAAAACACATCAATATATTATACAATATTAAATGTAAGTATTCCGTCATACAGGTAGGGTGAATTATGAATTCTGTGAAATGTGCCACTTGTATTACGCATACGGGGGTTGCGCCAGAATTATTCAGAATAATGTAAGACTCATTGACTATGTGCTACTATTAAAGGTGAGTTTATGATCAAAAATTTAAGAATAAGAAAAAAGAACAAGAATATTGATAAAGTTAAAAGAGTTATAGTAAAATGCATATTACAAGAACACTTTGTCGTAAAACGATTTAGCAATTGCATCTATAAACCAACAATGGGGACCTTTAGTTTGCGGTTACATACCCCTAATACATCATACAAACAGGCAAGGACAGGGTCGGTCCCTTTACATTAAGAATTGTTTGAAAGAAAATATTTCACGATATTTTTATATAAGATTTAAATGTTATTACAAAAACAAGTACAAGAAACGATAAATTTTAAAATTTATGCAGTACGTGGTCGGTTTATGCTGCAGAAATAAAAATAAGGAATAAGAAATAAACAAGGAAAAAGCCAAAGTTCGTTAACTTTTAACTTTACGCCTTATTCCTATTCTTGTTAGCGAAGTGCGCATGCGTGTCAACTGTCAAATATTTCAAACAATCAAACACATTTGGGCATAATATATCGGTTTTGGCGAGACATAAATGTCAGATTTATCTGTTATGGATAATAAATTGATTGTACTCCATACTAACAAATTAGAAAATAACAATATAGAAATTACAAACGACAAATTAACACTGCTATCAGTATCAGAATAATAAATGTAACTACTTTTCACTAACCTAAAAATGTTATATCACTACTTTTATCCTTACGCTTATTTTTGAAAAACTGGCAGCATAAACACCACGTATCGTTATGTTTAAAATTATTCCTATCACTATTCTTATTTTTATTTCTATTCTTAAATTTTTGAGCATAAACCCACTTAACTTTCACAACTTAATTTTAAATGACAGATAAATAATTAAAGATCTCTTATTAAAAACAAACGTAATCAAAGAAAAAACTTTTTAGTTTCTTTACTTTTATAAATTTCTGTAAAGTAACTTAACTGGGGATCATTGTTAATGTTAAGAAATAAACAAGAAAATGATCCCTGTGGTGCACTCTCCACGCCAACAATGAATACCTGTGAGGTGACGCCTGGTAAACACCCGCACGGTACAAATATGTCATCATCATTACCGAAATCTGTGTACAAAGCAGATTGGCACACCCAGCAATGGGTAATATGCCGTGATGATACATTTATTTTATTTTTTATTTACGAAATAAAAAAATAAATATTGTTGAGCAATGGACCTTTTCAATTTAACGGCTATCTTTTTCTATCGCTGCAGATAGTAAGAAAATGGCGCGAACAACTGCTAGTTGGGCTGTCAAACGAAACGTCAAAAATATTAAAGTCATTAAAATACCTGTATTTTCAGTGAAAATTTGCATCGTTAAACATTTTAACTTCAATAAAAGCTTTTGTAACTTACTTTTTTAAAGTTATCTGAGATATTCTCTTCGTCTAATTTTTTTAGAAACAAACGCCATAGATCTCAGTTGTTTTTATTTAGCGCAGATCCCCATTGCGCATATCTTCTATCTCTTTAAATTGAAATGGTCCATTACATCTCATATTTTATAGGGCATTTTTGTAGAATCGTTTTAAAAGTTACGGATGAAAATAAATCTTTTCTTTTTTCCGAATTGGTGCATGACAAAGATTATGCAAGTAACTATAAAAAAATCAGTTTATTTACAAATTGCAAATGCTTTCCTGTAATTTTTTTTCTGTTTGTCATTTTTGTCATAATGATAAATAGTGTTTAGTAATTTTTATAATGGTCTTATAAATTAATTGAATTTTATATTTAAATAGTGAAAACATACGATAATGTTTATAAAACTTTTGATTTTCTGCAGTTCAAAACAAAGCAAGAACACTTGCCAATTCTTAAATTCCATTTGAGTTTCGTGTAATAAAACCAATTTCTAAAATTAGTTAACAATAGGTATACAATCATACTGTATATAAAAACATGTTAAGTATTAATTTTTTATCAGTTTCGTGAAGTTGAATGTACTTTAATGAAAGAAAAGAAAAAATAGAGGAAATTCAACTTGTAAATATTGTTGTACGTGTTTTTTGACGGAAATGATTCTCATAAATATTTGTTTTTATTGTCAATAACTTTGACAATTTTCACTTAAAGGAGGAAGTATTAAGAAAATAAATATTAGACTTAGATTAATTTTGCATTGTTAAATATTTAAGAACAAACAAATCTTAAACTGAATATTCTTTTCTAAGAAAGATATGTTAAACACTAATTTAGACTTTGAATTGTACAAATCTTGCCCCAAATCTCGTATTTTTTTTTAATAGGTCCGATCCTATCACCTCTGGTTAAAGGTACAGTTTATTAATCATAGTTTAATAATAACAGTTTGCAGTAACGTTAGGACTTATCACAAAGAAAGTCATTGTAATGATAATAATTTTTTTGCAGAAGAAATTTTTTTAATGAAACTTTAAAACAATTTTCAGATTTAATTTCTTTTAAGTAATGTGGAAGTTTATTGTAAAACTTAATCCTATATAATTAAGGTTATTCTGGCATTTATTAAGTCGAATAATAGGGTTTTTAAATTCGCTTTACCACGAGTATCGTATTTGTGAATATCTTTTTGAATTAAAAAAATATGTTCATTTGCTCTAATATATAATAAAACATTGCAAATATAGAGACAAGTTAAATTTAAGATATTTTTTTCTACAGTCTATATACAAAGTAGCCATTTGCGCTCTCTTTTGTCAACGCAAAATGTCACTTTGCCGCTCATGTGTGACAAAAAAAAACGCTCGCTCTTCAAATTTCTAACTATACAATGTTAAGAAATGTCACTTGTCTACATTCTTAATAGAAACGTTTAGTCAGGAACTAATGGCACTGTAATTGCACATTTACCACCTTCAGTCAATCTGACAACATATAACTGTTCTGTTGATATATTACATAACCAAACAAAATGCCGCACTGATGTGAAAATAAAATAGGGCATTTATTTACAAAAACGAAAGAATAAAATGCTTAGATTAGATTGAAGAAATAGCTCATTAAAATTAAATATAAAATAAATTGTGTGAACAGTTGTACTGCCACCTGCAAAAGTTTAGCGTGAACGCTCCCAATGGACATTCACTTTTTCACTGTACTAGTTTCATGTGCTTGAAACAAATAAATTATACAAAAAACTTATATTCATTACAAAATTGGCATTAATTTCTTGAAAAAACGAAAGCCAAGACAATACCTTGCACTCATATTTGAATACGTTTCTATATTCACTGTAAAACTATTGAGTAGTACTGTAAGTACAAAATGTACATTTTATTAATTTTTGTTATGGTGGAGGACTAGAAAAAATCGTGTGTGTTTCGAGCGCAAATGGACATTGTCGATTTCGAGAGAATGCCGGGCTCCTACGTCGTGCGGCAACAACCTCAATCGACAATGTCCCATTTTGCGCTCTTAATACACAAATAGCTATTCTGTTTTAAAAATTTCTTGTCTGATGTACGGGAATAATTATTAAAGTTATATTTTGAGACAAGAATACCCATAAACTGCAAGTTGAAAAATGAATAAATATCTGACGTTTAATATTCCTTTGAATATTTGCAAATAAGTTTACAGGAAAAACGTTTTTTGTTATTTAAATATTTGTAAATTACTGAACTTAGTACATAAACATTTCTTTTATTCTCAGACACTTCAAAGAAAATAAACAGTAGAAATATCGATATGTAAACTTGTCATCTAAAAATATATGTTAAAAAATAGAAAAAACTTTAATTGTTATAATTTCTAGCGGAACTAATTTTTATTACGTCTGTTGAAAGAATAACAAGTATACTTAAGAAAAATTATTAGATTTCTAGAAAAAAGCAGTTATTAATTCAGTTTTTATTCCAAGTTCAAGAACTGAGACGACGAAACGATCTATTATAAGTTAGTTACGTAGTTTTTCAAAATTGCATCCTTCGGATAAAATGCATTCGTAATTACAACCTAAACAGGAAACTTATTATTTGCAAAATAAACTTATTCTTGATCTCATGCATATCCTGTAGATGTTCAGATTTTCCGCAGTAGGTACGCGCCATTTTTGTCCAACATTTTCTCATGATACTAGATTAAAAATAAACTACAATAGCTCCAATTTCATAAACTTGCTTATTGTTAAGAATTAATCTCCCGTCCACAGCACATGATGATCTACATTTTAAGATCTGTGTGAGAAAAACGCACACTTGATAATTTAATTATTACTTGTTAGAGTTCCTTGTTATTTAAAATCTACGGAGTTTTTCTTTGACAAATTAGAAATCGCTTGAAAATGCTGTAGTCTTATGTAATAACACTGCAGGCTGTAAGAAAACTATAGAAACATGGTTGGTTTCTCATGAAATTTATTACTCAATAATATTTAATCAATATGCATTCAAATTAAATAAAAATGACGGACAGAAGGATAGAACAATAAGTTATTAGATTTTGTTCTGTCAAAAATATTAAATCAAGTTTAGTTGTTATGTGTTTATCAAAGTCGAATAAAATAAAAAAAATTAGATCATAAGATTCTTCAGCTGAAGCAGGGTTGAAGAGCAGTGTTTGTAAACCTCTGCTTTGAAATCCTACAACCCTGGTTCAGCTGAAAAATTTTATTCGGCAGGAATAGCCCGAATGTTGGAACGTGTACAGAGGAGTTTCAGAAGACCGTTGCATCGGTATATAGTGAACGGTGGCTACTACCTTCAAATTTTTTAAAACTACATGATTTAAAACTTCCATTTATGTTTTTTCATTATCAAAATTAGCATTGCTATCAACAATACTTTACTATTTGATTTGCGTTCTAAAAAGGAAGTTTCTAGGACTCAAGGTGCATGCACAAATGAAAGTTAGGTTTAGATTTATGGTTTATACTTTAGATTTAAAGACTTTGGCCGCAAATTATGTAATGACTCCACTCACACTTCAGAATTTGGGGTCTCTAAATCCAAATCATAAAGCTAAACGTTGCAAGGTCCAAACTTTAGGTTTATGATTTAGTTTGACGTCACAAACTTCACCAATGAGTACGAGTCTGAAATGATATAAGTATCCACTTGGTGGATTCGGCTTTTTAAACAAATGCGAGAAGAACATGGAGACTGCCATGACTTAATTGCTGAAATATAACCAATAATGCCAAGCGAATGGCAGTTTCATGGCGCATAGGTGTCTTGTTGAGTACTGCTCTACCGATATTTTAATCTTGTATTTGAAGCATTTACACAGATGTCTGTACATATCAAAACTAATTTTCAGGTAATTTAAACTTACATTTATGAATGACTTACTTAAACCTAAACAAAAACCATAAACCTCATTTTCATTTGTGAATGCACCTTTAAACAACACAACTTGGAAGGTGGTGGCCACCGTTCTCTATGCACTGATGCAACCAATTTCTGAAACTCCTCTCTGCACGTTCCATCATTCGGGCTATTTCCTGTCGAATAAGATTCTTCAGCTGAAGCAGGGTTGAAGGGCGGTGTTTGTAAACCTCTGCTTTGAGATCCTACAACCCTGCTTCAGCTGAAGAATCTTATTCGGCAGGAAATAGCCCGAATGTTGGAACGTGTAGTGAGGAGTTTCAGAAGACCATTGCATCGATACATAGTGAACGGTGGCCACCACCTTCAAAATGTTTAAAAGTGCAAGAATTAAAACTTCCAATTATGTTCTTTTATTATCCAAAAATGCATTGTTATCAGCAATACTTTCTATTTGATTTGCCTTCAAAAAAGGAAGTTTCTAGGACTCACTCTGCATAAATACATTGCAAGAAAAAAATATTTCTAACTTCCTGATATCCGAAATGAGCTTGTTTATTTTCCCAAAGCGCAAATACTTTTTTTCGCAATGTTGCAGATATCATGTTACGACTGATAATTAGTATCATTATAAAATGCCAATCGTTGTTTTTGTTTTTGCTTGAGTAAGCAGCAAAATACTGATAAATAGAACATTTTGCTTTTAAATATGAAAGTTGTAGACGCTTACTACATGAATGTAAATATTTATATCAAAACCACTTTTCGTTGAATAATTTAAAATATAACTTATGTTTGTAGGAGTTTTTACGTAGAAATTATACAGAATTTTTATTTTAACATATCTGTCAACATTATGGAAATTTAAAAGTAATTTTAGGTTAATTTTAAATGTAAATCATTTGCATAAAACGCAGTATTTTAATTGTGTTTTGCTAAAGTTGTGAATGAAAAGGTTTTTCATTTATAAAAACTATGCATTCAATTTTTGCGTCGCAAGATTTTTACCGATCCATAATCTAATATTTTATATATTTTTAAATCGACTCATTTTTAATTTTTTTTTTGTACCCGATTAAAGGTAGAATAACGCGTTTTGAAAATCTGAATTCGGAATGATTTTTTTTTTAATTTCCTGTGTTGAATGAACTATTAGCAGTTCAGAAGTTTAAACACAATATTTAAAAATGTACTTAAATTTTTGTCCAACATTAAATTCCAACCCCTCCTTCATGCCAGTTAAAATCACGGTTAATGTAGTTCTTGCCGTCCCCGAAAATTTTGGGATGTTATATTAAGCATCGATGGGAGCCAACACGAAGCGAAGTACTAAATTTTCATGTGATTCTGTCGGAATGGTTCAGTTTGTTTCAAGATATTTGCAAACGTACCTATCTCGACTTACGTAGCGGGTGGTTTTTTAAATGGGCTTGATGGGGAACATGACAGGGTTGTAACAAAATATTTGAAATCCAGCACACGAAATATTTGTGTGAAATTTAATGTTTCACTTGAATTTTAAGAAATACAGAAGAAAGAATATGACATTACACCAAATTTTCACAAATTATAAATAAAAACAGGTCTTTTAATTTGGGGGTTTTAAGAAAGTACCTATATCGTTTTCGCAAATTTTGCTAATCCTCCCCTGACGCATAGGATCATAAATACCATGCTGTTTTGCGGTGTACCGCGTCATTACGAAGGCAGGTAGATTTGCAAATATCTTGAAACACACATCCATACATACATAAAATCACGCATTTCCCACTTAGTGGGTTAGCACAAACCCAAAAGAATGAAAAAAAACATCATCCAAAAAAAATCAGTCTCTCTTTCAACAACATTCTTACTAACCTCACATCATATGTAGGTACAACATATATTCCTCACTCTCAACATATTAAAGTGACCGAATTACGGTAGCGAAATACCGCAACCGGACCACAATAATAGTTACGGAACAATCATCCTTCGCCATACATTCCTGTCTAAGCACACTTCTTTCGCCTCGGCCACATTCATAATCGCATTCATACACGCTCTTCTTCTCTTCCCACTCGGAAACTTTCTCTCTTTTAGTATACCTTATCAATCACATCCATCCACTTAGACAGTGGACGGCCACGCAATCGAACACCCTCAATTTCACCAAGATATATACGCTTTACAAGACGTTCACTCTTCATTCTCTCCACATGACCAAACCATCTCAACTGGCTCATTCCTACTCTCTTAACAACATTCTTCCTAACCATACATTCTTCATACACCAAATTATTCCTGACGCGATCCCGTCTTACATATCCACATACACCACGTAAATACCTCATTTCCACGGCATTCACTCTCTTTTTATGCTTTCTCGTCCATGCCCAACATTCGCTTCCATACATCAAAACAGGCACTAGCACTCCATTATACACACACGAGCTTCTCTAGATACACACTATACCTAATATTTAAAATTATTAAAATTTTAGAATCAATGGCCGTGTTCTTGGTAATAGCCCAAAGAAAAGAAACCAAGCTTATTTTTAGAAAGAATAACAAGTCATTTAAAACGATATTAATAACGCCATGTTTTCAAGTTCGTGCGTCTATTATTAATATCACTTCATTATCATGGATGTAATGACATATAATGATATGAAAACTGGGGGAAATTATTTGATTAGATAGGTAAGCTGTCATTACGGATGAGCCAAATCAAATAAAGATAAAATTCAATCTGTGTTATGTCGGTGATTATAACCGCTATTAAATGGAATTTCCTGTCAATTGTGACGCAGAGTTCATTGGAAAAAACATTTAGTCAACAAGAAACCCACACTTCTGAAAACACGCACAATACTAATAGCAATAGCTAGCACATTCGCTTGGTAAGAATAAAGAATAAGAAATGGTCGCGAGTCATTCAGCAAATCAACAACTATGTATTAACCTAAAAAACTACCGTGTTAGAATGGTTCAGGAAATACTGGAAACTGTAGTTCCCTTACAGAACTAACAACATGAAATTAAAGTAAAATTGACATTGAAACAGGAGGAATTCCTGCTCAAGAAGAATGAATTAGAAATACTGTGTTAAGCTAATGTTCTTGGAATCCTTCACCAGTGTTCTCAAAATGTTTAATATGGCGGACCGGTATTATTGTTACTAATTTGTAACGGACCGTTTTAATATTAAATGTGATTTAACTATTTTTTTTCAAATTTGTAACAATTAAAACAACAAAACACAAATATAAATATAAATAAATAAATATATACCCATTGCTGAGTGTGCCAATCTGCTTTGTATACAGATATAGGTAATGAGTGTCAGGTCGCGAATCTGGGGAACCGGGTTCGATCCCGACCGACGCCAAATATTTCGAATTTTAAATGACACAAAATTGACCCCTGTGGTGCACTCTCCACGTCAGCAATGAGTGCCCGTGAGGTGATGCCTGGTAAGCGCCCGCACGGTGCAAATATTTCATCATTACCGATATCTGTGTACAAAGCAGATTGGTACACCCAGCAGTGGCTAATAAATCGTGATGATATATATTTATATATATATATATATATATATATATATATATATATATATATATATATATATATATATTTATTTATTTATTTATGAAATAATAATGAAACATTTTACCCAATTTATTGTTATGGTGGAAGATCCTAGAGTCCTGAAATAATGCCTGTTCTATGACTTTCGATTTTTTTATTTTAAAATTTGAATTTAGTCAATATTCGTTATAAAAATTATTTATCTCTGGTTTAAAGTAATAATTAAATAAATTGTACAGATACGTCTTATTAAAATCAGAATAAAACTTGTGGTAGCATCTAGTAATTATTTTTAAATTAATATTTACATATTTCATTTAATTTATATTCAAAATATTATTTGAAAATCCCGCTAAATCATTTCGAAATTAATAAAATTTACTCCGATTTGAAACAACAATCAGTAATTATTCAATTAATTTCTATGTAAAATAAAATCGATACTTCTAGCACCATCTTGTGTTCATTTCTGAATTAATTGCATTTATTTCATATTTAAAAATTGTTAGAAAGTAGCGCAAAATCTCGCTGCTTCGCGTAGTAATTTTTGTACATATTAATTAAATATATTTTCTACGCCAAAACAAGTAGATCTATATATTTCAATTTCAACCAAAAGTTAACAAGTAACAATGTAAAAACAAAACTTTGGTTTGTGCAAGTCTGGTACGTCCTCACATGAATATTTAATGAAGAGTGCATGTGCACGATATTACTGATATTTAATTTTATTGAATATTATTTATAAAAATTATGAAGCGTGGTTGGTGCTGCCACCCAGCAAGAAAATAATAACTATATACTTGAGAATGTTTAAATTTAAATGTTTTTTAAAAAATAATAATAATAATAATCTTTATTACCATGTAAGTAAAAGGCGAGGTTCAGCCCAAGGCTGTTCTTCCACCTAACCCGGTACAGTACAAAAATATATGACAATAATATATATATAAGAATCATCAAACGCGAGACAATTTGACAAAAAAAAAAATATTACTACGTTACATTAGTTAATATAAATTTTTCACTCTGAGTTTGAAAGCGGTTAACGATAGAGACTTCAGGGATTCAGGAATATTGTTATACAAAGAAGGCGCGAGATAAGAAAATGAAGCTCTAGATTTTGACTTTCGAAAGAAAGGAACAATATATAAATTCTTAATACGGAGAGTGTAATTGTATTCTCTAGGTATTAACTTGTCAAAGAGATAATTAGGAGTTCTAGTTATCCTTACATAGTGTATTAAACAAAGATAATTAATTTTCAGTCGTTCATCAACAGATTTCATATTTGATGCAGTCCGGTGTTGTGATATATGATCGTATTTGCGAATACCATAAGCAAAACGTAAACAGGAATTCTTAATAAGAGTTATTCTATTTTTATCTGTTATAAAGTTAAAATTAGATTAATAAATGTCTGTTATTACCTAGTCCGAATAAATCTGTGGTTTAAGTGGCTTAAATTTTTAATAGTTTAGGGTTAAAGAAATTAAATTGTTGTAAATATCTTATAAATAAATAAATAAAAAAAAATAGGTATGAAAAAATAACATACTTAATGGGAGAATGGAAGAACGACCAATGTTTTTATGTAATTTTGGAAATGAGTGATTTAAAATAAACAAGAAACTTTCAATGTTAATAAAAAAATTATACAATCAATATAGTTCTAAATCGTGAGCATGACGATATATTTGTTTACTTATCTTCTTCTGAACGATATAAATCATCGTTTTTTATCATCTTCACATTTATTAAAAACCAATTTCAATTATTATTGTCCATGTGATGACGTTCGAACTAAAGAATTAAGATGTTAGCATTAAATAAAATTGTTTCTTAATCTATCAACATTGATTAGTTTGAACTTTGTAATAAGAAAGGCTAAACGTTATTAACCAAAATCAATGCGTAAAAAATAAAGCATTTGAAAACAAGTTCTTGTCAAGGACTACATCCATTTTGAAAATTTGACATTGGATTTGACAAATTTAAAAGTCTGGGGGACTCGGAAAGTATTTTAAACTTTGCATGGAACATATACCGTATCATCTCGCATATTATTCAGGAGTAACTGTTAAAATCTCTTTACATACAGGGTGTTGACCGCTACACCGGAATATAGAATTTTAACATGTAATTCATATTTACGTAATTTCATGCTTCCTAATTAGTTTAGGTAAAAAAGCTTCAAATAAAAGATGTAGAGCTTAAAATTCTGCATTTGAATCAATAAGCAAAATTAATTTTATATGCTTTGTATCGACAGAAATTAGATATGAAAATGTTGAAATCACCCTAGCGATGTCATGGAATTGAAACAGATAAATTAACAAATGTTTGACGCTTTACCTGACAAGTTAGGGTAAAATATTTTTATCTATTAATTTAAATAAATAATTTTTTACTTTAACGGAAATTACAGATATCAGATTATCTCGTGGTCGCTTGCCTGAGTGTCAGGTCGCGAATCTGGGGAACCGGGTTCGATCCCGACCGACGCCAAATATTTTGAATTTTAAATGGCACAAAATTGACCCCTGTAGTGCACTCTCCACGCCAGCAATGAGTGCCCGTGAGGTGACGCCTGGTAAACGCCCGCACGGTACAAACATGTCATCATAATAATAAATAAATAAAATAAATATATCATCACGGCATATTACCCATTGCTGGGTGTGCCAATCCGCTTTGTATGCAGATATCGGTAATGATGATGACATATTTGTACCGTGGGGGCGTTTACCAGACGTCACCTCACGGGCACTCATTGCTGGCGTGGAGAGTGCACCACAGGGGTCAATTTTGTGCCATTTAAAATTCGAAATATTTGGCGTCGGTCGGGATCGAACCCGGTTTCCCAGATTCGCGACCAGACACTCAAGCACGCATATATATATATATATATATATATATATATATATATATATATATATATATATATATATATATATCATTACCGAAATCTGCGTACAAAGCAGATTGGCACACCCAGCAATGGGTAATATTCCGTGATGATATATTTATTTTTTATATTTATTTTAAAGATAATAATAAAAATAAATTAACCTAGCTTGACAGATAAATCGCTAATATTTGTTAATTTTTAGTTTCAATTCCATGGCTATTGCTATTTTTGGGGTGATTTTCGACATTTTCATACCTAATTTCTGACATGCTCTATAATGTCTATTTGGTTGAATTCAGAAAAATACTCTATCGAATGGGTCTAAATATATATCATACCATTTAAGCAAATATAACTTTGTATTGTAACTTGAGAACAACACTGGTTTAAAGAAAATATTTTCTTTTCTATAACATTGTCTTTTATTGTATCTTTAATAATATAGAAATTAATTGAAGTAGCTCGATTTGCTGTTACACCCTTGCATACTTAAGCTAAGTTTCTATATTATATGGATTTTGCTTTAATATAATATTAAAATTTTAAGCCATATATTTTGTGTCATGTAATACACTACTGCTATAATGATATGATACTGGAGGGAAGCATTATTTAATTAGGTTTAATTTTGTAATTCGAACTGCATTAGTTTTAATTTAATTCACAGCTACTTAAATCCTTTATAGAAGTGTGTTGTGTAGTATGGAGACATGAATGCATACAATTTAACAGTAAAGTTTATTTTAAAGTATCTTTTACAATGTTAATTATAAAATACCCATCCCACTATTTAATTATTTTTCTTTGGGAAACTTTGCTGCTTAGTTCTCTCGTGTGAACTAGGCTTATATGAGAATCTAAAAGTTTAAGAATAGCATATTTATATAAAAATGCACTCATGTCCTTCATTATAAATAAAAAGTAGGTAAACTTCCAACATTAAAAACAGTTTATGCTAAAAATAGTTTGTACCATTTATCGGGACCATGGGACGCAACAACTTTAACAAAATACCAAGAGTTTATTTTATTAGTAAACATAGTTACATTTAATATGATTGACAACAATATATTATCGCGTTTTTTTTAAACTGGACATAGGGAGTTGTCAAAGTCATCAAACTATCATCTTTCAAAATTATGTACAGTATACAATGGGGTATGTGACCATATTCGAATTTCAATATATATGTCATAAAATATAAAAACTAACCACTGTAGCTTCTCATTATAATAAAAAAACTAAATATTAATTTGTAATAATTTTGTTATTAACAATTTAATCTTTTGGAGAAGGGATATTTGCCGTAAGTATGTTAGAACCGTAGACGAAGACAGATAGACTGCGGGAAGGAAAGAGACAGTTATAAATCAGCCTATCAACGTCGCGTTTATGTTGTGGTAGGTGTGGCAGGGTGCGGCATGGTCACATCTGGCTATAACTATCTCTTTCCCTCCTAGTCTAACCGTTTCTTTTCCGCTTCTACCATTGTCACGTCACAAATCCCTTCCCCAAATTTTTAATAATTATTTTCTCGTAAAGTACGAATAATACGATGTAAAAAAATACGGATATTTTATTTTTTTTGTCTAGTATCATATTATGTAAAAACAAAAATTAGGTCACATACCCCATTGAAGAAGAAGCATAAATCGTCCAATATGAGTCTAAAGCAAGTTTCCGATTTATTTGTAGCTACTTTTAAGAAATGATTCAGTCCAGCAACTATTAGAAAAAACTACAGGATGCGTCAATTAATATAAAAAACGTTAAATCATACTGTTAAATTAAAATGGCAATACCCTTTCGATAAAAATAATTTCTGAAATTAACAGAAGACATTTTGATGACTTTGACAACTCCCTATGTCCAGTTTTAAAAAACTACGATAATACATTTGCTGTCAATTATTTTAAATGTAACTATGGTAATGACATATGCCCATGTTCACTGATAAAAAAATCTATCGGTAAATACATAATTATGTTTGTTAAACTGTCTGCCATAATACTATCATTAAATTCTTGTCCAAATTTCTTTACGAATATTCTGTAATTTACCGTACCATTTTGTTGGAGTGGTTGTGTTTTAGTTACAATTAAAAATAGTGTAGGCTAATAATAGTGGCATTATTTATGATAGTGTAGAAAGTAGCTACTTTTAAAGTAAATAAACAAGTAAAATTTAATTTTAGATGCTGTACACATGTGGAAATGACTTAAAAAAGTTGCTTTGAGCAACTGCTTGCACCATGATTGCTTGGTCAATTTATATCGCTAGTATCCCGTTACTTTTGCTAGTGCTCCAAGTAAATGCTTGGCTACCCGATACTAAATCTAAATTGAAACAGAGCGACGAACATGGAATTAGATTTACAGCAAATTTAACTTTCTCAGATCACTTTACAATATTGTATCAAGATGAACATTATGTTACCATCGGTGCCAGGTAGAAACCAATCATACCATTTCCTTAAAAATCGTATTAACTGTTATTTTGTTTTAGAAACACTGTATATAATCTTAGTTTAATTGACCTATCAGAAAACAAAAACAAGGTATGAAAAGGAAATACTAAATTTTCAAGTAATACAAATACATTTTTTTTTTGCTACTAGCGTTATTAAGAAAAACAAATAAATAAGTAGAATAAATAAACAAATAAATAAAATAAAAGATAGGTGTTTAAAATTATTCTTATTTTCAATAATAGGCTATTCTTCATTGATCAAAAATAGTAAAAGTTTATTGAAAATGTGATAGAATACAGTTGGATGCGGAAAATTCTATTATTTTTATCATTAAATTTCTCCCTCTAAAAATACGGGATGTATTTTTCCTATATTTGATTTGAAAGAAAACTAATCCTTATGTATTCCGTTACAAAAGATTAGAATTGTATTCAATACCAGGAGGCATTTAAAATGACCTTAGCAACAGGATTCAGGGATGTATTTAAAAAATTTAATACCGCAAATTCTAGTTCGTTCGTCTCAGGTGTAAGCAACCCTCGCGTCGGAATTACTGTTAGAGGAAATTAAAAATAATTCTATTTCATAGAATTGCCAAACTAAATAGTTCAAAGATCAATATATTTTGTTATAATATTTTAAACGCACCGCTGTTTTGATATTCATTTACCCTAGTCGGCCATCTATTTTCAGCCAGATACAGTAATGTATTTCTGTGCATACTTAGTCCAGTATTTAAATGGGTACATGCAAAAATTTCATACCTGAATATTTCGTACAATTCTATTCTTCTCTAGGCTTTCAAAAGAAACTACACTAAGATTAGACTTATTCGGGTATTTCGGATCTGTTCGGATGCTGCTCGGATGACATTCTTTTTTCTTTGTATTTGTAAAATTGGAAAAAGTGAAATTAATTAAGTGCAATAATAGTATATTAAAGAACGTGTTTTATAAGACATGTTTTTTTCGCACGCGTCAAAATTTAGAAAACGAGCGTTAGCGAGCCTGCTACAATAACATTTACTTACTCAATTTGTGATTATATTTGCAACCATTTGTACATTTTCATGTAAATAATCTTCCCTAAATAAAAAAAAAATAAATAATAAAATAATATCTCGGACACGAAAAGAGATATCGACCTGTGGATTTAAAATCTTAAATTTACACTCTTCAAACTACTTAAATACAAATTTTCAGAATTTTTAATTTTTTAAAAATTTCCACCATTTTTTAAACCACACCATCCTCATACCCAAAAATGGGTGTGTGGTACACTTTCAACGACCTCACCAGTAAATTCCTCGTACCAAAAAACATAAGTATACCAATTTTCATCAGCGGTGTATAATTGACCATTTTTGGGATATGACCCAAAAATGGGTATTTTTGAGCAAAGTTTTGAGGCCGAATATCTCGGACACGAAAAGAGATATCGACCTGTGGTTTTAAAATCTTAAATCTACACCCTTCAAACTACTTAAATACAAATTTTCAGAATTTTTAATTTTTTAAAAATTTCCACCATTTTTTACACCACACCATCCTCATACCCAAAAATGGGTGTGTGGTACACCTTCAACGACTTCACCAGTAAATTCCTCGTACCAAAAAACGTAAGTATACCAATTTTCATCAAAATATTCCAACGGATGCATTAATTATTAAACATTCCTTAAAATTGTCAAAAACTGAAAAAAAGCAAAGGGGTACACCTTAGATTTTTTGCGATTTTTGGCCATTTTCAGACTTTTCCTTCTGGAGATTGTAATAGTTGTTAAAAAATTATGAAAATTGGTATGCTTATGTAATTTTGCTCGTAGAATCTAATGGTGATATCGCCAGCGGTGTATAATTGACCATTTTTGGGATATGACCCAAAAATGGGTATTTTTGAGCAAAGTTTTGAGGCCGAATATCTCGGACACGAAAAGAGATATCGACCTGTGGTTTTAAAATCTTAAATCTACACCCTTCAAACTACTTAAATACAAATTTTCAGAATTTTTAATTTTTTAAAAATTTCCACCATTTTTTACACCACACCATCCTCATACCCAAAAATGGGTGTGTGGTACACTTTCAACGACCTCACCAGTAAATTCCTCGTACCAAAAAACATAAGTATACCAACTTTCATCAAAATATTCCAACGGATACATTAATTATTAAACATTCCTTAAAATTGTCAAAAACTGAAAAAAAGCAAAGGGGTACACCTTAGATTTTTTGCGATTTTTGGCCATTTTCAGACTTTTCCTTCTGGAGATTGTAATAGTTGTTAAAAAATTATAAAAATTGGTATGCTTATGTAATTTTGCTCGTAGAATCTAATGGTGATATCGCCAGCGGTGTATAATTGACCATTTTTGGGATATGACCCAAAAATGGGCATTTTTGAGCAAAGTTTTGAGGCCGAATATCTCGGACACGAAAAGAGATATCGACCTGTGGTTTTAAAATCTTAAATCTACACCCTTCAAACTACTTAAATACAAATTTTCAGAATTTTTATTATTTTTAAATTTCCACCATTTTTTAAACCACACCATCCTCATACCCAAAAATGGGTGTGTGGTACACTTTCAACGACCTCACCAGTAAATTCCTCGTACCAAAAAACATAAGTATACCAACTTTCATCAAAATATTCCAACGGATACATTAATTATTAAACATTCCTTAAAATTGTCAAAAACTGAAAAAAAGCAAAGGGGTACACCTTAGATTTTTTGCGATTTTTGGCCATTTTCAGACTTTTCCTTCTGGAGATTGTAATAGTTGTTAAAAAATTATGAAAATTGGTATGCTTATGTAATTTTGCTCGTAGAATCTAATGGTGATATCGCCAGCGGTGTATAATTGACCATTTTTGGGATATAACCCAAAAATGGGCATTTTTGAGCAAAGTTTTGAGGCCGAATATCTCGGACACGAAAAGAGATATCGACCTGTGGTTTTAAAATCTTAAATCTACACCCTTCAAACTACTTAAATACAAATTTTCAGAATTTTTATGTTTTTTTAAATTTCCACCATTTTTTAAACCACACCATCCTTATACCCAAAAATGGGTGTGTGGTACACCTTCAATGACCTCACCAGTAAATTCCTCGTACCAAAAAACATAAGTATACCAACTTTCATCAAAATATTCCAACGGATACATTAATTATTAAACATTCCTTAAAATTGTCCCTAAATAAAAAAAAATAATAATAATTTCGACATTATATTATTAAAATTAGTTTTCAATTAACTAAAAATAAATTAGGTAAAAATGGGTTAAAGAAACGCATCTAGCAATTGCGTATCGTAATGACTTCATTATGAACGCAAAATATAAAAATTATTTTATTTTTTGAATAACGAAGTATATTACAATTAAAAATATATTATTTTATAGTTGCTCAATATTTTTTTCTAACTCTGTGAACAACTGTTTGTTTACTTCTGATATACTCACATTATCAGTCACAAAGCAAATCAAACCAAATTCGCTTATTTGGAGGAATTTTTAACTCGGACTTTCGTATGTGGTCTTATTTTTTATGTACTTCAAAAAATAAAAAATAAAAATATTGTGGAGTAGCATATTGTAGCGTGTCCTCCGTATATTAAATCCTTTCGTGTTTTCAAAAAATACTGCTCTTTGAAAAATGATTTATGTAGGAAGTATAATTTGAAGACCTCTTAATCTTTGTAGAAACAATTTATGTGTACGTTTAATGCAGCATTCATGTTTAAAGCACATTGCATGTGCAGTTGAAATTAGAGTTACTATTTCTGTGTTTCTAACATTGTCAAATAACTGAATGAACAGACAGTGCTGTTTGATGATGTCTCTCGTACAAAAATAGATCCACTATATTCAAACTGTCTGGCTAGTAAATGTGTTACAGTCTGTCTCGTCGCCTCGCAGACAAACTTTAAATACTTTTTAAAAGTGTTAAGGTCCTTCGCATCTAATAAATTTTCCCAAAATAAAAAGAAACACGAGGGAAAAGAAACTGCTGTTGAAATTTGAAATGAAGCATTTTAATTAATTATTGAAATAAATCTTAAGTACCTACCATATAACTTTTTTTCTAAAGGTTTACCTGGGTTGTATTCCAAAACAAAATATACTCAAAGTCGTTCCAAAACCCATAACCTCATAGTTTAAGAATTTACTCTTAAGAGGAATGGGTCCCTCTGCCTCCTATATATGAAGCGAAAATTCAAATAAATTATTTCTGTACAAGAACTATTAACTTTTATAAAAATTCAATATTAGACGAACATACTTCGGTTATGAATCTGCAATTCAAAAAAAGTGTTATTGAAATCTATTAGTATTTGACTTTTATCTTATAGGAAAAACGGGAAATGCCGTTCTCCATAAAGTCAAATACTAATAGATTTCAGCTAGCGAAAACTCAGCTACGCCGAGCTTCCTCTAGAGCTCCGCCGATAGTGATTTATAATAATCTTTACTTACATGCAGTCTGTTTGCGCACACTTTAAACTCAAAATGTTACCGCTTACAGAGTTCTTAAAGGTTTTAATCACCTCTTGCCCACTCAATCTTCCCACCCACCTTGCCCAAACTACCCCAACCTTAAAGGGAAACCTCTCATTAGAAACCAAACACGATATATTTCTGACCTTTTGCAAAAAACAAAAAACGATCGAGTTGTCATATTTTTGACGTTTTTGCATAGCAGCCCTTGATAAATCATTTGATATCAAACACAACATATTTGTGACTTTTTGCAAAAAACAAAAGATGATCGAGCTGTCAAATATTTTACATTTCTGCAAAGCAACCTTTAAGAAATCATTTCATTTGATGCCAAACACAACATATTTCTGACTATTTGCATAAAACAAAAGACGATCGCATTGTCATATTTTGATATTCAGTTACCCTAGTCGGCGATCTATTTACAGCCAGACATAGTAATGTATTTGCCCAAACTGCCCCAACCAAATTGCCCTTAAAGGGAAACCTCTCATTTGAAACCAAACACGACATATCTCTGACTTTTTCAAAAAACAAAGAAACGATCGAGTTGTCATATTTTTGACGTTTTTGCATAGCAGCTCTTGAGAAATCATTTCATTTGATATCAAACACGACATATTTGTGACTTTTTGCAAAAAACAAAAGACGATCGAGCTGTCAAATATTTTACATTTCTGCAAAGCAACCTTTAAGAAATCATTTCATTTGATGCCAAGCACAACATATTTCTGACTATTTGCATAAAACAAAAGACGATCGCATTGTCATATTTTGATATTCAGTCGGCTATCTATTTTCAGCCAGACATAGTAATGCATCTGTGCTTTCCTAATCCAGTGGGTTCATGCAAAAATTCATACCTGAATATTTCGTAAAATACTATTCTTCTTTAGGGTTTCAAAAGAAACCACTTCTATAAAATAATTTAAACGTTAACTTTCATTCGATAGCCATACCATACTTTTGATTTTGGAACGCACCCGTGGTAAAATTTTATGAATAGCCGAATACCGGTAATACCTGGAATACCCATATTAATGTATTATTTTTCATCCTGAATAAACCGTCGTCATTTTCCAAGAATTAGCTATCAACGATAGTAAACTTTCATTATTATTAAATGTTAAAGGATGAGTCAACTATATTCTTCGCTGTATCCATGAAGATTGTCATTATAAACGTGAAATGTTTTGAGTTAGAAATTTGTTTTAAATTTACTCGTTGACTGTACTAGATGTTATGAATATGGACGAGCGAAAGTTGTGTTTGACATTGAGCGATTATTAAAATAATATGGAGGAAATCTTTGTTTTGAAAATCATGAATGAAAATGAAAACTTATGGGGTTCATGTCAACCCACTTTTAAGGATATTGTAATCTATATACATTACACATTACCATTTATAATTAGTAGAACTTAATGAATGAATTTTCAATGACATTGCTATTTCCTGTCGAAATTAGCAATTTGACTCTAGTAGCAAAGAAAAAATGAATGTATTGTTTTACCTTGGAATACATAATCAGTAGAATACATTTCACACGATTTAAATTGAATTTTAGAGGATAGAATGGCCTTCATCAGGAGCTCACAGAGAATTGTGTATGGTAAAAGGAAAAGGGGAAGATGACTGCCAAAATTATATTCGCATTTTAGTAAAATTGTCACCTGAATTATTACTAATATGCGGTACTAATTCGTATAAACCTCTTTGCAGACATTATTCATTAGTGGTAGGAACTATTTTATTTGTTTGAATTAATAGGACTGTTGTTTCGCTACTTTGCGTCTACGGTTTACTGCCACGTCTATAAAGTGTATGTACGCGGCAGTAAACCGTAGACGCTAAAAAGCAAAACGAGCAGACTTAATATGGGGAAGAAGCTATTTCCACATACTTTCTACACATACGACCCAAACTCACAATAATTCGGCTGCTTTACATTTTCAACAAATTATAAATTTTACACGAATGGTTAAAAATTTCAACAAAATTCTTTCGGCTAGACTTCAAACTATAAAAATCTGTAGATCAAATGGCTAGTGATAATAGTTCGACCGACATTTTAAGGGTCATCTTCTAGTCCAGATTTAGATTTTACCGAGACCTTTTACTTTTGGCACAATAAAAAACTTTGTAAAAACCCAGTGCATACAGTGACACCTACCTGAGACATATGGGACAATACTCACAGGAAAATGTGCAGGGCTTAGGGATACAATACCTGATAGAATTAAAATTAGTATTACTGATAAAGGCGATGCAGTGGCGTAGCTAACGAGGAACGGAGGGGGCGGTCCGCCCCGGGCGGCACTTTTATTACTTAAATAATAATAATTTTTTAAAAACTATACTTAAAACTAAAAAATACCAGTTGTGTACTTCAAATCTTTTATATAGGGAATACAATGTATTTTTTTTTATTTTCCTGTAGTTACAGTTACTTATACTTACCCATTAACTTACAAAAATGTTTCAAATGAAGGTTTCAGATGAAAAAATTCTACACCTAAATCCCTATTCAAATTTAAATTTGCACGTTTTGTAACGTTGTGAAACCGAATTTGAAATTTTATAAATATAGCTCATTTGTGGTGATAGCCATGGAATTGAAACAAAATAACAAAGAAAAGCATATTGTTTGAACTGTCTGAAATTTAATTGTATATGTTACAAAATGTGAAAATAAGAACAATACTTCTGTTTAAAGGTTGTAGACAATGTTAAATTATTAAAGAATACTGGTTGGACTTGCATTGCCTTTATTATTTTTATATTTAAAATATAACAACGTTTAAACTGCTACAGATCTACAGTCGTCATCAGGTTACAAAATAATAATAATATAATTATATAACATAAAATAAATAATAAATATATAAATTGTATAATACAGACTTTCATGAAGACTGTAGATCTGTAGCAGTCGAAACGTTGTTATATTTTAAATATAAATATAATAAAAACAATGCAAGTCCAACCAGTATTCTTTAATAATAACAATACTTATTAGGGCCTGTAACTCAGTGGTTAATTTTTTTAACCAATCAAGTATGTTGACATGTAACAAAAAAGGGATTTTTAGTTGTCAAATCAATATCTATTGGATACAAATTTTAACCAGTGGTTAAAAATTCACCACCAAGTTACGGAATAGGGCCCATTGTAGAATATAAAAATAAAATCTGTTCAGTGATCTACATACAGGTGCTGAATATGTAACATATATTTGAAAACAAAATTTCTGACAGTTCAAACAATATGCATTTGTTTGTAATTTTATTTCAATTCCATAGCTATCACTACAAATAATGAGCAATAGTAATAAAATTTTATATTCGATTTTGACTTTTTCTACAATTTTTGTGGTATTGAGAGGGGCGGGAAATCCATAGACCACCCCGGGCGGCAAAAGTTTTAGCTACGCCACTGGGGCGATGTAATCCAATATAAAATGATGGAATACTTGAATAACATATTCAGTTTTGCGTACGATTTATAATTTGTTTATTGAAAATGTTAACCGGCCGATTTAATATGAGTTTGGGTTATTGTAACCTAACTTATAATATGTAAAAACAACCAATTATTCATACTGTATGTGGAAATAGTTGGTTTATTAATTTATTGTTAATATTGTGTGAAAGTTTTATTATTAATCAAGAAATGTGTGTCACAGTAGTCAAATTATGTAATTAATTGTATGCCTTTTGTAAAAGTTTATAAGTTAGTAACTTGTACCGTTAAAATGTTTAAGTAATCGTCTTAAAAAAATTATGTTCAGTCGTACTGTAATTCTATAAAATTTACTATTAACTATTGATTTCTAAAATGCAAAGTTAAATACTAGTAATGCGTGAAATTCTTGCCCAATTCTACGCAAACGAATTACAGAACTGACATATATCTTCTTCTCCGAAATTATTCGTTAGTTTTATTGTTTTAAATTGATTTACGTCCGCCTTATGAATGAAATTGTTTGTGTGTTGCTAATTTGATGACACAGTAACGGGAAATTTTTAGGTTACGAACACTTTTATTGTTTTTCGTTAAAATTATGAAATTCGTTTTGTCAGTAACTTGAAAACTTTCACCTGTTCAAGTTTTTGTTTCTTGATTTGCGACTGCTGGCACTTTTCGAAAAGTCAACTTGAAGGTTGACCATTTCAGTTGCGAATACGAGTGAATGTATTAAAAACGCATTATGAAGACAACAATTTTGTGCTAATATTTTTATAAATGATGATTTTTCTTTGGTTAGATTAAATACCGTGAGTTTCAACTAAGATGCAATATTTGTTATTCTGTCCTAAATGAACTTGTCATAAAATTTTAAAGAGTTTTACTAAAGAAGAAAAAATCTAAGGGTTACTTGGTATATGTTTGCGAATTGATATCTTGAACGTCCTAGACCAAATCCTTCTACAGTTTTGAGAATATTTACAAAATTTAAAAGTGATGGATGTTTAGATAAGGATACTGCGCGAAATGAAGAAAATAAAAATAATGTAGGGGAGACCGGTGTCAATTGTAACAGGTGTCAAATATAACAAGGGTAGGTAACAGGGCCATCTTTTCGAAGTAGATTAAAACGCGCTTGCAGAGTGAAGCAGAAAGAGTCATAGCTCTTTGGTATTTAGTGTAAGTACATACGCGCAACTACGGCGTCTGTTTCTGACGAATGTCTATAAATCGACAAAAAAGTAAATACAGGTAGTGACACACATTGTTTCTAAAACACTATAAGTGCTCTGCTCGGAAATATTTCAAGTTAAGGATCAGTTTGTGAGTTATATCTGCTTTTATTTTTCATTAAAAAACATTTCGAATTATTACCTAATAAATACAAAAAAGCAAATAATATTTTTATAAGTGAAGCGGTGTTAGTTTTAACACATGCCACAGTGTCGATTGTAACGTGTTTCATAATTAAGTACAGTATTGATCATGATAAAAATTACAAAAAAAAACCACTGCTATCGAAAACATAAAAGAAGAGCAAAAAAACGAAAAACACTTCCGAAAGTAACAGTTGCAGATTACTCTTCAGATGGCTCCGTTGAGGAAACTCTCTGATATGTATTGGCCCATATTTTTTGAGCACAGGAGATTGGTTGCAGTGGCGAAAATGTATAATCTGGACACCGGGCAAGTTAAATTGTACGAAGAAAGACCTATTTTATGTTTACCTAAACTGCAATTTCGTTAGTGACTAAAGGCATTGGTCAAAATGGTCCATATCACCAACAGAATATATATTTTGTTTGCTTTTAGTTGAGTCATCTGAATTTTGTATTTTCTTAGGTAATAAATAAATGTTTATTTTTTCAATAATTTCTTCTTTTATCTGTTATTTTATCTTATTACATCACTGTTAAAATTTGTTACAATTGACACTGGTCCTGTTACACTTGACACCAGTTCGGTGGCAATTGTAACATTTGTAATGCCTGACTAAAAATTCTTATACTTTTATATTTGTCACATTTTCAAAAGTTTAAAATTCAAAATATTATTCACTAAGGTGGGTAGGTTTTCATATAGATAATTTCGAAATGTAACGTTAACTCGTGAAAAATAAAAAATTAAATTTTGTAAAAATTGATACCGGTCGCCCCTACAACGTGCAATAAAAGAAAATGATCAGCTCTCTACAAAAAATTTGGCGATTCAATTAAATATGTCGTAATTTGTGATTTGAAACATATTGATTTTTTATTGATACTGCTTTTATTACATTCTTCAGTTTTTTTTTTATAAATCAGTAAATTATGAGGACACGTTCATTTGACATTGACAACTGTGGCAATCTATGTTGCATTTTATCTGGAACGATAAGTATTCATCAACTCTCGGTATAAATGCAAAATTGTTCTTTTTTATGCGTTTTCGTATGTACGAATGGTTAAGAATGTACGACTATCTTTTTTTTATATAGGGAACAACATACAAGAAAGAAAAGGAATTCGAAGCATTAGGAATTTGTCCTTATGATCCAGAGCATAACAGCACTGCGATATACAGCCGTAAGTAACCCATTATTTTATTAATTATTACAAATGATGAAATTAATAAATATTTCAACAAGTGCTTCCAAGAAACCATGGCAGACCACACAAGAATTTTTTACGTAAATTTAATTACGGTGAAACTGAGCATGAGAAAAATATCTAATGACAATTTTATTTACAACTTTCAAAAGTTAATTTGATTTAAAAAATTTCATTTGTTTGGTTAGAGCATCGTGAAATAGACATTAACATTTTAAAGCTTTTTTACTCAGTATAATGATTATGATTTAAAAGTTTATAATACAATTTAAATTAACGAAAAATCGTTTTTCTTACGGTAATGACCTTTTTATACACATTAGACTTGGTATCAGGTTTTCAGTACCAAATACTGTAAATATTTAAGCCAATATATTACTAAAGGTGCATTCACAAATGAAAATTAGGTTTAGATTTATGGTTTATACTTTAAATTTAAAGACTTGGCCGCATATTATGTAATGACACCATTCACACTTCAGAATTTAGGGTGTCTAAATCCAAATCTTAAAGCTAAACATTGCAAGGTCTAAACTTTAGGTTTATGATTTAGTTTGACGTCACAAATTTCACCAATGAGAACGAGTCTGTAATGATATAGATATATACATCCATCTTTATTTAGTATCCACTTGGTGGATTCGGCTTTTTAAACAAATGCAAGAAGAACATGGAGATTGTCATAACTTAATTAATATAACCAATAATGCCAAGCGATTGACAGTTTCACGACGCACAGGTGTCTTGTTGAGTACTGCTCTACCGATATTTTAATCTTGTTTCTGAAGCATTTACATAGATGTCTGTACATAACAAAACTAATTTTCAGATAATTTAAACTTATATTTATGAATGATTTAAGGTGCATTCACAAATGAAAATTAGGTTTATGGTTTTTGTTTAGGTTTAAGTAAGTCATTCGCAAATGTAAGTTTAAATTACCTGAAAATTAGTTTTGATATATACAGATATGTGTGTAAATGCTTCAAAACAAAAACAAGATTAAAATATCGGTAGAACAGTACTCAACAAGACACCTGTGCGCCGTGAAACTGTCATTCGCTTGGCATTATTGGTTATATTTCAGCAATTAAGTTATGACAGTCTCCATGTTCTTCTCGCATTTGTTTAAAAAGCCGAATCCACCAAGTGGATACTAAACAAAGATGAGTCATTTCAGACTTGTTCTCATTGGTGAAGTTTGTGACGTCAAACTAAATCATAAACCTAAAGTTTGGACATTGCTATGTTTAGCTTTATGATTTGGATTTAAAGACCCTAAATTATGAAGTGTGAACGGAGTCATTACATAATATGCGATCAAAGTCATTAAATCTAAAGTATAAACCATAAATCTAAACCTAATTTTCATTTGTGAATGTACCTTAATACAATAAAAATTAAACTTACTATAAAAAATACAATTATTTGAAAAATAATATTAAATCCAATAAAATTGATCAACAATAATTCTCAGTAAAACCCAAAAAAGCCCAATAAATCCACTGGGTCGAGTATTTTTAAAATCCTGAGTTTTTATGCCAGCCCCGCAAATAACGAGTATACCCAATTCCAAAATTGAATATTCGGATATCCGGAACAGGTCTTCGGAACCGGATTTCGGATAGCGTAACGTATCTTCAGAATCGGGTGACTCCAGAATACTTAAAATTTGTTCCAAATCCGAGAACTGGTTAATTATACATTAACATTAACTGGTCTTGGAATTAATTTTCTTGAAAAAATCTCTTACAATTCTATTGGTACAAGTGTTAATTTATATCTCAAGCGACTGTAAATCAATGTAAGATGCGTTGCTTGTCAAAATATTTAAAGAATGTTTTTTAAAAGGAAATAGTAATTCATAAAAGTAGTGTAATAAATTACGAATAATCAAGTGCGTTAAAAGCTTATACTACTTCTAGTTTATTCTGGATCTTATATGACTTATACTCTAAAAATTTCCGACTACTCTCTGTGTTCAATTTAGTAGTTTGAAGGTTAAGAATGACTATACCGAATGCTTTTCTCTGTATTTGGTTTTGATTGGACATGTGGTTTGATTTAAATATTTGATATCCATTGTAAATAAATATTGTTGCGACATTTATTTTCACAAGATATTATGAACTACTTAAAATTAAAAGTCACGAAAAGAAATTGATATTGCATAGGTGTATTTTACAGGTGTATATAATTGAATTGATCAAAGCTGGCATTCACTTTTCCGGATAAAACTTTACTAGCGTTGTTAGTCTTGCTACAAATATTATTCAATCAAAAGAAAAGTTTTAATTGAGGAGTTCTTGGCTAAGACTATTATAGTCCAAATATTGTAAAAATGTTACATATAGCGACATATACTTTCAAGGATGCCAAACAATTTGGTAAAACTGTTTCTCACAAAAAGTATAAGTTTCAGCGTTTATACGAAAACGTCCTATAAAAATGTCTAACTGGCTTATTCTGTAAGAATGTCGTTATACCATAACGTATCGTTATGATGAAAAAGTTGTTAAATAACGATAATTTTCAAAAAGCATATTCTGTAAAACCAGTGTCGTTATATTGAAATCGTATTGTCGTTATTTTAAGTAGTGAACGATAATAGTTCACTTGTCGTTATTCAGTCTGTTAATATCAAATGTTAGCAAATGGAAGAGTTAATTAATTTATTATTTATATTTGTGCAGGAAGACATTGAAAATAGTTAACAAAACATTTATTCATACATCAAACATATAATTCACAAGCATAATTACATTTTAGAAATGTTTGTGGTCGTGAAAGTCTTTCGTGGGATAATAATAATCCATTTGATAATCATTCTTTACTCAATAAAGAAATAATAATTAAAATAATAATGTCAATATTTTTTTGCAAAATGACATTACAATGACAATTTAATTTACAATAATAGTTTCTATCTTTTCTAAAAAAATTGGGTAAAGTCGTTATGACAAACGGTATAACGAGGTTTACAACGATCTTACTTAGTGAATACGATTTTTACAAAATGTCGTTCAGGATCACATCGTTACATTTATAAACAACGATAGTTGTTATATAACGATATTTTTACAGAATAAATCTGTAATTATTATTTAATTTCTCATCAATGTTCATTTGTTTTATTTTTTAACATCCCAATAATTTTTAATATTTGAACATGATCCTGCGTTAAATTAAGTTGCAGAAATCTGTAAACGTACTGGAGCTATAGAAAGTTTATTATTTTACTGTCTCAAAATCAAAAAATAGACTAATGTTGTGTATGCTAAGAACTCTTCAATTGTATAAAACATAAAATATTATTGGGACCAAAAGTTCAATAATAAATAGTTATAAATAATCCGCAACTATTTAAGGCTTGCGATAACTTTACAATTAAACAAAAGAAAAACCTGATATAGTACTCGTACTATGGAAACTTCTAGGAAATAATTATTTATTAATTACACTACGATGTTTGTTTGTGTGTTTAAAGTTGGAACAAGGCTACATATCAATAAATGAAAATAAAAACTAGTAATTCATCTTAACATGACCATTATTCATATTCTTTGATAAACATCATTAAACTGTGAATCATTACAAAACGATACTGATACATGACTGACGCAAGTTTTACGAGAAGCTACTATTTATATTCTCGTGTAAAAATAAACTGATTCATCAAGCTAATGAATGATAAGACTGGCACTTCGCACGCGAGGTTACTAAGCGAGAAGTCAAGGGTTCAAATCTCTCATTGAAAAAGTGACGTATTCTACGCTCTACGGTATCTCAGTATTTAATGAACTTATACAGGGTTTTTCAAATCGTGTGTCTGGATTTTAAAGCCGTATTCTTTCTGTTGGATCAGATCCATGTTACATGGAATTCTGATCATTATCCCCACCCCCAAGACTAGTAATCCAGATCAGTGGTATCTACTCCAACAAAAACTTGGATTAGAAAGATCAGATTACTTTAGATTCAAAAATTTAAACAGAATAAACAATGATAAATATACAAAATTAAAATTAATTTTTCTAACTGATTTTGACAGATACTTGTGTTCTTTCGAATAAATTAATTTACGTCCACGTGACCTGATCTGACCTAATCCATACGATCAGTTGGATTTGATCCAACGCAGCGAAAGAATACGGCATAAATTGCTCTCATCCAGCATCCCTAAGAATTTTTAAACATCGGAATTGACAGAAATAATAATTAATATTTGGAAATTCATCTTGAAAAAGTTCACAGTTCAATAATGCGTATAAATATTCAGCGATATTACGAAAATCCGCGTTCTGTAATTTAGAATTTCTGGCAGCGTTTTTGGCTGAACAGTTTTATAAATTAAAATTTTTTCCTTATATACACCGTGGTTAGTGCTACGTGAAAAATGTATCATGGTATTCCAAATACTGACTCTTGACACTTTAAATATCCTGGCGAACGATTTGTTGTCTTCCCCGGAAAAAAAGACGATCTACCTAGCTGTGGATCATGACCCAAAACTGTTTAAAAAATGACACTGCATAAAATGACATTATATATATGTAAATGGTAGCCGATAATAAATGCCAGCTATTTTCAATTGTTGCAGGGGGCGCTAAAGCCTTTTATTGCTGTAAATTTTACCTTTCAGAAATTGTCTATGCCATTCCATTCGGGCTTTAGTCAACGGACAATTTTTACCGTAAGACAACAAAAAATGTAGGTCCGATATAGAATATATAGATTCTAAAATATATTTCTTTTAAACAAATTTGGGTCATGAACCACAATAACCCACAGCTGGGTAGATCGTCTTTTTTTTCGGGGAAGACAGCAAGGGTCAGTATTTGGTGCGGAGGATTTTTTGTACCGACTTCTCCATAAATTCTTCATATACTTCTCTACACTTTATTCCATGTACCAAAACCTAGAAAATGAACATATATTTATATCGTTTTTGCATTGCAAGTTTAATTATAATTACTTTCATTTGAGCTTAAAATGCGTAATTATTTTATATCTATTGAAAATAAAACATACAAACATTAGTTATATAAATTTTATATATTTTCGCATATTTTTAATGACAGATAGCGGAAACTCAATTGTATCACGTGAAGTTAGTTGTAGTTACAAAACAAACTAGAACAAATTAGAACTTATAATTAATCTATAAGAGATGTCAGTAATGACAGCATATTATTATTTTTATAACAAAATTTAGTTATTTAAATTACAAAAATAAAAGATTTAGCCCTAAAATTTGTAAACATTTTGCTAATTCTTGTGTTGAAAATAATCTTAAATTGATATATCACCAGAACAGTAATGCCAACTCCTTTTGCCGGCCTAGGTCAGCAACAGCGCATTTCTGGACGATTTTGAATTCTGTAATACTAGTCAAAATGGATGGAGGCACGAAAAATATATTTTTGCAAAAAGTATTACTCTACATATGCACATTAGATAGCAAATTTTTTTATATGTAAATTGGCAATGTAATTATTGTTGAAATTTCCGCCTCAAGCTCAACAAAGAAAAAAAAGAATTCTTGTAACATAAGTGGAGTGAATTTTAATATCTATTCCGAATTAGAAAATTCATAAAGTGTGTCATGCCAATTATTACGTCTCCTTTTCGTTGATTGTATGTAAATAAGAAACTTGCAAATCCAGATCTTAAACTTGTTTGGTAATAATTTTTTTATTGTAGATGGACAACTTTTTACTGCAACAGTCGCAGATTTTTCAGGCGGGGACCCTCTAATTTATAGGGAGCCTCAAAGAACAGAAAGATACGATTTAAAACAGTTAAACGGTATATAATTACATCGATTGTAACGGTAATTGATTTTTTATGAATGTGTTTCTCTTACAGCTCCTGATTTCGTTAGTTCTTTTGCCTACGGTGATTTCATCTTCTTTTTGTATCGAGAAACTGCTGTTGAATTCATTAATTGTGGAAAAGTAAGTAAAAATTAAGTGTTTTTGCTTTTATAACAACAAAGGACATGATAGTAAATTGTTAATTACATTTACTTTTTCTTACAACACACAGCACTGTCTTTTAATTAGCGGGAAATAGGTTCAAATCCCTTACTCAACATTTAAATTGTTGTTATATGTATTGTTACAACAACGAATACATTGTTATTTATATACAGGGTGTAAATGAAATAAGTGCATTAAATTTAACCAGTAATGTAACTCGACGAGAGCAACAATATTTCTTAATAACTTTTTCTCGAAATCGCATATTTTTTTAGCATTTTTACCACCCCGTAAATTGACGAGTCGTTCCACGTATTTTTCTAATAATTGAATGCAGTAGCAATAGCTATGAAAATTTTTGTTTTAGTAATTGACAGTTTTGTCAGTTGTTGCAATTATATTTTGGCATTTGTAATAAACTTGTTTATCAGGTAAAATTCTGTCAAAATGCTTACGTTTACAAATAGCGAGTACACAGATATTGTAATTACTTACCTATGGTTTATTTATTTATTCGTATCTTTACTACATTTTAATTTGTGGTTGATATAAAGACAGTATTATAAAGTTGCCAACGCATTTAGACAGAGCGTTTCCAAATCATACTGTTCCTAATATTCGCACATTTGTTAATCTTGTACATTTTTATCACAATACGAAGTGTCACATATGACAATTTTAAATAAAGCAACAGTTGTGTCCATATCATGTGCAAAAAGATCAATGTTTTCAGCAGACTTCGATTTTAGAAATGGCTTATAATGTTCATTAATGAGACTGAATGTACTTGGAAAGGTGTATTTATTATGCACAATACACAGACGAAAATGCTGTAAATTTTTTTATTAAAAAATGTTTGAGCGGGAACAATAAATGGACGACTAATTATTGGTACTCATGTACCTCGTTTAAATGGACAAAAGTTTGTACTGACATTTTTTGAATAACGTATTTAAACTATTATGATTTGTCGACGATAAATAATCATCTCATAACCTAATAACTATGCTTTTGCTCTTCCTCCCCTCGTTCCTCCTTGTTTTCCTCTATTCGCAGGTGATAAAAGCCTGGTTTAATACACAACTTTATAATTTTGTTATCCAAACTGCAAGTGTAACTGATAATCGAAAATTTTTGAGCTGTTTGTATCTCACTTGAATACGGCAGCAGCCATTTGTTCTCCATAGGCGCGCGCCGAAATATGCAGCAAATCTTTAAAGAATTTTAACTCAAAATCTAAAAGACTTACAAAAAAAAAGTTATAAAGAAATATTGTTGCTCTCGTCGAGTTACATTACTGGTTAAATTTAATGCACTATTTCATTTACACCCTGTATATCTTTCAGGGAAATTCTAAAATATAAACCATATTTTGGCATTTGCGTATATACCTTTATTTAAGTATAAAAAATAACAAAAACATATCTCTTCCATGTCAAAAATAAAAAGGAACTTTGGTATTTAAAATATTTATGTGGCACACCCAAAAACGGGTATACATAATAAACAAAAAAATAAACGGAAAAAATGTCGCCGTACATTAGTTGATTTCTTGTTTTCAACAGATTCAAATTCCGTTATCTAAAATTATATATAAATTGTCGATCCCTTGCAAAGACTTATGCAAATATAAATGCGAGCAAAACAGGTGCAAAATATGCCCCACGCCTTGCAAGCCATATATTTATTATTACATTTCCTAAACACTGTATTTTGTAGTTACGAGTAGGGGATACGAATCTATTTTTAAAATACATCTTCCGATTATTTTTACATCTGCTTTGAACGTCTCCCCAACTATGATTTTATATCTAAACAAACAAACTAACTCTGAATCTAAAAGATGGTTTCTATTGTTTTTGATTTTGTTTTCTTAGGCCGTGTATTCCCGAATTGCGCGAGTATGTAAGGACGACAAAGGAGGTCCTCATCAATTTGGAGACCGCTGGACGTCATTCCTGAAAACTAGGTTGAATTGTTCGGTTCCAGGAGAGTACCCGTTTTATTTCGACGAAATACGTAAGTGATTTTTTTGTTTATTTAGTTGTTTGTAGTACTACGGTACTGGTTTTTATATAACACATTTGTTTGCATATATTTCACGCCTTTTACGTGTTAGCCAATTTTTTCATTTTTATATTTTCTTAAATACATAGTATATTAATTTTTTTTTCTGAAAGTGCAGGATGAACTAAGAATTTTCATTCAAACGCGACTTAAAATTTTTATGTAATAAGTGAGATTGAACTTTTTTGTTAGTTCTAGACGGTACAAATTGTTCGTATACATTTTTTTCTAATAAATTATAGAACATTGACACAATTTGATAATCGTTTGATAATGGTAGCGGGTGGCGCTAGTGTTTGTGGTTTCAAAAGACGCGCGAGTCTCGCCTTCTTAAATCAGGCAACCAATCAAATTGCTTAGAACATGATACGTCATACTAATGGGGTATGTGACCATATTCGAATTTCAATATATATGTCATAAAATATAAACACTAACCACTGTAGCTTCTCATTATAATAATAAAAACTAAATATTAATTTGTAATAATCTTGTTATTATCAATTTAATGTTTTGGAGACGGAATATATGCCGTAAGTATGTTAGAATGGTGGACGAAGACAGATAGACTACGGGTAGGAAAGAGACAGTTATAAATCAGCCTATCAGCGTCGCGTTTATGTTGTGGTAGGTGTGGCATGATCACATTTGGTTATAACTATCCCTTTCCCTCTTAATCTAACCGTTTTTTTCCACGCTTCTACCATTGTCACGTCACAAATGCCCTCCCCAAATTTTTAATAATTATTTTCTCGTGAAGTACGAATAATTAATCGATGTAAAAAAATACGGGTATTTTATTTTTTTATTTAGTATCATATTATGTAAAAATAAAAATTTGGTCACATACCCCATTATTAATCGGCTTCAATCGCTTGTAGTTTACGAAATAATTAATATTTAAACAAACTTTTTTACTAATACTCATTAATTTAAGTATATATTTTCGCTTTCTTATCTAAGTTAATTAAAATTTGACTATGGTGTAGTACTCCATTTCGAAGAGGTAGAGGTACGTCTTAGATTAATGTTTGAAAAGTTCGTGTTATGTAAACAGTTATTGAATAATTTCTCTGTCAACTAATTTCACGAAATTTCAACATTTGAGTTCATTGGTTCAATTACATTTCGCGTAGGAATGGTATTTTAGGTATATTATACTGTCTTGTTGATGAGTTACATCAGGACTACGTCATTTTACATAAATCAGAGCTAAGGTCGACATTTTATCGAGAAAAACATCATAGTTTATTAAGTTCTCGTTATTACTTAAATGATCTCAAAGTTCTTAAGTGACGAAGATTATTTCCGTATACGAGCCTAAACCCATTATAATTCGGCCGATTTATATTTTCAAAAAATTGTAAAATCTACACAAATGGTTGGAAATTTCTACAAAATTCTGTCGGCTACTTTAAATATAGACTAAAAACTTAAGAAAAATGTGGACTTTTTTTTCGAAAAGATCGATCAATTAAAAAAATCCGAATTACGGAAAATCTATCTTTCTAAAAGATATCGATCTTCTAGATTCAGAAAGATCGGTTTTTTAAAACAAATATTTATTCCAAAAAGAAATTGTTTTGTAATTTGATGTGTGTATGCGTAGTAGAAATTTCATACCACTAAAAATCGATCTTGCGATTTTTTTATTAAAATCGATCTATTATTAAAATCTATGTTATGATTCTTTATTAGGTTCCTGATCATTTTCTAAAATCAAATTTTTGATATAGTATTTTGATTTCATATTAAATAATATCGATTTTTGCTACAAATCGATTTTAGCAAAATATCGAAAATCGATTTCAAATTTCTAAAATCGCACAGCCTTAGACAGAAAAATGTATATGGCTTAGGGATACAATGCCTGAAAGAATTGAAGCTGGTATTAGAGGTTGTGCCAAATGTCATGAGCTATAAAATGCGCACGTAGAGAGACAGCTAGAGAAAGATCAGGCAATATGAGAGAGAGAGCGTAACAGCTCATAACGTTTGGCACGGGCGATACTAATAAAGGCGATGTAACCCAATTTTAATTTTAAACTAGCCGAAAGAAATTGTAGAAATTTCTCACCATTTGCGTAGGTTTTATAGAGATATACAGGGTGTTGTACAACTTCGAATACAATCATAAAGATCGCTTGTATAGAGTCGTAAATCATGATGTATATATATTCTCAACTATGTTTTGAATTATGTTATATACATTGTTTGATCCATTCATTATTGCGCAGTGTGTACTTTGCCAATGATATGCGAAATATGTAACACCTGTAGACTAGTTTAATTGCTTTCTTATATGGGTTGTTTGGGATTATTTCGTGTTAAGGACTTTTGTTTATGAATGCCATACGCAAACTTCATAATATTTACAAGGTACCATATGGCCTATGTTAACTATTGTAAATAAGCAATGCTATTGTTTTGCAAACACGATAACGTTGGGATTTTCTATGTAAACAATTGTAACAATTTAAACAACTTTTAGTCTAAAAATTAAGATATGTCTTGGTGACTTTAGACTCTTGACACTGGATACAAAATGAAGAGTCAGGGAAAAAAGGATGAAGGTCCATTTTCTAGAATGAGATGATTGGTCCTACTAATAGATTATTTTTGCCCAGGGCTGGACTGGGAATATGTTTAGTACCGGGAAATCCGGATGGTGTCGGGCCAGGCCAGTCATTTGAACCGATTTTTTATTTATAATTTTAATCATTATAGTACTTTGTTTAATAATTTACTTTTTACCTCCCGTTACCCTTGGTAAAGGAGGTATAGGGATCGTGCTAAAAATCGCATATCGAGATTTTGGTAAATGATCACGTTTTAACGCCCTTAGAATCCAATTTTAATGGATCCTCCACTCTAACTCTAATACTATCATTCAAAAAATTTTAAAACTTTGTAGTGCTACCTTACTCTCTAGTATGAAATGATCCATTAGATTTTGGCGTAAGTCAGATAACAGGAAATGGCATTTTATTTGAAGCTCGAAATAGATTTTATTCGAAAAATAATAAATATATATATATATATATATTATTATTATTATTATTATTATTATTATTATTACTATTATTATTATTATTATTATTATTATTATTATTATTATTATTATTATTATTATTATTATTATTATTATTATTATTATTATTATTATCATTATTATTATTTTGATTGGCGACTCAAAGACGGCTTATAAATATATAACGAATACCCAGCTAGGGGCGAAGCCTACTACCAATGGAAGTAGAGATATTCAAATAGCGGAGGCGTGGCTATCAGTCCAGTAGTGCAATTCTCAACAGTTTTTATTTGAATATAAATATTTTGCATTAACTTAATAATTTAAATACATTTCCAATTATAAATCATGTAGACTTGTACAGTATAATAATATTCATATATTTTTTATAAATATAATTTAGAAATAGCGTATATTTCAAGAACATTTAGTTTGATATAAAAACTTATATTCGTGATGTCACATCTATATTTTCAAATTTCGGAGGACTATAACTCGCTTATTAATAGAAATTTTTTCACCAGATTTTCACCGACAGTCTTAGTTTTACTTATACGTTCAGATGAAATTATATTTCAAAAATGGTGGAATCCCCTATTGGTTGTCAAAAAGAAAAATAGCTATAGCAAATTCAAGAGTAGTAGGGAATTGTTCAAAATCAAGAATTTATGTTATTTTTTTGTCATTCCAAAAACATTATATGGGGGTTCAAACTTTAAAATTCACGTACTGAAAAAGCACATTTTGAATTTTGTGACAGTCATCTTTTTTCCCTAGCTCTTCAAATACAAAATAAAACGTTCTTATTATTGTTGTGTTGTATCATATTTAAAATTGTATCCTAATTCCGTTGTATCATCTACGCCGGAAATGCGTCAAACTTCCTGCATCAATTTCCGAATGACTTTTTTAATTTAGCGTTTTACATATTTCCCGAAGCATCCAAGCTACAAGGTTACCTTGCCATTTCATTAAAACTAATTCGATACTTTGAGGTTGCTCAATACGCCATTTCTGCTAAATTTGGTGATACAGGGACTTGTTTATAATTTTGTTGACAGGTATAGAATATCAACAGGTGTTAATTTTAAATATCGGCTTACACTTTTACACATGCGGAAATAATTATCGAACAATTAATTTCATGTTAGTCACTTTGATGAAATCAATTCTAAAAAATGGATCCTTGATTTATGCCGTGATTCAAGATGTAATTATGTAAAATAAGTGTCATCATCATGTCGTTTAATTTTCGGGTGCGGCTGGTTTACAACTACAAACAAATTATTTATTATTAGTAAAATAATCCTACTTTCCTTTAATAAATGCTGTTTTTGTTTGAAATATTTTTTGGAACTGCAGCAAAAATAGCATTTATGTTTAAGGAACAGTAAGGGGCTGTCCTTAAATTACGTAAAGCAAAATTACGAAATTTTTGATACCCCCTCCCCCTTTGTAACGAACGCACCCGTAACGCAAACATGAACCCCTCCCCCATATATTCCGTAACGCAGTACTTGACCCCCCCATTTTTTTTACTGGATATAAAAGTATATGGCCTCCTTAATATTCAGTTAAAATTTGAAACAGAAACTATTTAAATTAATGTACATAAAGATGAAAAATAACAAAACAGAACCACAGAATATATATACATGACTAACGTCAACAGAAGCGACACTGTTGTATGTATTGCCGGGCGTGTGCTCATGGCTATGTGAGCGTGTACTTCAAGCAGGGAGGGGTAACGTAAGGAGATTGGGCGTACTCGGGTACGCCAGATTTTGCCAGTAACGGAGTGACGGCAAGGCGGTTCATCGCAAGAATATTGCGACTACCAGATTAGACTACTAGACATAATGCCGATTGGTATAATATATTGTTGTGTAAAAGGCTGTCCAAATAATAATAAAGATAAAACAATTCTATAAAGCTTTTTTAGATTACCGACTGACCCAGAAAAATATATTTATTTTATTTTACATTTCTATCGACCGCCTCAGTATATTATGGTTACACTAAAATTTATATGTAATTCTTAAGGGGTTTTATTAATTTAGAACAATTATTATATTTTTTTTTATCAAATGGACATTTAAATTAGGTTTCAGGTATTTTCTGCATGTTTACATTTTAGTTAAAGCGGGAAAGGTTTTAAAAGAATGCTATTTCAAAAAAATTCATAGTACTATACTAACATTTATATCAAAATCAATAATCTTTCCTCTTAGATACCTAGGCAAATATCTTACGTACGCCTATGCTAGCGCGTAAAGCGAGCCTGTTGAAGGTCACCAAATTCAAATACACACGTATAAGGTAGTGTCGTACCAGTGACAGAACAGAAACTATTTAAATTAATGTACATAAAAATGAAAAATAATGTACTACTCTTGCCCTACGGCTTGTCACCCCAATTTCTTTACTGGATATAAAAGTATATGGCCTCCTTAATATTCAGTTAAAATTTGAAACAGAAACTAATTAAATTAATGTACATAAAGATGAAAAAATAACAGCACAGAAATTAAAAGCATATGCATTTCCATATGCATTTCCATATGCTTTTAACAAACTATTGAAAAGTTTTTCCTTATCAACACTACTTGAATTCATGTTTTAATATGAATTGCATTGCACGAATGAAAGACCACTGGCCCGAATTTGAACTGTGCCCGACATATGTTGACTATTATTGAAAACAAACGACTGCCTGCATATACGAATTAGCACCGCGAAATTTGAATGTTTCAAACTATTAAAGCAAGTTTAGCAATATTTTTTATATTTTATCGTTACGTAACGCACATATTATCCCTTCCCCACCCCTCGTAACGCTGCGTAACGAAGAGTTATACTCTTATTGGTATACATTTTTTTAATTACTTCCTTCATGATCTACTTCGCCGATAATAAAAATAAAAATATCAATTTCAAAAGAGAAAAATATCTGATTAAATTTCTCTGTCCGTATACAATAAAAAGTCAACTTCTGGCTACAATATTAAAATGTGTTGGCATTGAATATTATTTTGCAAATAATGACGAAGTCTGCGACAATCTCTGAATAAAATGACGACAATATACTTGGCTATTCATTGCACGGAAGGATGAATGAAAAAGTTGTTATTTTTAACTGCAGCTTGCATTACAAAGAAATTTAAATGGTGTACACACACGACAAAAAATGACGTTTATCTACATGTTTTTAATTGTTAACTAACCTCGCCGAAAATAAAAAGACATGATAGAAGCATTGTATAAAATTTTACGAGAAAAATAATATTTGAAATAAAACTGTTTTCTTTTGCGTTTACATATTTTTTCTATACAGGGTGTTCATGAATACGTGTTACAAATATATAGGGTATGTAGGGGATGCAAAGTAAACTAACTTTTAATAATAAACTCATATCCGGAAACGCACCATTTTCGAGCCACAGGCTCTTAAAAGAGTAATCATCTACCTTAATTTTTGTTGGCTGTGGCTGTTTATTTTAACTTCTAGTATTGAATTTTTTAAATAATTTATACACAATGCATTTGGAGGGAACGCTTAAGAGTAAGAAAGATAGATTTATACATTGTCGTAAGTAAGAGAAAGAAAGAACTTTTCATAGCGTGAAGTAACTGCGCAACCGCCAATATATGGCATACGCGTACATATGCTTCTTTCATAGTGTTTATCTATTTAAGTCAAAATTCAGTTTAAAAATTCATATTGTATTATGATAGTCACGACATTTATTTGTTTATCATTAGTCTAGAAATTATTATGTATACGTGCGTGACTTTGAATGCCCTAAGATCATCCTGTCCTGAAGATAGCGTTTTGTATTAGATAGTTGACCTCAGATAGTCATGGGATAAACATGTAAGAGTCGGATTAGATACTCGTGAGAGTTAACATGTGAGAGTCGAAATTAGTTTGTCGCGTCGGGCAGACGTGTCTTGTTTTTGGACATGTAGTGTCTTTTAGTTTAGGGGCGCGTGTTAGACGCCGCCCACTGGGTTACGGAATGTAACTTATTAGTAATGGCTGAGTTGAGTATGTTTAGTTTAATCCATAGTTATTAATAAGTTATATTTAATCATGTAAATAAAGTATTAGTTATTAAAAACCTAGTATGGTCCATGTCCGCAGTGTTTATCAGTGAAAGTGTAAAGTGTAGGAAGCGTACGTGTGTTCTTCTTTTCTCACGAAGTTCCTTGTATAGCGTTTAATTCTTTGTATACCGAGTGTCCCAAGTACCTAATCCTTGACAGGAGTGATACATTGTTTTTTGCAATTTCTGTAGAAGCCGCAAGCGACATGGTGGAAGGAACCTACGGCGAAGATGCCAACGACCAAATCATCTACGGTACATTTACAACTCCGAGTAATGCAATCGGAGGTTCGGCAATTTGCGCATTTAGCGTTAGGGACATAATTGCTGCATTCGAAGGCGGTTTTAAGGAACAGGAAAGCATCAATTCCAATTGGTTACCAGTTCCTAACTACAAGGTTGATTCTAACATTTTTTCTTGTTTTCCATTGATTAACTTTCGTAATAGATTCCAGATCCAAAGCCTGGAAGATGTGTTAAAGATAGTAGAACACTTCCTGATGTGGCTGTTAATTTTGTGAAGACTCATTCGTTGATGGAAACCGCAGTTCCGGCGTATTTTGGACATCCTTTGTTAATACGCGTCAGTTTTCAGTAAGTCATCATTTTTTCTGTTTACGTAATCTTATAGTAATTAAAAAATAATCTAAAAACTGGTTTAATTTGTATTGTTGATTAATAACACGCATATAAATATTTTTTAATTAGGAAAATGCGCATTTTATTAATTAGCTGGTAACAAATACTCGCATTTATTCTTACAAAACCGACGTTTCGGTATACACATACCTTCATCGGGGTCTACAAGTATTCAAAAACAATTTCGATAGTTTTTTGATAAATAACCTAAATCATCACAAAACATAAAAATGCTAAAATACACGCCAATGTATACGAACTATGTTGACAATTCCAAATTATTTCCTAAACAGAGTTACGACATACGTCGCTTTATGAACAGATTCGGTAACCTGTGTGGCAAAAAGAAACGTCAATAAAAACTAAAGAATGGGGTATTACCGGAATTTTAAAAAAATGATTTTTTAAAAAATTCATCGAAATTCAAATTTTCTATCATGGCGCGTCTTCTGATAACATCTGATTTTGACATCTGCAGCGAACTTCAGTGCCTAAACACACGTGTTCATAGACAGCTATTTGCCTATTTACAACGTAGGTAAACAAACATACCGTGTGTCTATCTTAAAGGTGTACATAGGAGATTAACATGGGAAATCAGTTTTTTGCAATTTCCTGCTCGCCTAATTATTTTAAGCAAAAATGCGTCAAATAAAAGTTTTAGGGCATAAAATTCTGCATCTAGATCAATAAACATAATTACCTTTACATGCTTTGTAACGACAGAAATTAATTATGAAAATGTCGTAAATTAGGTTGAAAATTTCGACAGCCGTGGAATTGAACAAAAAATATATAAATGCTTGACGTTTTATCTGTCACAACGTAAGTTAACTTATTTGACGTTTCTGACAATTTGATAAAACGTCAAGCATTTATTTATTTTCTGTTCAATTCCATGGCTGTTGATATTTTAACGTAATTTTCGAAATTTTCATATTAAATTTGTCGTTACAAAGCATGTAAAGGTAATTCTATTTATTGATTTAGATGCAAAATTTTATGCCCTAAAACTTATTTGACGCGTTTTTGCTAAAAATAATTGGACGAGCAGGAAATTGCAAAAAACTGATTTCCCAAGTTAATCTCCTATGTACACCTTTAAGACAGACACACGGTATAGAGGGACATGTAATAATTAGCACAAACAAAGTAAATAAAATATCAAATACAAAATATCTGCTCGTAGTAACTACTAACGCCATCTGTTTCTAACGGCATATATTCAATCTGAAAGGAGCAAAAACCACGCAAAAGCATATCGAAATGACGTCACAGTTTTCAAGGACGTTTCTAGATATCTAACATCAAATTATGAATAAAAACTTTGCCTAAATATGTTTTATTGTATTTTTTTACTATATGAAAATGTAAACCATAGAAAAAAGTTGCTATTTCGCATAATTTCCATAACACCGGAATACCCTGTTGACGTCACACGCAAGAGAGAGACAGAACATATCGATACAAACAAACCCCCTCCCGTTGTTTTTCCAGTGACTTAGATTAAAGTGTTTGTTAACAGCTAATCGAGAAATTTACCCACATTTATTATTTAGGAATACAATGAAATATTTTGTCCTTAATACGGCACTGACCAAGGAAGTTGTTTAGCATAGTGATAAGCTACGGTGACAAAAATTGTGATGAGCATTTTAACACATGTAAATTGTTTTAATAAGCAATTACTTAATCATAACAATACTGACATGATTTCGTATATGAAGTGCTTTAAATTTTTTCATATATTCTGCACTGTATAAAAAACTTTTTATTATAATATAAACAAACATCTTTATTTTAAACACAGCTGTTCATAATAAATTGAAATATACGACAAAAATTTATTGACTTTATCTTTCATGTTTTTTCAGTTGCGTTTTCAAAAATAATAATTTAACTTGTTATTGTCTCAAAATTTACGTCAATGCTCTATTCTTAGTAGTTGATATAGTTATTTATTGTTCTATTTTTAATATTCTAGGTATAGATTCACAGTTATTGCAGTGGAACCTCAAGTACGCAGCATAGATGATAGAAATTATGATGTTCTATATGTAGGCACAGGTTAGTATTGAATGAAAATTGAAGAGTTGTTATCAAAAACAACCTTGGTCCATTTTTTTCGAATTTGAGGTAATCTAAGAAAAAACTTTCTAGCTTCCTTACTTTTATAGATTTCTGTAACTTATTTTAACTCAGGATCATTTTTTAAATATTTGAAAATTATTTACTGGATGTTAAAAAATAGAAAAATAAACATTGATGAGCAATTATACAGGGTGTTAATGAATACGCGTTAACTTTTATCAATAAACTGTGACCAGTCACTTCAGTTATTATTTTATCATAAACACCCTGTAGAATAATTAGCCATTTTATAGGATGTTTTTGTAGAAACGCTGAAATTTTAAATAGTATATTAAGTGAGAAATATTCGTTTTCCGGGAATGGACTGTGTCATATTTTGAGCTCAACGTTTCGCCCGCAGTCGTATGGGGCATCTTCAGGAGCAAGGGGGATAATACTGTCTTAAACAAGGTTACCCGACGTGTCAACCACGCTAGAGGCCGAGTTTAAGCAACAAGAGCGGGAGACTCAGTTTACGAGGTTACCCGATGTGTGAACCACATTATTATTATATTAGGTATTAAGAACGGTAAGGACAGTTTACCGATCGAAAACAATGTCTGAGATCGGTAATTCCTTAACGTTCGTGATGCTTGTACTATTTTTTGCACAATCGACGCACAAAATTTTTGATATATTAAAAAAAAATATTTGTCATTTTTGAAGTAAGCTTTGATTTTTGTTTTTATTTATTTACCGCCTCGCCTCCTGAACAGTAAGTGAAGCACATCACTTACCGACGTGAGTCACATCACTTACCGTTCAGTAATTTGTAAATAAGATCTACTGTCTTGGAAACACTATCGGTAAATATAAAAAATAACCGGATCGTGCAAAGTAATAACTTGTATGTAACTCATTTACAATATTTGGACTATGGTTGTTTTTCTCATAATCTCCTCAATTGTATAAACAATTTTTATTTACAATATTGTATTATAGATGATGGCCGCATTCTCAAAATTGTGAATATTCCGTACGCTCGAGACCATAAAGGTGTAGTTATTTCAGAAACACAAATATTCTCAAACAATACTCCGGTTAGAGGATTAAGATCTACTGCTGATCCAGGAAAAGTGATTGCAGTGGCCAACAATCTTGTAAGATTGGTTAATCTTACAAATTGTAATGTTGTAACTACTTGCGCGTAAGTTAAACAATTGTATATCAAATATACAAAAAATAAACTAATTTTTCTGTTTTAGTGAATGCGTATCTTTACAAGACCCCCATTGTGCTTGGGATATAAAACATCAGTCTTGTTCAGTTGTTAATTTTAATACTTACGGAAAAAAATTCGTACAAGATGTTGTACATGGCGATGCAAAGAAATGTCGTAGTGAATATATTTCAGATAGCAAAAAAGAAAACCCCCCGACATTAAGGAACGAGTATCACAATAAAGAAAATGATTTAGAAAATGAAATAACGTATGGAATTGTTGACAGCAATGAATTGCTAAATGACGAAAAACCAAATCTTGAATCAGGTAAGAAATAATATATTTGTTATGCTTTATAAGCGAAATATTTTATATGTCTGATTTACATAAAAATTCAATTTCTACTATACCTTGAACTTATATGCAGTCATGAATAAGCGAATTTCTTTTCACTTGTATTCATGCATAGAAAATTATAAAATTCACTGACCTAAAAACGCTACCACCATGAAATTTTCATTTTTTCTTAATTTCTATCATGACAAATACATAATCACGTTGCGTAACATGTAAAGTTCGCGAGAGAAATCTCGGGAATAGTATTTTCAATTAGCCATTAGATCTACTGTATTCACTTTTAATTGTGACGCGGTTCGTGGCGAAAACGCGTGAGTCACTTACTCCACCTGATTATTCGATTGGGAGGCCGCCAGCTTTTATACAGTGGAGACGGGCGGGGTCGAAACCATAGGAATGGTTATAAAGGGGATAATGGGCGCCACGTAAATTTTAATCGGAAAATTACGAAAAGGACGGTACGGCAGTTTGAGTGGGCATGTTGCGTGGGCATGTTGCGTGGGCAATTTGGGTGGGCATATTGCGTGGGCAGTTTGGGTGGACATGTTACGCGGGCAGTTTGGGTGGGCATGTTGCGTGGGCAGTTTGGATAGGCATGTTGCGTGGGTAGTTCCGGTGGGCATGTTGCGTGGACGGTTTGGGTAGGCATGTTGCGTGGACACTTTGAAAGTCTGTTGGCGTTAGCACTTTGGGTTTAAAATGTGCCTAGAAGGGTTAGATCTACGAATAGACTATTGTAAAACACTATCGGCGGAGCCCTAGGGGAACCTCGGCGTAACTGCTGTTGCACGAAAACTATTTCGAGAAAAAAAAGAAAGATCATATTGCGTGAGCAGTTTGGGTGGGCATGTTGCGTGGGCAGTTTGGGTAGGCATGTTGCGTGGGCAGTTCGGGTGGGCATGTTGCGTGGACCGTTCGGGTAGGCATGTTGCGTGGACACTTTGAAAGTCTGTTGGCGTTAGCACTTTGGGTTTAAAATGTGCCTAGAAGGGTTAGATCTACGTATAGACTATTATAAAACACTATCGGCCGAGCCCTAGGGGAACTTCGGCGTAACTGCTGTTGCACGAAAACGATTTCGAGAAAAAAAAATAAAGATCATATTGCGTGAGCAGTTTGGGTGGGCATGTTGCGTGGACACTTTGAAAGTCTGTTGGCGTTAGCACTTTGGGTTTAAAATGTGCCTAGTAGGGTTAGATCTACGTATAGCCTATTATAAAACACTATCGGCGGAGCCCTAGGGGAACCTCGGCGTAACTGCTGTTGCACGAAAACGATTTCGAGAAATAAAAGAAAGATTTAATAAAACTACATTTATATATACATCCCCAAGAAATTTGTTTCCATTTGAACTTATTCTTAATATCCTAAATAATGACTTCATTTACTAAATGACGTTTAGCGCATATAAATTAAACTTAGGGTGATATAAGTAGAACCTCAAAAAAAGTCAACAAAAATTGTACATCTTTTCAGTGTCAGTAGAAGTGAAAGAAAGACTGGTAATATATACAGCAGAAACTCTCCATGTTGTCGTTATCGCTTCCAGTATTGCAGCCCTAGCTATTGGCTTCGTAGCTGGTTACTTATTTTCCAGAAGATTTCATCAACAACCGCAGTTTGTAGAGACGCCGTTCATAGAACAGCATAACCAACTTAATAGGTGAGTTTTCCACTGTTATTTACAGTATCGAATATTTACTGTTGTGTAATACTGCACTCCGAAATTGAATTTAATATAATGGAGATTAATTGTATGTTTGTGTTGAAGATTAACTAATATTGGCCCAAACTCCAATGGAAGTGGATTTCTGCCGCCACGAGCAAATAAAGCTATTAATTTAGTAGTGAATGTCCCACCTCAAGTGCCTTCAAAGAAAGACAATTTAGAGTCTAGTAAAGATTTAAACATTTCCAACGAAGGCACGTTACAGAAAATAAAGAAGACGTATATTTAAACGATTTTAATGAACCTATCTTAAATGAATTTATTTTAATGAATGTGAAGTTTTATCCACATTTTAGTTAGACTTCTCTTTGTCGTTATGCTCTCTGAATTTAATCTGGAAATTAAGCTGGTTTTTTCTTCTTTATATTTATGTTTTATGTATCGGAGAAACTTGTAAATATTTATTCCAGTTTAATTTTCATATTAATGTTAATATTAAATTCTATAAGCATAAGATTGGTGATAAATCTATACATACTATTATGTCCAATTGATGATTGCTGAGCTGATCTTGCGAAAATGTGGGATATAAAATACATATGATGCTTGTTGGAATGATCGTGCAAGTGTACTAGAATTAATACTCATTGACTCGAATTGAATCTCTATGATAACAATATTTTTATTATTACTTTTAATATTAGATTTCAGGAAAGGATCGGATTTTTATATCGTACTCCGTCCCCTAAATAATAAAGTATTTTACAAGTACAACAAAAAAAATAAAACATGTATACAAAATTTTATATCCGTCCTTGCATCCTGAAATATTAATTTTATGTCAGTGCCCACCGTTTACTGAATGGAATATTAGTGGGATTATTTTTAACATGTATAGTAGGAATAGGAAATTATGATAAGAAATGATTAGAGAAAGATATTATGTCTTGTGGCTGTGATATAGCGTGTGCCTATATCTTTGCTATGCTATATGGTAATTACAGAATATCATGTACATGTATTTTTGTATAACTAAAGTAATTATGTCCGAAAGAAAGATTTGTTGTGCAACTGGATTTATTTAACACAATCGTGCAAATATGATTGTCTTGGATGAATGCAGTTATTTGACTTTGTACAAAAGTAATGGTATTGGTAGAATAGGTATGATCTACATTCCAAATAAAATAAAACATAAGTATTAAATCATAAATATACTTTTTATTTGCTTCAGATACCACAAATAGGACATTCCCGTGTTATGGAATTCATACAAGGTAGCAACATTTTTCTATATTTTAGGAAAATATAATAAAACATGTTTAGCAAAAGTTTTCATTCATAAGTTTGTCAGTAGTTTGCTCATTTTAGATTGAACATATGCCGTTAGAAACACAGATGGCGCTAGTAGTTACTACGAGCGTGTTTTTTATTCACTTTGTTTGTATTAATTATTACATGTTTCTTTGATATATGTTTGTTTATGTACGTTTTCTTTTTCAAAAGTTGTAAACAGACAAATAGCTGCCTATGAACACATGTGTTTAGACGCTGAAGTTCGCTGCAGATGTCAAATCGGATGCTCGTCATAAGCGCGCCACGATAAAAAATTTGAATTCATATCACTTGATATATGTATTTTCTTACTCAAAATTATATATTCATGGACTACTTGTCTGAAATAATAAATTTAAAAAAAAATCCGGAATGTCCCATTGCGTACAGGTATGTAAATCAATATTAACACATTCGATACCAATGCTCGTCTAATAATATGATATACATATAGTGTCCTGCTACGAATTTATCATGAATGGGTAAGTGATTTATTATTTTTAAGTAGGGATTTGAAATTGAACTGAAGCCGAATTAGCACGAATTTTAGATGAACCTGAACCGAAATTTGTCATGGTCAATAAACTTGAACCGTATTTAAACCGTTTTAAATTCAGATTCGGGTCAGATCTGTTAAACATATAATTAAAAACTGTAAATTCAAATTATGATTTTAAAGCTGTTTTTTGGCGATGAACCATATTCAACAAGGTTTTCAAACCGTTTTCGTACCTGACGTCATCGTTTTTTGACTCGCCAAAATGTACAGTTTTAAAACAATGACGTAATGTCGTATTTGAATTTGACAAATAGAGTTATCAAATAAAAGTGTATTTGTTACTAGGGTTGAAGATCAAGAAGTGAAAATTTTGTTGAAATTAATTCTATGACTATGAAAATACAATGGAGCAAATTAATTTCATGCACTTTTTAATGGATAGTAGTGATATAGAGAGAAATTCAATAATAAATTGGATAGATAGATATTTAGAAGAAGATTTCTATTCAATATTTCGAATGAATCGAATCTGTCAAGTTTACAAAAAACACTGAGCAAATTGTTGAGCTTAAACCTCCCCCCCCCCCCCATTTCGAAAACGTTTCAAACCACTACTGCCGGCTGGTTCAAAACTATCTCAAACCGGTCGTAGTGTGACGTCATTGTTTTGCACCGTTTTCATTCGAGAAAATAATAAGTTTCAAAACACTACGAACCAGCATCAAACCAGTGTGTCGCCAAAAGCAGCTTAAATCTACTAATGTCACCATCTTTTTGTGTTTTTGTGCTTGTAATCATTTACACTAAACCGAAATTCGAACCCAAAACCTATAAACCGTTATAATTTTCATTTTATTGAACCTGAATCGACATTTATTTCCCGAACCTGAACCATAAATACATTTCGGTTCAGGTCCCTGTTTCTAAGTGTTTAGTTTGATGAATACAAAATAATCGGCACCCGACTGACGCAAAATAAGCGGCGACAGCGAAATATGTAGTGTAGTTTATTTTAAACTTGTAAAAAGTGTAAAGTAATGAATATTAATCGAGTAGAATTGCATAATCTTCGGTTGTATGTGGGTATATTGTGAAAGAGTAAGAGTCTGTGCCATTTTTTGATAATTAGTACTACGAGATTAATGTATGCGCCATGCACCGCCTTCCGTTCATGCTCTCTCTCATACGTCATAGAGTCACGTGCTCTTCATTGCCGACAGTGTTCGAAGATAGTTGTCACGTACTGTAACTTATCTCTATAAATGTCATTAAATTATTGGTGCTATTAAATGCGAGTTTCAATGAAAGTATTATATCTCAAATAAACACATAACATGTTAAAATGAGCTGGTTGCGAAATAGCTCATTTCGTTCAAATGTATCTCGACAAGGAAGGTCCGTATTTAGGACGGACAATCCTTGTGATCCCACGGCTTGTTTCGACAGTTTTAAGGAACACTGGCAACAGGCCTCGAAGATTATTCAGAGGAACCAAGTATGTGATAGTTTTGAGTGATAATGTGTGAAATATTTTGGAAATCTGTGCAAAAAGTTTAGGTTATGTTTATGCGCCTTATGTTATTTATTTTGGTATTTGCAGCAATTACCCAGCCACGATGATGTTTTGGGGGTAGTGAATCATTTAGAGCAGATGGTTACCCTTCTGCTCTATGATGTTAGTGGTCATGATAACTTAACGTTACCTGTAGGCGATACTTCCGCACCGTGTTTGGAATATCTTCTCAGTGAGAATATTCTTCATAAACTTTATGAATGGGGCATACGTACAGGAAGGTAAATATATTCAATTTGTTTTTTGTCTCATTACTTTGATCATTTTTGTGCAGATATGCAAATGCAGTCCGATTGGAACAACTAAAGTTATATGAAATGTTAGTTAGTCAATCAAGGCATCAGTTACTCGTCCATGAACCGTTTTTAAAACCTCTTTTAAAATTACTAATGTCGTGTTTAACCGAGTGTTTTCCCGATGATGTTGAAAAGAGATTAGTCTTATTATTAAATCAGTTGTGTGTCTTATTGATGCAAAATATCGACTTATTGGATTTATTTTTTTGTACTTCTGCTGAAGATAAAGGCGTGTCGAAGTAAGTTCATTTTATGTTAATTTCTATTGATTTTGTTATTGCCAGTTATTTATTTCGTTGTATTTACTGATTATATAGATAAGATAAATAGTGTATTGTTTTTAGATTTGTAATATTTTCATTGTTAATCCCATTTATACATCGAGAAGGTGCTATTGGTATGCAAGCGAGAGATGCTCTTTTACTGTGTATGTCACTTTCTAAGAAAAATAAGAGTGTTGGTGTGTATATAGCAGACCATTCTAACATTTGCGTCCTTTTAGCTTCAGGTAAGATAAAAACATTCATTCAATAATTATTTAGCGCTAAAATTATTGTTAGTATTATTATTCTGATGTCGATTTTGAGTACGAACAGATGTGTATACAGGTGTTAAAAAGGGTAATTTTTTGAGGGCATATAATACTGATAAAAATGAGTAAAAAAAGTTTTATCAACATGGGTCCGATCTTCAATAGTTTCCGAGATATAAGGCAGTGAAAAATGAGTTTTTACCGGGTCTACCTCTGAAATAATAGCTATTTGTGTATTAAGAGCGCAAAATGGGACATTGTCGATTGAGAGGTCGCGCGGCATTCTCTCGAAATCGACTATGTCCATTTGCGCTCGAAACACACGCAAGATTTTTTCTACAGTCGCCACAATGGGGTCCTCCACCATAACAAAAATTTATTTTTTATTTATTTTTATTTATCGGTATTTTCCATTCTTCTTGAGCTATTGCTTCAATCTAATCTAAGCATTTTATACTTTTGTTTTTGTAAATGAATGCCCTATTTTATTTTCACAGCAGTGCGGCATTTTGTTTGGTTATGTAAGTGGGTGTAACTACAGTGTCACTAATTCCTGACTAAACGTTTCCATTAAGAATGTAGCCAAGTAACGTTTCTCAACATTGTATAGTTAGAAATTTGAGGAGCGAGCGTTTTTTCTACTTTGTCGCTCTAGAGCGGCAAAGTGACATTTTGCGTTGACAAAAGAGCGCAAATGGCTACTTTGTATATAGACTGTAGAAAAATAAATATATCATCACGGCATATTACCCATTGCTGGGTGTGCCAATCTGCTTTGTACGCAGATATCGGTAATGCTGATGACATATTTGTACCGTGCGGGCGTTTAGCAGGCGTTACCTCTGCTATCTCGAAAACTATAAAAGTTACAACTTCGATTAAATGAGACTTTTTGTTTACCTTTCACAAGTCATGTACTTTTGTTTTTCAAAAAAAAGAAATCAAATGTGGCAACCTTGGCCAATATTTAATTTTCAAATATCTTTATAACTATTAGAAATTGAGAAAAATGTTTCATATAAAATTTTATTGTTTTTTATAGTCACTGATAGACAAAATTTGTTCGATTACTATCTTTGTCAGTTTTACTTCGATCGTAATATAAAATGGCCACTTTCTCGGTTGAATATCAGACCTATGATGATTAAGCCTTTTTTGATCATTACCCTACTCTTGTTATGGGGTCTGGTGGCCGCGTGCCTGAGTGTCTGATCGCGAATCTGGGGAACCAGGTTCGATCCCGACCGACGCCAATTATTTCGAATTTTAAATAGCACAAAATTGACCCGTGTGGTGCACTCTCCACGCCAGCAATGAGTGTCCGTGAGGTGACGCCTGACAAAACGCCCGCACGGTACAAATATGTCATCATCATTACCGACATCTGTGTACAAAGCAGACTAGCACACCCAGCAATGGGTAATACGACGTGATGATATATTTATTTCTACTCTCTTGTTCGTTTTACGAAAAAACTGTTTCTACGAATCAACAGAAATTTTGAAATTTCTTTTTAAAATTGTGAAGAAATTAGAAACATAAAAAAAATAAAAACCGTTCGGAATCTCATAAAAGATGGTCAGATTAAGATTGTAATTAGTGACAATTTATTGTAGGTTTAAGCGGCCTGTATTCAGTGTTACCACATACTTTAAACGATATTGAAGCAGAAGATTGGCATCGGTTTACTCCAGATGATGTGAATGACATAAAAGATCTTGCGGCATTCATGAATTCCTTAGAATTTAGTAATGCCGTTGCTCAAGTAGCGCATCCAAAAATCAAAGAGCAATTGCATGAATTCCTCTACAGAGGATTTTTAATACCAGTCATGGGACCTGCATTATTACAAGTAAGTTATTTTTGTAAATTATTTGGTGGATTTTAATGTTGAAATTTTTTAGAGTAGCGTCGAAGAACAAATAGCTGCAACTGCATATTTAGATTTGATTTTGAGATCTGTGACAGAGCCGGGTTTACTTATGTCTGTTGTTAAATTTTTATTAGAAGTTATTTATGACGGAAAACGAATTTTTCATATTTTAATCAGCAGGATAAAAGACAATTCAAGGGTATGTAGTTATAACTTTCATAAATTCTTGTATCTTATCAATATGTTTTATTTTAGTTAAGCCTTGTGTCTTTAGCACTATTCGAAACACTTGTTGATTTAAACTGCGAAGATATTATGTTAGAATTAGTATTTCAACACTTGAAGCCATGCATCCATATTATGACGTCCCAAATAAAATTATTAAACGATTTTGATCCCTACTGCCAAAATGTGGAAAAGTTTTTACTCTTAACTCCTATGTGTTGTATTAATAACATTTCCCGACGACCAAGTATTGAGAGCAGGTCTCCAAGAACTTCTGTCTCAAGTATGGACCAACCGAAAATTGGGATAACAAATTGGAACCATTATGGTACTCAGATGTCTGAGTCCCTTTATGGAAACTACCACGCGTATTTATGCGATGCGAGGAATAAAATTGCCACTTGCAAAATTGCTTGCTCCAATTGGAGCAATAAATACAGTGGACGAGAATCTTGTAAATCGGCATCAAGTAAACAAATGCTAGAAGAATTTGAGTTTCTTTTGTCTAGCTCACAAATTAGTGAAGGAAAAGATGAAGCGAATGATACATTGAATGGTAAGAGTTTGTGTAGTGCAGTGTTAATCAAGTTTTTGTGCTTATTGTGACGTCTTTCTTATAGAAGAAAATACTACTTTAAACAGCTTGCAATCTTTAGGTGAAAGTAGTGGATATGAAAGTTTAAAGTTCAAACTAGAAGATGGGCAAAATAGCGAACAACAAGGAAGTTCAGCAAATACGCCTGTTTGGCAAATTTCTCAAGTTGACGAAAACAACGAATGCGAAACGGAATACTTTGAAAATACTTCGTATGAAAACGCTTCTATAGGTAAATGTTTAAGGACGTGCGCTGCATTGTCTAGACAGAGCCTCAAATAAATTAGTGAACTGTTGCACATGCACAGAAATGGACCAGACGGAATCTAGCGGCCACTTCTTGAACAGAACTTAAAAATCACTGTCTTGTAACACGAGGGGGGTGTCTTTTTTTTGGAATTATGACTGCTAATACTAATACTGCTGATTGTTTCTTGTTGCTTACACTTTTCACTTACTGGTGATAAGGACTTCTTGCGAAGGAAGAACACACATATACTAACATTTAACTTTACACTGATGAACACTTACATTACGATTTACGGACATGGACACTACTTGGTTTTTACTAACTAACTAAACTTTTTAACTAATTAACTAAACGTTTTATTTACATGATTACATTCCGTAACCCCGCGGGCGGCGTTCTACACGCGCCCCTAAACTAAAACACTACATTCCGACAACCAACGTCTTGACGACGCGACGAACTTATTTCGACTCTCCCATGGCTAACTAAACTAGACTATCTTTTAAAAACAAAGCGCTATCTTCAAGACAGGATTATCTTAGGGGTACGGGGTGCATAAGGCGTTCAAAGTCACGCACGTATACATAATAATTTCTAGACTAATGATAAACAAATACACGACGTGACTATCATAATACGATATGAATTTCTAAACTAAATTTTGACATTTATAACTTAAACAGAGTTAAAATATGATTATTGAAACTATAATTTAGAAGAGTTTATAAAAAGTTATTTATCTGTTATTGCGCTTACCCTCGTCTTATTACAGTCTACCAATTACGTATTGTTAGTTAGGTATTGTGGCCGGTATTCAGAATAGGGTAGTCATCATATTACACTAGCGATCCGCTGGAAGCCAATCACTCCGCTTCACAACGTGGGCAATATTTTTTTGCGCCTCTGTCTGGTTAATGCAGTAGAAACTTCCAATATTTAAACCAGCGTTGAATATAATAAACAATAATTGAAAATCTCTTTGCAGGTTTATTTTTAAATGTCTTGTTCGACAAATTAGAAACAATGATTACCAATAATTTATATGTAAATTTACACTTAACTGGGTTGTTTTCAAGATTAGCAATATATTCACATCCATTATTACGTACATATTTATTAAATTACAAATTAGTATTACAACCTAACGTCCGGTCGCTGTTTCAAGTAAGTACAAACATCTAGAAAATTAAACACAATTGAAATATGTAAGTTTAAAAATTGCCATACGTATGAATCAAAATATTTTCTGTTCTTTGAAAATGACCTCTTTTTAACTTGCGGGAGCAGAGAACTACTAGTGACCTTGAAATGCTCAAAATTTGCTATTTTGTGAACGTTTGTCATAATTTTTTTATAAGTACAGATATTTCAAAATATACTTTTTATAAAATATAAAACTTAACCAATATATAGGGCACGGAAGATCACGTGGCCTATCATATGTTTTGTCCCTTTCTCTTCAGATTCGATCTTCAGCTCTGTCCCATGCTAACTTCAGACAGTACTTTCGACGCAGTGCGCATGCGTCAGTTTGAATAGCTGTCACATTTCTAGCAAGATATCAAATCAGAATAAAATGAAGACAGTAAGAATCAAATAGGTTTTTATTGAATTGTTCAATAATATAATATAATGGAAGATAACAATGTGATCATATGTATATTCATAAGTATTACGATCAGGATGCTCTTCGTCTTCATTCTTGCTTAAAAAGAAAATATTACCATCAGTAATTGACAATTTATAAATTTAGAGCTTCATCAACGACCTACTACCAAATCTGAGTAAACGATAATATGTCAGCAAGTGATATTCTCATAAACATAAACGGCCACGAGCCACAGACGACGTCTCTCTTGTTTTTCACATGTACCTACCTACCACACCTACCATACCTATACAAATTGTCACTTGTTATTTATGTTCAAATATGATTAGGTTTTAAATATTACCTCGATAATCAGTGCTTGATGGGATAGCAAACAGTTTTATATTATAATCCGACGACAAACTTGCACCCAACAGCGCATTGGCATCGTTTAAAAAATAATGACAACACTCACAAACAACAGAAAATAACAATAAAATAAATAACAACAAGCAAGATAACAAAAAGAAACAAATAATAAAACACTACAATGAATACCAATAACACAATCAATCACTATATGCACAAGAACCGCCAAATAACAAAATGGCAACAAATTCCACACTTGTGCAAACTCATTCTTAAAATTTACCGCTAGAAAAATATGACAGCTATTCAAACTCACGCATGCGCACTGCGTCGAAAGTATAGTCTGAAGTTAGCATGGGACAGAGCTGAAGATCAAGTCAGAAGTGAGAAAGGGAGAAAACATATGATAGGTCACGTGATCTTCCGTGCCCTATACTACAAGTGTAGTACAAGGAAAATACCAATAGATGGCAGCCCGAAAATATACCTCTGTATAACCCTCCATTGCCCGTGAATGTTCATTTTTTCTATTACTTAACATCCAGTAAATAATTTTCTAATACATGATCCCGAGTTAAATTAGTTGCAGATGTCTAAAAGTAAGGAAGCTAGAAAGTTTATTCTTTGATTATCAGAAATTCAAACAAAAGGTCTAGGTTGTTTTTGCTAAATGCTCTTGATCTTAATCATTTCTGTATATTTGTTGTACTTATACCCGTTTGATCATAAATGTTTGAATCGTATACCTAATTTTTAGGTAATAGGTGCACTGAAGCAAAAAATAGACGAGTATATGAGTCAGCAAACTGATGCAGAATACGAAATAAAACAAGCAAAATGTTTCTTAATCGAAAGAGAAACAAGACTTTTGAACGCGCGAAAGAGAACCATTGAAGGAAATTCGACTCCAGTGAATAATTCCGTCGTCATCAACGATCCCTTCCGTCGAGATGAACCTAAACGAAGAAGCTTGACTTCGTCGCTGTCTTCGATGTTTCGAAGAGCAAGCCATGCGGAGTCAACGACTCTGCTCTCTCTTAGCAGTAAAGAAGAAGACAGGATGGACTCGATACATTCGACGTCCAGTGGACAATTCATATGGTACAAAGACAAATCCGAGATAAAAAGCTACGCACTGTGTGCTGTCATCCTGGAAGAATGGCTGAAGGAGCTGGCGGCCGTTTCGCAGGAACACACCATAGCACAACTTACAACCGCCGTAAATTAATCATCTGTGATCTATTTTTCTTTTAAAAGATTTTAAACTATATTTACATATTATGTATTTGAATAAAGTGTGAAATGTGCAAAATGTATATATCTAATATCGTGTAAAATAATAATTTTATTGCTTTACTTCGCCAAATTCGACATTTAAAATAATAAATATATTAATTTTACATATTATTTATACACCTAACAGCAACTATGCGTGCATTTGAGGTGATCTAATAAACGCACTTTACAGTACAAAAAAAAACTTGATATTAACTGAGATACAACAGTAATTAAGTTGTCGTATCTTTTCGTAAAAATTAAATTCAGTACAATAATAATACACTATTTATATATTTTCAAATAAATTCCATTCTGTACTATAGACTCCGAAAGAGTGACGTCAAAATTGAGCGGGACTTACAAAAGCTGAAATATTCTTGAAACACGTATCCGGTTCATAAGTGTGGCCGTGGTGAAACAACCAAACTTAAGTATGCACCCAGGTGACAGTTATTTAAATTGCCCGGTAATCTGTGTGTGGTCACCACGGCCACACAAACCGAATAGATATTTCAAATTTTGTAATTCCCGCTCGGTTTTGACGTCATCACTTTCGGAAGCTATAATCAGAGCTATGGTGTTTCAGAAGGCGGCTACACACGCTCCGGTTCACCGGAGAGGTCGGCCTTGAGGCGGACCGCCTTGAGGACGACCTGAAACTAGGGGTGCGCCCACACGCTCCGACAGGCCGTACGTACCGCCTTAGTTTTAGTAATTGTAGTGCCAGCAGACGATGCTCTGGCTATTGTCGGTTTACTGATAGCTGTGGGGCACGCCATGGACCTTTTACATCAAAAGAGAGAGATAGACAAAAATGACATATATATAGTGCGCAGTAGGTTGTTTGCGCTTTGAGGAGGCCAGTTACATTTCAAATAAAATTAAAAATGGCGGAAAGTAAAAACTCTGGCAAAAACTTAACTTTCTTAAATAAATTCACACAAAGCGTTTGTGGTGAATATTTTAAAACAAGAGGAAGAGGAGATATAATAAACAAGAATCAAATTGTTGTTTTTTCTTTCAAATATATTTTTTTCATTATTAATTATTTCTTTATAGTTAAAGACAAAATTATTTAAGTTTCTGTGTTGTTTAAATAATTTTAATCATTTTACTTGACGACATGGTGCCTTCTCATCTCTAATTCGTAAGAATTTCACTACGTGGTGCATTGAAAAATGACGTCAGTGTGCAATAAAAATGTAAAAGGTCCATTAGAAAAGCTAACCGAAAAGTTTGGTGTAAAGAATGATTGCACAATAGGAAAAAAAACTACTCCCATGCAGATTTGTTGAATAAACTGAGACTCATGTCAAAAGATTGGTATAATTATGTGAGGATGGTTGATTAGACTGCGCACTACATCGCTTGAAGGTCGGCAAAACAATCGAACACACGCTCCGGCCGACCTGGGAGAGGGCTTCGCCTTTTGGCGAAGGAACGGATATTCAATTCGATATCTGGCGGCCTCTTTGGGCTTCGGCCTCAAGATGAAACTTCCTACATCCTCAGGTTTGCCTTGGAGCGTGTGTAGCCGCCTTAAATTAAACAAGTTAAAAATCACAGAGGAGTCTAGTCATCAGAGCTCTGCCAGCTCCGAAGAAGCACGATGTATGTTCCAAGCGCCCGCAAAACCTGGGTCGTTATATTAGTTTTTAAAATCATTTAAAAAAAGTTTAAGCAGCAAAATATTAATACTTTATATTTCACAAAAGCAAATTAATTCTCTTTTGAAGATTCCAATGTATTTCTAAATTGACATCACATAAAGACATTTATTTAATTTAGAATGACTGCAATATATTGTTTTAGATAGATTTAAGGTCGTACTTTTTAAGAATAATGACAATTTTAAGTTGCTTTACTTTTATTTTACAGTTCGTAAATAAAACATTGGAATTGTTGCAAATTATATAAATAAATAAATATATCATCACGACATATTACTCATTGCTGGGTGTGTCAATCTGCTTTGTACACAGATTTCGGTAATGATAGTGCTCCCCAGATTCGCGACCAGACACTCAGGCACGAGACCCCACAAATATATTCAATAGTTAATTTTGATTTCAAATATAATAAGTATTTGGATTAATTTTTGTACATTTAATTGTTATAAGCAAAGATTATAAAAATTCCCATGTATATTACATCTTCTTTGTCATATGAATTTAATAGCAAATAATACTCCTATTTCCTTGATAATATTTTAACATACATTTGGAGTTCCTGTATTTTTCTTGAATTTATACGTATTTTCAAATATAATAAGTATTTGGATTAATTTTTGAACATTTAATTGTTATAAGCAAAGATTAAAAAAATTCCCATGTATATTACATCTTCTTTGTCATATGAATTTAATAGCAAATAATACTCCTATTTCCTTGATAATATTTTATCATACATTTGGAGTTCCTGTATTTTTCTTGAATTTATACGTATTTTCAAATATAATAAGTATTTGGATTAATTTTTGAACATTTAATTGTTATAAGCAAAGATTAAAAAAATTCCCATGTATATTACATCTTCTTTGTCATATGAATTTAATAGCAAATAATACTCCTATTTCCTTGATAATATTTTAACATACATTTGGAGTTCCTGTATTTTTCTTGAATTTGTATTCAGTTTTTAAGTGCCCCTTAAAAATCGACTGCACTGTAATACATAAACATTTCTGCCTTGTGCGCATGTGTTGTTAAAAATACAAACTAATACCTGTGCCACGATAGAACTTGCATAGCATTGCGCAATCACAAACCACGTTTTTACAACGTACTTTGTAGGTGTGATCTTCTGATTTTTATTTGTAAAACCAGAAATATTTTGATTTGCAATCTGAAATTAAGTATTTATGTGTATTACTTTATGGAGAATCGAATAATGTAATTTCCAGGTGTGTATCTAATCTCATTTTTGGGTTATAGTTGTGATAAAGATTGGAAAAGGTCTAATACACGGTTGAAGAATTTGAGAGATATTTGTTTTTAATATTTCTGTTTGTGTTTTCCTATTATATGTGTATTATTTGTGTTACAGATAAGTACAGTGCCGGATTATCGAATAGATCGACCAGGTATCAAATTTTGGTATGGTTGGAAATAAAAAGCCTAGGGTCTTTGGAGAGTCGAAACGAATCACAATTTTGCAAGAAGCACCTATGGTGAGTATCATACTTTGTATCGACCTTTATGTTAAAAATTTAAAAGCTAGGTACATAAAATTCTCGAATAATTTGGTTTTTCTGTTGAGTGCTTTTAAAATTAGACAAAAAATAAATCCCAAAATTTAAACGTGCTGTTGTATGTGTAAGGTAAGAATCTTACTAGATTTCAATGTATGTCCCATTTAGAATATCTGCAAATTTTGTCTAATGATTAGATATATTTTACTTCGTAAAGCCCTTAAATTGACAAATCTCCTTTGGATGGTCTTCTCTGCACTATTTTTTATCCAATCTGCTTTCGAAATATCAAATTAAAGCAAATTTCAAATACATTTGAAACCATTTAAAAACTGTTGGATAAAATGTCGCATGGTACACGTGTATTCATTAAATAAACCAAGTGTTTTGTGTAATGAAGATACGTTTGCCATACGAAATTTTATCCAACAGTTTTTTGAAATTGTTTAAAGAGTACCACAAACTAATAACAATTATTATTTAATAGGCGGGCGTTTTGGTTGGTCTGAGACTTCAAGAAACTTGGAGAATTTCGATGCAGCGTTCGAGCCTTGGATTTCAACAATGCAGTTCTTCTAAAGCAGCCTGTAGACGACCACCGACGGATGAACTGGTAAGAAACTTTGTTTTTTCATAAAATTTTGGTCTCATGAAAACTTATAGTCAAAGGAATATAACTATAATATATGTGTAAATGTCTTGTACTCAAATTCGATTTTGAATGCTACATTGAAAGGAATATGTCTTTCATGGATGTCTGTATAATATTCAAACAATTTAAAGTTGAAATATCGACTATTTATCAAAAAATCAATATCTGGGAACATATGATTAGCATATTTCCGTTACAAGTTGTGCAGAATTCACAAGAAATCAAATCAAATTTGAAGAATCTGCGTGATATTTCGGAAATTGTTCCACAAATTTGCTCCATCTCCAAAGACGAAACGGCGGCGTGTGTAAACTAAATAAATAACATGAAGTATGTGTCCATTTGCAATGGTTTTCTCAGCTGAAATCGTGTGGAAAATATAAGTCAAACATCAATTTTGGCGTTATTTGTAATGATTTTTAGAGATGTACCAATAATGATTATGTAATTCACGAGCGAAATGAAAACCACATAAGCATGATTGAAGTAACTCATTTCTCTTTCTATTATAGATTGCATGCACGACCATGAGGGCTTCGGAAACATGGACATAGCAGCAGAAATGGACAGAGCACCTTTAGGAAAAACAGGAGACAATGGAGTTGCTGCAACCCCAAAAATTCGACATGATGATTTCGGAAACATGGAAATGGCAGCAAAAAAAGCCAGAGCACCTTTAGGAGAAACAGGATACAACGTAGGGCTCCACAACCCTGAAGTTCAAGCTAGCTGTCTGTATGCATAACGTAAGAATCTTACTAGATTTCATTCTATTTGCTTTACAATTCTGTGGCTTTACGGCAAAATCAGATATGATGTATTCAAAATTTTTCTGCAAGTTTTTGTGCAAGGTTCTTCAATTAACATAATCTCTTTTGCCGTGGAATTTTGTAGAAATTCCTTAAAAGTACTGTCGGCTTATATATTTTTATATAGCTCAGTGGCTTAATGCAAGAGCAACCAATGTCAATATTAACAACTTTTGGAGTTATTTGTAATGATTTTTAAAGATGTACAAACTATAATAATTATGTAATGCACGAGCAAAATGAAAGCTGCAAAGTATGACTGAAGTAACTTATTTCTCTTTCTATTTTAGATTGCATGCATGACTATGAGGGCTTCGGAAACATGGACATGGCAGCAGAAAACAGCAGAGCACCTTTAGGAAAAACAGGAGACAACGGAGTTACTGCGTTGGGGCCCCACAACCCCAAAATTCAAGCGTGCTGCCTGTATGTATAAGGTAAGAATCTTACTAGATTTCATATTATTTGCTTTACAATTTTGTGGCTTTAAGGCAAAAGCAGATATGTTCCATTTAGAATATCTGCAAATTTTGTCCAGTAATTACAATTATTTTACTTTGTAAATCCCGTAAATTGGATGGCCTCTGCACTATTTTTTTTTATCAAATCTATTTTCGAAATATCAAATTAAACCAAATGTCAAATACATTTGAAACCATTTAAAAACTGTTGGATAAAATGTCGCATGGTACACGTGCATTCATTAATTAAATCAAATGTCTTTTATAATGAAGACACGTTTGCCATACGAAATTTTATCCAACAGTTTTTTAAAATGGTTTAAAGAATATCACAAACTAATAATGAGAAATATTCGTTTTCCGGGAATGGACTGTATCATATTTTGAGTCAGAGCTCAACGTTTCGCCCGTAGTCGTATGGGGCATCTTCAGGAGCAAGGGGGATAGTACTGTCTTAAACAAGGTTACTCGACGTGTCAACCACGATAGAGGCCGAGTTTAAGCAACAAGAGGGGGAGACTCAGTTTACAAGGTTATCCGACGTGTAACCACACTAGAGGCCAAATAAACCAAGTGACGAAGGAAGGCCGAGAAGACAATTATATACTAATCTAAAGACACTGTAGATGAGCAAAGCTAATGAGGACCAATGGGAATCGAGTTCGTAATGGTAGATTGGGCGTGTCGTGTTCCGAGAATCACCGATTTCCACATGTGGCTCAAGAAATCGCCATCATTCCGATTGATGTTATTAGGATGTTTCCATATTTCTAAAGTCTCCCTGTATTTACGTCTGTAAAACTCAGGGACAGGAGGTAAAATGCGGGAATTTTCAAATAAGATGTTATGTCCTGTGTTGTGTTGGTGTTCTGCGACCGCAGATGTTAATACCATACCATTACGCAGACAGCGTTTGTGTTCTGACAATCTAGTGTGAACACTCCTTCCTGTTTCACCTATGTATACTGTGCCGCAAGAACAAGGAATACTATAAACACCGGGTGACGACAAGGGTTCGCGTTTATCTTTAGTTTGGGGGAGCATTTCAGAAATATCTTTAGTTTGAGGGAGTATTTCAGAAATACTCCCCCAAACTAAAGATAAACGCGAACCCTTGTCGTCACCCGGTGTTTATAGTACTCCTTGTTCTTGCGGCACAGTATACATAGGTGAAACAGGAAGGAGTGTTCACACTAGATTGACAGAACACAAACGCTGTTTGTGTAATGGTATGGTATTAACATCTGCGGTCGCAGAACACCAACACAACACAGGACATAACATCTTATTTGAAAATTCCCGCATTTTAGCTCCTGTCCCTGAGTTTTACAGACGTATATACAGGGAAACTTTAGAAATATGGAAACATCCTAATAACCAATAGGGATGATGGCTATTTCTTGAGCCACATCTGGAAACCGGTTATTCTCGGAACACGACACACCCAATCTACCATTACGAAGTCGATTCCCATTGGTCCTCATTAGCTTTGATCATCTACCGTATCTTTGGATTAGAATATAATTGTCTTCTCGGCCTTCCTTCGTCACTTGGTTTATTTGGCCTCTAGCGTGGTTTACACGTCTGGTAATCTTGTAAACTGAGTCTCCCCCTCTTGTTGCTTAAACTCGGCCTCTATCGTGGTTGACACGTCGGGTAACCTTGTTTAAGACAGTTCTATCCCCCTCGCTCCTGAAAATGCCCCATACGACTGCGGGCGAAACGTTGAGCTCTGACTCAAAATATGACACAGTCCATTCCCGGAAAACGAATATTTCTCATGAGTCAGACTGTGGAAGCCTACGCAATTATTTCACAAACTAATAATAATTATTATTTAATAGGCGGACGTTTTGGTTGGTGTGAGACCTCAAGAAACTTGGAGAATTTTGATGCAGCGTTCGAGCTTGCAGGTCTTCTAAAGCAACTTTTCTAAACGATTGCTGAGCACCAGTTAAATTTTCTACGGCGTAGACGACCACTGATTGATGAACTGGTAAGAAACTTTATTTTTTTTACAAAATATTTGGTCTCATGTTCAATCATGAGAACTTATAGTCAAAGGAATATGGCTATAATACATGTCTTGATATTATCTTTTATTCGAATTCGATTTTGAGTACTATATTGAAAGAAATATAACTTTCGTGGATGTCTATATAATATTAAAACAATTTAAAATTGAAATATCGACTATTTATCAATTAAATCAATATCTGGAGTCTGATTTTGTAACTTTGAAATCTACTGGAGATAAAAATCCAGCGGATTAGACATTTCCCTCTCCACTTTATTGCCACCATGTGATGCAGATTTGAAAACGACTGTCCGAGACCAGCCGATTACAACCTACAGAGATAGATTTCGAACGTCGCTCGTTTCACTGTGTTTTCTTGTTTGTAAACTTTATATTTTAAAATTATAAAAAAAAACTATGCAATATTTTGAATTTCTACGATACGTCCTGAAGCTGAATGAACATCTCTACAAAATTTGGCGTTTATATGTAAAACGGTGTAGAGTAGCGTTAGCATTAGTTTCGAGAGTGGCCATACCGAGTTAAAATGTCAAAACCACACTTTTCTACTGTCAATTAAGTATAAATAAATGATTTTCAGTTCATTTTGTATTTCCTGTAAATTTCAGCCGAATTCATAACGAAATTAGATCGGTGCGATCACGATAGAATTTACAAAATCGCTTTAACAGAATAGTGAAGGAGGAAATCACAAATCCGCTGGATTTAAATTTACAGTGGATTTCAAAGATACAAAATCAGACCCCTGGGAACATATGATTAGCATTTATCTTTCAGGAATCGGACATCAAGAAGACTAGATTAATATAGTAGATTTTAAGTTAGTTTTAAGTTCTTTTAAATGTATTTTCAGGTTTTAATTAAACTTTGGCTCATCGCGCCGTTGAGCAAACACGCGTTTTCTTTAAAAATGAAAATAAATTGATTAATTTGAAGTGCATTCCTTGGCGATTCATCATAAAATCGTGCGTCTACGTTTGCCATCGTGGTATGCGTACTGCGCGGGTTGTCCAGGCGACACCTAGGGAGAGTGTATGTGAAAAGAAAAATATATGTATCGGGGCATGAATGATGCGAATGGGTGAGAGAATCAGTGAGAGGGTCAGGAAGGTGGGAGAGATTCGAAACTTGATGTGGGTTCGGGTTTCCTTATTTAACATCACGGTTAGTGGGATGGGTAGGTAGGGTTCGTGCGCGTTTTCCATAATTGAGTGGACTGATATGGTTAGCCATGCAATGTGAAACCAGTTGTTTATTCTGGGGGATCGCTTCGCACTTGTGCGAATGTTTCTAGGGACAGTTTAATTCTTTTGTAAAATTGCTTGCTGACCATCGTATTGGTCTACGCTCTAGATTGCTAGACTCGAATGAGAAAAGGTTAAACAAACCTGAATGCTATCACAGGAAATTCTCTTATGGCGTCTATGTGCTCTCCTCATCCGGAGGCAACGTATGTAATCATCATTTAATGTTAATGGCAACGAATAATTAAAGACAAAGTAAAGTTTTTGTTTGATTTAACTTTGTTTGAGCACACGGGTTGATCGCGTTCGGGATAGGTATCGCGTATAAGACCGGGCGATGTCTTCGGGAGTAGCTGTCTCAGGCATCCAAGCCGAGTAGATTACATGTAACTGTCTATCTTGTCCTTAGGGAGCTCGCGTTGGCAGGCCGTACATGCAGTGCATCGTGTGGGGTCGGCTTAACCCCCTCGTAAACTACATGTGAGAACCATCCCGGCGTTCTCATTTTTTGTCATAGCTCGTATATCTCTCTCTCACTTCGCCTTTAGCTTAGTATAGTCTAGATATAAGATAGCTTGCGTAGACTTAAGATAGCTTAGATATAAGATAGGCAAGGGTTGTTTTTGCTTTTTGAGAGAGAGAGAGAAATTAACGTAACTTCACACTTAGATTTGCTATTCTTTTAACGAGATATTAACGTAAGATAGGCTTAGATTTGCTATTCTTTGAACGAGATATTAACGTAAGATAGGCTATTTTGCGCACTTCACCAACTTAATTTGGGGGGGTTCTACAATAGCTTAATTTTGATTATAAAATATTGTACATGAAATTGTATTTATTTAATAAATGGTATATATGGGGAGCGTGGGTTTGGTATTTGAGGGCGGTTGCTCCCTATATATACAATTTATTAAATAAATAATATAGTTTTAAGATAGTTCTAAGTTGGAAGAATTCCCTACTGCCCTATCACTGTCGTCGAGATTGCAGTGCTGATTGGTGACGCAGACCATGGCTTCTTCTTCATAAAGACCTATTTTAAATGTATGTACACAATAAAACAATCTTTTAATTTATGTTCTGTTTAATTTAAACCCGTCACATAAGTCGTACAGTAGGTAGTTTTAGTAAAAATTGTATTTATTATTAAGCATTTAGACGCGGTCAGGGTAAAATTAGATTTTAAGTATTTATTGTAAACGAAGCTTTCTATTCATAAATATTATATATTTTCGTAAATAAGCGGTTGGGTGATAATACTAAAAAAATACATAATATAATTTATGTAAAGGTTCGCAAACGGTCTTAAACTGAATAAGAAATCTTGTGCCTTTAACAATGGGAACAAGAAATCTTATTTAGGGACTCCCAGATTTAATTTGTTAAATATTGTAAACAGAACTCTATTTAATATATTATATATTAGGTAGTAAATACCCTAAAAATATATAACTAGAGTTTTGGATCAGTTATAAAACTAAAATGTTTGTTACCAATTGAAATTATTACGATTGTATTATTTGTTATTAATTATTTTGCATCTTTATTTTGTAAATAAAGGTTTTATCTTCAGATAAACTTTATTTACAGGATAAAAATTCAAAATAATTGATAACAAATTAATATAACCAGGATAATGGTAATTTTATTTGGTAACAAACGTTTTAATTTTGTAACTAAACCATGTTTGACACTGTCATAAAATTGTTATTAGATTTGTTAACAAATTTAGTAACATTTATGAACAGAATTATAACACAACAGAAACGTAAAAGACATTTGTGTTTAAAAATTCTGTTCATAATTATTTCTTACCAAGTTTGTTATCAAATTTGATATCAATTTTTTATCGTTCCAAAGAGGCTTTAGTTATAAAACTAAAATGTTTGTTACCAAATAAAATTTCCATTATTTGATTTGTATTTTTTATTAATCATTTTGCATCTTTATTTTGTAATAAAATAAACTTTTATTACAAAATAATGCAAAATTTTTAATAAAATTTACAACCAAAATAATGGTAATTTTATTGGGTAACAAACATTTTAGTTTTATAACTAAAGCCTGTTTGGTACGTTAAAAAATTGTTTTCAAATTTGATAACAAACTGATTAAGAAGTAATTATGAACAGAAAATTTAAACAAATGTTTTTACGTTTCAGTTGTTTTATAATTCAGTTCATAAATGTTACTAAATTTGTTAATAGATCTAATAACAATTTGAGACAGCGTCAAACATGGTTCAGTTATTTTTATTCTTTGTATTTTATACAGGGTGTAAATGAAATAAGTGCATTAAATTTGACCAGTAGTATAACTCATCGAGAGCAACAATATTTCTTAATAACTTTTTCTCGAAATCGCATATTTTTTTAGCATTTTTACCACCCCGTAAATTGACGAGTCGTTCCAAATATTTTTGTGATAATTGAATGCAGCAGCAATAGCTATGAAAAATTTTGTTTTAGCAATTGACAGTTCTGTCAATTGTTGCAATTAAATTTTGACAGTAATAAACTTGTTTATAAGGTAAAATTCAGTCAAAATGCGAGTACACAGACATTGTAATTACTTACCTATGGTTTATTTATTTATTTTTTACTCGTCTCTGTACTACATGTTACTTGACATCATGGTTCTCATAAAGGCAGTGTCATGGAGTTGCCAACGCATTTACACGGAGCGTTTCCAAATCATCACCAAATCATTCTGTTCTTAATATTCGCACATTTGTTAATCTTGTACATCTGTATCCATACCATGTGCAAAAAGTTCAATGTTTTCAGCACATAACAGACTTCAATTTTGGGAATGGCTCATAATGTTCATTCATGAGACTGAATTTACTTGGGAAGGTGTATTTATTATGCACAATACACATCTTGACAGACGAAAATGCTGTAAAATTTTCATTAAAAAATGTTTTGGGCGGGAACAATAAATGGACGACTAATTATTGGTACTCATGTACCTCTTTTAAATGGACAAAAGTTTGTACTTACATTTTTTGAATAACGTATTTAAACTATTATGATTTATCGACGATAAATAATATAATCATCTCATAACCTAATAACTATGCTTTTTCTCTTCCTCTAGTTACCCCGTCACTCCTTGTCTTCCTCTATTCACATTATTCACAGGTAAAGATAAAAAGCCTGTTTCAATACACAACTTTATAATTTTGTTATCCAAAATTTAAATTTATTTATTTTAAAAATTGTATTATTACGTATTAATTAATAATAATGTTATTTCCCTTGATTCGTTTATTAATTACTGTGACTGTAAGTGTAACCGATAACCGACAATTTTTGAGCTGCTTGTATCCCACTTGAATGGCAGCTGCTCATTTGTTCTCCATGAGCGGGTAACGAAATATGCAGCAAATCTTTAAAGATTTTTAACTCAAAATCTAAAAGACTTAGAAAAAAAAGTTATTAAGAAATATTGTTGCTCTCATCGAGTTACATTACTGGTTAAAATTAATGCACTTATTTCATTTACATCCTGTATAAATATACTTACGCTTGTCCTGAAAAATTAGAAATAGGGATGTTTAAATAAATGTCTGCATATATTTTGATTATATTTATTGTTTCTTTGAATCTTACATTGTATGTTCAATATTTTATATAATAAAATCAATTAAGAAAAGTAAGTTGTCTTTCTTTTTACACGTATGTAGTTCCTAAAACGGCCACAAGGGTGCAGCACCTGTCAATATAAAAAATGATGGGCACCCCCTTAAAAATCGTGCATAGATGCTACCTCGAAGTATAATCTATGCACCAAATTTTTTAAAAAATCGTGTATAGATTCTACCTCGAAGTATTATCTATGCACCAAATTTTTTAAAAAATCGTGTATAAATGCTACCTAGAAGTATTATCTATGCACCAAAATTTCTAAAAAATGGTGCATGGATACTTCTTTTTTCGTTTATGGTTGCCTATATTTTAGGCGCAATGCTTTCCGACCATTGCTGCCCTCTGGCGGCTGATATAAGAACTATGCACGTAATACGTTCACGACTCTGAGGATATATTAAAAAATAAGTAATTTTCAAATCAATTTTAAAGTTTATTAGCATATATAATTACATATATTAATATATATATATATATATATATATATATATATATATATATATATATATATATATATATATATGAATAGATGCTACCTAGAAGTAGCAACTATGCACCAAAATTTCTAAAAAATGGTGCATGGATACTTCTTTTCTCGTTTATGGTTGCCTATATTTTAGGCGCAATGCTTTCCGACCAGCGCTGCCCTCTGGCGGCTGATATAAGAACTATGCACGTAATACGTTCACGACTCTGAGGATATATTAAAAAATAAGTCATTTTCAAATCAATTTTAAAGTTTATTAGCATATATAATTACATATATTTTTAAAATATATACAGTAACATTTTATTACAATTTTACAATATAACATTTCTCTTCTACTGCCTTTAGGGTCCTGCTAGTTCACATCTTGACAATCTGCACAGAAAAATTAATAAAAATTAGATTATTAAACATAAATATAAAATAAGAGGGTAAACCAAAAGGGGTTAATATTTTTGTGGAAAAAAAATTAAAAATATTTAAATATTTCCTGTCCTACGAGATATCTAAAAGATAAAACAGGAGTTATTCGACGAGGTGAACTTAATACCTTCTTCTTACCTTAACAGCTTCAAGTCATATATGCTCATCTGCTCGACGACGTCTCACGGCTGCAGGGCTTAGTTATCTTCGGACAATCGTTGTTCTAGATGTTTCCCATGTTCAACAGCTCCAGGATCGCGGCAAGCGATTTCTGCTTGTCCGCCCGTCTGCACAGCAGCACCTGGAACATTAACGGAGTTATTCAACTTTAATTGATTAGTACGTTAGAACTAAGGACTGAAAAATTTCTAGATTCCCGGGGAAGACCCTAGGAACGTACACACTTATGTTCTCCCATTTATCCATATTTATGTATGTGTTTAAAGTTTTATCAGGGGCCCACATCATCATTTATTTATGTTTTATTTGTAATTTATGTGTGTTTTTTTAGCTAAAATGTTAATAATAAATGATTTAATTGCGGTAAAACATAACTGTAAACTGCGTCGAACAGGTCAAAAATTTCAATTATCTTCAAAAAATATACATTTTATTTCACGATATCTGAATTATAAAAATAAAAACCGTGTCACAAAACCTTGCTCTTTCCTTATTTTCAATGGACGAAAGGTACTGTTCCTCTATCCTCATTTGTAATTAGCGGGAGATATTGTTGGTTAAAATATGTCATCTTTACACATTATGTTAGTTGACCGGAGGTAAAAAATATGAAGTTACTTTAGCCAGACTTCGGTTGATTTATTTTGTTTAAATGTATTCCCCTCCAACATGTATAATTTATGGGAGCCATTGTTTCGTCATAAAACATCACTTAAATTAGTTTGCGAGAGGTACTGGTGCTCTGTTTCCATTTTCAATTGACGTGAGGTACTATTGATCTCTCGCCATTTGTAATTAGCGGGAGGTATTGTTGGTTAAAATATGTCATCTTTACACATTAATTTAGTTGACCGGAGTTAAAAAATATGAAGTTACCTTAGCCAGACTTTGGTTGTTTTATTTTACTTAACAGTATTCCTTTCCAACATGTACAATTTATGGGAGCCATTATTTCGTCATAAAACATCACTTAAATTAGTTTGCGGGAGGTACTGGTACTCTTTTCCCATTTTCAATTCACGTAAGGTACTATTGATCTATAGCCATTTGTAATTAGCGGGAGGTATTGTTGGTTAAAATATGTCATCTTTACACATTAATTTAGTTGACCGGAGTTAAAAAATATGAAGTTACCTTAGCCAGACTTTGGTTGTTTTATTTTACTTAACAGTATTCCCTTCCAACATGTACAATTTACGGGAGCCATTATTTCGTCATAAAACATCACTTAAATTAGTTTGCGGGAGGTACTGGTACTCTTTTCCCATTTTCAATTCACGTAAGGTACTATTGATCTATAGCCATTTGCAATTAGCGGGAGGTATTGTTGGTTAAAATATGCCATCTTTACACATTAATTTAGTTGACCGGAGGTTAAAAAAATGAAGTTACCTTAGCCAGACTTTGGTTGTTTTATTTTATTTAAAAGAATTCCCATCCAACATGTATAATTTACAAGCGCCATTGTTTCGTCATAAAACATCACTTACATTAGCTTGCGAGAGGTACTGTGCTCTATTCCCATTTTCAATTGACGTGAGGTACTATTGATCTATCGCCATTTGTAATTAGCGGGAGGTATTGTTGGTTAAAAATATGTCATCTTTACACATTAATTTAGTTGACCGGAGGTAAAAAATATGAAGTTACCTTAGCCAGACTTTGGTTGTTTTATTTATTTTAAAAGTATTCCCTACCAACATGTATAATTTACGGGGGCCATTGTTTCGTCATAAAACATCACTTAAATTAGTTTGCGGGAGGTACTGGTGCTCTATTCCCATTTTCAATTGACGTGAGGTACTATTGATCTATCACCATTTGTAATTAGCGAGAGGTATTGTTGGTTAAAAATATGTCATCTTTACCCATTAATTTAGTTGACCGGAGGTAAAAAATATGAAGTTACCTTAGCCAGACTTTGGTTGTTTTATTTTATTAAAAGTATTCCCCCATCATGTATAATTTACGGGAGCCATTTCTTGTTCCATCAAAAAACATCAAAAAATTTAAATCTCAAGTTTTATGTCAAGTATTCCTCACGTTAGATACTAGGCGGCGCGTGAATTTTGATTTTTGTGTGACGGAGAAAGGTATACTGCAAGACAGAGACATCACGACATAGAATAATAAAGATAGGAGTGAACACTCACTTTTAAATATTGAATTTTTAAACAGAGAGGGGAATATGTAACTATTTCATTCTAACAAACTCTTCTTACTTGATTATTTTTTGTGAAAGATAGTGTTAGGTCCGTAACATATCTCGGTGATCATAGAGTAATACAAACAGGAGTGGACACTCACTTTCAAAATACATTTCTCTAAGACGGAGAGAAGAATATATAACTATTTCATTCTAATGAACTCTTCTACTTACTGTAATATTTGTTGGGAAATATGGTGTTAAGTCCATGCACATCTCAGTTATAAAGAATATGATGTATTTATACTGGTAATTAGGGAGCGTATTTCTAAAGGAACATAGCCCATAACGGTTTTACTACATGCCTACAAACTCGACAATCGTAATGAGAAAAATTATAATATAAAAGAAAATTTTTCAATTTTAATATTTTAGAAATTTATATCAACGGGAATAACATATTAGATTTTTGCTAAAATTGATAAACCGGAAGTGATACTTTACTTGAAGCTCTGAACAGATTTTCGTGAAAAATATATTAAGATATATTCCAAAACTTATCAAATTCGGTATTTACGACTTTTAGATTAATGAGAACGACATATTAGATGTTCGCTAAAATTGATAAACCGGAAGTGATACTTTACTTGAAGCTCTGAACAGATTTTCGTGAAAAATATATTAAGATATATTCCAAAACTTTTCAAATTTGGTATTTACGACTTTTAGATTCATGAGAACGTCATATTAGATGTTTGCTAAATTTGATAAACCGGAAGTGATACTTTACTTGAAGCTCTGAACAGATTTTCGTGAAAAATATATTAAGATATATTCCAAAACTTTTCAAATTTGGTATTTACGACTTTTGGATTAATGAGAACGTCATATTAGATGTTTGTTAAAATTGATAAACCGGAAGTGATACTTTACTTGAAGCTCTGAACAGATTTTCGTGAAAAATATATTAAGATATATTCCAAAACTTATCAAATTCGGTATTTACGACTTTTAGATTAATGAGAACGATATATTAGATGTTCGCTAAAATTGATTAACCGGAAGTGATACTTTACTTGAAGCTCTGAACAGATTTTCGTGAAAAATATATTAGGATATATTCCAAAACTTTTCAAATTTGGTATTTACGACTTTTAGATTAATCAGAACGACATATTAGATTTTTGCTAAAATTGACAAACCAGAAGTAATACTTTACTTGAAGCTCTGAACAGATTTTCGTGAATAATATATTAAGATATATAAAAGAGAAAATGACCTAGGCAAAAATTCATTGTTCATAATAAAAAGTATTCAAAAATAAGTGTACTTTTAACTGCCTGTAACTAATGGAACAGCCAATATAAAACATCAGTACTGATGTATATTATAGAGAATTTCATGTAGATTCCAAATTTTCATCGCACAAGTTGCTAGCTTTAATGGTTTAAAAGCTACAGGCAAAAATAGAGAAAATGAGCTAGGAAGAAATGCATTGTTCATTATAAAAAGTATTTAAAAATATGTGTACTTTTAACTGCCTGTAACTTTTGGAACAGCCTATATAAAAACATCAGGGCTGATGTATATTATAGAGAATTTCATGTAGATTCCAAATTTTGATCGTATAAGTTGCTAGCTTTAATGGTTTAAAACCGACAGGCAAAAATAGAGAAAATGACCTAGGCAAAAATTCATTGTTCATTACAAAAAGTATTCAAAAATATGTGTACTTTTAACTGCCTGTAACTTTTGGAACAGCCTCTATAAAATCATCAGTGCTGATGTATATTATAGAGAATTTCATGGATATATGACATAAAAAACAAATACGTTGTTTTTTGTCATAAATCCATGGCTGCTTAGACAAAAAGTTCATAAAAACTGTAACTTTGTAATTAATTTTTACGTTTATATGAAGAGATAAAATAATCATTTCACATGATTTAGATGCTGCATTTAATCTCTATAACTTTTATTTGAAGTATTTTTGCATAAAATAATTAGGTAACGTTTGCGCAAAGAAAAATTGATTTCCCATGTTAAACTCCTATGTTTCACTTTTCGATTTACACCCTGTACAAAAGCTGGTGAAATTATTCCAAAAAGTGTCTAGTGTTAGCATCATTTATTTGAAAGAAAATCATGTAGACGAGGGCGGAGTGATAAGTCCGGTAAAATTCTAATTGATGACGTCACAATCTCAAATCTAATAAGACATTTGCACTATAATTTTATCTTATTTTTAATTTATATCTGCCGCTACAAAGTATGCAAAATTAATTTTGCTTATTGGTATGCAGATTTTAATCCCTAAAAATTTTATTTGAAGCTTTTTGGGAAGTAGGAAATTACGAAAGTATAATTTTACATGTTAAAACCCTATGTTATACAGTATTTCTAAAATATATTTTTTTACAATGTTTATAATATTTATTTTAAAAAAGTTACTGTCATTGTCATTATTATCTCAACTCTCAAAGTGATTCCAATTTTGCGGACGCTACTATAATAATGTTCGTGTATGGTTAAAAATAAATTTTACTTTCAATAAAAGAAAATATTCTTTGATTTTCCTGTTTGCAAATTATTAGTTTTTTACAAAAACAACCAACGTCCCATAAAAATTACATATAAACAAATAATTTCTCATCATTGTTTTTGATTATATATTAAATCATGACCTTGAATTAAATAGAATTATACAAATATTATCGGAAAGGAAGTATTTTTATTTCAAATTCAAAATAATAGAATAAGATTGTACTCAAAAACCAAAGAACAAAACTTATCCTACCTTTTATTCACTAAAGTTGATAGCTGATCCTCCTAGTCGGGAAGTCTGTCCTTTGACTCCTTCGGCGTAGAGCCCCATTTACAAAGACATCTACTCAAGAGATATGCGTTTGTTCCCACAAAATAGTTTTCTAATATTTCCGTTTCAATCTGTAAAGATTATAGAGAAATAGTACGGAATATTTTGACAAATTACTTTTTCAATTTCGCACATATTTGCTATTTTAAAAATAACATAACATTTTTTAAAAAACTCCATAACTAAAATATTATGGACCAATATAATATGTTCTAACTTTACTCCACTCTTAAAAATGTTTAGAATAATTTTTATTCATTATTTACTCTAACATATACTTAAATAAATAGACAAATAAATCCAACGACATATTATTTATTTATTTATTTATTTAAATATTGTGTTATACTAATCTGACTCAGTATAGTAACATACAATTGTTTTTACTTACTGAGTTTTTATTATCTTTTTTATATTTTACATTATATTAGTTGTTAAGATTATATAAATTTTAATATATTTAACTTGAAATAACAACATCTGTAAAATTATTCTTATATAGAATGAGACAACAAGTAAATTTGTGCGTTTCTTATAAAACTTATAGTGCTAGATATATGTTGAATACATATATATCAAGCAAAAATAAAATTATATTTTTATATCAATGACACCATAATTTTATTTATGCTTTAACAATAATAACTAAATTCAACAATTCATACGAAACATTTATCTGTAAATTATACTTTATGTTTAGGGCTTTAAATATACGTGGGAATGTTTTAATGAATATATGAAAAAGTGAAGAAATCATAATTCGATTCTTTCAATTTTATGATCTTAAATACTGTTTGTACCGACCATTATACATAAAGTCAAACTATTTACAATGTCTATAACTTTGTAATACTAGAATGAATTTATGCTAAATTATTTTCTTGTCAATATACCTGAAAGCAGTCCACAATTTCAACATAACTTTATTTACAAACGTCTTTATTAAAATATAAATATGAATTTCAACATATCTGCATTATCTTTTCATTAGCAAAAAACTAGCTTTTATAAAACAATGTTATACATCTACTAAAAATATAAACAAATATTAAAAAATCAATCAAATAATTCTTACTGATGTAATAGTTATTAATTGTACGTAAGAGTGATGCCAATTTTTAAATAATGCTTCGGGAATATATACCGAGTGTTTTTTTATTGGTGAACATGGGCGTATGTTATTACCATACTTACATTTAAAATTATTGACAGCAACGTATTAAAGCGTTTTTTTTAAAAAAAAAACTGGACATAGGGAGTTGTGGAAATCATCGAACTGTCATCTTCTATTATGATGTATGAAGAAAAAGTACAAATCATAACATGGTATAAGTCCAATATGAGTCTAAGGCAAGTTTCCGATAGACCAGAAAAGTTAGCTTAGAATTTGCCTTTGCCGCGAGTTCATAGTTTGAATTCCCTAGTATAGGTTTCATATAGGAGTTTAATTTTACAGACAAAAAAATATATTTAAAAAAAGAAATTAAGCAGCTCTTGCTAAGAATTCTATAGTTTGTTGATTCAGTTATAGATTGCAACAGTTTAAACCTGTAGAAAAGGTAAAGTAAGAAAATTATTAGAAAGTAAAATGCTTGGTGCAAGCAAGGATACCGTATGTCGTTGACCCACCAGTAAATAGGACAACACAATAGAAGATGAAGCATGCACGATCAAACTAAGACAAACGTTCAATGAATTTTGTAGTGTTATATTATTATTTAAATAATTAGAAACTGTGAAGAGTTCATGTGAATATTATAGCACGAATCTGGAGATAAAGGATCGGTCTAGATGCTATATATAATGCTTTGCATAAGAGATTTACTTTTATGAGATTTTTCGGCCTTTAAAGTTGAGCAAAAATTTCCTTGGTAAGAAATACATGGGGATTGAAATTATGTTCTTAGCGTTATGAAGAGTTTGAATTTCGCGCCTAAGTTTGACCGTTACACTTTTCTGGTCTATGAGGCGCGGGCAGACACGTGACTTTGACAAGTGCTTGTTGGGCCCCACAAGGTTGCCAAGTATACAGCCTTGTGTAACTTGTCTGTGTTGCCAAATCAATTTAAGCGTAAAATTAATAAATAAAATTGTAAAACTAGTTATTATTAATGAATATCATGTTGTTTTATTTTCTAACACATAAACTTAATTTAAAAAATATTTTATATAAAAATAGAGCGATTAGTGCTGCCATCTACGATACAAAGATTTCTTGGCGCGCTAAATTTGAGGAAACCATCAGTTCATGTTGAATGCTCTATTTTTATAAAAATTAATTTAAAAATTAACTTTAATGTGTCAGAAAATAAAACAACATGATATTCATTAATAATAACTAATTTTACAATTTTATTTATTAATTTTACGCTTAAATTGATTTGGCAACACAGGCAAGTTACACAAGCTGTATACTTGGCACCCTTGTAGGGCCCTACAAGCACTTGTCAAAGTCACGTGCCTGTCCGCGCCTCATTTTATTTGCTGCTACTTTTAATAAGCGACACAGTCCAGCAATTATTAGAAAAATCTATAATAAGTTATAATACAGAATGCGTGAATGGACAGCATTAAAAGAAACTGACAATAGCATTTCGATAGAAAAAGAATTTCTGAAATTGACACATGACAGTTTGAGGACTCTAACAACTACTTATGTTCACTTAAAAAAAACGCGATAATACATTGCTATCAATCATTTTAAATGTAACTATGGCAAAGACATACGCCAGTGTTCGCTGATAAAAAAAAAACTCTCGGTACACTGTTAAATTTCTCTATACGGCAATTTATTTTTCTCTTATTGATTGCGCATTTTGTAAAACAAGGAACACATTAAATACGTATAACGAAAAATTGATTCTAAGAAATATACTAAATTCTTAATAATATTGTAAAATTTTACAATGTTAGTAACGTTTGACAAAATTTTGCTTATTACATATATTGATATAAAAGTTATTTATAGATTATTAAGTAAAAAAAACTTGATCCGACCCCTGTATTAGATAATAGTTTATCTATAAATGCGTATGCATCTTTTTTGTTTATTAAGAATCAAATTATTTCGAAATCAAGTACATTTTGTTAACATTTCATTAAAAAGTTGTCTGTAGAAGGCAGATCATTTTCAAAACACATCAGCATTTTTTACTACAATCATTTTTAAATATAAAACACTAAAAATAAAACCAAAATTTCATCAGAAATAAAATGGAAAGTATTTTTAGCTTATCGGCCAAATCTTAGTCCGCAGAATAATAAGAAATTACACGAGATAATATTAAGGAATAACTGGAAAGTTTATAATATAGAATTTTTCACATATAATCAACAGGAAAAATAGTCAAAAGTTGCGCTTTTACCTTATGATCTTCAAAAAGAACATTTTGCAATAGATTTTGATGAATAATTAACGGCAAAAAATTTTAAGTGTCGCTGACTTTTCTAAATATAACCTAACGCACAAAATTCACTGCACAAAGTATTCTTTTTTCCCCGTTTATATGTGAAAATGAACACAATACAATGTTTGCCGTACAGATACAGTACATTATGTTTGAAATATGTATGAAAATTCGTATTTCGTACGTATATGAATTAATAAGAACGTGCCTTACGTATTAGTAGGAATTATAGTTAATGAAATTGTGTATTGCATTTTGTGCCAAAATTGTAAATGTGCAATTGGTGCTTGAATCTTGTAATCTACGAAAATAAGCAATTAATAAGGAATATTGTTTTTTATATTGCTTCGCTCCAAACATTAAAAAAATAATTATTGTGGCCTGAAACGTAGAAAAAAGTTCATGAAAATTATTTTGTAATCAGTTGAAAAAATGGGGATTATTAATATTTTTGTGTAAATGTTTGTAAAATACTACGTTGCAAATACAAAAGAACATCGTTATTAATTCTCGTCTACGATTCTTGAGGTTCCTACCTAGAAAACAAATATAAAATGCTCTTTCCTTGATTTTCATTGTTATATCTTGGTCGTATGTACAGTAAAGAGTTTCACTTGGATTTAAAATAAAATAAAATAAATAAAAGTCTATTGATATTTGATTAGGAACCCAAAGACCAATCAACACACTTAATATAAAAATCCTAGCGTAGGAATACACAAATGTTTACTATGATGATATGTACATCCATAGCATTTGCATTATTAAAACGATTAGAACAATAATCACAGTATCCATACAAGTTCGATGCGAATAGCTATCTCCTCTGTCCTTCTTCAACATGTTGTCTACGTTTTGCTGTAAGCGAGTAAGTTTTTCTCCATGTTCTAGTAGAGTATTTTCCAAACTTTGAACGGCATTTAGTAAACTATATAAATAAATAAGAAACCATTAGGTTGCTGCAAGATTGTTCACAAAATCATGTAATACTTAGAAGAAAACGAAAACCCGTGTGCAGAAATAATACCTAATATATCGTAAAGAAAGTACAGTGTGAGAAATATTCGTTTTCCGAGAATGGACTGTGTCATATTTTGAGTCAGAGCTCAACGTTTCGCCCGCAGTCGTATAGGGCATCTTCAGGAGCAAGGGGGATAGTACTGTCTTAAACAAGGTTACCCGACGTGTCAACCACGCTAGAGGCCGAGTTTAAGCAACAAGTGGGGGAGACTCAGTTTACAAGGTTACCCGACGTGTAAACCACGCTAGAGGCCAAGTAAACCAAGTGACGAAGGAAGGCCGAGAAAACAGTTATATACTAATCTAAAGATACGGTAGATGAGCAAAGCTAATGAGGACCAATGGGAATCGAGTTCGTAATGGTTGATTGGGCGTGTCGTGTTCCGAGAATCACCGGTTTCCACATGTGGCTCAAGAAATAGCCATCATCCCGATTGATGTTATTAGGATGTTTCCATATTTCTAAAGTTTCCCTGTATTTACGTCTGTAAAACTCAGGGACAGGAGCTAAAATGCGGGAATTTTCAAATAAGATGTTATGTCCTGTGTTGTGTTGGTGTTCTGCGACCGCAGATGTTAATACCATACCATTACGCAGGCAGCGTTTGTGTTCTGACAATCTAGTGTGAACACTCCTTCCTGTTTCACCTATGTATACTGTGCCGCAAGAACAAGAAATACTATAAACACCGGGTGACGACAAGGGTTCGCGTTTATCTTTAGTTTGGGGGAGTATTTCTGAGATTTTTTGTGGAGGTTTAAAAAAGACCTTGTTTAAGACAGTACTATCCCCCTTGCTCCTGAAGATGCCCCATACGACTGCGGGCGAAACGTTGAGCTCTGACTCAAAATATGACACAGTCCATTCCCGGAAAACGAATATTTCTCATGACTCAGACTGTGGAAGCCTACGCAATTACAGTACAGTGTGTTAAAAAAAACTAACTCGGAATACAGAATCACACGCAATAGAGAGATAGAACACCTCGATACAAACAAACCCCCTTCCGTGGTCTTCAGGGATAACCTAGCTTTCTATTCCGAATTATTTTATTGCATTAAAAATGAGTCTAAACCCAGCAACTAATATAATTATACATAATAATTATCAAATGACATTTACATCGTTCAATTTGTATTGTGAATAACTGATCACAGTTCTTTGTTTGTACTGCCATAACCATACCAACAATTACTTCTAAGCAGTGCCGCTAGATGTGCTATGTGCAAATTTGCACCATGGTCAACTTCAATGAATTGCAGAACAGATTTGGTATGTATACAGAGTGCGGCAGAACCAATTGAGCAGGTTGGAGGGCCAGGTGTTCGGGCGGTGGCAGGGGTAGGCAGCTGCACTAGGTCTCCTTTTGTTCTGACAGCATCCCCATTTTAATACCCAACATGGTTTGGACCGGAGTACATCGTGGCTTTGCCGTGCGTGCGTTTTATGAAAACAACCGATCTGTGATTGCGACGCAAAGAGCTTTTCGGCGACGGTTCAACATCCCGCGAAATAATGCTGTTCCTATTGCGAACACAATTCGGTCCTGGATTCGGCAGTTCGAGGAAACTGGTAGCATACTAAGAATATTTACACATGGCCGACGAAGATCCATCAGAACACCAGAAAATGTGGAGCTAGTGAGAGCAGCAGTCGAACAATCGCCAAGACGTTCTGCTCGAAGGCACGCTATTGCATTGGGGGTTTCAGGCCGCAGTTTGAGGAGGATTCTGCATTTAGATTTGAATTTCCATCCCTTCAAAATAATGATGGTTCAGGAATTGAACCCAGCAGACTACGCCAACCGCCAAAATCTGTGTGAGGAAATTCTTGCAGCGATCCCTCCTGAGGCAGCATTCTCTAGCAGCGACGAGGCACATTTTCACTTAAGCGGGATTGTGAATAAACAAAATTTTCGCTACTGGGCTGAAAACAACCCCCAAATTGTTCACGAAAGACCGCTACATTCTCCAAAACTAACGGTGTGGTGTGCCGTATCACAATTTGGCGTTATAGGCCCGTACTTTTTTGAAGAGGGAGACGTGACCGTGAAAATTTTCTCCAGCCCCGATTGAAAGTTGTTGTTGAAGAAGGGGGATTAGGGGACTTTTGGTTCCAACAGGATGGGGCTACAGCCCACACAGCCAGAAATTCTCTAAACGCTTTAAGAGAAATGTTTCGTGGACGTCTAATGTCTTTGAGAGGTGACGTGGGGTGGCCTGCGAGATCGCCCGATTTAAGCATATGCGACTTCTTTCTTTGGGGATATCTAAAGGAAAAAGTGTTTAAACGTCGCCCCCAAAACCTGCTAGAGCTAAGGGAGCAGATTGTTGAAGAAGTAAACGCGATATCCCGCGAAATGTGTCAACGGGCTGTTTAAAACTTCAGAAATCGGTTCCATCAATGTATTGCAGCTAACGGCCGCCGTCTTAAAGACATTATTTTTAAAAATTAATGAGTATAAAATGGTAAGTCCTACTGATTTCAAAAATAAAAACATTTTTTTCATATATACCCTGGTTTCTTTTTTATAACTCTTCAAAACTGCTCAATTGGTTCTGCCGCACCCTGTAGTAGTGACATCTAGTTAGTTATATTTCAATTAGGAGAATAGTGTCAGTGTTCCTGATACTCCTTGGTCTTTCCTTAGTGAAGTTTAGATGTGCAAAATGTGTTGTCTGTTTATTAAAAGTAAATACAACACTTCAAAATTTAAATATTAAAATCAATTTTTATTAGTGACATATAATTTGTTAAAATGGTACAATGTTTCGCCATGCGTAGCGCCACTTGACGCTCTGTCCCTGAATATTGCCAAACACCGTTTTCTAATTTATTTTCATTTCTAAAATAAGATTCAAGAAGAAAAGCTTTCATATATCTCGTGTCATATTGACATTAAGACATACCTTTCTCTGTTCATAGTCTACTCCGAGTTAGGTTTTTTCTTGAACACACCGTATTTGAAGAACATGTAAATCCTTTTTAATAATTTGGAAGATAGCTACCTCAACCGCAAGTAACAAAAAAACAAAAAAAAAATCATTCAAGAGAAAAAACTTACCCGGCACTGTTCGATAAGTGAACCTTCTTCGTCGACTGCGTCGAATCCGAATGAAATTCTTCAGATGTTGTTCCACTCTCGTTAACATCTGCATCTGAAGACACTTGTTTGGTAGTCAGCTTTCTCTTCGAAGACTTTAAAACGGATAAAGATGTTCGAGATTCAGCCTGCAGTAGAGGAATCTAATGAGAAGAAGTCGCAAATAAGTAATGCATTTATTATAAACTAAGGTGACACTTTCAAAAGTCACTGACACGTAGGATGTGTCTTGGTGTCTTCTTTTCTTCGGAGGTAGTTTGTGTAAAATGACCTTGAAATTCTAGGTGGATGTTAACTGTCAAAAATAATTACATGTTTATATTGTCGTGTTTTGTTTTGTAATATGTGTTACGTGTGTAAGTATTATAGATAAAATCTACACACACTTCAATGTTTCTGTAATTATAATGTTGTACTACTCATGTTAAGCATCAAAAATTATTAGTTAGTTACGTGCGAGTTAATGATAATTAACTTCATTCAAATAATAATGATAATAAATGTTAAGCGAAAGTGAGTGACTTTTGAAAGCATTTGAAGTTTTCCTTTCTTGTTAAAATTAAAGTTAATATAACAACATTTTTGAAAGGAAAACGTAAGCAGTTCAGCAAATAAGTTTTAAAAAAGATGGCTTCCTATATTAAAGACGAGGCCTGTTTAAAAAAAATCCGACTTTTCATGACACACCCAATGGCAAAGCACTGTGGAAAGTGGCGCTGCCCTGCCATCATTATTTGCGTGGAAAAAATTGAAGATCGGATTATTTTTAGATAGGCCTAGTATGTTGTAATTTGTATCATTTGCTTTTGTTCATGTTCTGTCAGTTATTTCACAAAACTAAAACCAATTTTTTTTACCAATTTAATACGAGTTCTGTTCTACAATATTGAGACTTTATTTACTGAACTTAAATGGTGAAAGCGCCTGAAGTGATGGTTCTTACCGGCTGTGGTTCAACGCTGACTATACTCGCAGTGCGAATCATGGGCGTCGGATGTTTGGTTTTGGTCTGGATTATGTAATCATACTCAAATTGGTAGACGTCGTTGCGAGGATCCCACGGTCTGAGGTCTGCATGCCGGTACATCCATTGTCCAGACTTCAGATCCTGCTCGAAGTGCTTTGGAGTCCAGTCTTCGCACTTCGCTTTGCGTTCTTTGGCACAAGCGCGTTGAGCTTCTTCCAGAACGGTTTTTTCTTCCGTTGCTGCTTGCTAGCACCACAAAAACAACGATATATGAGTTCGTGAAACACTCAAGTTTTTAATAATGCGGACATTTTGTCAAACCTTCGTTGACTTAGCGATGATTTACAATCTGGGTAGGCGTCTACGCATTTTATACAGTGACGAACAAGTTAAGTTTGTATAGAGAAATATTCGTTTTCCGGGAATGGACTGTGTCATATTTTGAGTCAGAGCTCAACGTTTCGCCCGCAGTCATATGGGGCATCTTCAGGAGCAAGGGGGATAGTACTGTCTTAAACACGGTTACCCGACGTGTCAACCACGCTAGAGGCCGAGTTTAAGCAACAAGGAGGGAGACTCAGTTTACAAGGTTACCCGACGTGTAAACCACGCTAGAGGCCAAATAAACCAAGTGACGAAGGAAGGCCGAGAAGACAGTTATATACTAATCTAAAGATACGGTAGATGAGCAGAGCTAATGAGGACCAATGGGAATCGAGTTCGTAATGGTAGATTGGGCGTGTCGTGTTCCGAGAATCACCGGTTTCCACATGTGGCTCAAGAAATAGCCATCATCCTGATTGATGTCATTCGGATGTTTCCATATTTCTAAAGTTTCCCTGTATTTACGTCTGTAAAACTCAGGGACAGGAGCTAAAATGCGGGAATTTTCAAATAAGATGTTATGTCCTGTGTTGTGTTGGTGTTCTGCGACCGCAGATGTTAATACCATACCATTACGCAGACAGCGTTTGTGTTCTGACAATCTAGTGTGAAGACTCCTTCCTGTTTCACCTATGTATACTGTGCCGCAAGAACAAGAACTTTAGTTTGGGGGAGTATTTCTGAGATCTTTTGTGGAGGTTTAAAAAAGACCTTAATATTGTTTTTATTGAGAATTCTACCTATTTTATCCGAGAAACCTTTAATGTAAGGGATAGATGCAAATGTTTCGAACGAGGTATCCACAGGTTTTTGGGTAAAGGGTTTAATTGTCTATGAATTACATTGTTGATTAATTTTACGTCATAGTTGTTCTGGATTAAACTATGTCTGATGTGATCAAGCTCCTGCTGTAGGAAATCAGGTTCAGAGATTTTGATGGCACGATGTACGAGAGCGTTGACTACTGACAGTTTCTGCGAGGGATGATGGTGAGAATTAAAATTGAGATACCTATCAGTGTGAGTGGGTTTTCTATAAGTTTGTATATTTCTCTAAATATTATAACAATAACCTCACACAAAACTCGGTCAGAATTTTCCAAGCGAGACTTTTGCGCATTAGATTACTGTTGTTATATTTAGAGAAATATACACGCTAAGTTGTTCACTGTTTTATAAAACGCCTAGATGACTAGCCAGATTGTAAAACATCGCTAAATCAACGAAGGTTTGACAATATATTCGCGTTTCACCCGTGTTGACAACATGGCGATCACATACTCATTTTTAGGTTATTGCTAATTTGATAAGACTACAAAGTTTTGACTTATTCACTATTAAATATAATGGTAAAAAAATTAGGTTAGAATGATGCTTTGAGCGTATTTTATCTGTATTTATTGTTATAGTGGCAAAATTACCTGGTCATCTCGATGAATAGCTGCTGAAACATGCTGCCACAGTCTTTCAGATTCGAACTCACTTTGATGGTCTACTGGAACGGTGTAACGTTTTAATCTAGTTGATCGTACCGATGCTGTTGGATTCCATAATATTTGCTCTTCCTTTTAATAAAATATTTAATCAGTTATTTATTTATTGTTCACACATTGTTAAATTTATTGTCAATCGTCGTTATGTTCACATTTCACCAGTAAATAGACACCATATTACTATCTCAATGCGCATGCTCAGTATGCGCCAATCATATGCTTGGAAGTACAGCGGATGTGAAACCAATGTTATCTTATGAGAAAAATTGTATTTTTAAAGCAAAATATTATTTTATGTAGACGTAAATGAACGATAATTTTTTTCTTGCAAGTTTCATTTCATGTTTAATTATTGGATTCTGCCCTTATTATATATAATAATCAATAAAATGAACATTAAAATTTAAAATTTTTAGGCGACTGTTTACTCTTCTGTTACTGGCAGATAACACCAAACTTATGTTTTGTTGTGATTCTTTTGTAAAGTGCGAAATATATATCTTTTAATTGTGCCTGTTTACTATTGTTTCTTTCCGGATTGTGAATAGAATCCATTAATTAAAAAGGAATATCTTTTCCTTTTTTCATAAGAATAGTAAAGAGTTAGTGCCAGGAGCGAAATTAAAAAAGAATAATATTGAAAATCATTCTGTGAATGACCTAAAAAAGATGGTTAGTGTCGTGGTGTGAAAAAAGACGGAAAAAGAGCGATCTTATTTTAAGGTTTTAGTTCCAGTTAGTTACTGGGTATTTACTTATTTATACTAACTCAAAATGTGTCAACGTTTTCAGAAATCAAAATTGTATGAATGCGGGACGCAGTGATAATATATTACCCTGCATTGATGGTGGTAAATGGGTATCTGCGGTAATTTCATGTAATACGTGTGTGGTAGTTGATGTAAATATAAAGTGGGGCTATTTTCCATCTCATAACATATTAAACCTATTTAACTACGGACACATATACCACTTCTTCCACGAAACCATTTAGTTATAGTTACGCATAAATCATGAGAGTTGAGATCGGCTTGGAAAATGGCATAAAATTAATTCCTCTCATATATTTTTTTATATTTATTCCTGCAATTAGTCCTACAGAGGCCATACGCGCACCTAATACCCATATTTTTAATATAAAACAAATTTCACAAGGCTATCAACTTGACAGCACGATGACAGTTACTTGTATGTCCACATAGTTCATAAAAATACCGCGACGGGGCGCTTAAAATTCGCTTAATCGGAATCCCCTATTGGAAAAATTAAAAAATAGTTTATCACCCTGACACGCTTTTTTCATTTCATAAATCTGCCGGCAGAGGCGATATGATAAATAATATGGTCTATTCTTGAAAATAATATTTGTGTTTCATTGCGCATAATCAATATTATTGATTTTCTGATTTTACCGACGTCCATACGCGTCGATACAATTTTTTTATCATGTATAAACTATATGATGTAAAAGGGAAAGCGAAGCACTGTATTTTTTAAAAAGAATTTATGGAATGGCGTGGGAAGATTAAACATGTGCTGCCTCTTTTGTAAAAAATTTGAACTTATAAACCGAGACGTTTATTTATTTATAACAGCAATTTAAATAAAATATAACTCACCCCAGTTCTGCGGTCCTTTATGGTAATTTTTCCGTCCCAATAACCTTCAATGGTTGCTAAAGTTTCTTTCCCAAGACGTAATCTGCCGGAAATGACGTTAGTATGTTCAGCTCCTCCCAAAAACGGCTACAATTAAAAAATTACATCATAATCAACAACTACCAGAATAAACCATTACTTACTTTTAATTTAAAATCAATTTCAGTACGATACCCAGTCTTTTCGCAGTCTATAGCAACTTTTCCTCCCAATTCCATTGTTAACGTCCCCATAAGAATTCCTTTGCAATGCGCGTAAGGTACAGTAAGAGTATAATCTTCTCCCCTAGGAAGCAAAGTTAAAACCGCGACTCCGTCCAAAATTGCAGAAGTTGAATTTCCGTAAAATTTAGACTTAGCTAAAATCGAAGCGCTAATGCAAAATCCATCTTGCCTATTTGTTACGTAGAAAGCTGAAACTGGTGGATGGTGCGATACTTGTTCAGAGATATAAAAAGTTCTAGAACCGCTGGCGTGCTGCCAATAGCAGCGGAATGTTTCCCCTAGGATAGGGTTATAGGGTTTCTTTAGCCCTTTTGGTTTTTTGTATAACCCTGATAAGTACCACTGAACTACGCTTTTCATGCGAGTAAAAGCATCGTCTTCTAACACCGCTCTGAAAAGATATTGTTGAAGTGCATTCTGAATTTTTAACTTCTCTAATGTAGTTACCAACAAATCGATACGCTACTATCGGGAAAAAAAGTTAATCGTGGATTTTTTTAAATCTCAATAGGGGATTCCACCATTTTTTAAATATAATTTCATCTGAACGTATAAGTAAAACTAAGACTGTCGGTGAAAATCCGGTGAAAAAATTCCTATTAATAAGCGAGTTATAGTCCTCCGAAATTTGAAAATATAGATGTGACGTCACGAATATATGTTTTTATATCAAACTGTTTTCTCCGTGGATCTAAATGTTCTTGAAATATATGCTATTTCTAAATTATATTTATAAAAAATAAATGAATATTATTATACTGTACAAGTCGACATGATTTATAATTGGAAATGTATTTAAATTATTAAGTTTAATGCAAAATATTTATATTCAAATAAAAACTGTAGAATTGCAGTACTGGACTGATAGCCACGCCTCCGCTATTTGAATTTCTCTACTTCCACTGGTAGTAGGCTCCGCCCTTAACTCGGTATTCGTTATATATTTATAGGTGGTCTTTGAGTCGCCAATCAAAATAATATACCGTGTGTCTATTTTAAAGGTGTACATAAGAGATTAACATGGGAAATCAGTTTTTTGCAATTTCCTGCTCGCCTAATGATTATAAGCAAAAATGCGTCAAATAAAAGTTTTAAGGTATAAAATTCTACATCTAAAAGAATAAACAGAATTACCTTTACATACTTTATAACGACAGAAATTAAATATGAAAATGTCGAAAATTACGTTAATAATATCGACAGCCATGGAATTGAACAAAAAATAAATAAATGCTTGACTTTTTATCTGTCACAACGTAAGTTAACTTATTTGACGTTTCTGACAATTTGATTTGAACAAATATCGTTAATTAAACAATAATAGAAATATAAAATTAATAAAGTTAAGAAAATTGTTTTGTTTAAATAATATGAATATATCAAAAATTCAACATTGCTTAACAAAATTATGTATGATGCTGTTATGTACTCTCAATTCATTTCCAATACATCTACCTCAGTACTACAGAAGGGGTCGACACTTATCATTCCTAACACTCTTAGTAACGCATGTTCTGCTCGTCCTATATTCTGATTACGCGGTTCACGTGTATTTTTTGATGACAAATTAGCAGTCTTTTCAAATTATGTCACGAATTTAGCTCTTCATTCGTATAAATGTCCATTTTTTAATCATTTCAAACAATAAAACTAGAGACAAAATCAAATTATCAGAAACGTCAAATGAGTTAACTTACGTTGTGACAGATAAAACGTCAAGCATTTATTTATTTTTTGTTCAATTCCATGGCTGTCGATATTTTCAACGTAATTTTCAATATTTTCATATTTAATTTCTGTCGTTACACTGCATGGAATGCTAATTCTGTTTATTGATATAGATGCAGAATTTTATGCTCTAAAACTTTTATTTGACACATTTTTGCTTAAAATGAATAGGCGAGCAAGAAATTGTAAAAAACTGATTTCCCATCTTAATCTCCTATGTACACCTTTAAGACAGATACGGTATATGGATTTCATATGAGTGACGAGCTGCTAAAACAAAACCCCCCTTATTTCCAAAGTATTTCAATTATATCATTTTATTTATTTATTAGTATTCATTATTAAGCATATACTTTGACTATTTTTTTACTAATTTCTCTTAATTCGATTGAGCTGTAATCCCCTATTGAAAAAAATCGACGTATGAGCTTTTTGTGTCGACAGTACAACCTGAACTTAAAAACTGAAAAATAACTGGCGAAAATTGAAGTTGGCGGCCTATTTAGATACTTATCAAATTATAATCATACCTTGAATTTAACTCTTTAAATTATTTGAAAAAATTAGTTGCGCGCCACTTAAATTGTACATTTATTGGTACCCAAATTAGGAAAGTTTAGAAGAGGAAAATAATTGAAATGCAGTGTACAATTATAAGTGGTGAAGCTAGTACCTTGAAAGTATGTCAACGTGATAATATGAATCTGATAATTTGTCTAAAAACGATCGAGGTTCTAAGATGAAAGTAGGTAAGACTACTTTGCTCAAATCCATTCCCGGACGTACTTGCTTTACCAAAAACCATATTAAAGACTTGTGTTCTTCAGCTAACTCTTCAACTTGCTCGCCTGCCTGTAAAAATAATTTACTTTGCAATCTACCTACAAATCTCGTATTTATATATTTACGAATTTAAATATTGTTCATATAAATATTATTTATAGAAATTAAGAATGGACCTTTCCAATTTAAAGAGATAGAAGATATGCGCAATGGGGATCTGCGCATAGTAAGAACAACTGAGATCTATGACGTTTGATTCTAAAACATTTAGACGTAAAATGTGAGAATATCTCGGATAACTTTAAAAAATCTTATCGAAATAAGTTACAAAAGCTTTTATTGAAGGTAAAATGTCTAACGATGCAAATTTTCACTGAGAATACAGGTATTTTAATGACTGCAATATTTTTGACGTTTCGTTTGACAGCCCAACTGGCAGTTGTTCGCGCCATTTTCTTATTATTTGCAGCGATAGAAAGAGATAGCCCTTAAATTGGAAAGGTCCATTACAAACTGGAAAATTTTATAATTAAATGAGATCTGTTTTAATGTTGGAAAATTGATGGCTTAATGCGAGATTTGAATCAAAGACTTGTGCTATAAAAAATGAAAAGAAAATAGCAATTTAATGTGACAGGATATTATTACATTTTTGATTGTTCCATTTCACTATTCAAACAAAAAAACACTGTATAATTACACTATTTACAAAGAATAACAGTTAGTAATTACAAAAATCAATGTCAATGCCTTGAACAAATGTTCTGTATTATTAATCAGCCAGACCAAGCAGCTATTATTGCAATTAAGCACAAAATCTATAATGCTGTTATGTTTACAAAAAAACTGTTAATATTTAACTAATTTCACACGACTTAACTGTTGCATCGCAGCTGCTTGGCCCGTTCCAAAATATATCGATATGTAGAAAGCTATAAAAAATATTTTATTTATTTGATGAAAAATCACAGTTGATTTTACTTTTTATACATATACCGGTTTGTAAGGTCAAAGTTGTTATACGAAGGTTATTGTGATTGTTGTTTACTCATTTACATTTTAACGTAATTTAGTAAAAATTTGTTGAACAAATATTATTTTTAGAAATGTATATAAGGTGTTATGTAAGTAATGTGTCATCCGTTACTATTTAATAAACAAGGTTTCAATGTATAGTAATCTGCATAATTTCTTTTATAATGTGCTTGTTGCAATAACAATTATTTAGAAATCACATTAGTTTGAGTGAAAACAACAACACTTGTCATTTTTGAAGATTTGAAGTCAAGGACGGGACATGGATAAGACACTTTTTATTAATGGCGACTGTTTTGGCGCACTTCTCTATAAGCAACAGGCAATTCTAAATATCTAAGTACTACGACACTTATTGCAAATTCAACAACAAATATTGTTTTTTAGCACAACTTGATTTTTATATTTTAATTTTAAGAAGGTGGTTCGTAATAGACCAGAAAAGTGTAACGGTCAAACTTAGGCGCGAAATTCAAACTCAATTCATAACGCTGAGAACATAATTTTAATCCCCGTGTATTTCTTACCAAGGAAATTTTTGCTCAACTTTAAAGACTGAAAAATCTCATAAAAGTAAATTTCTTATGCAAAGCATTATATGTAGCATCTAAATCGATCCGTTATCTCCAGATTCGTACAATAATATTCACATGAACTCTGCACAGTTTATAATTATTTAAATAATAATACAACACTACAAAATTCATTGAACGTATGTCTTAGTTTGATCGTGCATGCTTCATCTTCTATTGTGCTGTCCTATTTACTGGTGGATTAAAGATATACGGTATCCCTGCTTGCACCAAGCATTCTAATTTCTAATAATTTTCTTACTTTACCTTTTCTACAGGTTTAAACTGTTGCAATCTATTGCTGAATAAACAAACTATCGAATTCTTAGCAAGAGTTGCTTAATTTCTTTTTTTTTAAATATATTTTTTTGTCTGTAAAATTAAACTCCTATATGAAACCTATACTAGGGAATTCAAACTATGAACTCGCGCCAAAGGCAAATTCTAACCTAACTTTTCTGATTTTTACTGCACCCTGACGTCATTTTTCAATGCGCCACGTAGCGAAATTCTTACGAATTAGAGATGAGGAGGCACATGTTGTAAAGTAAAATGATTAAAATTAAAATAAGCATTTATTTTCGATAAAAAATTATTTAAACAACACAAAAACTTAAATAATTTTGTCTTTATATATAAAGAAATAATTAATAATGAAAAAAATATATTTAAAAGAAAAAACAACAATTTTATTCTTGTTTATTACTTTCCTAATATCAAACTGGCAACTACGCAATGATCTGTCACTTTATGTGGTGTTTATTTCGCATCTTGTGGAACAAAAAACCACTTTTTCTGATTCCATCTCCTCTTTCTCTTGTTATAAAATATTCATCACAAACGCTTTGTGTGAATTTATTTAAGAAAGTTAAGTTTTTGCCAGAGTTATTACTTTCCGCCATTTGTAATTTTATTTGAAATGTAACTGGCCTCCTCAAAGCGCAAACAACCTACTGCGCACTACATATATGTCATTTTTGTCTATCTCTCTTATTTGATGTAAAAGGTCCATTGGTCGACTTTACCGTCCCACAATTTTTACAACTTGACAGACTGCGCAGAATATATTTCATTTTATAACTTCTTTCAGTTCTCTTTATCATACCATACCACATTACTTATATAACACCTGTAATTTGGTGTATGAAGAATGTATGGTTAGGAAGAATGTTGTTAAGAGAGTAGGAATGAGCCAATTGAGATGGTTTGGTCATGTAGAGAGAATGAAGAGTGAACGGCTTGTAAAGCGTATATATCTTGGTGAAATTGAGGGTGTTCGATTGCGTGGCCGTCCAGTGTGTAAGTGGATGGATGTGATTGATAAGGTACTAAAAGAGAGAAAGTTTCCGAGTGGGAAGAGAAGAAGAGCGTGTATGAATGCGATTATGAATGTGGCCGAGGCGAAAGAAGTGTGCTTAGACAGGAATGTGTGGCGAAGGATGATTGTTTCGTAACTATTATTGTGGTCCGGTTGTGGTATTTCGCTACCGAAAATCGGTCACTTTAATATGTTGAGAGTGAGGAATGTATGTTGTCAGGTTAGTACGAATGTTGTTGAAAGAGAGACTGATTATTTTTTGAATGATGTTATTGTTATTCTTTCGGGTTTGTACTAACCCACTAAGTGGGAAATGCGTGATTTTATGTATGTATGTATAAAACTATGTTAGCAACAAAAATGAAAATGACTCACCCCTCCAAATTCTTCCTCCTCGTTGACAATGTAGTTCGTTTCCGGCGGATCATCTTCAACTTCTTCTTCCTTGGCAGAACACTCAGACTCAGAGTCAGTGAGGTCGACGTCTGCCCCGCTAAGATGAGCCCCATTTTCAGGCTGGCTAATATCATCTAAATCTACGCAAAAAATTCAAAATCCTGAGTGTCTCCACTCAAAAAGCAAAAAACTAATCTACATTAGATAAAAACACAATTGCGTGTGAAACAGAAAATCATGCAAGGTAATTGGTGATAATTACCATGATCTGTAAAATGCTTCTCATAGTCTGCTTCTGACCACTGCGTTTCATGATTGGCGCTCCCCCCCGTGGACTTGTTGCTCATAGAACGGACTAAGAGCGAGGAACACCGCAAGGATAACTCAAGGGCGTCGAGCCAGCATTTTCCAGCGGCTTGCGATGGTGCTCGGAATATCAAATATGCCGTCGGAAGCGGTTGAACCACCGCGCCTATCATTCATATACAGGGTGTAAATGAAATAAGTGCATTAAATTTAACCAGTAATGTAACTCGACGAGAGCAACAATATTTATTAATAACTTTTTCTCGAAATCGCATATTTTTTTAGCATTTTTACCACCCCGTAAATTGACGAGTCGTTCCACGTATTTTTCTAATAATTGAATGCAGTAGCAAGAGCTATGAAAAATTTTGTTTTAGCAATTGACAGTTTTGTCAGTTGTTGCAATTATATTTTGGCATTAGTAATAAACTTGTTTATCAGGTAAAATTCTACGGTTTATTTATTTATTCGTATCTTTACTACATTTTAATTTGTGATTGATATAAAGACAGTATTATAAAGTTGCCAACGCATTTAGACGGAGCGTTTCCAAATCATACTGTTCCTAATATTCGCACAATTGTTAATCTTGTACATCTTTATCACAATACGAAGTGTCACATATGACAATTTTAAATAAAGCAACAGTTGTATCCATATCATGTGCAAAAAGATCAATGTTTTCAGCAGACTACGATTTTGGGAATGGCTCATAATGTTCATTAATGAGACTGAATTTACTTGGGAAGGTGTATTTATTATGCACAATACACATTTCAACAGATGAAAATGCTGTAAAAATTTTCATTAAAAAATATTTGAGCGGGAACAATAAATGGACGACTAATTATTGGTACTCATGTACCTCGTTTAAATGGACAAAAGTTTGTACTTACATTTTTTGAATAACGTATTTAAACTATTATGGTTTGTCGACGATAAAGAATCATCTCATAACCTAATAACTATACTTTTGCTCTTCCTCTCCACGTTCCTCCTTGTCTTCCTCTATTCACAAATGATTAAAGCCTGGTTTAATACACAACTTTATAATTTTGTTATCCAAAATTTAAAGTTCTTTATTTTAAAAATTGTACTATTACGAATTAATTAATAATAAATGTTATTTTCGTTGATTCGTTTATTAATTACTGTGACTGCAAGTGTAACCGATAATCGAAAATTTTTGAGCTGTTTGTATCCCACTTGAATACGACAGCAGCCATTTGTTCTCCATGGGCGCGCGCCGAAATATGCAGCAAATCTCTAAAGAATTTTAACTCAAAATCTAAAAAAGTTATTAAGAAATATTGTTGCTCTCGTCGAGTTTTACTAGTTAAATTTAATACACTTATTTCATTTACACCCTGTATAAATAAACATATGCATAAATTTAAATATGTTTTTTGTTCAAGTACAGCGTGTTATTTATAAAATTCGAATAGAAGATTCGCCAACAATAAAATTTAAAAATGCTGTCTATTTTTGTAATTCATACAATAGCACATTATGTATCCATCGGAAAGTGCAATTTTACTATTTTACGGAATGAGGTCGGCAGTTTTAAATCCATACAATATATTGAGAAGAATGACACAATGACAACAGAAGATTTGCACTTACCAATTGTTTCTTTTTCCGGTCCTCGGGGTGCCCAAATTGACTGCTCCAAAGGGTGGAATAGTTTAAAACAAAACCCATCTTTTTTAGAAGGGCGTTCTATTACTTGGCAAGTGTTTAAAAGGACAGTCCCAACCCAGTGATTGCTCTACAAAAATGATGTTTTCTTAGATTACAATTAAAAATAATATAACAACATTAAAAATACTGTAATAAGACGAGGGTAAGCGCAATAACAGATGAATAACTTTTTTTAAACTTTTCTAAATTATAGTTTCAATAATCATATTTTAACTCTGTTTATCTGTTTAAGTTATAAATGTCAAAATTCAGTTTAGAAATTCTTATCGTATTATGATAGTCACGACATTTATTTGTTGATCATTAGATTGGGAAATTATTATGTATACGTGCGTGACTTTGGATGCCCTCGCCTATGCACCCCGTACCCCTAAGATAATCCTGTGCTGAAGATAGCGTTTTGTTTTTAAAGATAGTCCAGTTTAGATAGTCGTGGGGTAAAGATGTAAGTCGAGTTTAGATAGTTATGGGGTAAACATGTAAGAGTCGAAATTAGTTTGTCGCGTCGGGCAGACGTGTCTTGTTTTTGGACATGTAGTGTCTTTTAGTTTTGGGGTGACGCCCGCCCGCTGGGTTACGGAATGTAACTTATTAGTAATAGTTATATTAGTTTAAATGTAAATAAAGTTTAGTTATTAAAACACAAGTATTTGTTCATGTCCGTAGTGTTCATCAGTGTAAAGTGTATGTGTGTTCTTCCTTATCACGAAATCCTTCCCGTCAGTCAGTGTATCATCGTTGGAATCATCAGTATTAATATTAGCAGTCATCTTTTCGAAGGAGACCCCCCTCGTGTTACAATACTAATGTATTTTTTTCTAAATACATAGTACAGCGTTTCTTAACCTTTTCAAGACGCGACCCAAATTTATCTATTATATTGGTTTCGCGACCCACTATATACAATTTTTTTTAAATAAAAACACATGACTTATTATAGACAATAATTTATGAATAAGGAAATGAAAATGTAGCAATAGGTGTATCACATACCTATATATTTATAAACAAAATAATAAAAATTTGTCACCATAATAAGATCAACAACTTCATATAAAACGAAGTTTGATACAATTTGGAAAGTACATGAATTTGATACAATTTTAATCTTGTCTGATAGTCAAATGTTCGAAACATAAATATTACCTTCCTATATTTGTTTAATTTGACTTTCGAACATGATTGAAAATGCATTTCTTTAAAATTTAAAATTAATAATACGAGTAGCTTACAATAATTAATGTTAATCACTGTGAATCTTGAGTATGTATAAGTTTCTAAAGTTCATCGAATCACGGCGGTTCCTAAAATTTAGTTTTAGTAATTACAAGATTGGTGTTTTTTTAAACTAAAATGAAGTCAAAACTCACGTTCTTTTTATCATTTGCCTCATCTCAACTCATCTCAAAATGAATGTGTTTGACATGAACTGAGATCAAGTGAGATTTTTATGAAGTAAAAAGAACGACAAAAGACAAATTTTGTTGGTAACTTGAACGACTGATGTCCGCTGGATGTCTGTAATACTTTTCAACGGTCAACCACGATATTATGGGTGGGCATTATTTAGGCTTCTATTATTCTGTCGATTACATAATAACATATAGTGCGACACATTCTAAAATGTTTCAATTATACAGTACTATAACTTCCACATGATTTTCAATTCTATGAAGTTTACGTCTCTTTACTATATTATTTTCCGCGGAATTGTCTGCACATTTATTTATTCTTCAAATAATAATAATATTTATTAAAGGAATAAACAAATAATCATAATAACCAAACTAATTGTGTGACAGCTCGTGACAGCAAAACATATATCCCCATCATTCATCTAAGATTAAAAACTCAACAAGCACAACCTCCAGAGGTGACTAAGAATCGGGAAGGGGGGTGGAACTCTTTTCACTTCGGTCTCACTTTATCTCATCTCCGTTAGGATAAAAAGAACGGTCAAAATTAGCGAGGCAACTGAGGTAAGCTGAGATGAACTAAGGTCTCATGTAAAAAGTGGTAAAAAGAACGCGACTAAAGTCTCGGTAGGGTTATAAGCAGTAACAATTCTACATTGTATTGCTTACATTAGTAACATTTTAGTGAAATTTTATATACATTTTAGAAAAATATGATTGGTATTTTGTAATCAAAATTATAAAAACATAGTTTACGCGACCCACTCAAACCCCTTCGCGACCCATAGGTTAAGAAATGCTGACATAGTAGCTATAGGGTTGCCATGCCCGAACATCTCTTTTTTGGGATTCTGGGAGCGTCCGAGATTTTATAGATTTTCAATTTATCGCGTAAATTTCCATGATTCTGGATAAATTTATGGCCACATTCTTTACAAAATTATAAGTCTTACAGATCTGTAAGTCTGTAAAAAACTGAGAAAAACACATTTATTTTCGTTATAAATATGACAGTTTTCGATGTGATGTTGCTCATTATTCACAGATCTGTAAGACAGTTTTGTAGAAAATAGGGATATAAATCTATCTATTGAAGTAGACACCTATAAAAAATTCAAAAGTATAAATTACATCCTAGTTTTTGTACTCTTTTTGGAAGTTTGAATATCTGGGATTGTTCTAGATTTTAAGTACTAATGCCCTAGATATATATAATATAGAACGGCAACCCTATAGTAGTACCTAATAGCACCCCTTGCAGTGTAGGGTTACGTTACAAACTACTTGATTCACTAATTTTTTTATAAATATACGAAATGATTACCTTGGTTTTTGGAGTTTTATAGAGCAGCAGTAAACCCGGCTTCAAAATACACCACAACTTCGTCCATGATTTTAAAGTACCCCTAACTTTTAACCAATCTGCCAAAACAATAACAGACGGATCTTTCAAGGAACTAAGTAATTCATTAGCAACACGTTTCTTCTCTCTACGATAGTTCTTTCTCTGTGCTTTATACGATTCTTTGCGAGTGAGTTTGGAAGCAGAATCAAGCAACTATCAAAGAAATAAACAGTCAGATTTGTTTACATAACATGGCACATCATACCTTGTCCGATGAGGATGTATTGTCAAATTTGTCTGTTGTTGACAGCCCTACGTAATAGACGAACAAGATGTGAAAATAATATTCTATGTGAAAAACAAGGATGTCTTACCAGGTGATGCAGGGCCCGGGCTGTTGCTAAGACTCTCGCTGGAGGGGAGTTTGGGTAGTATTTGCAAAATCGCTTTATTTTTCTTATCTTCCCGAGGGACTGGCGTTGTCGGCGAAGTCATGCCTTTGGTTTCGGTGTTGTTTCCTGTAGGCGATGACATCTCATCTCCTTGTTTCTCAACTCATTAATAACACGCTTCTCTCCAAAATAAATCTTCCTGTTTTAACGCAAACACATTATACAGGTTATAGTTGTAAACTTCGTAGTTTCACAGCCTCACATTCACAAAATTTCAACAAAATACGATGATTTTCACTTTAAATTACGTAAAGAAAACATACTGTTAGAGGAGAACATTATCATGTTCATTTTTACCTCTGGAACTTATACATGTTCTACATACACTTATCAAAACAACTGACTGTCGACTGGCCATGAACATCTGCGGTGAAATTTAAAAACAAGCGACATACGGTCGATTATCGTTCGCTTGTACGTTCAATATTTATTAATTCCATCGTAGATTTTATACACATGCGCACAAACGCCCAGATTTTAAATTATTTAAAATTTACAACAATCTGATGATAATACATGTAATCATACCACCTTCAATCTAGGGATGCCGAATATCCGTGGGGTATTCTAATGTAGTAAAATTTAAGGTAAACAATGTTATAACATTGTGGATTATGCTAAAAAATAACGGAATCATTTAAAAAATCAAAATTTAATATTTGTAACAAGAGGTTTCTTGTATTATGGCGATAAAAGACATCACATGGTCTGTGACGTACGAAGGACTGGTGACATTTCTAACAAATTTTATGCATAAATATTTTTTCAGTCTTTCATGTGTTATCAACTGTCTTGAGTATCTTGTTTGCATTAGTTTTAAAACGTTTTATGTTGTTGCAAGTTTTCTATTTCTATAATATTTCTAATGTCATCAGTTCCTCCTACGTCATATTCAGTAAAGTATAAGTTTTTTGGTAATGTTTAGAAATTCATATTTCTCTCAAATTAAATAAAAGAAAAACTCAAAATTTAGGATTTGTAATACACATATGTGATAGTTTCGAAATAGTATATTAAAGAACGTGTTTTATAAGACATGTTTTTTTTTCGCACGCGTCAAAATTTAGAAAATGAGCGTTAGCGAGTTTTCTAATTGACAAGTGCGAAAGAAAGTCTTATAAAATGAGTTCTTTATACTATTTTTTATATTTTGCGCCTTCTACAATTAACATTTACTTACTCAATTTGTGATTATATTTGTACATTTTCATGTAAATAATCTTCCCTAAATAATAAAAAAAAATAATAATTTCGACATTATATTATTAAAATGAATTGTCAATTAACTAAAAATAAATTAGGTAAAAATGGGTTAAAGAAACGTCATCTAGTACCAACCGTCTAAAACAAAAAATTGTGTATCGAAATGTAGGTCATTACGATACGCAATTGCGTATCGTAATGACTTCATTATGAACGCAAAATATAAAAAATAAAATTAAAAAACGTTATTAGAATATCCCATTATCCGGCCAGATAATTATATATTTAAAATTTGGATTTCCTTTACTTTATAATAAAATAAAAAATTTGAATTATTTTATTTCAATAAACGTTATTATAGGTATGAAATGTAATAATTAAAAGTGATACAACTTTCAAAACTAGGACATATATTACTTATTAAATGTATGTTTATTATCTTCGTATTACAGCATATAAATATTCATGGCTACAGTGCTACATAATAATCAAAAATTAGGATACTATTCTATCTTATTTCATTGGAACTATAATTCATGATATGTCTATTTTTATGAGCACCATAAAATAATCAGTCATTTACATTTAACATGACTTAAAAATCTAAATTAATTTATTGTCCCCAGTTCCTGCATTCCTCTCGGTCAGCATTCATAGGCCAGTCACAGACAAAAGTTTTTGTGTTATAAACTGTCTTTTCTCGACAGGTGAAGAGATGTGGTTCACCGAAGACGCATCGCCAATACTATAAATAACATTTGAAACGTCGTAGTTTATCTTGTTTACATAACAATTATCATTTTAACGCGCAACAAGTAATCCAGCTTATCTTAAAACTTCAGATATTTGTACTTACTTTATCGCAGTCCTTGTGAGGCATGTATTCTTGGGCGCCACACACAACTTCCTCGCTTCCGGGGTTACTGGGTTCGGAGGGAGAAATACCGGAGTCTGTGGAAGATATTCCGGCATCTGTAGAAGAGCTGGATTCTGTAGATGTTGGTCTCGAAGAAGTCGATGGAGTTGGTGTTGTAGAACTTGCAGTGCTGCCATCTGAAGGAGGCGTGCTAGGGGGGCGTGCCCATTCAGGCCTCGGAGTTGTTGAGAAATTAGGTTCAGGGACAATATAGTCCTTCATGTTGGCCCATAAAATATTCATCAAAGTATTTTTGGGTCCGCAGAGGCCTCGGAAATCGTCCATGTCAATGGCCCAGGTCATTGCCCCAGCAAAACCCATTTTTTTAATGTAATCCATTTTAATTTGGACGGATTTAGGGTTTTCATAACCGACCCATTGCGTGCCTTCAAATATTCGATATTTACTGTTACTATCTTGTTAAAATTAATGAAACGATTAGGCGATGAATTATTAATACATCAATGCGACAAATTGTGTGAAAACTGACATGTTGTCTGTCAAAGGAAAAGTCAAGGTTGGAAGGAATAATGTTAGGAATTAGGTTTTCTTTTGATGTTTTTTGATCACTACAATTTCAAGTATAACAGGAAAATTTACGATTTTCATGCAACTTTAAATATATGTAAATAAAAATTGGAAATTCCACTAACTACATTTACATTTTAATGATGCGGAAATTTCAACACAGATTTCCTTTGATGTTTCTCACTAAAAGCACAGACAAATCTGATTCCTTTAGGTTGAAATTTTGCTTTATATTATTACACATTCTCACGAAATATAATAAATATTTATACGAAGCCGTAAGGAATAAGCAGTCATATTTTACATTGCCTAATAACAACAACAAACAAGGTTTAATACAAATACATTCAGTATACAAGAAAGGGGATAGACTGGAATGTAGTAACTACAGAGGAATTAGACTAATAACACACGTATCTCGAACAGAGTATATGCAACATGAAGAGAGACCTACCGCAGAATGGATATACCACACGCCAAATTGAAGAAACCATTGGACGCCGATCGAGTCAGACCAGCACCGTAGAACAAAACAAAACTAAAGAACCGCTTCTAATGATTCCGTATATTAAAGGGACATCAGAGGAAATAAGCTGAATATCAAGAAAATACAACATTAGGACGGTTTTCAAATCAACAGAAACTCTGCGAAGTGCACTCACAAGAACAAAGCCGAAGCAAGACAACACGAAGAATTGCATATACCAAGTGCCATGTGAATGCGATGCCTCATACATAGGTGAAACAAAAAGACCTCTAGCCGTAAGACTTAAAGAACATACGAAGAACACGCAATTGGGGGAAACTGAAAAGTCAGGTATTGCACATCACGCTTGGACAGAACAACACCACATCAAATGGAATGAAGCCCACATTATTGACAGAGAAGGTCATTAGTATAAAAGAAAATTCAAAGAAGCAGCGTACATCACCAACATCAGTGGAGTATTCAGCCATCCCAGCACAGATATTCGTACTGTGTGGCGTCCCCTAATGGAGGGTTATACAGATGTATATTTTCGGGCTGTCATCTATTGGTATTTTCCTTGTACTACACTTGTGACTCATTCCACTCTGTTGCTAGATTACAAACAAATCGCTGTCATGGTGACAGTTGCAAGATGGTGCCAAGTATCAAGCGAGTGTATGGTCTTTGCAACAGTGGCTCCCGCTATAATTATAAAGAATACATGACATATGTGAAATTCTTTAAGTTTCCACAGCCATCCGAAGACATTGAATCACATGTAAATCTCAAGTGTCAAAACACAAGTGACAGAAGACAGAACTTTAAAAATGGCGTGGTTTGTTTGTAATCCGATCTTCCATCTCAACTTCTACATCGTCGCATTCTTTCTTGCGTGTGACGTCAAAATCATAACCCTCTATTGGTCAACTCCATCATCTGAAACGGAATCGTCACAGCTCATCACATCCCTCCTAGTATAAAATGTCGTAGCTTTAAGATTATTGTTCAGTTTATACTTGATAACGATTGGAGATATTATCAATCGAAACGTCGTGTAGTATATTTTTTGTAAAAATAAAGACTATGTCTGTTCGAGATACGTGTGTTATTAGTCAAAATCAACCATTGTCTACAACCTTCAAACATACAGAGGAATTACCCTTCTACGCATAGCATACAAAACCTTTTCATGGCGTATTATATAACCGCCTGAATGTCTATGCTGAAGAAATACTCGGGGAGTATCAAAGCGGTTTTCGAAAAAACCGGTCCACTAACGACCACATTACAACAATGAGACTAATATGCTCGAAAAATGTCACGAGCATAACATATCTTTGCACAATCTATTCATCGACTTTAAAACCGCCTTTGATAAAGTAAATAGAAATGAACTAATAAACCAGTTATTTCACTTGGGAATACCAAAAAAATTAGTTAACCTCGTGAACTAGGGTGACCAGATTTATATATTGCAAAACCGGGACATTTTTCAAAGAATTGTAAAACCAGTGGTGGCTCGTGCATCAAAACTTTGGTTGATGAGGAAATGTATTCAGTAATTTTTTTTTCATTCAAGGTCAAATGCCTTAGTATTGAAAGTTACGTTTTTTCAATGGATGTGAAGCTGCATGTTTTTATCCTTACATGTATAAAAATAAATTGCCGAGTCACAGAACATTTAACGGATTGTTGACTTAAATAAAAATAATAATTATACATATAATTGAATATGTTCTTACTCATAAATTAAAATAAAAACATCCCAAAATCCATACGTTTCGTAAGCACAGTACCATAGGCTTACACATAATTGTGAAACACATGCACGCTTTACTTTAAAATGCAACGAATAAAAATTAGAATATATAAAGCAATTAAAAATTTAGTATTAAAATAAATATTACAAAAGTCGATATAATTAATAAATTTTGGAGTCGAGTATGAAAACCGGGACAATTACGTGTCCCGAGGATGTTCATCGGGACACCGGGACATACAACTCAAAACAGGGACGAATCCCGGAAAACCGGGACGTCTGGTCACCCTACGTGAACATGACATTACAAAACTCAAGATCGATAGTAACTATTGGAGGAAATCATACTGAGGAAATAAAAATAAATTCAGCCGTGCGGCAAGGAGATGCGTTATCTGCGTTGCTGTTCAATCTCATATTGGAAAATGTTATAGAAAAAATTGGTGTTAAAGGACTCATAAGTATAAAATCCAGACAGGTGCTAGCCTATGCAGACGACGTGGTGTTAACCGCAAGAAACTTACCTGACCTAAAAGAAACTTTTGCGAGCCTAGAAACTGAAGCTCAGAAGATGGGCCTGCTTGTCAACGAAGAGAAAACAAAATATTTAAAAAGCAGTAGACATAACGAACAACTAGAGAATGTCCAGATAAATAATCAAAATTTTGGACATTAAGGAACGAATTAAAGTAGAAAACAAAGCATATTTTGCTAAGAAACTGCTACGTTCTAAACATCTAAGTAAGAAAAGCAAACTCATTATTTATAAATCTCTAATTCGCCCAGTGTTTACCTATGGATGTGAAAGCTGGACTTTCACGCAAAAAGAAATAAATCTGCTTAGTACGGCAGAGAGGAAAATCCTCAGATCAATATTTGGTCCCACAATGGAGACAGATGGTAGCTGGAGAATTAAACGAAACACTGAACTGGATGAATTAATTGACAACGCGGATATAGTAAGATTTGCAAAAGCACAGAGATTGAAATGGTTCGGGCACGTCATGAGGATGAACGCAACACAAAAAAGATGTTAAACTGGAAGCCATGGAACACAAGAGGAAAAGGTCGCCCTAGAAAAAGATGGAAAGATGATGTCATGGAATCTTTATATCTAATATCTATTAGAAGAATGAAGATTAAAAACTGGAGAATTACAGTCCAGAACTGGAAATCTTGGCAAGACATATGCAAGCAGGCCAAAACTCGCATTGGGTTGTAGAGCCATACGAAGAAGAATAACAACAATAGTCTTACCTTTGTATGTAAAAGGTACGGCCCCGTGTTCGTCCCATCTTTGTGTCCAGCCTTTTTCTGGGTCCTGAACTTCAGTACAAATCTACAAAAAATATACAAATAATTAAGTATATTAAAGGTACAATTAAAAATGTACTTCGTAATAAGCGAGGAATCCAGTTTCGTTGGTGTAAGGACCAGGAGTACCTCCCCCAGCTTCTTTGTTAATATATGTCCCCATTTCGTAATTTGTATTTCCAGCACTCAAAGTAAAAGTACGTCCGTAAAATGGAATTCCAACTACTAATTTTTTTGGGCTGCATCCCATTTCCATCCAGAGATGAAGACCGTCATTCTTAACAAAAAAACATGAACTAGTAATTTAAAGTTGTAAATAAGTGCGTATTGGCAATATCCAGAAATAAGAAAGTTCAATCAAAGTTTGTAATCGTTCAATCAAAGAGACATTTCAAAGACATCCCTAGCGAAACGTAATGAGAAATTAATGTTGCTTTAACAAGTTATCGATTTTCAAATTTCAAGAAGATTACAGATAAAGGGATTTGTGTTCAAAGTGAAATTATTGCCACAAATATGCTGTAAAATGATGGGTGCTTTCCAATAAGATACAGAGAGACACTGTGTAACACAGTGTACGACACAGAGCGTTCCATTAACGACACAAGCAAACACAGTGAGACTCAAGAAATTTTTGAGTTTCAGCGTGTGATGTTTATTTTCTTAACCTATAAATTTGCTATGAACTGAAAATCTGCTACAAACTAGGCTATAAATTGAAGTAACGTATCCGAAACCACCACAATACTTATTATAATTTGTTATATAGATTCCAGATTAGTTTAAATCATTGATCTAATAAATACATATGGATGGAGTCTTGCCTATAGCCGTACACAGTGTGCTGTGTGGTTAACATTCGAGAGAGATAGCTATACACAAAGTCCTGCAGTGGGAGAGCGATAGAAGAACGTAGACCTTAGTCACGTGGTACGACTACCGTGTACGCTCTGTAAGGCAACAGGAAAAGTTGAATAAAATGAATAAAACTAATGATTTTTAATAAATAATTTTATGAATTATTAGTTACTTTTGTATTTTAATAGTGTAATAAGCAAATTAATATATTATTAACTGGCCAATGACTATTAAACTACTTTATTATCAAATTAAAAATTTTCTTATATTATATGCACAGCACACCTTAACCATTTTAATTTTTAGTATCCTTAATACTTTATTTATAATAATTTTCTTATTATATTTAAATAAAACAAGAAATTTCGAGAGCGCTGTAATACATTTCTAGCGACAGTAGACCTCAGTCAAGTGGTTCTCGTTCTGTCTTTATTGTACAATGTTAACCACGGACTATCCTTCTCTACGCTCCTTCCATTTACGAAGTATTTATTAGTTCTATGGTTTAAATGCTAAAAAGAGAAAATATTGATAGAGACGCAATCTGGTGAACTTTTAACGAATTAAAGTGTGTCCATTTGACGTGCAACAGTGTCGGTGTGTGTTACACAGTATTACTCTGTGTCGCATAATTAGAAAGCCCCCGATATCTACCACGTTGAGTTTTTCGTAAGCCCATTGGTCATGAGGTCGCTTATACAAAGCACTGTGTGTATCAGCAAATCCAGCCCAATTTCCCCTCAAATCATACGTCATTGCATGAATGGCATCAAGTAACCTATATTACAAAAAAAATTAAAACAAAATTTTTGCGATTAACTGACAAATCATACTCGCAGAGTTCTGGTACGTGGTACCCTTCTTGTAAACGAAATTTGGCGACCGGGACAGCCATAGTAATTTCCCATCCTTTTCCTACTTTATCGAAAGCTCTACGAAGCTCTTGTACAAAGTAGAAGAAGCGATCTTTGTCTGCGAAAGTTCCTTCGCGGTCAGTGGCTCCTGGATATTCCCAATCCAAGTCGAATCCATCGAAATTGTACTTGTTCAGGAAGTCTAACAAAATGTAATAAAAATAGGGATCTTGAATCGCCGAAATAAAAAATTTAAGTAATCGTTACCTAATTATTTTATGCAAAAATACTCCAAATAAAAGTTATAGAGATTTAAATTCTGCATCTAAATCATGTAAGCGAAAAAATTAATTATAAAGTTACTGTTTTTAACTGTCAATTAAAAATAAATTTAGATTATAGAAGTAAATTAACACAAAACACAAATAAATAAACTATTTTTTGTCATAATTCATGGCTGTCTTCTGTCTTGGACTAAAAGCTCATAAAAACAGTAACTTTATAGGTAATGTGCTACTCTTGCCCTACGGCTTGTCACCACAATTTTTTTTTACTGGATATAAAAGTATATGGCCTCCTTAATATTCATTTAAAATTTGAAACAGAAACTATTTAAATTAATGTACATAAAGATGAAAAATAATGTACTACTCTTGCCCTACGGCTTGTCACCCCAATTTTTTTACTGGATATAAAAGTATATAGCCTCCTTAATATTCAGTTAAAATTTGAAACAGAAACTATTTAAATTAATGTACATAAAGATGAAAAATAACAGAACAGAGCAGAAACTATTTAAATTAATGTACATAAAGATGAAAAATAATGTACTACTCTTGCCATGTATGTCTATGTACATGAAGTGCTAGAATAGTCGATGCAGAATTTAAATCTATATAATTTTTATTTAAAGCATTTTTGTATAAAATAATTAGGTAAAGTTTGCGCAAAGAAAAACTGTCTATGTCTCGCTTTTCGATTTACACCCTGACAAGTCGTAGTATATGTTGTTGACACGCAAATTATTACAACTGTTTACAAATTCGAAGGTCGAGATATCCACAAAGTTCATAGTTTAATTTTCGTAATCCTTAAATTCTTTAATCAATATGATCTGTACGAGAAATAAATGATAATCAGTTGAGCAATGCTTGCAGCCACTGTTTCTAATTCCAAATAAAGATAAATTTCACTTTCATAATAAGCACTTACCAACAACAGCTTGAATAAAAGTGGCCCTTCTGGATTTTTCAGCAACCATGTCCGAATATTTTTTACCACCTTCTGCCCAACCACCTACAGCAACTTGAAATTTAGTATTCGGGTATTTTGACCTCAAATTCGTAAAGTTTTGGAAGCCCCCTTGTTCTACATCAAGCTAAAAAACACATACAGGGTGTAATTTTTAAAACGGATCATAGTGCAATAACATATAAAAACAGTTTTTAGCTGTCAAAAGTTTCTATATAAATTTGTAGAAATAAGAATGGTGCATATTATAGAGAAAAATGACGAATATTTGATACCAAACACGTCACATTTCTGTTTCATATAAAGCCACAAAATAAATTAAAAAAAAAAAAACGTTTTCCGGGAATGGACTGTCATATTTTGAGTCAGAGCGCAGCGTTTCGCCCGCAGTCGTATGGGGGGGGGGGCATCTTCAGGAGCAAGGGGGATAGTACTGTCTTAAACAAGGTTACCCGACGTGTCAACCACGCTAGAGGCCCTTGGTTTATTTGGTCTCTAGCGTGGTTTACACGTCGGGTAACCTTGTAAACTGAGTCTCCCCCTCTTGTTACTTAAACTCGGCCTCTAGCGTGGTTGACACGTCGGGTAACCTTGTAAACTGAGTCTCCCCCTCTTGTTGCTTAAACTCGGCCTCTAGCGTAGTTGACACGTCGGGTAACCTTGTTTAAGACAGTACTATCCCCGTTGCTCCTGAAGATGCCCCATACGACTGCGGGCGAAACGTTGAGCTCTGACTCAAAATATGACACAGTCCATTCCCGGAAAACGAATTTTTCTCATGACTCAGACTGTGGAAGCCTACGCAATTATTTCATAAATTCAAAAATTTGCGAAATATAGAAAAAAAATCTGATTGTTATAATTATTATTATTTTGGTTTTTCATGTTATTAAAAAATGACAATGTTTTGTTACTGCCAGTTTCATGATAAATGAGATTTGTTCTAATTTCGCAAATTTTTAAATTTATTTTATAGCTTTTTATGAAACAGAAATATAATGTGTTTGGTATCAAAAAATTCGTAATTTTTTCTCTAGAATATGCACCAATTCTTTTTCCTATAAATGAATAAAGATTTATATATATATATATATATATATATATATATATATATATATATATATATATATATATATATATATATACCGTGTGTCTGTCTTAAAGGTGTACATAGGAGATTAACATGGGAAATCATTCTTTTGCAATTTCCTACTCGCCTAATTATTTTACGCAAAAACGCGTCAAATTAGGGCATAAAATTCTGCATCTAAATCAATAAACAGTATTACCTTTATATGCTTTGTAACGACCGTAATTAAATATGAAAATGTCGAAAACTACGTTGAAAATATCGACAGCCATGGAATTGAACAAAAAATAAATAAATGCTTGACGTTTTATCTGTCACAACGTAAGTTAACTTATTTGACGTTTCTGACAATTTGATAAAACGTCAAGCATTTATTTATTTTTTGTTCAATTCCATGGCTGTCGATATTTTCAACATTTTCGACATTTTCATATTTAATTTCTGTCGTTACAAAGCATGTAAACGTAATTATGTTTATTGATTTAGATGCAGAATTTTATGCTCTAAAACTTTTATTTGGCGAATTTTTGCTTAAAATAATTAGGCGAGCAAGAAATTGCAAAAAACCGATTTCCCATGTTAAATCCCTATGTACACCTTTAAGACAGACACACGGTATATATATATATATATATATATATATATATATATATATATATATATATATATATATATATATATATATATACAGGGTGTTAATTAAAAAGCGGGCCATAGGCGTTTAACATGGGATATCAGTTTTTCCATGTGCAAAAGTTCCCAATTAATTTTAGACAACAATGTTTCAAATAAAAGTTGTAGATAATTAAATTGTACACCGAAATCACTAAACAGATTTAGTTTTGCACGTTTAGTATCGTGTAAAACTGAATTTGAAATTCTATAAATATTGCTTATTTGTGGCGATAGCCATGCAATAAAAACAATGTTATGAAGAAATGCATTTATTTTGAACTGTCAGAAATTCGATTTTCAAATAAAAATTACATGTTAAAATTCCATGGTTATCGCTATAAATGAGCAATTTTTCTACAATTTCAAATTCAATTTCATAACCGTGCAAAATTAAATCTGTTTAGTGATTTAGGCGTACAATTTAATTATCTGCAACTTTTATTTGAAACTTTATTGCTTAAAATTAAATGGGAACTTTTGCGCAAGGAAAAACTGATTTCCCATGTTAAACGCCTATGGCCCGCTTTTTAATTAACACCCTGTATATATATATATATATATATATATATATATATATATATATATATATATATATATATATATATATATATGTGTATGTTATAGCCCTATGACCCGTTTTAAAAATTACACGCTTCGAAATTTTAAAAATAAAAACATACTTCTGGATCTATGACAAGTACTCCCCAATTGCTAGGATCAATTCCGATGAAAGAATAAATTAGATGAGTGCAAAGTTCTACAGGCACATCACCTAAGGCATATCTTCCCAAATCAGGGCGATATATCGCCCAATTGCTGAAGTAACATACAACTCGGGCTTTTTGTTCGGCCCCTGGAAAAAATCGATTGTATTTTTTGGAAAATAAAATCAGAAAATCATACCTGATACCGCGCAAACCACAAGCGCGGAAAACACGAGGGTCTTCAGCATTTTCCTGTAATGATTCAATGAGTTACGTGACTGTAAATTTTATTAGTATATCTATTGTTTGCTTTGATTAACGGATATGTTACGCACCTTTTTTTCTGGAAACAATTATAATACGTGATAAAAATTGATAATTATCTTTGGAATCAATACGCGCTTTGTCAAAATAATGTAGTAAAATTGACGTACGGGGGACTGATGACATTTCTAATAAATTTTGTGCATACAATTATAATACTACACCATGAACAAAAACAATTTTTTTATATTTTGCGTTCATAATGAAGTCATTACGATACGCAATTGCGTATCGTAATGAGCTTCATTTCGATACGCAATTTTTTGTTTTAGACGGTTGGTACTAGATGACGTATCTTTAACCCATTTTTACCTAATTTATTTTTAGTTAATTGACAATTTATTTTAATAATATAATGTCGAAATTATTATTTTTTTTATTTAGGGAAGATTATTTACAAGAAAATGTACAAAATATTTTAGTTTGTAGAAAACGCAAAATATAAAAAATAGTATAAACAACTCATTTTATAAAACTTTCTTTCGCACTTGTCAATTAGAAAACTCGCTAACGCTCGTTTTCTAAATTTTGACGAGTGCAAAAAAACATGTCTTATAAAACACGTTCTTAGTATACTATTCTGGCATTGCTTTTGTTAATTTTGTTACATTTTATGTAGTTACAAGAAGTTTTCTATTTCTATAAATAAAATAAATAAATAAATATATCATCACGGCTTATTACCCATTGCTGGGTGTGCCAATCTGCTTTGTACACAGATATCGGTAATTATGAAATATTTGTACCGTGCGGGCGCTTACCAGACGTCACCTAACGGGCACTCATTGCTGGCGTGGAGACTGCGCCACAGGGGTCAATTTTGTGTCATTTAAAATTTGAAATATTTGGCGTCGGTCGGGATCGAACCCTGTTCCCCAGATATATAATATTTCCAAATGTTCAAGTAATATTTAAAAACTCATATCTCGTTCAAATTAAATAAAAAAGAACTCAAAATTTTAATTTCAGAAAATAAAATAATTAAAAAATATTAGAATACCCTATTATTTATTTATTTATTTATTTATTTATTGTAAATTCACTCTACAGGATAATATCCCAATTACAGAGGAATTGTTTCACTGAATGTACAGAAATTTCGCGCGAGTAGTGACACCTTACAATAAAAATAGATAAAGTAAAAAAAAAAAATACATATATATTTATAAATATAAATAAACTATTATTAAATTTAAATTATAAATTATCGGTTCTTGCAAGAAGTATAGCAGACAGTACTTTCTTGAACCTAGAAATGCTGTTATAGTGCGGTATACTTTAATTTATAGTTCACAAAATGCCCATTAATTTGTTTTATGTATGAGCCCAAAAAACGCGATAAGCAACTCCAGTAAAAAATGTTTATTACACTCATACCAATTATCAAACATTTATTCGTGAAATAATGCATCACTTTTTACCCTTGTTGCATAATGACTGTATACTACACTTGTTTATTATTATTTCTAAATAAAAAATATATACGAGTCCAAAGCCATAATATTTCGGCCGATTTACATTTTCAAAAAACAAATTATAAAACCTACGCAAATGTGTGAAATATCTTTCGACTAGTTTTTTATTTTATTTTACACTTATAAAAACTGAATATTTTATTCAAGTATTCCGCCATTTAATATTGGGTTACATCGCCTTTATTAGTAATACCAGCTTTAATTCTATTAGACATTGTATCCCTAAGCCCTGCAAATTTTTCTGTAAGTATTGTCCCATATATCTTACAAGGTAGGTGGATTTTTACGAAGTTGTTTTTCATTGTACCAAAAGTAAAGGATCTCGCTAGAAAATAAGTGTGGACTAGAAGATGATCTTTAAAATGCCGGTCGAACTATTATCATCCGTCTTTTGGCCCACAGTTTTTTTTTAAGTTATAAGTTTATATTTATAGTAGGCGAAAAAATTTTGTAGAAATTTCTAACCATTTATGCAGGTTTTATAAATAAATAAATATGTCATCACGACATATTACCCATTGCTGGGTGTGCTAATCTGCTTTATGCGCAGATTTCGGTAATCATGATGCCATATTTATACCGTGCGGGCGTTTACCAGGCGTCACCTCACGGACACTCATTGCTGGCGTGGAAAGTGCACCACAGGGGTCAATTTTGGCGACACTCAGGCACGCGGCCACGAGACCCCATAGTTTTAAAGTTTGTTGAAATTAAAAATGTACAATACGGCTTTAAAAAATGTTTTTTTGAAAAATTTATGGCCGGTTGTATCAATATTTAATTTAGAATTAAACAAAAATTAAATTAAAATCAACTTTTATATACGTAGAAAATATTAATAAAATATCACGCCTCATTATCCACTGTTAGGTGTATCAATATTATAATTATAATTGTCACTTATTAATATATTATTTATAAAAAAAAATTGTTATATTTAAAAAAATATTGTATGATTTACCTGTAAATACTAGACACTGATAAAGGTGAAATATTAAAGACCGAAGATGAATTCAAAATGAATATAAGATGTGAAGAACTCCTTCGTTATATACCTCCAAGTCTCCTGGTGTTTTTTTCTTCTTGTCACTGACCAATAGCAGCTTAAGTGCCATGCACCTCTGATTCAAAATGATACGAGATTTGACTGTAAAATGAGCCCGATATCAAACAAAAGATTATCTTTCGGCTAGGTAGGGATAGCATAGGAGTGCCTTGACTACTTACTTACCTTAGTCTTTTTTCTTTTTGTATATTTATCGTAGAAGAGGATGGATGAAATAAAAATACCGGCACGGCACACAATGTTCATATTTATATTATTTAGTGGACTAGGTCGTCAATTAATAGTTATTGGAAATTCTAAAACAATTATTTATAATTTTCTACTATTATGATAATTTATATTTACATAATTTTGCTCTAAATTTTCATTTTATTTTTCAATCAATTACGAACATCATCATATGACCAAAAAATAAATTATTTTTGATTGATGTGGTTAAACATGAAACCTGATGGATCATTCGAGATATGATCCTTGCAGCGGATTTTATTTCTGGAATAATGGATGTAATCATATACCTACAAGGATTCCGTTATTTATATATGAAACCAGTTTAAAATCTTAGCCCCAAACTGTTCTTGCTTCAGGTCAGTGATCCTTTAAGGCTCAACCAAACAAAATTCATTAATTTAAGGATATATAGTGATGACGGCAAGATTGAAAATATTGTATATAAAAAATGTTGCGCGCTGATGGTTGTAAAACCATATAATTCTTACAAATTTATTTATTTTTTTCAGCAATTTGTCAATAATAACAATAATAATAATAATAATAATAATAATAATAATAATAAATATTTAATTGTTTGGGGATTTCCAAAACCAATTCTAGCCTATTTTATTTATTTTTATTAACTCAACCGTCGAAACATGACCGATGTTATATTAAGCATCGATGGGAGCCAACACGAAGCGAAGCGGAGTGACTGGCTTTAGCGGATCGCCAGTGTAATTATATTCTATTGGCAGATTTCTATTTACTGTCTTGGGAAAACATTTTTTTTAATAACTTCTGAAACTAAATGACATAACAAGTTGCAGTTTGAAAATTTGAATAGGGGATTACAGCGCAATTGATTTAAGAGAAAGCAGGAAAAAATATTTAAAGTATATGCTTAATAATAAATATTAATAAAGAAATAAAACGACATAATTGAAATACTTCGGAAATAAGGGGATTTTTGTTATAGCAGCTCGTCACTCATATGAAATCCATATATATTATTTTGATTGGCGACTCAAAGACCACCTATAAATATATAACGAATACCCATTAGGGGCGGAGCCTACTACCAATGGAAGTAGAGAAATTCAAATAGCGGAGGCGTAGCTATCAGTCCAGTAGTGCAATTCTCAAACAGTTTTAATTTGAACATAAATATTTTGCATTAAACTTAATAATTTAAATACATTTCCAATTATAAATCATGTCGACTTGTACAGTATAATAATATTCATTTAATTTTTATAAATATAATTTAGAAATAGCATATATGTCAAGAACATTTAGGTCCACGAAGAAAATAGTCTGATATAAAAACTTATATACGTGACGTCGCATCTATATTTTCAAATTTCGGAGGACTATAACTCGCTTATTAATAGGAATTTTTCACCGGATTTTCACCGACAGTCTTAGTTTTACTTATACGTTCAGATGAAATTATATTTAAAAAATGGTAGAATCCCCAATTCAGCAGAAAGGTATTTTATCAATGTTTAACATATAAAAAATCAAAAAACAGTGAAAATCCCCATAGTGGATGATCATTTTTTTTCTGAAAGTACACTCAAAACTAGTTACATAAATAAATATTTTAGGTCACATAAGTTTGTAGTTTTACAGAAATAATTTTTTAGTTTATATAAAATTTCAAATGACGTCATAATTTTGCGACTTTCTAGTCTCTCTTACATGTGCTCTTGGGGTGCGTTCCAAAACAAAAATACAGAGTAAGTGGATTCCCCACTTCGAGTACGGTCACGTGACCTTAATTGCCAGAGGATTTGTGAACGACTTTGAATAAATAAAATAATATAACCTTAAAAATATGAAAATATATTTTGGACATGATTGTTTGACTGCCAAAATCTATTTATAGTGTGCACTTTCTGTTTTATCAAAACTTTTTTACAATAATTATTAAAAGTATTACTATTATTTTTTTCAAATGTCTATTTTTATAAATTAAATAATCATCAATAGGGTATTCTCTAAAGATTACTAATATTAAAAATTTATTAAAAATATTAGTGTTGATACGTAAACAACAGGGAAAAAACAAAAAATCATAATATAAATTGATTGTTACAAAAGATATAAAGCATTTAAATTTTGCTGATGTACTAGATGACCTACCAATGGGAGATCAGTTGAAATCCCTACTCCATGTTCGAATGTGATAAGACGCCGCATGAACCACTAATAGCACACCGCTGGTACTGTACAACTAGTACGCCACTATCACGTGACACAAGAAAATCAAATTTTAATATCTCGCTTATTAAAGGGATTTTTTTACCCGGGTTTTCACAGACATTATTAGATATAACTGTTCTTTAAAAAAAAAAAAATATGAGAGAATACCCTATTGCTCCAATATTGAATATTTATTTCCATATCAAACTCGGTGTGAATGTTTTTTGAAAAAGTTTGCGTAAACTCTCAGAGTAAGCGCAATAGTTTTGGAACGGAATATATCACACTCGATACCCCAGAGTAAGGTTTTGGAACGCACCCTTGATCTGCGCTGACATTCATGTACAGTACGTGTGTGCGTGACTATCATTGTATGTGTGTACGAAATTATGACGTCACAAAATCAGGCAGAATGTTTATCAAGAAAATCATGAATGAAAAGTATAATAATATTAAATATTTTTGATGAATATATGCATAAATTAAATTAAGCAAAAAATTGTTATCATACAAATCTAAGTGTGATAAAATAAAAAAAATATTTCATGGAAACTTTTATTGTTTCCGCCATAATTACGAATTCATTTACCGTTTAAATAATCCTTCCTTGAGATGTCCTTTCCTAAATTAGTAATCAAGTCAACACCATATACTTCCTAAATAAATGAACAAAACGTAAATAAAAAAGGTCCTTAGTTGAACGACCGCATATAAAAACACTGCTCACCTATTTTGCTGATACATCCTTGCTAAAAAAGTCATTTGAATAAATACAGCACCGTATTTATAAAATATTAGATGAACCTATTCAAATATTCTGTTATCTCGACCACAGAATCTTTTCAATACTGTATGCAAAATATATGTAAATCATATAGCTGTAATTTAATGATAAACATAAAAATTATATTTGGCGTATCATTTTTCCTAAGAAAGTTAAGTGCAGGAATGTATTAAAAAAAATTAATCGGGTTCTTAATATCAATTAATGTTTTGTTGTTGTATTTTTTTAATAGTACTAAAACAATAATAATTGAGGTCACAATTGTAAATAATAAAACCTTCATTGCTATAAAAATTTATGAGTTATTTATAATATAAATTATTAGAAAAATCATTTTATAAAAGTATGATAAAACAAAGTGCAAACAATTTAAAAATAAAACATTACATCGTTCAAATATTCTTGATTTTTTGATAAAGATAGATAGTATTTATTAAAAGGATTACCTAAAGCCATTTTAATCATCATCAAAACAAATTTGTCATAATTTTCGACATAATCATAATTATAATCAACCCTATTCAAAGTGTAGCAATTTTTTTCCATGTAAACAAAACAAAAAAGAAAAGGAACGAAAGCAACAGGCAACTTTTCTCCCACGTGTGGCTAGAGGTCGTAGTGATGACAGTCCTAATTTTAAATATTTTATTCGATCAATAACTTTATAAATAAACAATGGAACACCAACTGGAGTTCTACAGAATTCGTACAAAACCTTGGAAATTATAATACTTGAACTTAATTTCCTTTAATTAAATTATCAGATGCGACAGAGCGGGGTGAAAATGTTTCAATTTACACCCTTAAATTAGGTCATTTTCTGCGATATTTTTTCCGGGTATTTCACATTTTTATAGGTGATTTTAAAATGTTAATATCAAGTTTGACATTTTAAAATTCATTGTCTAATATCGGCGAAAATGACTTATTATGCCGGTGACACCAAATCTACCATACTTAAATTATTATTAAACAAATGATGCAGTATAGGCTGTCTCAAGATATATGCACATTCCATTACTTGCGAAGTAGCGGTCTGACCCTTCACAGCTGCATATTTTGGGGATTTGACCAGGTTGGGATTAGGAAAATTTTAAAAGGATAATTATTTTCAAAGAAATATATTTTCGAAATATGATTATAATTTACCACTGATTAATATTAACTGTTTAACGCTATTTTCAAAGAAAATTCACTGAGGTTAGGATTAGGTAAATTTTAAAAGGATTATTTTCAAAGAAATGTATTTTCCAAATATGATTATGAGGCGCGGGCAGACACGTGACTTTCACAAGTGCTTGTAGGGCCCCTCAAGGGTGCCAAGTATACAGCTTGTGTAACTTGCCTGTGTTGCCAAATCAATTTAAGCGTAAAATTAATAAATACAATTGTAAAACTAGTTATTATTAATGAATATCATGTTGTTTTATTTTCTGACACATTAAACTTAATTTTTAAATTAATTTTTACAAAAATAGAGCATTCAACATGAACTGATGGTTTCCTCAAATTTAACGCGCCAAAAAATCTTTGTATTGTAGATGTACTAATCGCTCTATTTTTATATAAAATATTTTAAAAATTAAGTTTATGTGTTAGAAAATAAAACAACATGCTACTCATTAATAATAACTAGTTTTACAATTTTATTTATTAATTTTACGCTTAAATTGATTTGGCAACAGAAGCAAGTTACACAAGCTGCGTACTTGTCACCCTTGAGGGGCCCTACAAGCACTTGTCAAAGTCACGTGTCTGCCCGCGCCTCATTTACCACTGATTAATATTAACTGTTTAAAGAAAATTCACTAATGAGGTTAGGATTAGGGGCTGTCCTTAAATTACGTAACGCCTCAAGGGGGGGGGGGTCAAGAGTAGCGTTACAAGAGGGTGGGGGAGGGTTAATGTGTGCCTTACGTAACGATAAAATATAAAAAAATATTGCTAAACTTGCTTTAATAGTTTTGAAACATTCAAATTTCGCGGTGCTAATTCGTATAGGCAGGCAGTCGTTTGTTTTCAATAACAGTCAACAGATGTCGGGCACAGTTCAAATTCGGTAAATTAGGGCCAGTGGTGTTTCATTCGTGCAATGCAATTCATATTAAATCATGAATTCAAGTAGTGTTGATAAGGAAAAACTTTTCAATAGTTTGTTAAAAGCATAATGCAAATGCATGTCCAAAAAAATTATATATATATATATATATATATATATATATATATATATATATATATATATATATATATATATATATATATATATATATATATATATAGTTTATAAGAGTAAAACTTTATAGAAACCAATAATAATTGTGTATTTATTGATTGAAAACACCTCATTCAAAATTATTATTAAAGATAGGGGGGTCAAGTACTGCGTTACGTAATATATGGGGGGAGGGTTCATGTTTGCGTTACGGGTGCGTTACAAGGGGGGGAGGGGGTATCAACAATTGCCTCATTTTGCGTTACGTAATTTAAGGACAGCCCCATTAGGTAAATTTTACATTTGACTAATGATGTATTTAGTATAGATGGCTACCCGTTTTTGTATAAGTAGCGTAAACACGTATTTTGTATTATTACTTCTTCAAGTGTTTAGTAGTAATAACAGCATAAAATTAGTGATAAAATGTGTGAGAAAGAAGAATCTCAGACTTCAAGACAGCGAATTCATTTATCAGAAGACGCAAAGCAAATTATTTTAAATGTTTTTAATACATTGAAAAGTGAAGGTGAAAATAATGGGCTTATTTTCTTATCGATTAAAAATTTATATATAAATGCATTTTTTAAATAATTGTTAGCTTTATTCGTCGAAATAATGTTACTAAATAAATTTTTATAACAACTAAACAATAAAAAAGTCGCAAAATTGACTCAATGAAAATTAATATTTGATTACTACAAATGTGCATATATCTTGAGACAGCCTATACCTGATTTTTTTTAATCTGCTGAAAAAGTGTGACAAAATTGGTGTCCCCTTTCCACGCTCATGTGTCCAATTTAGGTAATAATTGTCAAATGAAAATGACACGTATTTCGTACTGTATGTTCGATGTTTCAATTTTATTACATAAATGTAAGGAAGATAAGTTTACAAGTACAAATAACGTTACGTTAAAGATCTATTTAAACCCATTAGACATTTTAACAATAAAATATAATTCTGAAATATATATTTTATAATAACAAAACTCTATACTAGTTCTTATATATAATATAATAATAGTCAACCATTTGACTCCATTATATGACTTGGTGGCCACAAGATGGCCTTCGCAAATTCTTTTTCCCAAAGCCGGACCTGGCTTCATGCATTAAACATTCCTCTAAAGGGTGTTTTCAAGGCGTAGGCGTGTCTGAACTAAACTATTGTTGAAAAAATCACAAACTGCCAACATTATTATTGCATTCAGAATTACATTGCATAGGGTATATTTGTCTGTATAAATGCTACGCAATGCACGATGCATCTATTGGGAAAAAGAATTTGACTATGTTAAAAACAGATAGATTTCCAACAACACTGATTCATAATGCACCCCTAATTACAGGAAAAGAACAGAAACTCTTGATTGACCTTGAACTGCCTATACACAAGTTATCCCTCCTAAACATATTGAAATTATTTCAAACACTAATTTTTATGTTATTATCATATTTTGAAGTATATGTAGTCTTAAAAAAATTTGTAAAAGAGTAATATAGCTGTTTTTAAGCACTTCAAGGTCGTTGGTCTGCGCGCGCTGTACAGGGTGTAAATTGAAAAGTGGGCCAAAAGCGTTCAACATGAGAAATCAGTTATTCTTTGCGCACACGTTATCTAATTATTTTATGCAAAACACTTCAAATAAAAGTTATGGAGATTCAAATTCTGCATAAATCATGGATAACATTTATTCCAGTTCTTCGTGTAAGCGAAAATATTAATTGTAAATTTAGAGACCCGTATTACAAGCGCATTTTTATAACAAAAGCGCTTTTATTATAAAAGTGCGCTCGTAATACGGGTCAGTGTTTCTATGAGATTTTAGTCTAGACAGCCATGGATTATGACAAAGAACAAATGCATTATTTTTAACTGTCACTTAAATCTAACACAGTTTATCTCTTTGTTTTCTGTTAGTTTACTATTCGAATTTATTTTTTAAATTTAAATTAGTTCTTATTGACAATGAGGTCCTGCACTTTATTTATATTTTAGATAAAACTTCTTTTAATTTTGAAGCAATTCGTAATATTAAAAAGTCTTAATTGTTTTTAGTTTAACTGCATTTGACTTTTAATGTCAATATGACGTCACGGCGACACCTATTGCTATATCTTTCTCGCGCACAAGCTCTATAGTAGGCAGCGACAAAAAGGTAGCACTAATGTGACGTCACAGTGACACTGACAACAAACCTCAATATCTCGCAAAGTAATTATTAAAAAAAATGTTTTTTTTTTTCATCTTAATCGCTATTTACTGAGTAATACTGTAAGTATAAAGTGTACATTTTATTTTTTGTTATGGTACAGGACCCAACGATCACAAATACACTAGATATAACTTCATAGCATTTATTTTGTTTTCGGCTGGACAGAAAGAGACAACTAAGGATAGAGATATGTTAAGTCCTCTCACGGAGTATTCGCTAGATGCCACTGCTTGTTTTATAAAAATGAACTGTACTATATTTGAAACATTTGAATTATTATTAACGAAAACCAATTATAAAATGCATGAAACAAATTGTTATTAGTATTAAGAAAGGGTAAAAGAATTATATATATATATATATATATATATATATATATATATATATATATATATATATATATATATAATTATTTATTTCATTCTATTGATTTTTAAACAATGTTGTTTTTATATACTTGCTTCTTATTCTATTTGTAGTTTTTTCTAAATTTATTTTGTTTCATGGTGGATCCGGATTTTCAAATAAATGTCTAAAATTAAATTGAGCAATTGAATGTCATGATTATTTAATAGATCGTGATCCAGGATATCGTTAAGAATGCAGTCCGACCGAAATTCCCGTAGGTAAATTTCTCATGGTACTATTAATTAATTGTTTTTTAATTAATAAGAGTTTTTAGAATTATGTACATTTTATTTCAAAACTTGAAAAAGGCAGATTTATAGAGAACAATGAAACCAGAAAACTTTGAACAAGCGACCCTCGATTTTTTAACTTTAAGTTAAATTCTGTTGGAATTGGGTTTTCCCCACAACAAATTCTACTGCTCCAGACCAGTAGAATTTGAAATGACAGAATTGAGATTTCTCCAATTCTTTTTGCGGACAGATTTCAAATTCTACTGGTCTGGAGCAATAGAATTTGTAGTGGGGTAAACCCATTGATCTAATAAATACATATGGATGGAGTCTTGCCTATAGCCGTACACAGTGTGCTGTGTGGTTAACATTCGAGAGAGATAGCTATACACAAAGTCCTGCAGTGGGAGAGCGATAAAAGAACGTAGACCTTAGTCACGTGGTACGACTACCGCGTACGCTCTGTACGGCAACAGGAAAAGTTGAATAAAATGAATAAAAGTAATGATTTTTAATAAATAATTTTATGAATTATTAGTTACTTTTGTATTTTAATAGTGTAATAAGCAAATTAATATATTATTAACTAGCCAATGACTATTAAACTACTTTATTATCAAATTAAAATTTTTCTTATATTATATGCACAGCACACCTTAAACATTTTAATTTTTAGTATCCTTAATACTTTATTTATAATAATTTTCTTATTATATTTAAATAAAACAAGAAATTTCGACAACGCTAATACATTTCTAGCGACAGTAGACCTCAGTCACGTGGCTCTCGCTCTGTCTTTCTTGTACAATGTTAACCACAGACTATCCTTGTCTACGCTCCTTCCATTTACGAAGTATTTATTAGTTCTATGGGTAAACCCAATTCTGACAGAATTTAAAGTTACAAAATCGAGGCCCGAACGACTTCACAACTTCCAAACAAAGGAGCAAAATGTCACAAATACATTATATGGACCGTAGAGACATCTCTCGACCAACTTTAGAGTAGACTCTATATATCTCTATCTCCAGTTGTCTCTTTCCGTTCAGCCGAGAACATAAACAATAGTGATGTATAGGGCATGTTTTGTCTAGTATATTTGTGGTCGTTGACAGGACCCCATTAAAAACAACTCAATTGTTTATCTTTTTATCCCGACCATGGCTATCTAGACTAAAAGTTCAAAACAACAGTAACTATGATTATTTTTTTCGTTTACATGAAGAGCTAGAATAATCTTATCATGATTTAGATGCAGAATTTAAATCTCTATAACTTTTATTTGAAGTATTTTTGCATAATTTGGTAACGTTTGCTAAAAAAAAAAACGATTTCCCTACTTTTCAATTTAGAATATTAGCTATCTTCAATATTGCTGAAAACCAAAGCTGTAAATAACACCTTATGCTTATGCATATATAACATCCGTTGTTCTTAAGTAAATATTATTTAAATAATATTAATTCTTATTTACAAGTCAGTTTCAGTTTGACAATGACACAACATGTAGTGCAGCATCGCATTGCTATTTTACACTGCAATATAACAAGCCGAAAATAATATTATTCTGCTTGTGTACAGCAAGCTTCTCCTCAGATTCAGATTTGGAATGTAATGTACAAAATAAAAATAGAAAAAATATATTGTCAAAAATATTTGCAATAAAAGTTCATTAGATATAATACACTTTCAACGGGCGGCGGAATTGACACGACACGGATAATACAGGACTGTAATGGCCCATTTACATTTTGGACGTATGAATTTACTTTTTAGGCCTAAAGTAAAACGCTTCCCACACTACCAGATTTCCACGAGTCACCAGCAATCAACAATACAACAGAAGGAAATAAGGTCCCATGAGTATTTTTTAACGTGAAACCATTGGATTTGTCATATCCATTTGATTGACAGTATCATTAGGAGTTCGTTGTGGACGCCACGGAACGAACAATAAATTTTTGAAGAACTTTTTATTTTATTATCTTTACTTATTTATTATTTGGTTTATTTGTTCATTATTTTGTAATAGGGTCCTATATCATGTTTTTTTATTTTTTTTTTCTATAAGAACAGGATGAAATAATAATTTTAGTGCAAACGCGACTTAAAAATTTTACGTAATAAGCGAGATATGAATTTTTAAAGTTAAGAATTTCTTGCGTGACGTAGCTGGTACTTCCAGTGGTCGACAAACTGTTAGTTCTAAAGAGAACAGATTTTTTCATGTTTGCATAGCTGAAATATTTTTATATAAAAACTTATACGTTATATTCACAAAAAAATTATTATTAAGCATAAATAACGTAAATAATAAGCATTTTTTTCTTAATAAATTGTAGAACATTGAAACAGTTTGACAATATTATGACACAAAGTATAGTCGCGTTCTTTTTATCATTTGCCTCATCTCATCTCATTTCAAAATGAGATGAGTTTGACATGAACTGAATTGAGATCAAGCGAGATTTTGATGAAGTAAAAAGAACGACAAAAGACAAATTTTGTTGGTAACTTGAACGACTGATTTCCGCTGAATGTCTGTAATACTTTTCAACGGTCAACCACGATATTTTCAGGTATTATTTTAGATCGCCCACTATGAGTGGGCATTATTTAGGCTTCTATTATTCTGTTGATTACATAAGAACATATAGTGCGACACATTCTAAAATGTTTCAATTATACAGTACTATAACTTCCACATGATTTTTAATTCTATGAAGTTTACGTCTCTTTACTATATTATTTTCCACGGAATTGTCTACATATTTATTTATTCTTCAAATAATAATAATATTTATTAACGGAATAAACAAATAATCATAATAACCAAACTAATTGTATATGACAACCCGTAACAGCAAAACATTTACCCCACCATTCATCTAAGATTAAAAACTCAACAAGCACAACCTCCAGAGGTGACTAAGAATCGGAAAAGGGGGTGGAACTCTTCTCACTTCGGTCTCACTTTATCTCATCTCCGTTAGGATAAAAAGAACGGTCAAAATTAGCGAGGCAACTGAAGTGAGCTGAGATGAATTAAGGTCTCATGTAAAAAGTGGTAAAAAGAACGCGACTTATGACGGCGGATGGCGCTAGTGTTTGCTTGTTTTGATTAGTTAATATTATTATTAATTTAATTAATACATATTACAAATTGATTTAATTTTAATTACATTATTATTGTTAATATTACGAGATATTATAATTAAACCAATTCATGAAACATAAAATTGTATTTTTTTTTTTGTTAGGTTATACAACAACGTGACAGTTCATAATCTTTCAAAGGTAACCGTAGCAGACGCGCGAATCTCGTTTTTAAAATCAGGCGACCAATCAAATTCTGAGGTCCTAACGCGTCATACCTAATTAGTAATCAACTTAAATCGCTTGTAGTTTGCGACCTAATCAATATTGAAACAAAAATTTTTCACTAATACTCATTAATTTATGTATATTTTCGTCTTCTTATTTAAAATAGTTAAAATTTGACTATGGTATAGTACCCTATTTCTTACAATAGCTGTTTTTTGGCGACACACTGGTTTGATGCTGGTTCGTAATATTGTGAAACTTATTATTTTCTCGAATGAAAACGGTGCAAAACAATGACGTCACACTACGACCATTTTGAAATAGTTTTGAACCAGCCGGCAGTAGTGGTTTGAAACATTTTCGAAGTGGGGGGAGAGGGCGAGGAGGTTTAACCTCAACAATTTGCTCAGTGTTTTTTTGTAAACAAACTTGACAGATTTGATTCATTCGAAATAATGAATAGAAATCTTCTAAATATCTATCTATCCAGTTTATTATTGAATTTCTCTCTATATCACACTACTATCCCTTAAAAAATGCATGAAATTAATTTGCTCTATTGTATTTTCATAGTCATAGAATTAATTTCAACAAAATTTTCACTTCTTGATCTTCAACCCTAGTTACAAATAAACTTTTATGTGATAACTCTATTTGTCAAATTCAAATACAACGACATTACGTCATTGTTTTAAAATTATACATTTTGGCGAGTCAAAATACGATGACGTCAGGTACGAAAACGGTTTGAAAACCTTGTTGAATACGGTTCGTCGCCAAAAAACAGCTAATATTGAAATATAATACTTCTGTCAAATTCGTTCCAAATGTCAAGTCGTAACCATAGATATGACAAATTCAATGTTTCACGTTACAAAATACTCACAGTATGGAAGAAATGATAGGCAAGAACGAGACGAGAGACGAGGCAGACGCAGACAGTGGTATATTTCCGCCGCTCGCTGCAAAACGGCATGTACATATACCCAATACCCGTGCCCAGCCTATACAGAATGTCTTCTAAAGGGTATACCCACAAACTCGTTGCGCTTGAGCATATACCCAGCTACAATATTCACTTACTGTAACACAACACATCACAGTATATTTTACAAGTCCTATTGCTTAGAAGGCTTCAATAAGTATAACTATAGATAAATGCATTTATACATATTTGAAGAGATGTTCAATTCAATGTCAAATGTCAACTCAAGAGATTCACACAAATATATTTTCAGCGATTGCAGATCTGATATACTATTTATTATTTTAATTATCATTTATTTCAAAATAAATTACTCGTATATTTGATACTGCGGCTAATCGGCGGGAGTACCAAATACAAGTGTGTTATTTTTCGTGTTTAACAAAAATAAAATATGTCATGTAGATACATATCACAATGGCATGGAAACTTACTAACAAATCTAAGTCACATATACATATCTATGGCATACATAAAATAACTTCGCTGTATACTTAGCTAGCACATCAGCTAATAATCTCATCTTTGCAATATACAAAAAATATACAATCAATCTTGCAACTTGAAATCAATTTGGTTCTCATTCATAATATTAATATGCTAGCAGAGTATGAATAAAATACAATGTCAAGTAATATTGGGATCGTAGCAAGTGTTATTTAAACCCACCATGTTAAAACTAAACATTAATCATTCATATACAAAAATATACTTTTCCACCATTTAATTATTAAAATAAAATATGTACTCGTATCCCAATAAAACTACATTATCTATTTAATTACTGGCGTATAGTATTATGGTTCATTTTTGTACATTGTCTTAATCTTCTTAAAAATATTGGAAATAGAGAGAAATTTAACGGAAATAAGTCAATCGCAAGATATAATCTACGGGTGTAAGATATTTAACCTGATCATACCAAATTTTACTAAAATTAGTATTCATTTTTGGTAGATACGGCAAGAACAATACGTCAGGTAAAATATCTTACGCCCAGTTTTCTTGATCTTATTAAATGCACTAGAATGTAGTCATATAAGTGTTTAGCAACAAATATTCATTTATCTAAGTATATCTAACATTTAAATATTGCTTGAGACATAAAAACTTCAGAACATTTTAATGCTTTTAATGATTGTACTAATAGACCAGTTTCCAGGGATCACAATGAGACAAACTTACAATAAGTAACAGGCCATGAAGGAAAACCAAACGTTCAATTGTCAATCGCTTAAATATGAAACAGTGCAATGCGAGAACTATAAAGGCAAGAGGGCGAATAAGCTACCACAATTACTGCTTCACACATCACCAGATCTCTCTGTGATTATTCACCCGATTTGTAATTTGCGGTCTTCTATCAAAAACTTACTTAACAATAATAGCTTTAATTGCTTAGGAGTTAAAATTAAAATATATATGAACACTTCACTTTATTAGGTTTAGGTATATTAAATCACTTTAAATGCAGGTTCAATGTATCGCTGATCAAATGAGTAACGCGAGAAATATAATAGGAGTCAAACATTTATTTACATCCAACACAGCCGTTGAAAAACCTGATTCATTTTTGCTTTTGGAAAGATTAAAACCAATAATATCTATAGGAAGATTCACAACGTTATAGTAAATTTGTGTATCACAATTGTATTTCACAATGGGTTGCCATCTTTGTAATACACTACATAATTTTTTTTTAACATGCGCCTTTTTATTTCCCTAAAATTACTTGGTTTTATCGGCCCTTTAGGTTGCTGGCGCCCAGTATTTCATAACTTGTTTAACATTTCAGATAAAAATTCAGTCAATTACGCGAAAAACGATTTAATATAAATCTTCGTAAATATTAAAATAATGAAAGATGGCGGCATGATACAGTGCAATATACCTATAAAACTAAAATATACTGCTGATGCCATATATCTCATTTAAGAGGAGTCTGCTACAAACATTATTGTCTATCCTTGTCAGTTAATGTAAGAATTCCCCTCCCGCTAGTTCCCCTTCCCAGTTGTACAACAATAAAATCAAAGCAATCCGGCGCTTGCGCAAGATACGACCAATATAACTAGACAAAACATTCCTTATCTCTCCTCACTGAATGTTTTGATTTCGGCTGGCCAGACAGAGAAACTAGAGATAGAGATATGTCTTGTCTAGTTCGAGTATTTCTCACTAGAGGCCACGTAGAGTGTCAGTGTATAGTCTAGTGTTTAATTTCAACATGTGTATTTTGTCTTTGTTTTGTAGTTGTAGTAGTTTTGTGAGTGACACATTGGTTTTTCTTTAATATTAAACCTTATAAATTATTTAATGTTAACCTTAAATGTTAACCACGAAATTTTAACTAAGAACACTTGCGCCTCTAGTGAACACCGTTCAAACTAAACACTGATACTCTACGTGGCCTCAGTGGTGACCTCTAGTGAGAAATACTCGGACTAGACAAGATATATCTCTATCACTACTTTTTCTGTCTGGCCAGCCGAAATCAAAACGAACGAAATGAAGAATTGTCTAGTTATATTTTGTCGTTGTGTAGATATATATGTCTGCACTCGTCCAATGTTAGTCTCACAAATCTCACTCCCACCAACAGTATATTTTAGTTTTATAGGTATATTTACAGTGCTCGTCACGAGTAATAGCGCGAGAAAGACATGCGCAGAAGACCAAATTGCGACCTTACCCCTACTCCAGATGGCTAAGCCACAGTATAAAAAGTATTATACAGTAGCGAAACTCATGATTCTGTCACAGCGCGCATGCGTCAATCAGCGCAACGAGAACATGGCGTCCCTATAATTAGGAACATGAGCGTAGAGATTAACTTTTATAACAATTATAATATTCAATACAATTATTTATTTGTACATAATATATATTGAACGGTCATATATTTTAAATTTATAACAGTTTAGCTAAATTTCAGTATATTTTGTACATAAAGGCTCAAGAAATATGTATCCGTGTCTGCCTGTTGATATCGCCGCGTATGACTTTGTTTTCAGTGATTCTGACAGAAGGGAGGAATATAATAGTCTTTAATGAAAATAAAATCGCAGACAAAAATTTGAGTATAACTTGTAAAAAGACATCATGTTGTGTACTGTTATTATACTAAAACCATATAAAATACTTTTTATTTGTATTGTATAACTGGTTGTAGTATAATACATTATACTTTGCGGTACCATTTGAATTGGCGCCACTACGCGCAACAGAAACATGGCAGCTTCATTCAAGGTCACTCAGTTTGGTATCAAAAGTTCAAAGGTGCCGACACAGAGTTTTACTACTATATATGTTGTGTATACTGTGGCTAAGCACAAAGTTAGCTTCGAGTCAGTGGCGTACTAATCATTTTTCTGTTTACAATTGTGTTTAATTAAAGTGTGGCCTGGTATGCGCGACAGCTCGCCATCTCTCGTGAGCACTGTATCGACTGTATCTAGTGTTAAAAATGAGATACACAACTATTCATAAAGTTGCTAATCTTTACTTATTATTTAATCTACAAAAAATAAAAATGGAAATATGTGGAGTTTTGTTCTCTCTCCATATTATATTTCATATTGAGATTCACAGTAAATAAAAAGTTATAAAATTTTGTACTTGGAGCGAATTGTAGTAAAGTAATTGCACATCGCCCTTGTCAGACATAATGCAGCACTGTGTGACAAAGCATAGCATACACATGCCGTCCGTATAGGATACCAATTACCGATACATATTATAGAAAATGTCACATGTCCTACGATGAAATGCAGTGCAGTGCAAGTTATGATGTATGTTACAACCACTTATGCGAGTGCACAGATTTACATGCGTACAAAAACCACTATGGTCGATTTTATATCATTCCTTATAACCTTTAAAATGAAATATTTTAGAGCGCAAATAACCCTCCTCTCCACAAACAATTTTCAAATTAAAACTAAAATCAGTGTCAATATCAAAGTGGTTTAAAACGTTCTGGAAGTGGATGTATTGATTTTGGATTAAGTACAATCAGATCTAAAGTAATGATATAAAAACAGCCAACGTCAGTTAGTAAAATAAAACATTAGAAAGAGTAAAAAAGAGAGCACGTCCGACGTTAATTTGGAAGAACTGTGAAGTACATTTAGTTAGTTAATTAAGACTACTTCAACAACAATGACCAAACAATCCGCCTCGGCCTCAGCAAGAACAGAACTGTTTGCAATCAATCGATAGATCGTTTTGTTCGATTTCGATTACACAAAGTGATAACATATATACGCCAGCATTGCAAAATCATAACAAACTCCAAACTACACTAACGCAAACGCTCATCACCATTTTGATCAACAAATAAACATTTGTTATGATTTTGAAACCAAGCGTATAGATAAATATTTATTATTAATAATATATTCGAGAGGCCCATTTGAAATGTAACCGTTTATTAATTTAAAACAAGTTATAAAAACGATATGCTTCATATTGTAGCAAAGTGATCACTCAAAGTTTGTAGCATTCTGTCAATAGTTCAGCAGACAAGTGTCAGAAGTCTTATTATATAGAATGAGCAAGCAACATTTGACCAACAACTTGGTCATTTTCAACAACTACGTTTTAAATTAAAAACCATACTTATTCATATGATAATAGTTATCAGTTAGTGGAAAGCTGAGAAGTTTATGTTTTGGCAGATTTTCCATTTGAAATAACATGTCATATAGATAGAGAATGTAGATTACTTATCTTGCTGCTGGGCGTTTGGGGCGTTAGGGGCTCCGTTCTCGCCAACGGACATACTTCTCTGAGGCACGGGACTGCGGCCGCCGCTTCCGCCGCTGTTTAGGGCCATTCGCTGCATTTGTCGAATCACTGTTGCTGCATGGTACGCTTGCTGCAACACATCAAAACAAAACAAAAACATTAATATTCATTCTAAACTTCGTTTCGTATGAATAATGAATTTCGGGATAATTTCACCTGTTGCTTCCAAGCGTATAGGTTATGGACTACGTTTATCTCGACGTTTGAAGCCGCTTGAATTTAATAAATCCCTTTTCAATCTTCGAAATAAACGATCGAAATTAATATTTCAAGCCGCTTGAAAATGTCAAGTTAAGCCTATAAAATAACAGGCTTGAACTTATGAAACGGCTTGACTTCTGTCGAAATAAACAGTGAAGCTTCAAATAATGGAACTACGCATGCGCACATCCGCAATATGTTGGAGTGTTAATAAATTCATATCATTTCGTTATTTGTATTTTACTTCATTTTATAAAAGTCGCGATATAAAACTTAATAAAATCGTCCAAAAGCAAAATATTTAGAGTGACGAAGAATCAAATATTTTTTTATATGTTTTTGAAAGAAAAATCAAATAACAACAATTTTTAGATTTTGAGGTTATATATTCAGCTTGAAATTAGATCATATACCTCTCCCCGTCTGTCTGCATAATCTAATATTTAACTATCTTTTTTTAGTCGATACGAATTTAAAGAAGATTGAAAACAAGTCAATCTTAATTTGAATCCGCTGAGATAAACCAACAGGATTTTTCAAGTCATAATATACTTGAAGCCGCTTGAATTGTCGAGATAAACGTAGACAATAATGAATTTCGGGTTAATTTCACCTGTTGCTTCCAAGCGTACAGATTGTGGAGTACGTTTATCTCGACGTTTGAAGCCGCTTGAATTTAGTAAATCCGTCTTCAATCTTCGAAATAAACGATCGAGATGAATATTTCAAGCCGCTTGAAAATGTCTAGTCAAGCCTATAAAATAACAGGCTTGGACTTATGAATCGGTTTGACTTCTGTCGAAATAAACAGTGAAGCTTCAAATAATGGAACTACGCATGCGCACTTTCGCAATGGAGTCTTAATAAATTCATATCATTTGGTTATTTGTATTTTACCTCATTTTATAAAAATCGCGACATAAATTTTAATAAAATTGTCCAAAAGCGAAGTATTTGAAGTGATGAAGAAACAAATATTTTTTTAATGTTTTTGAAAGAAAAGTCAAATAACAACATGACAATTTTTAGATTTTGATGTTATATATCCAGCATGAAATTAGATCATATACCTGTCCCCGTCTGTCTGCATAATCTACTATTTAACTATCTTTTTTTAGTCGATACGAATTTAATGAAGATTGAAAATAAGGCAATCCTAATTTCAATCCGCTGAGATAAACCAATATGATTTTTCAAGTCATAATATACTTGAAGCCGCTTGAATTGTCGAGATAAACGTAGTCACGGATTTGAACTCTTTGTTAGTAAAATAAATAAATAAATAAATATATCATCACAGCTTATTACCCATTGCTGGGTGTGCCAATCTGCTTTGTACACAGAATTCGGTAATGATGAAATATTTGCACCGTGCGGGCGCTTACCAGGCGTCACCTCACGGGCACTCATTGCTGGCGTGGTGAGTGCACCACAGGGGTGCCATTTAAAATTGGAAATATTAGGCGTCGATCGGGATCCAACCCGGTTCCCCAGATTCGCGACCTGACACTCAGGCACGCGGCCACGAGACTCTCTTTGTTAGTCAATAATTATTATTTTTCTATTAACTGTCTGTTTAGTCTAGATGTCAGCGGTCTAGATATTTATTTGTTGACAATAGAGGGTTATGATTTTGACGTCACACGCAAGAAAGAATGCGACGATGTAGCAGTTGAGATGGAAGATCGGATTACAAACAAACCACGCCATTTTTAAAGTTCTGTCTTCTGTCACTTGTGTTTTAACACTTAAGATTTACATGTAATTCAATGTCTTCGGATGGCTGTGGAAACTTAAAGAATTTCACAATTGTCATGTATTTTTTATAATTATAGCGGGAGTCAATGTTTCAAAGACCATACACTCGCTTGATACTTGGCACCATCTTGCAACTGTCACTATGACAGCGATTTGTTTGTAATTTAGCAACGGAGTGAAATGAGTCACAAGTGTAGTACAAGGAAAATACCAATAGATGGCAGCCCGAAAATATACCTCTGTATAACCCTCCATTAAGTCTGAAAGTTATTGCAAGCCTACGTGCAGGGTTGATATTTGGTTATAGATGTTATATGATACCCTGCATTCTGCATCTCCTCAGATATCCTCTCACGAAGAAGATAACGTTTAGTTTTTAGTCAGTCGGTGTTTTTGTCAGAACGAAATGTAGAGTCTGTGTTTTAGTTTTGGGCGCGTGAGATACGCTAGCCTGCTGTTACAATGTAATGTAATATTAAATGATTATGTGTAAATAAATAAAATTAGTATAAAAAACTGAAGAATGCTCGTGTCCATAAATAAGTGTTGAATATCACAAATATTCAAGTATAAAACTGTGTGTTCCTCCTCAATAAAGCAGTGGTTGAAGTGTCATCGTTTGGTAAACCATTGTTACATTACAAAATATGATAAAGAAAAATGACGTACCTTCCAACGCGATTTTGCGAAATTCTTTTTGAGTTGCTCGGAAACAGTACCATGGATATTCTTATTACTGGCAGCATTACCAGATATCCTGAAATAACTTAAAATAAGCATCAACATCTACACAAAATAATATATTTTTACCAAGGATGTGAAAGCGCTTGTCTACAAGTGAACCGTTTTTCAACATTCACACACATTAACTGCCTAATAAAGTCTTTTGCAGAGTCGCTGATTTCGTCCCAATAAGGGGAATCGAATTCAAATTCGCCTGCAAAAAATAATCTCATGAATTTTATGTTGTTATATTGTTTTTTTGTACCTTTTAAAATTTGCGCAAATAAATTTGCATCGTTTTCGTCGTAAAATGGGGGATAACCACACAAAAGAATATATGATATGACTCCTATACTCCAAACGTCTACTGCTTTTCCGTAAGGTTTTTGCGCAAGTACTTCTGGAGCTGTGAAAAGTTATTAAAGATTATTAGGAAAAAGGACAGGAGTAGTATATTTCTTACCAACATATCCTGGGGTACCGCATGCAGTAGCCATAATTCCTGAGTCTTCCATTTTAGATAAACCAAAATCACTAATCATAATTTTACTATCTTCGTCTGGGCTGTAATATAAGAGATTTTCGGGCTGCAACACAAATAGTTAGCGTCGGAAATAAAGTAAATAATAAATGAAAACCTTTAAATCTCGATGAACAACTCCCTGCTCGTGCATATAGTCGACGGCTTCTAGCACCTGCCGGATCAAATCAGATGCGTCTTTTTCTGTGTATGAACCTTTTTCTACAATGCGGTCAAATAGTTCACCACCTGTCACTCTGTAATGTAAGGTCGAAAGGAGTATTGGTGTGTCAGTGTGAGGGTTGAATTGAAGCATGCATGAATGAGGACTTACAGTTCCATAACTAAATAGACTTTGGATTTATCCTCGAATGTTTCTAGTAACTGGACGATATTTGGATGCGTTAACCTGTGCAAAGAGGACCGAATCAGAGGTGGAGCATCGATTATTCTATAATGATACAAACTTGCCTACGTGTACGTGTTACGTTACCCAATACATAGAACCAACACCAACGTAACGATCACACTCAAGAAGAGTTAAAAGGGCTGAGGGCCGGCAAGGCGAGAAGGCGTTACTTTAGCTTAACAACACTTAAGAGAGTGAGAGACAGGCCAGGGGTAGGGGTTGGTTGGTTAGGGGCGGTGCGGTAGGGCGTGGCAGTTGCCAGTGCTCGGGGTACGGGTTTCAAGGGCGTGTTTACTTTAAGTAGGTGGGAATCAAGTTAATCAAGTTCCCCTTTGACTTTGAGTTTGAGGGATCTGATCTGTTTCGAATTTGATTTTGAGGTGTAGGTGTAACATAGAAAGAGAAAAGCAAAATAAAATGAGGCAGCAGGAGATGCAATAGAAGGCAATCTTTGTCATGACAGGGGGGTACTGGCGCTACGAATTCAGGACATCTCCTGCTCCCATTGGGCGTCGGGAAACGGAAACACAAAGCGGCACTCACCACGTCTCCTTCACATTGTCAGAGTTAGACCCGACGCTCTGCTTGGAATGTTCACTGAACCTGAGACACAAACGCACATTACAACTGTTTGTCTCCTCGTCCTCTACCGTGCGGCGTGCGCTCATCCAATTATATATGCACGTAATGCTTCAGACAAAGATTGCCCTTAATTGCATAGCACAGCATATAAATAAATAGATACAAGTATACGATAATATAATATACGGTACGAATACATAACCACGTAATTTTTACTACCTGTTTAATGACATAATAAATATGTATATGTGTACTAAAAACACATTTTCTACATGTAAAACCAGAATCAAGTACGCAAAGTTAATACAACTGGCTTGACACTCACCTACGGAGGACTTTTATTTCGTTTTCGAGCGAATCCTCTTTGCCCTTCAAAGCTTTCTTGTCAATTATTTTTACTGCGAACATCTGCCCTGGCTTTTCCTTGCTCTCAGCAAGTCGTACTTCCGAAAATGCTCCCCTGAAAATACAACATTTGTTTGTCTAGCTACAGCAAATAATATCACAAAAACATATGAAAGGAATACGTAAAAAAACAGCTGGATAAACTACTTACGTTCCAAGTAATTCCTTAAGATGATATTTATCTTCGATGGAGGGTTGTTTTTCCGAGTCTTTTCCATCCTTTTTCCCCTTTTTTCCCGAATCCTTCTTACCAAACAGTGGCATTTTTAATAATGTAAACTTCCTCAGTGCTGATTTATAAGTTTTCAGTCACACCAAAACATAGATGTTGAATCACTGAAACCACAATCACATTCTTTAAATTCTCCTCTTCTTTTAAACATTTTATCACTTGTCATTATTTACTTACAAAGTTTTCGCGAATATTTAAATTTATCGGAAATTACACTTATCTCAACCACAACACGGCGATGCACTGCCAGCACTTGCTCATAGCGCTATTTGCTGCTTCTCAGTTCTCAGTCTAGCGGCGATTAAATCCACTGTTACTGCTCCTCTCTTCGCTTCTCTGCAGCAGGGAAAACACAAACATTAACCATACAAAACAATCCCTGTCCCTAGCTGTGGTTGCGTTAATGAATCACTCATTTCCCGTAAGCTCTGCTTTTGCCTAAATACAAATAAACTCTCTCCTATTATCGCTTATCTACCGTCTAATTGCATTTTAAATTTTCATACTGACCTTCGGTATTCAAATTTATAGTTATGGCAGCACTTTGTCCTACAAGTTGTCGTTCCAGGGCCGGACTCTTAAAATTCCTGAAATATCAATAAAATGCGGTGTTACATTAAAAAAGTAATATTTTATTATAACGGTGTCGGTCTCACAACTATATTATACCAAAAATGATTTCTTTCAATTTACATGACACTTTACCACTGCAGTATTAAATACGTACTATTTAAATGACATACATGTATTAGCATTCATGTATATACATACATTTATAATTATAGTTTATTTAACGCACACATTGCAAATCAAATAACTGGATAAATAATAAACATATTTGAACTTATCACATGAGTCATGCACAAATATGTTTAATATTTGCATTTAATTATATTTACTGTTTAAACTAATATACTGATATTCGAAATTTTATTATTATGAAATTTGGAAACGAATCTTAACGCTATGTCTTTTTACATAACAATTATATCATTATTAGATAAGAATTATGTCATATTCCGTAATCATTAAAACTATTCTAAAATAGATTTGAAAATTAATCTTTTACTTGAACGTGGCAAGTTACTCATCTTTATAATAATTAATAATAATCAAACAATAAATATTTAAACTCTTACAAATTATAACATAACCACATGTTGAGAATTAGCTAACATAAAATATTAAAATAAATATTAGAGTTAATAACGTTATCTAGAAAAAGATGTTGACGGCCCGGGACTATTTTGACGATTTTGGTTTCGGGCTGCTTTTAAACTATCCAAATATTCTTGCTGGGACGCGGCTAGAACTCGTGCCATAACGTCAGCGTCTTCCCAGTCCCGCAATCCTAAAATTCAAATAATTTACCTTAATCAAACAAACATCTAGGTGAACTTCATTTGACCATGAAATATTTCTTAGCGTTTTGGCATCGTGCAAGGTCAAGCTAATTAATTATAGTGACTCGCCTATGAATATTATACATTTGCGTATAATTATACACGGGTGTAACAGCGAAATCTACCACCGCAATTATTTTCTTTATTATTATAGTTTTAAAAAAATACCATAGAATAAAGTTGTAGGAGACGGAAAAGGACATTTGTTTACAGAAGAAAATAATTTTTAAACCAGTGGTTCTCAAGTTACAACACAAAGTTTTTTAAATGGGATGGCATTTTAGGCTTATTCGACAGGGTATTTTTTTCTGAATTCAGCCATCCTTACATAATAAAAATATTGAGTTATTTGTTAATAACTTTATAAATAGTGTTGTTACAGCTCAATCGAATTAAGAGGAACTAGTAAAAAATAATGAAAGTAGATGCTTAATAATGAATATTAATAAAGAAATAAAATGATATAATTGAAATACTTTGGAAATAAGGGATTTTGTTTTAGCAGCTCGTCACTCATATGAAATCCATATATATTAATTGCGTAGGCTTCCACAGTCTGAGTCATGAGAAATATTCGTTTTCCGGGAATGGACTGTGTCATATTTTGAGTCAGAGCTCAACGTTTCGCCCGCAGTCGTATGGGGCATCTTCAGGAGCAAGGGGGATAATACTGTCTTAAACAAGGTTACCTGACGTGTCAACCACGCTAGAGGCCGAGTTTAAGCAACAATAGGGGGAGACTCAGTTTACAAGGTTACCCGACGTGTAAACCACGCTAGAGGCCAAATAAACCATATATATTATTTTGATTGGCGACTCAAAGACCACCTATAAATATATAACGAATACGAGTTAGGGGGTGGAGTCTATTACCAATGGAAGTAGACAAATCCAAATAGCGGACACGTGGCTAGGTTACCAGTCCATTACTGCAATTCTCAAACAGTTTTTATTTGAATATAAATTTTTTGCATTAAACTTAATAATTTTGATACACTTGCAATTATAAAGCATGCAGACTTGTACAGTGTTACAATATTAATTTGTTTTTTATAAACATAATTTAAAAATAGCATACATTTCAAGAACATTTTAGATCCACGAAGAAAACAGTTTTATATAAAAACTTATATTAGTGACGTCACATCTATATTTTCAAATTTTGGGGGACCATAACTCGCTTATTAATGGTAATTTTTTACCGGATTTTCACCAACAGTCTTAGTTTTACTTATACTTTCTGATGAAATTATAAAAAAATGGTGGAATCCCCTATTATGCAGTAAATAAAATTTTATATTTCAATTTTATCTCAATATTTTTGTTATATAAAATTGAATTGAGAAGAAAATACTCTATCGAACAGGCATAAAATATATGTATAATTCCATTTGAAAAAATATAACTTTTTACTCTAATTTGAGAACCACTGGTTTAAAATAATATTTTTTTCTTTAATCGGTCGTCTATAATTTTTTTGTACCTACAATAGTTGGGTCTCGAGCCGAGAATTCCCGGAAACTCGATGGGCTTTGTTCCCCGGAAATGAAGCTCGAGAAAAGTCGAGAAATCATAGTTGAGTCTAAAAGATTGTAAAAGAAGACTATTTTGACAGAGATTTTGTTATTTGTTTAGATTTTGTTTTTAAGAGAAGATAATTTTAGTTCCTAATATTCCTAAGAAAGAGATTTTGTTATTTTTTTTATATTTTGTTTTCAAGAGAAGATAATTTAATTAAATAATTGCGTAGGCTTCCACAGTCTGAGTCAAGAGAAATATTCGTTTGGGGCATCTTCAGGAGCAAGGGGGATAGTACTGTCTTAAACCAGGTTACCCGACGTGTCACCAACCCAAACCTTGGTTTATTTGGCCTCTAGCGTGGTTTACACGTCGGGTAACCTTGTAAACTGAGTCTCCCCCTCTTGTTGCTTAAACTCGGCCTCTAGCGTGGTTGACACGTCGGGTAACCTTGTTTAAGACAGTACTATCCCCCTTGCTCCTGAAGATGCCCCATACGACTGCGGCCGAAACGTTGAGCTTTGGCTCAAAATATGACACAGCCCATTCCCGGAAAACGAATATTTCTCATAATTTAGTTAGTTCCTATGAAAGTTAAAACTGTCAATAAAGGTTTTATGATTATTTTGATACTTTTATTTGAGAGAGAAAACCACTTAATTTGTTGATTTATAAGATATTTTTTATGATACATATTTTTAATTTTGTGACGACATTTTTCATTATTTCAACCGAAAAGATATGCAAAAAATACGTAAATGTAAATTTCTCGACAACCCGAGAAATTACCCTCGAGAAATCATGAATCCTATACAATAGTAAAGAAAATAATGACGGTGGTCGGTTTCGCTTTTACACCCTGTATATTTATCGCATGAATGATTGGCTAAGATGTACTTACCAATAGGTACACATTCAGCCACCGCGCCTGTCAATTAAATTATTACGTACCGAAAATTTCTGGTGGAAGGCGACTAAAAATGGAATCTGTTTCACAGAAGTTTTTCACGGATACGGTCGCCTTATCTTCAATCATCTGGCTGCTGGAGCTTCCAGAGCAATCCAGCTCAGGATTCACTATTATTCAATCATTATTATCATTGATTCTTTAAGTTTTAATATCTCAATTTACCAAAAGCTGTGGAAGGATGAGCTTCAGGTATAGGCGAACTCTTAAGGCTTTGCGGTTTGGGAGATCTAGCGGGCCTGGGAGAACTCTGCGACGTGTTGGGAGACATTGAACCGCGAGGTCTAGGAGACCGAGGACTCATGCAAGCCGCGGATGTGATAGTAGAGCTACTACCAGCAGAAGAGCAAGCCTGTTGTTGCTTCCTTCTTTTTTCGTTGTCCTTACACCACTGGAGATACGATTCGCGAGCTACTTGCTCTTCAATGACTTCGTTTGTTGCTTCCCAGTCTGTAGCTTTCAATTTATCTTCCATCATTGTCTACGGCAAATATAATTTGAAAAAATCCGCATAGTTACAATAAAAATTACTTGTTCAATAAGTAGATCTTCGCTTTGACGGACAGCGTCGGTCATCTGTCGTCTGTCAATTTCTCCAGGTAGAACGTAACTAGGCAATCCTAGTCCAACACCGACTGATGGGTTGAATGGATTTGTAATGGAATTGTAGTGCGAAGCTCGCTGGTATGACAATCTGATCGGCTCGTAATCAGACTTTTGCGCACCGTGAAATATATTAATTGGTTCTTAAGACAGAACAAATTAGTTTGCGTTTTATAAACAATATATGAATAAACCATACTTAGCTGATAACAATAAACTTCGATGGACCGATGATACATTTCACTCAAAGCCTGAATTTCTAAATGATTTCCGTGGACGAAATCATGGCGCTTACGACTTACGTATTTGTTGAAATCTTCAGTAACGTACGCGCAGTAGAAATCACGATTTTTTAACTGTAAAACAATTATATAATTATTTAAGCTTTCACGGCCGGTTGGTTCTTTTTCTGGTTGCTGAGGGGTTTCCAAGTTTACTGCTTTTAAAAAAATACTTGTTGGACATCAATGTCCGGATCTAATATATTTATGTACAGGTTAATAATATATTAAAAAATGAAAAAAAAAATTGAAATAAATAAATAAATATATCATCACGGCATATTACCCATTGCTGGGTGTGCCAATCTGCTTTGTACACAGAATTCGGTAATTATGACATATTTGTAGCGTGCGGACGTTTACCAGGCGTCACCTCATGGGCACTCATAGCTGCCGTGGAGAGCGCACCACAGGGCTCAATTTTGTGCCATTTAAAATTAAAAACCCGTATTATACCGATAGGAAAGTGTTAATAAATACATTCTGTATAATCATGTAAAAATTAAGCATGTTTTAACGGTCTACAAACATGGCCAGCAGTTTTTTTTAATGTGCATAGAATGCTTCTATTTTTTTTTTATCGGAGATTAGTTCGAGTGTCGTTAACAATAGCTTGTATGAAATATGCGAAAAATGCACAACAGTGTTAACTTTTTTCTTTTTGTATTTTGTAAAACAATATATTTTACTCCGATTGCAAAAAGGTCTGTATTCGTTAAAAAAATAGTAAGTGTCCCTGGCAACAATTTTTGCATTTTTTTAACATTTTAAATAATGGGGTCAGAAAAGGTCTCCAGATAGCAGTTGTGTTACATTAGAGTGACCAGATTTATAAATTGCAAAACCGGGACATTTTTCAAAGAATTGTAAAACCAGTGGTGGCTCGTGCATCAAAACTTTGGTTGGTGAGGAAATGTATACAGGAATTTTTTTTTCATTCAAGGTCAAATGCCTTAATATTGAAACTTACATTTTTTCAATGGATGTGAAGCTGCATGTTTTTATCCTTTCATGTATAAAAATAAATTGCCGGGTCACAGAACATTTAAGAAAAGAGAATATATTTAACGGATTGTTGACTTAAATAAAAATAATAATTATACATATAATTGAATATGTTCTTACTCATAAATTAAAATAAAAACATCCCAAAACCCATACGTTTCGTAAGCACAGTACCATACGCTTTACTTTACTTTAAAATGCAACGAATAAAAATTAGAATATATAAAGCAATTAAAAGTTTAGTATTAAAATAAATATTACAAAAATCGATAGATGATACAATTAATAAATTTTGGAGTCGAGTATGAAAACCGGGACAATAGGGTATTCTCTCATATTTTTTTATTTATTTTTCTTAAAGAACTGTTATATCTAAGAACACCTGTGAAAACTCGAGTTAAAAATTCCTTTTAATAAGCTAGATATTTATTTTTAAAATTTGATTTTGTTGTGTGACGAGATAGTGACGTACTAGTTATACAGTATCAGCGGTGTACTATTAGTGGTTCATGCGGCGTCTTATCACATTCGAACATGGAGTAGGGATTTCAACTGGTCTCCCATTGGAAGGTCATCTGGTACATCAGCAAAATTTAAATGATTTATATCTTTTGTAACAATTAATTTATAATATGATTTTTTGTTTTTTCCCTGTTGTTTACCTATCAACACTAATATTTTAAATAAATTTTTAATATTGGTAGTCCTCAGAGAATACCCTATTACGTGTCCCGAAGATGTTCATCGGGACACCGGGACATACAACTCAAAACAGGGACAAATCCCGAAAACCGGGACGTCTGGTCACCCTATGTTACATGATAGTAGTTGAGGGTTAATTATTATTATTTTCCTTTGAAGATGCTATGGTGCAGCAACCCGAAAAAGAACGAGCCTAAAACAATTATGAATAAAATCATGAAAAATGTATGAGAACTTACGATATAATCCATGCAATGTGTTCGAACCACACTATGCATTTCTTGATCACCATAAACCTGATCAGCAATAGCCCGGAATAAACAAGCACCATCTTCAACCATGGGTTTAATAACGAAACCACGTTTCTCCAAAGAACGTGCAAATATAAGATCACGCTAAAACAAAATATTAAACAATAATAGTATAGTAAACAATAAAAAAAAAATACCTGTCTCCATTCTTCCTCCGTTAGTTGTTTACTAGGATGTTCACTATACTCATCTTCACTGTTATACCCAGTCCCATCTTCTCGTTCTCTTTGTTGTATAGTAGAATCATCGTTTAAATTATCACTGTTCTGCACAGAAGCCGAAGGGGATTTAGTTATCAAATCCAACTTTAGCTCACAATCAATCTTCTGTTCAAGTTCTCGCTCTCGTTCCCGAGCCCGTTCACGCTCCTGTTTTTGTTCCCGAATTCGTTTCCTTTCTAAATTCCTGTAATATCTCTCTTTTGGGTTAGGGATGCTGGAACTAAATAATCACACAGTCATGTTTGTACGGATTGAACCTTGAACTACTCACTAAGCATATGTTCGCCGTTTGCTAGAGCTAGGTGCTTCTTCAAAATTGCTGTGCGTGTTATGTAAATTGGAATGGCTGTGACTTGGGCGTGAATGTTGCAATTCTTCATGTCTTGTCCACAACTGTCGGTCATTGCTTTCCTGTAAACCATACCTTTGTTTTGATCGCTACGTTTGACATTTTCAAAATGGGGCAGTGTACTTTCATGGTCGCCATAAAATATTCAAATTGATTATTATCTTACCTGATGTTTTAATAGCTGTCCGTGCCCCTGAGACAAATTCAGTCCCAGCTGCAAAGAATTGTGATTCAATCGTGAAGGTGGAATATTTAATCCAATGGGTATTTGTTGACTTGATTGAGTATTCTCTTCAGGTTCTTCGTTATTGCCACTATTTTGGCGTTTTGCCGGTAGAATTGTCATTTTTTCTTATTGTTACGATTGCTATATATCACTACAATTAATATTTTTATTAAAATCACAATAATTTCACTCTGAATTGCGTGTATTCATAAAAGTGATGAACGAAAATAAAATCAACAATGGAGTCTGGCACTTGCGTGCTTCTTCTTCTTCAAATTCTCTCAGCCTTGACGCACTACGATCTAATTTCAAATCACGCTGGTTGCCTCTACTTTTTTTCATTTGTACAGATAAATAATGCGTCATTAGAGATAAAACAAATTATAAAATATATATATATATATATATATATATATACCGTGTGTCTATTTTAAAGGTGTACATAGGAGATTAATGGGAAATCAGTTTTTTTGCAATTTCCTGCTCGCCTAATTATTTTAAGCAAAAATGCGTCAAATAAAAGTTTTAGGGCATCAAATTCTACATCTAAAACAATAAATAGAATTATTTTTACATGCTTTATAACGATAGAAATTAAATATGAAAATGTCGAAAATTACGTTAAAAATATCGACAGCCATGGAATTGAACAAAAAATAAATAAATGCTTGACGTTTTATCTGTCACAACGTCGTAAGCTAACTTATTTGACGTTTCTGACAATTTGATTTGAACAAATATCGTTAATTATGGCAATAATAGAAATATAAAATTAATAAATAAAGTTAAGAAAATACAGTTGTTTAAATAATATGAATATATCAAAAATTCAACATTGCGTAACAAAATTATGTATGATGCTGTTATGTACTGTCAACTTATTTCCAATACATCTACCTTAGTACTACAGGAGTCTACACTTATCATTCCTAACACTCTTTCTGATTCGCGGCTCACGTGTATTTTTTGAAGACACATTAGCAGTCTTTTCAAATTTTGTCACGAATTTAGCTCTTCATTCGTATAAATGTTCATTTTTTAATCATTTCAGACAATAAAACTAGAGACAAAATCAAATTGTCAGAAACGTCAAATAAGTTAACTTACGTTGTGACAGATAAAACGTCAAGCATTTATTTATTTTTTGTTCAATTCCATGGCTGTCAATATTTTCAACGTAATTTTCGATATTTTTATATTTAATTTCTGTCGTTACAATGCATGGAAAGGTAATTCTGTTTATTGATTTAGATGCAGAATTATATGCTCTAAACTTTTATTTGACGCATTTTTGCTTAAAATAATTCAGCGAGCAGGAAATTGCAAAAAACTGATTTCCCATGTTAATCTCCTATGTACACCTTTAAGATAGACACACGGTATATATATATATATATATATATATATATATATATATATATATATATATATATATATATATATATATATAAAATCATCACTTTCAAATATTTCTTTTTATTTGGTATTTAAAATGTATATTAAATTAAATAATCATACAATGCAATAACATTACCACAATAAAATCATTTGTATATGTATTAATTAATGCGAAATATAAAATTGATCATAATATAAATGAAAAATTACATGTCTTTAAAGCTACTTTATAAATATATAAAATACTTTGTGTCGATAGTTTAGTTGAGAACTTGCATAGGCTGTCTCAGGTGCTCCGGTGCATGGTAATGTTGTTGAGGAGTCAAAGACGGATGTATGGGGGGTGGGAAACACCGAACATGCTCCACAGACAACCCATCATTATCACCAGACTTTAAAAATTTATTTAATACCGCAAAAATCTGCGAGTTCAATACTTGGAATCGTCTTATTCTATCCACCATTCGCTTCAGATTCTGTAATTACTAATGTAATTATAATTATCCACAAATAATCAATAACTTACAATTCCTTTAACAACATCGTCCTTGCCGTCGACTCGTTGCACCCTTAAAATATGATAACAAAAATCTAGCGCCTCAAATCTTCGTTGTTGTCCAAGAAGTACTATCATAGTACATCCCGCCCAATGGAGGCCTTCGCCAAATAATTCCCTGAAATATTTATTTTATACAAAGGTTCAACAACAAAAAAATTAAATCATACTCGACGGTAAATTCAGTTTCAGCAACAGGAATACAATAAACAAATTGTAATGCGGACCATAATCTGTGGAATTCTGTGCATTCATCTACATTCATAACTCCATTTGGAGGGGGCGGCCCCACCCAAATTGGATCATCTAAAAAGCTTCGTAATCTGTTTAATACTACCTCAAAAATAGATAAACCGCAACATAATCGTTCTCGCGTTAGTAGGTCCCCTTCTCGCGATATCATAGCTTGTTTTGCAGTACCAAGTTTTTCGATGTTTGGTACTATCTGCAAAGCAGCATATTTCGCTTCCAGTCTTTTTTGTTTTGTCTCGGGCTTTTCCCCTTCTTTACAATATGGCCTCGGTAAAATATTTTGGAATGGCGCAGCGTGTAACAAATCACAAACTTCTTCTTGGGACAAAGCTTGTTCCATCAATAAACAGAACAAAATTGTGTTACCAAACTCGCGAAAATTATGGAATAATTCTGTTTTCGCATCTGGATATTGCACTATGTCATTTAGTTGAGCATGGTAGTAACCAAGGACGCCTGGAGACCCATAATCGTATCGTGGAAGTTTGCAGATTTTGGGCATGGCTTCCATTAAAGTTTTTGTAAACTGAAGTAAGCTTCCTTGTATTAAACTTTTGACGATTTTTAGTAATTCTTCCATTACAACTGCAATTCCTTGATAACCTAATAATTTACACATTGTATGGAAATGGTGTGGGCCTACAAAATGGGCATACTGTCCATACTGTGTAGTATATGCCAGATTTAATGGTTTATTGCCCCATAAATAATGGTGTGACATTTGTGGCGGTTTATCTCGATGGACTGGAGGAGAAAATGTAATGTTTCTACATTTAATAAAGCGATTTGTGGCTGCGTTGTATACATAATTCGGCAAAAAATCATAATTCAATTCCCAAAATACATGAAGAGTTATTCTTCCGTATGGAGCAAGAACATTATGGTTAGCTTCGCGGAACATCGAATCAAAATCATCCAACGCCAACCATTTACTCAGAAGTTTATGACAAAGCCTATTAACTTGTAACAATCCATCTAATTCCATTACTCCAGTTATATCTCCGGCTTCGAATTTACTGACCGCCAAATCGAGAGATTTCTGCATATCAGCATTAATCCTCTGAGTGATCAATTTGTTCAAGTCGATGGATCGTCCCAGCAGTTGTACATGTCTTTGTTTGAGTAAAGTTTCATAACGATTCGCTCTTGGATAAGGTAATAAATATGAACCCATTGCAAGACATTCTACTCGGAATCGCTTATCGAGGAAGATACTAGCAGCTAGTTGTTTATAATAAGCGAAGATTTGTTCGCTTAGTTTGTAGACGAATTGGTCGAAACATAAATTGACTTCAGCTTCAACTTCGTCGTAGAGGAATTGTTTGCGGAAAATTGTAAGAGCGTATAATGCGCTGTCGTTGTATAAATCCAGGGGGTATAAAACATATCTAACAAAATATATTACAAAAAGAATCGCATTAGTTTTTTTTAAACTTACTCCATCATCGACGGTTCTTTAGTTTTTAAAATGTGGTCTGTAAGTATCCACGGCATAGACATATCTATAGGAAACTGTATTCGTTTTTCCATCGTTATTAAATCACTACATTCTTCGTTATGGTGATGTCTGACCGTACATTTCTAAAATAATTGATGTTATAACCAGAAGTATTTTATTAAAGTACGTGAAGATGGCACAACCATTCCAGCACAATAGGGGATAACAACTCAATCGAATTAAGAGAAATAAGTAAAAAATAGTGAAAGTAGATGCTTAATAATTAATATTAATAAAGAAATAAAATGATATAATGGAAATACTTCGGAAATAAGAGGGTTTTCGTTTTAGCAGCTCGTCACTCTTATGAAATCCATATATATTATTTTAATTGGCGACTCAAAGACCACCTATAAATATATAATGAATACCGAGTTAGGGGCGGAGCTTACTACCAATGGAAGTAGAGAAATTCAAATAGCGGAGGCGTGGCTATCAGTCCAGTAGTGCAATTTTCAAACAGTTTTTATTTGAATATAAATATTTTGGATTAAACTTAATAATTTAAATACATTTCCAATTATAAATCATGTCGACCTGTACAGTATAATAATATTCATTTATTTTTTATAAATATAATTTAAAAATAGCATATATTTCAAAAACATTTAGGTCCACGAAGAAAATAGTTTGATATAAAAACTTATATACGTGACGTCACATCTATATTTTCAAATTTCGGAGGACTGTAACTCGCTTATTAATAATAGGAATTTTTTCACCGAATTTTCACCGACAGTCTTAGTTTTACTTATACGTTCAGCTGAAATTATATATATAAAAAAAAAAAAATGGTGGAATCCCCTATTACACGAAATCAATCAGAAAATTTAGTATTCATTAATCCCTAATTTTTCAGGGACGGCAAGAACTACATTAACCGTGGTTTTAAATGGGATGAAGGAGGGGCTGAAATTTAATATTGGACAAAAATTAGTTCCGTTGGACTCTGCAACCCTAGTAAATATTATATTATCATTTGCACAACCCTATGTATTTTTTAAAAACAACCGTAATAAATTTGGTTTTTTGGGTAATTAATGAATGCTAAATTTTCTGATAATTTCGTGTGATATTGTATTTTAACAAGTTTGAAATATAATTTGAATAGTATGTAGTTTATTTTTTTCATATCAGGCCAAAATCCATACCTTGTTTTAAATTGGCGCCCAACGTGGGGCATAAGTATTTATTTATTTTATAAAAAAAATCTTACTTGTATTCGTCGTCCCATGGTCATCTCCAAATAAAATTCCCTGTACCAAAGTTGGGACAAATCACAACAATTTTGTAGAGATTCTAAAATATAACACAATAAACATATTTACTAAAAAAAGTATTGGGCAGACATACCGCTGAAACTTAGTAAATAATTCCAATAGAAAGAAGTTTTGTGAAATTGATCAATTTGGGCCAAATATTGCCCATCTATATCTTTCCTCAAAGTTCTTTTACCCCCAGACTTATCCGCAATTAAAGATTCGAGCATAGTTCGTACCATATACAATTGAGTACTCGAAGGTCCCACATTTCTCCGAGGAACTTTAATTCCGAACCCATTATCCGGATCTTTCTTTCCTTTCAAAGCGGGATCGGCTAAGGGTTCCATACCTCGTTGCCAATCTGCGCAAGTTTCCCGAACTGACATAATAATACTCCGGATTAAATCTTTTTTGTTTTTGATGGCTTTGCGTAAAGGTTCTCGCAATATTAATTGCACAAAGTCTTGGAGTTCTGCGTAGATGTGTCTTCTGATGGCGTCGTTGAAGACTGTTTCCATTCTTGCCATGAGAACTTGAAGCCCTTTGATCATGGCTATGACTTCGATTAATGCGAATTTTTCTTCGTCGCTGTAGTTGTATCGAGTCGCCTTGAAAAAGAAATGATATAAATTTTTTGGATATGTTTGTAATTTTTGTTACCCTTTCGTATTCTTCTGCCTCCAAAGGACATTCTTTGTTTTGGTGATGGTCTGTAGGGTGTAAAAGTTTCCACGAATATAGTTCCGTTACTACGCTGGTCCATTCAGACAATAATTGTAAACCTCTCAACGCTAGATCAGCTGTTTCTTTATTTTCTGCGTCGCTGCCACTTTCTTTATACGTTGTTGTTACCTGAAAAGATTATTTTAAATTTCATTTGTGAGTTAATAATGCCATCTATGAATATGAACAGTAAAAACGGCAGAATGGCATTTGACAGTAGAAACAGTAAAGGGGGTATCAGACGTATACACGTATCTGCAACTGTTTTGCCAACAGTTGCTTCAAACTTGCAACCTACGTTATCAGACGTACGCAAAGTTGCAAGAAATATAGAATTGGTTGGTACACATGATATTTAATTCATGTTGTCATTTTTTAAAGTTTGAATCATTTATTTGTATTTAGACGAATAATATCAGAAATGAACAACAAATTATTAGCTGTTACAACGTTATTTAAAATATGGATGTCTCGTATTCCACAAAGCTTCTTTTCTTACGAGATCAATCAGAGTTTGAAAAAAATTCGTCTGATTTTATTTCAACTCCAGCTCCTCCAGCCATTTTTAAATATCTCGTATTGTTTACCAGCTGTTTGCAAACAAATGTCAAACAGTTTAGGGATTTTTACTCCCTAAGCTCCTTTACTACGCATGCGTATCTTGCTAGCTGCACATATGTGTGATGCCCTATCTCTCACTTAAGAGGAGTCTGCCACAAACATTATTGTCTATCCTTGTCAGTTAGTGTAAGAATTTCCCTTCCGCTAGTTCCCCTTTCTCGTTCTACACCAATAAAATCAAAGCAATCTGGCGCTTGCGCGGAGCTATTCTTACAGACAAGTGCAGCTATATACGTCAGCAGTCGTCCAATGTTAGTCTCACAAATCTCACTTTCACCAGCAGTATATTAGTTTTATAGGTATATTCGTGTGGCTAGTTTTCGAACAAGATGTAAAACTAGTTGCAGGAAAATTGTCGCACTATCACACGTCAAAAGTTGCACAAAACGCTTGAAGTTGCAGAAAATGTTTGACAGGTTGCAGATACGTGCGTACGTGTGATAAAATGGCGCTATTTGACGGCATAAAATTGCAATAATTTTGACAAAATGCTTTCTAAAACTGCCAAAACTCAAAAAGGTATACATCCAAAATAATGCATTATTCAAATCATTCAGTTATAATAAACAATAAAAGACATTTAAATACAAATACAGTAAAGCACTTGTCTTCAAAGTTTAATTTTTTTAAGACAGAGAGCAGCACACGTCTATTCCTCCCACATAATTCCTGAAATTGTTTTTCCAGTGCAGACGCCTTCTTTAAGGGGTTTGATTTTTGTATGCCCGCAAATGCTCATATAAATAACACATGGCAAAAAAATTGTATCGAAAGGCATGGATCGGATCAGGCCCGGATTACCCATAAGGCCAACCTAGTCCATGGCCTAGGGCGCAGGCACGGAGGGGACGCACATCGAGTAGTTGGATAAATGAGAAAACGGAAAGAGAGAAGTGCCTACAGTTATAACCGTGCCAAATCTCAAGAGCTGTTGCGCAGAAAGCAAAACTATCTTTCTCTCTCCCCTGTTGCCTGACCTTTCTCTAGCTGTCTCTCTTCTTGATCTGCGCATTTCATAGCTCATGACATTTGGCAGCACCTCTACTAGATGACGTAAACAGTCACATTTGCTTTAATTATACAAAATCAGTATAGTAGAGTGATTGGTAAATCCTGTTGAGCTATGACAGTCGAAGATTTTAAATAATTCTAATATTTATATACTGGGTGTCTACTTATAAATCTTAGCAAATACAATGGTAAAATTTTCATGACTGTAATACTGTAAAACTGTTCAGAATTAAAAACTGCATCTAATAAGTCCAAAATTATTGTTATAAAAAGATGGTAAATGTAGCTTTGATGACTGATAATAGTTGGTATATTGAAAACAAATTTCATAAAGCAATCTGTTAACCAACGAGTCTAACTTTGGAAAACAAGCCGCTTCGCGGTGAGTTTTGTAAAGGACGAGTGAGATCACAGTTCTTATGAAAGATGCTTTTATATAATTTTTTCTATTGGGGTAATTTTATAATTCTATTAGATTTTTAATAAATGCGACTTGTAAAATCAGTTACGTTGGTAGCACTTCCCTCTAACAAATTGAACTTCAGGGATGAAAATTCTCTGTTGACTGTCAGCAATTTGATGTTGATATGTCATTTATGTATCAGTTTTAAAAGCAGTAAGTCATACCACCTCTAGAAAACGAAAAGCTCCAAAAACAGTACGTTTATAGATGTTTTCAGTGCGTTTATAGACTCATAAAGGCACCGATATAGAACAAGAATTTAATGAAATCAAGCATTATTAAAATTCGGTATATATTGAGAGGGAGAGGAGGGTGCAGTCATGAATTTTGGCCTAGGGCGTAAAGAAATGCTAATCCGGGCCTGGATTGGATTCAGTGTGATCAAAAAATTAATAATGAGCATGCGCAGTAGATCAAATTGAAATGACAAGAGAACTAGTAACCCCATCTGTAAATATTATAAGCAAACGTCGGAATACGGTCCATATTTATATTTTACTTGAAATGACTTCCCTAAATTGTTTGTTACGTTCTGTATATGGAAATAATGTTTATTTACCTCGTTACTGTATCTGGCAAGTTCGCTAATATACTTGACGTGATCTTCTCGTATTTGTGGCAGATGTACCATAAGATCCGCTTGCGGAGAAATATTATTTGAGTTTGATAAAGGCCATTTACTTGGATCAAAATGTTTGCTGCGCTTTATGTAGTTAAATGGCGCTATTTGCATATCGCCAAATAATGGTACAACTTCCAAATTCTACAATAATATTAATCAATCTACTGTTAACAAAAAAAATAGTTTTACCTTGAATATTCGATCAATTCGGTCTAGTCGCAGCTTTTTCTTCTGATCTAATTTGTTAATGTTGCAAAGTTCACTATCCATTAAAAATAACCCAAAACCCATAACTTTTACCAACATATGTTTTTCGCTCGGTGTTAAATACATTTTGGAATCAAACATATGTACACAAATATTTACCACATCAGCAAGAAGATCTTCATAGCCAGGGATTTTTTCTAAGTTTTCTTTTACTGTATCGCGAATTTTATTTTGTGTAGCAAGAAACATGGACAAATTTTGTGATTCTTGTAAAGTTTGAGAGTCCGACATTACTTTTAAAAATTGCGCAGCTCTGAAAATATAAATATTAGCGTTTAATGATAATGAATCATATATTTACCTTCTATATGTTGAGTAATCATTTTTAACACTTGATTTCATGTTTTTGAGTTCGTCTAAAACAGCAAACATATTTATAAACTTTCCTAAAGTTAGTAAATAAGCTTCTGATACGAAATCTTTTCGCTTTTCATGATGGCATAAGCGTTTTACTTCGGCTGAAAATCTTTCAATTGCTTTTCTCTAAAATAAAAAAAAAAATGCTTGAAACACATGCATTGTTCAAACAAAAACCTAACTAGGAGTAGGCTATGAACAAAGAAACGTATGTCTCAATATAAAAGTATTTAATTAAATGTCAATTTAATACGTGATATGTCAAAAATGTTATCTAAAGAAATCTTGAATCTTTTTTTAGAAATGAAAATAAATTAGAAAACAGAGAATGGCAATATTCTGTTTCCTTTTTTATTATTTTCTTGACTTCTGAATGAACCTTTTCAATTTAATGGCTATCTCTTTTTATCGCTGCAAATAGTAAGAAAATGACGCGAACAACTGCCAGTCGGGCTGTTTTCAAACGAAACGTCAAAATTATTGCAGTCATTAAAATACCTGTATTCTCTGTGAAAATTTGCACCGTTAGACATTTTAACTTCAATAAAAGCTTTTGTAACTTATTTGGATAAGATTTTTTAAAGTTATCTGAGATATTCTCACATTTTGTCTAATTTTTTTCGAAGCAAACGCCATAGATCAGTTGTTCTTACTATGCGCAGATCCCCATTGCGCATATCTTCTATCTCTTTAAATTGAAAAGGTCCATTTAACGGCTATATCTTTTTATCGCAGCAAATAGTAAGAAAATGGCGCGAACAAGTGCCAGTCGGGCTGTCAAACAAAACGTCAAAATGATTGCAGTCATTAAAATACCTGTATTCTCAGTGAAAATTTGCACCGTTAGACATTTTAACTTCAATAAAAGCTTTTGTAAATTATTTCGATAAGATTTTTTAAAGTTATCTGAGGTATTCTCACATTTTACGTCTAAATTTTTTCGAAACAAACGCCATAATCTGTTGTTCTTACTATGCGCAGATCTCCATTGCGCATATCTTCTATCTCTTTAAATTGAAAAGATCCATTGGATAATGACCAGATATATGTTTTTCTGTTCATAGCCTACTCCGAGTTAGGATTTTTTTCTAAACACGTTGTATAATTTTTGATATATTACCTGGAAATACATAAAATTCAACAGTTTGTTTACTTCTGGAGCCAATACTTCCACTGTTTTCTCGTAAATTTCTACTCTGTTGGGTTGTTCATTAGATTTTGGTTGTGGAATGGCTCTAGAACAACAACGCCAGGTATATAACATGACAGCATGTTCCTGGCCTTCTTCAAGCAATTCATTCTACAAAAAACATGTAATCATCTTTGTACTTAAATTACGAATGTATTCTCTTACTAAGCTGGCGTGAACTGTAGCTTCTTCGATGTATTTAGCAATGCCAGTAACGAATCCATTCCTATCTTCGAAGTTTGTGTCAAAATTAGCAACATAAACAACAGAACATGGTTGAGCTTCAATACACGGTTGTTCATCGGGTAAAGTTAGCTCGTCTAACACGTCTACATTAGATAATGCATCTGTAAGAGATACTCTGTCGTTCATTGCCATTATTTGATTATAATCTGGAAAAAAGCAAATAACAGGATAAGAACAAACACATGAAACAACGGTATACGCAATATTTGTTGGTAGAATTTAAATCTTTAATGATAGTTTACTACTTACAGTTTAAATGAAGTTAAAATTCTTCATTTAGATGTGAAATTCTTGTTGTTTAATTGAATAATAACTAATTTTGATGACTAGTGACAGATGAGTAAAATCCGCACCCTATTAGTAATGTGTTGTTATCGAGTAGGCGGCGCTTTTCCGCACTCTAAATTCAGCGGGATCATTTAAATTGTGATTTAAACTAAGATTATAGTAAAGCGGAGCTATCAAACGTTATATTTTAGTTTATTATACAACATAAATGAAATGAAATGTACGAACCCAAACAACAAATTATAAAACCAAGCAAATGGTACGCACTGGATTTTTACGAAGTTGTTTTTCATTGTGCTAAAAGTAAAGAGTAAATCTAAACTAGAAGAAATACTTAAAATATCGGTCGAACTATTATCACCAGTCCTTTTGCCCACAGTTTTTATAGTTTTAAGTCTATACCGAATGTCTGTCTTAAAGGTATACATAGGAGTTTCACATGGGAAATCAGTTTTTTACAATTTCCTGCTCGCCTAATTATTTTAAACAAAAACGCGTCAAATAAAAGTTTCAGGGTATAAAATTCTGCATCTAAATCAATAAACAGAATTATCTTTACATGCTTTGTAACGACAGAAATTAAATAAGAAAATTTCAAAAATTACGTTGAAAATATCGACAGCCATGGAATTGAACAAAAAATAAATAAATGCTTGACGTTTTATCAAATTGTCAGAAACGTCAAATAAGTTAACTTACGTTGTGACAGATGAAACGTTAAGCATTTATTTATTTTTTGTTCAATTGGCTGTCGATATTTTCAATGTAATTGTCGACATTTTTATATTTAATGTCTGTCGTTACAAAGCATGTAAAGGTAATTATGTTTATTGATTTAGATGCAGAATTTTATGCCTTAAAACTTTTATTTGACGCGTTTTTACTTAAAATAATTAGGCGAGCAGAAAATGGCAAAAAACTGATTTCCCATGTTAATCTTCTATGTAGGTACACTTGTAAGACAAACACATGCAGCCGTATTCATAGTAATTCTGACGTGGTTTAAACCAGGTCTATCATAGGTCTAAGGTTTTTCCTTATTCATAGTAACGGTTGACTTAGACCTAGTTTAAACCTAGTCTAAAATTTAGACCGAGCGTACTCCTAGTTTAAATAAGGTCTAAGTCCTGTCATTGTAACGACTATATAGTGTGCTTTAAAAAAATTGCATTCGTAAGACAAAAATATTTATTAATTGTCAAATTGACAATTTTGATATTAAATGAATAAAATTGAGGATATTGAAGATATTTGTATTTAATTTTAGAAATGAATGAGAGACAGAGATTCAGATGAAGATAATTCTGAATATTTAGATAAAATTACAATAGGCTCGGAAACGAAAACACTTCAAACCTCACATGTAGATGTCAAATAGTTTTATATAAAAATTAATGTGTTAGACAAATTTCGAGTATAAATAAATAATTTGTTGTTAATTTCACACGTTTCCTGTAAATTGCAACCAGTTTCATAGCCAAATAAAAGTTTTGATATATCGTCAAAACCAGCACCGCCGTTAGCCTCGAACAATTTTATTCATATTTTAATTTATACATTTTTTTCTTCCCATTTTTCCTGTTGTATACTCGTACATATAAATACACGCTTCTATAAATCTATTGTTGTACTACATACTATTCTTATTTTAGATAATATTAAGTATTAATTTTTACACTGACATTTGTAAATATTCGAATATTTATGTCTGAAGCTTACTTCATATTCATTGCAGACCATGTCCAGATGGATACAAGAGCTAAACTCGGTCTACGTAGACTAGGTTTAAACTGGGTCAAAAATTACTATGAATAAGTCCAGGTGGTCTAAGTTAGACCTAGTTTAAACCTAGTCTACTTAGACCTAGTTTAAACCGGGTCTATCTCAGTTACTATGAATACGGCTGTGTAACTTTTATTTGAAGTATTTTTGCACAAAATAATTAGGTTTAGTTTGCGCAAAGAAAAACTGATTTTCCATGTTAAACGCCTATGTTCCACTTTTCGATTTACACCCTGTATTTTTACTGTAATATACACTTAAAAATTTTAATTCTCACCACCATCCCTCGCAGAAACTCTCAGTAGTCAACGCTCTCGTACATCGTGCCATCAAAATCTCTGAACCTGATTTCCTACAGCAGGAGCTTGATCACATCAGACATAGTTTAATCCAGAACAACTATGACGTAAAATTAATCAACAATGTAATTCATAGACAATTAAACCCTTTACCCAAAAAACCTGTGGATACCTAGTTCGAAACATTTGCATCTATCCCTTACATTAAAGGTTTCTCGGATAAAATAGGTAGAATTCTCAATAAAAACAATATTAAGGTCTTTTTTAAGAGATAAACGCGAACCCTTGTCGTCACCCGGTGTTTATAGTATTCCTTGTTCTTGCGGCACAGTATACATAGGTGAAACAGGAAGGAGTGTTCACACTAGATTGTCAGAACACAAACGCTGTCTGCGTAATGGTATGGTATTAACATCTGCGGTCGCAGAACACCAACACAACACAGGACATAACATCTTATTTGAAAATTCCCGCATTTTAGCTCCTGTCCCTGAGTTTTACAGACGTAAATACAGGGAAACTTTAGAAATATGGAAACATCCGAATAACATCAATCGAGATGATGGCTATTTCTTGAGCCACATGTGGAAACCGGTGATTCTCGGAACACGACACGCCCAATCTACCATTACGAACTCGATTCCCATTGGTCCTCATTAGCTCTGCTCATCTACCGTATCTTTAGATTAGTATATAACTGTCTTCTCGGCCTTCTTTCGTCACTTGGTTTATTTGGCCTCTAGCGTGGTTTACACGTCGGGTAACCTTATAAACTGAGTCTCCCTCCTTGTTGCTTAAACTCGGCCTCTAGCGTGGTTGACACGTCGGGTAACCGTGTTTAAGACAGTACTATCCCCCTTGCTCCTGAAGATGCCCCATATGACTGCGGGCGAAACGATGAGCTCTGACTCAAAATATGACACAGTCCATTCCCGGAAAACGAATATTTCTCATGACTCAGACTGTGGAAGCCTACGCAATTATTACACTTAAAAATATACAAACAAATCATCTAGTAAAAAACATTTATTTAATTTAAAATAATACAGTTTAAATATACTTTTATTCGCATTATCACTGTCAGTCATAAATGACAATCTTAAATTATATCTTTATTAACAATTTACTATTTAATGTCTATAACATTAAAGTAAAAATAGCATTTAATGATTAATAATGATGGAATACTTGATATATGAATAAGGACATATTTTTCACAGATAAGCATCATCACCATGTGCATATTTAAAATTAAAATCATTTACTAACATAATAGTCACAATTCTTTGTTAAACAATAAAATACTTTTTCAAAAGTTGATCTCTTTATTCATAGAATTGCACCCATGTTGTAGTCATGTAGTCCATATATACAATAAAATATTAAGTACCACGAGGAGGAGAGTCTGGAAAATTGATGTTATCGTTATCCGTTCCATTTGCTAAACCATTTACATTGGGATCGTCAGATTGCGTGTGGAAAAATCCAGCTGACTGCTGTTGTAGTTGTTGCCTATTTGCTTGGAAGTATTGTTGTTGTTCATAGCTTAGCTGTTGCTGGGTTACAGTTTGTGGTATGCCAAAGGAGTCAGGTGGAAAATTTGTTACGGGCACAGGGGGTTGGCGGGGAACAACACCCTGGGCAGGAATAGGTTGCACGGGTTGCTGTTGATTCGAGAAACCAGATGTCTGCCCTGGAAAATTATTCTGGTTGAACTGGGTGGGTCGTTGAGTTTGAGGTCTTACTTGTGGGTTCTTTTGCGTGTTTACATTCTGCTGTGTCTGTGTGGGCTGGAGGTTCGGGTTCTGCTGTGGTTGCAGGTTAGGGTTCTGCTGTGGTTGAAGGTTAGGGTTCTGCTGAGGGTTGGGCTTTCTAGGGGTCTGATTTGGTTGTTGGTTCGGTTGCACGTTAGCAACTTCAGGTTGCATGACACGACCTTCAAACAAAATAGTTCCTGTTGGAATGTGGCGAATGAAAAATAAAAATGGATGATCGGCCTTGAAACGCGGTTTTGTAGTCCCCATTAAGGGGATAACAACAGCTCCAGAAGCTGCAGAAGCAACTGTTCCTTCTTCATTTACTTCCATAAAAGTTTTATGTAAAAGATTGCTAACACGAGTGGCTATATTGACAGCTATGCCAGTAATTTGAGCTTTGGCACTTTGAAGACTGTTGATGTGAACTTTTGGAAGGTAGCTAATTAAATCTAGATTATAGTTGATTTTGAATCGGGGCAATGTGATGAACACTTCCGTTTCACTTAAATTTTTGACTATGCTGTCAATTGAATTGCGGATATCCCGTTGTAATTGTCTAATTCCGTGTCTGTTGTTCGGCAAAATGACTACCATAGAATATATTCCACCCTGTATACAAAAAATGTTATTGTTTGGAATTAGAAAAATGAGAATACCGAGTTTTTTTATCAGTGAACATGGGCGTATGTCATTACTATAGTTACATTGGGAACAATGTATGAGGCGCGGGCAGACACGTGACTTTGACAAGTGCTTGTAGGGCCTCTCAAGGGTGCCAAGTATACAGCTTGTATAACTTGCCTGTGTTGCCAAATCAATTTAAGCGTAAAATTAATAAATAAAATTGTAAAACTAGTTATTATTAATGAATATCATGTTGTTTTATTTTCCGACACATTAAACTTAATTTTTAAATTAATTTTTATAAAAATAGAGCATTCAACATGAACTGATGGTTTCCTTAAATTTAACGCGCCAAGAAATCTTTGTATCGTGGATGGCAGCACTAATCGCTCTATTTTTATATAAAATATTTAAAAAATTAAGTTTATGTGTTAGAAAATAAAAGCAATATGATATTCATTAATAATAAATAGTTTTACAATTTTATTTATTAATTTTACGCTTAAATTGATCTGGCAACACAGGTAAGTTACACAAGCTGTATACTTGGCACCCTTGAGGGGCCCTACAAGCACTTGTCAAAGTCACGTGTCTGCCCGCGTCTCATTATCGCGTTTTTTTTTTCAAACTGGATATATAGGGAGTTGTCAAAGTCATCAAACATAACATGTCTAATGTGCAGTGGCGTAACTAACGGGTCCGCAGGGCCCGCATTGCGGGCGGGCCCCCGGCTCTAAAGAGGTCCCAATTTACATTATTTATAATTTGTTACTACTGCGAAATTTTGAATTTAATCATTTTTTTGTAGCAACATACAAATTTATTTAGTCCTTTATTTTTTTAAATATGAATTTCCAAAAATAATATTGGCTAAGGGGCCCCTTATCTGCTATTTAAAATCAAGCTCTTTATTTTCCATCACATTTCGGCCGGTAGAATTTCGAGTTCTTGGCAAATATTTTCTTGCCACTTATCCAGAGTTTTCCTTTAAAATAACGCTATAAAAAGAAGTTTGGGGCTGTCAAATGAAGACACCTGGCGGCCAATGTGTATTACCAAAACGTGGGATTAAATAACGATAAGAGAATGATTTTCGCAAAATTGCTATTATTTAGACTGTATGATACTGATCCATCTTGCTAATACCATATTTTATCACATCCAAGTTATTTCATTTGGGATACCAAAAATGTATGAATCACACAACATACAATAACTTTAGTGGGATGTAAAAATGCATAATCTTAGATTTTCAGGCCTCCAATATTGGTTATTTTGCTTCTTAACATATCAGATGAATGTGAGCCTAGTCACAATTTCCACAAGTTCTTGTGGTATGTAGTTCTTCATGATAAACGCTACAATTAAAAACGGGCCCCAAAAACTTTTTGCGGGCGGGCCCCCGAACTCTTAGTTACGCCACTGCTAATGTGAGTCTAAGGCAAGATTCCGATATATTTGCTGCTACTTTTAATAAGCGACCCAGTCCAACAACTATTAGAAAAATATGTAATTATAGAACTACAAGTGCGTCAATGAACAGCATTAAAAGAAAATCAGAAAAAAGTAATTACTAATAAGAAATATTAAATTGACACATGACAGTTTGATGATTTTGATAACTCCCTATGTCCAGTTTAAAAAAAAAATAAACGCGAAAATATGTTGTTGTCAATCTTTTTAAATGTAATTATGCTAAAGACATACGCCCATGTTCACTGATAAAAAATTGCCGGTATAATACTTACAGTGTATGGTATTTCAACGACTTTGGCATTCAAGTGTGGTACTTCGTCATATTTAAAATTGTCTACTATGTCCATCATAGGAGTCATTTGGCAAGCATCATTTGAAAGATAAAAACAATTATTTTTTGTACCATATTCACTGAATTTCTTCTCCCATTTTCCTTTGAAATATAAAGCATTCGCCAGTAATATCTTTATATCTTTTGCGTTTCCTTCATCCACCAAATTTGGTATAGTATTTTGTGTCGCCTGTCGTACCCATTCATTTATTCTTCTCGCGCTACTTGAAGGATTATTCGTATCCAATCTTTCAATATCAGCATAATAATAGTGCTGTATTTTATTTCGGTACATGTCAACAATTCGGTAGTCGTGTGTTACAAAAATTCTGTTCGCCATTTTCAAATCGACGTATCCTTGGGATTCCTAAATGAAACTATGTTAGTAAACATTATTACAATGAAAGTATTTCATGTTTTACCTGGAAATCATGTAGCAATTTGCGGAATTGTTCTCGCACTCCTTGATTGTTTGGAAGGCGAAGGGCATTTCTGATTTCTTCGGCAGTTTCTCCTTCTGATCCTTCAAGTACCATGGCCAGAACACTTTTTATACTTAATGGGGATATTAAAATGTTTCCTTCTGGTTGATGATCTGCGATTGCCTGTACAATTTTTTTTATATTTAATTTGTTTCGCTGTATAGTTTTCGCATTAGTTTATAATGCAAATATTTAATTTAAAAGCGATCTAAGTACAGTTTGTTCATAGATATAAGAAAATCTACCTGTGTCACTAATGACAGTGGCAACCCGCCCCACAGCGTGCGGTCCAAGCACCGATTGAAGGGGCCGGATTACAGGAAAAATGAACTTTACTGTTATTTACTGGAAGTGGTGAAAACGAAACCTACTTGTAAAAGATACGTTTGTGATGAACTAGCTGCAACTTATGGACATACTGTATTGCGTTTACCCCCATATGATTGTATCTTTAATCCTATTGAACTAATTTGGGGGCACATAAAAGCAAATATTAGAAGAAACAATGTGTCACCATCAAATTGCCCCAGTGTTATATCCTTGATTAAACGAGAAATAGAAAACATAAGTGAAGAAAGATGGACGAAATGTATTCGACATGTTATTGATATTGAAGATCAATATATTAATATAAATAATATTAATGACGAGTTCATTATTAATCTTAATGAATGTGGTAGTAGTTCTGAAAGTGAGTTAGATTTTTGTAATGACAGTGACATATAGGATCATAGTAGATTGATAATTCTAAAATTGTGTTATTTTTATGTTGATTTTTAACATTCTTTATAAAATATTATGTATATGAAAGTGACATACATGTAATAGCAAATAAATAATTCTTAGATTGTTATTTTTCTATGGACTTTTAACTTTGTTAATAAAAAAAATTGTGTATTATTATATGTTGTGTTTTATTCTATGAAAATCAACAAATTACCTAGGGAAAATAAATTTTCAATTATTCTGGCAATTTTGACATTTTTGCAACCATAAATTTTCTTTAATCCACTTAGGGTTTACTCACTCCAGGGGTCTAATGGGAATAGTTTTCTTATATCTATGAACAAACTATACCAATAAAATGTTGGTATACGAGGCTAAGCCCATAATATTTCGGCCGGTCTAGATTTTCAACAAATAGGGGATTCCACCATTTTTTTAATATAATTTCATCTGAACATATAAGTAAAACTAAGACTGTCAGTGAAAATCCGGTGAAAAAATTCCTATTAATAAGCGAGTTATAATCCCCCGAAATTTGAAAATATAGATGTGACGTCACGAATATAAGTTTTTATATCAAACTGTTTTCTTCATGGACTTAAATGTTCTTGAAATATATGCTGTTTCTAAATTATATTTATAAATAATAAATGAATATTATTATACTGTACAAGTCTACATGATTTATAATTGGAAGTGTATAAATTATTAAGTTTAATGCAAAACATTTACATTCAAATAAAAACTGTTTGAGAATGAGGCTCGGGCAGACACGTGACTTTGACAAGTGCTTGTAGGGCCCTACAAGGGTGCCAAGTATGCAGTTCGTGTACCTTGCCTGTGTTGCCAAATTAATTTAAGGGTAAAATTAATAAATAACATTGGAAAACTAGTTATTATTAATGAATATCATATTGTTTTATTTTCTGACGCATAAACTTATTTTTTCAAATATTTTTTTTATAAAAATAGAGTGATTAGTGCTGTCATCTATGATAGAAAGATTTCTTGGCGCGCTAAATTTGAGGAAATCATCAGTTTATCTTGAACGCTCTATTTTTATAAAAATTAATTAAAAAATTAAGTTTAATGTGTCAGAAGTAAAACAACAATAATGACTAGTTTTACAATTTTATTTATTAATTTTACCCTTAAATTGATTTGGCAACACAGGCAAGGTACACGAACTGCATACTTGGCACCCTTGTAGGGCCCTACAAGCACTTGTCAAAGTCACGTGTCTGCCCGCGCCTCATTGCACTACTGGACTGATAGCCACGCCTCCGCTATTTGAATTTATATACTTCCATATATATATATATATATATATATATATATATATATATATATATATATATATATATATATATATATATATATATGGATTTCATATGAGTGACGAGCTGCTATAACAAAAATCCCCTTATTTCCGAAGTATTTCAATTATGTCGTTTTATTTCTTTATTAATATTTATTATTAAGCATATACTTTCAATATTTTTTCCTAATTTCTCTTAAATCAATTGCGCTGTAATCCCCTATTGTTATAAACAAAATATAAATAAATTGAAAAAAAATAACGTTGAAAATATTCATAAAGCCTATGGTTACAACATATTAAAATTTAAAAATTTTCCATTCATACATATTGACATTAGACATCAATGAAGTCGAGCATTTCTTCAAACGCGCTAAAAATGGGTGTCATTTTTTATATACCGGCTGTTCACTTTTTTATAGGACATTTCCCATGTCCTACAATGTTAAAATTTTCATTATGCGATAGTTCGTTGTTCCCTATGAATATTAGAACAAAAGTGTAAATACAAAAAATGTTCAGAATTAAAAACTGCATCGAACAAGCTTCAATTTATTGATATAATTCGTTCCTGTCATGAGATAAACGTAAAATAAAATTTATAATTTTTAGCTATTTACAGTGTGCCATGGAAAACAAAACATACAATTCAAACAGTCGTAATTAATTAAATCATGGTAATAACTTAATGACAATGACAAATGTTTTGTTTTCCATGGCACACTGTAAATAGCTACAAATTATAAATTTTATTTTACGTTTTTCTCATGACAGGAACGAATTATATCAATAAATTGAAGCTTGTTCGATGCAGTTTTTAATTCTGAACATTTTTTGTATTTACACTTTTATTCTAAAATTCATAGGGAACGAACTATCGCATAATGAAAATTTTAACATTGTATTTCCTATGTCCTATAAAAAAGTGAACATCCGGTATATTGTCGTTATTTTTATATTAATAAATTTAAAAATATGAAAATTTGTGTAATTACATAGAAATATATAGTTCATAATTGAAAGATTGTTTCATCATTTTTGAATTTTTTTTAAGCAAGTTATTGAGTTTCAAACTCAACCGTCTATAATTCTGAAATGGATAGTAGGCTTTGCATCCTGCAAATTTTTCTGTGATTATTGTCCCAAGCAAGGTAGGTTTCATCTACGAACTGCATTTTTACGAAGTTGCTTTTCATTGGGTCAGAACGAAAGGGTCTCGGTATACGCTAAGTATTTTTTTTAGAAATTTGTAGAAATTTCTAACCATTTTTATAGGTTTTATGATTTGTTGAAATTGTAAACCGGTCGAACTATTCTGAATTTGGGCTCATACAAAAAGTAGTATTTTGAAAATAATTATAAAACATAAAAATTGTTTAATAGTTTTCCAGGAACAGTTTTCTGTGTGTTTAAATAATTAAAAATAAATAAAATATTTTGTAATGCTTGTCAAATAAATATTAGATTTTAAAATTTCAAGGAAATGGAAAAACGTTTCCTTGAGATGTTTAAACAAATTAAAAACGTATACTTTGTCTAGCTAACGGTTTTTCCAACATGACTAAGTTGTATTTATAATTTTTATAACTGATTCATAAAACTGACTGCACAATTAAATTAAAATAGACGATTGCATTAACATTTTGCATTTTTAGTATATATGTATAAAGAATCTTTTATACACAATGAAATAAAAAGAAAATAACAACTTAATTTGCAATGTAAAATTATTAATTATATACCGGTTTTACCTGAATAATTTTCTCAGTCCCGAAATAGAAAATAAGTTAAGGAACCATGGATTAATTTAACAATTTATAAAAAAAAAATTGGCAGTTTTTATTCAATGACAAGTAAAATATGAATGGGAAATTTTAATTTATGTTTTAAATGTTTATCTCACAAGGAAAGCTATTATTATAAGGAAAAAAAAATAATTGAGTTTATAGTAAATAAAATAAATAATATTCACATACCTTGAACAGGTCTATATCAAAATAAAAAAATCTTTCTTGTCGCAAATCATCTGGTTCTGGCTCTTGGAAATTATTGAATCCATTTTGATTTTGAAAATTTTGGACTGAAAATTGAGGTTCCGAGGAGGCCACAACTGTAAAATTATTAAGTATGTATTTACTTTATCATTATAAAAACTATGGTTTCTGTTTATGTTAATGGCAAATCATTCTTTCAATTAAAGTTAATTTTGTACGTCATAAAACATAAAAAATTGTAAAATCTTTATGCAAGTTTCATTTACATACAGGTGTAGGATTAATCTTTAATGATTTTTTTATATTGTATTTGTCATTAATAATAACAATAGTTTAAATGATGAAGTTTCTTCATAATTAATATTGATAAGAAATTAAAGGATTCAACAGTATTTTGAAAACAATATCACTTAAATTGCTGTTAGAACAATTTGGTTAATTGTTCTAAAAAAAGAACAAATAAATTATTAATATACAAATTAGATTTCATTGTTTTTCTTGTAAAATAAGTATTTACGTTAGTTTGTAATTTTAGAGTAATTTAGTGAAATGTTCTAATTAAAATAATGGACAATTAGATGTAAAGTAAAGTGAAGATTCTTCATAATTAAATTTTGATAAGAAATTAAAGGATTCAACAGTATTTTGAAAACAACATCACTTAAATTGCTTTTAGAACAATTTGGTTAATTGTTCTAAAAAAAGAACAAATAAACCATTAATATACAAATTAGATTCCATTGTTTTTCTTGTAAAATAAGTGTTAGAGTAATTTAGTGAATTGTTCTAATTAAAATAATGGACAATTAGATGTAAAGAAAAGTGAAGTTTCTTCATAATTAAATTTTGATAAGAAATTAAAGGATTCAACAGTATTTTGAAAACAATATCACTTAAATTGCTTTTAGAACAATTTGGTTAATTGTTCTAAAAAAGAACAAATAAATCATTAATATACAAACTAGATTTCATTGTTTTTCTTGTAAAATAAATGTTTACCTTAGTTTGTAATTTTAGAGTAATTTAGTGAATTGTTCTAATTAAAATAATGGACAATTAGATGTAAAGAAAAGGAGGAAATTAACATAATATTGAAAACGCGCGTTGATTGGGTATTTCCAAATGGATTAACTTAACGAAAACAAGAAATTAATAACCGGTCTTTCGATGAACAGCGTGATTAGTGTTAGTGAAGTTGTTTACTAAAAACTATTCACTATCTTGACCTTGGATGTACAAAAATCAAAAATGCACAAAATATCGAAATTACCTGCAAGAATAAATAATAGAAACGTTTCACTACACCGCATTGTTCACAAGTATAAATAACGACGGAGACGAGCGACTATAAAATAATATTCACAACAAACACTAACGCGAACTTTTGCGAAAGTATTGTAACATTTACTTAAGTACCGACTAGTCGACTAACAGACTACTAACTACTGAGGCGTCTAGTTTGAAATCACATTGGTATATGAAAGATCACTGTGTGTACCCGTTGAGCAAACACTGCGGTTTTGTGACGACACAAACACAAATACACAAACACGAATACAAATGAAGAATCGGTCTTCACCAAGACACGTCACGGTTCCTTAGAATCTCCCAAGAGCTCGAGGCATCCACACGCTTATCACGTCCGGATCAAACTGACGCAAAACCTGGTCTTTCTTTTTATTTACGCGACAAGCATCAATGGCAAAACTGTTCATTAATAGGTGTATTTGTTTGTAACAGAACGTATTCTGGTTTTTAAATTATTCATTATGTGACAATCTAACAAATTAGGGATTTTTTAATTTGGAAAAACTTGTCATTTGTGTTATTAGAAAGTATATCATTTCCTGAGAAACAAAACAAGAGCGGTTGAAGTGATCTATTCGATTCTGAAAAGATGGTTGCTTGGGAGAGATTTTATAGCGACGCCGCTGAGCTGGGAACAAGAAATCTGGAAGGTGGACAGGTTCTTTACAGAGCGCAATGAGAAACACTAGCATATCCGCGCGCACATATACCGAAACCTTGGGATTACCGAAATCCACTATTCTCTCCAAATATTACGTCAGCATTAATTTAACAATGTTTTTTATCTTTATATGTTCATCTTAATGTTTGAGAAAATTTGGGTAATTTATCTGAGCAAATGAGGATGAGCTGTATATATAGAAATGTGGTAAAACGAGTCCCCAACTTTTCGAGTACGCTGACCGTAAATTCGGCCGTAAACATTAGCAGGATGACGTAGCACCAAGCTGGTATTTCCAAATTTTAATATGTTGATAAAATTCCACTAGCAGTGGAAGTAACAGACCAAATCACCGGACCATTCAACACAACAATACTTTAGAGACAATATTTCGTGATAAAATTGTTGACATTGCGTACGATTGATTCATGGTCATGAATGAGACAATGAATACGTTACTACAGGCGAACGAGAATGCGTTCGATGACACGCAAGGACATTCAACTGGAACTGGAACATTTGATGTCACCGGAAAATAAATTTCAACACAAAAACAAAATCTGCAATGGTGTCAACAAATAAAACACGACGAAATTTTTAGTGTTATCGGGTTTGTTGAGGTTTTTATGTGACGCCACTGGCAAAAAACAAGACCGCGTTGATAATTTCTTGTTTCTTGCGTGACTGGGAACCGCAGTCCGCAGATAAAATAATAATAACCAATGAGAGTTGGAAATCCCAGACACATCCAAACATAATCCATAAATATTCAAATCATTGTAAAAAAAGCCTGCACCCTACACATTCCTTGACCTTTATTACACACAGGTTAATTACAAAAATCAATTCATCTACCAACACCTTTATTGGAAGTCGTTTTACAAAAGCAAGCATTACAGGATCAAATACAAATTTTGTACAGCGCAACCCATTTGTAATAAATTAGTAGGGGGTTACCTAAACCTGCCTCATCGCACACTGGACTTTTGCACTGTACCTGGGGCTGACGTACTGGTACTAGTTGGGGTGGCATTCTCTCCTTGGGCTTCTCCGAACCTACTCGGTAAGTTTAGTTCCTCTTTAAAAGGGGGTTGCATGCTTTGAACAGGGTTCTCTACTTTTCCCGCGAAAAGAACATTTCCTGTATATTCATCTTCGATGTAGAATACAAATGGATGTGAAGCGTTAAATTTTTGGCTACCACCAACTCTTGTGCCTAATATTACACCTTAAAAAAACACAAATCAGTTGATTATTAATTGTTTTTTATGTAATATTTACTTGAGGCAGCAAAAGCTGTACTTCCTTCTTCATTTACTTCAATGCCAGATTTTTGTAAGATATTGGACACTTTTAATTTTTTCACTACACCATTTCCGCGGGCTATACCCGCTAAACTGGCTGTATTTTGGAATATATGGTTCAGTCCAAGCTAAAATTATTTAAAATTACTTTAAAATATTTCAATTTTAATTCCAATAATTACTGATTGTAAAATTCGTCCTAATTTGGCATTAAAGTCAAACGTAAATTTAGGTAGAAATACACTGACATACTCCTCGTCTTGCATGAGGTACATTTGACGTCTAAGGACTTCTGGAGTTAATTGTCTAATAAGATTATTCAATCCACCTTTGGAATTTGGTAATAAGATAAACATAGCAATTTTACCTCCCTGAAAAAAAAAGTAATTGGTATACCACAAATATGACAACACTAGTTATATAAGAATTTTTTCCCAGAATAAAAAATTTGTATAGTAATTACCTGGAAAGGTAAACGTAAAATTTTTGCGTCAAGTTCGATAGAATCAGTAAAATAAAACGGATATTCTATATGCATGTAAGGGACGTTTAAGGCCCTGGTAGGACTAGTGTAGAAAACACCATCATATGTGTCTTCCCGTGGGAAAGGAGTCTTCCAAAGCCCTTTGAAGAAAAGCGCATTTGTAATTAACATCGTAGCGCCTTCTAGATCTCCTTCAGACACTAAATCTTTGATGTACCCATGCGTTATATTACTGACCCAATAATTAATATCATCTTTTGTGTATGAGGCGTTGTTAAAATCTACTGGCTTAACATCTGTGTCATAAAATGACGTCAAAGCAGCTTCGAACCGTTGTTGTGTCTGTATGGAATTGTCTATAAATATTCTAGAACCCATGTCTAAAGTTTGCCCAGGACTAGACATCTTCAAAGAATCTATAATCCGTTTAAATTTCTTTTTGGTGTCTTGCTTATTTGTAGGAAAATTGACTATTTGTTCTAGTTCTTTTTCAGTAGATCCAGAAGCGCCTTCGTACAGCATCGCAAGTACAAGCTTCACACTTATTGGGGATATTATAACATTGCCAAAATCCGGGTCTTTCAATTCCTAACAACAATGCAATATAAGAAACATATTAATTTTTTGTTTAACTTTAATTTACTCTTAGTAAGTTCCACTCGAACGCATCGTATCTTTGTCCTTCATATGATGCTAGAAATTCATCAAGTTTTTCTTCATCCGTAAGAGTTTGGGCTCTTGAAAATGGAATTAGGAATAAACATAGTAAAATCCCTACAAAATAAATAATATAAACAAGTGAACAAGATAAGAATATGAGTTATTTTCTATCATTGACCTTACGAACTTTATATTTTTGAAGTTTATTACTTTTTTTTTGGATTAAGTCACAGATATTTTTTACATCCAGAGTCGTTTTATTGTAAAAAATAAATCGTGATTTAAAACTATATAAACATGACAAAGTTGTGTTCGTATGTATATTCCCACATAATAAATTTCTAAGAATTAATTAATAGCAAAAAAATTGTAAGTACATCAAGAAACAAAAATCTACTTACCTATTGAGTGTAAACATATAAATTTGCGTGCTTCCATGAGTGTGTATGTGGTGTACCAGCGCGCACTGTTTTTGTGTTATAGTTTGGTGCGATTTTGAGTGGCCACTGGCTCAGACGCTGTAGATTCTACAGTGTAGAATGATCGAAAATGAAGCCGATAAGCCAGAGTTTGTGTCTAGTCCGTCCAATGATCGTGCACGACGAATACTGGTTTGCCCCACGCCGAAGGCGTCAAATTAAATCCTTTCCTTAACAGATTTTGTGCTTATAATAGAGGGGAATTTCAAGATTGATTATAAAATTAACAGTTGTTAATACTCGAAACCTACACGACAAAATTTTAAAATAAGAAAATTTAGAGATGTTACATCGGCAATTTTTTTTTGATATGTCAAAGTCAAATGTTATAAATAAATAAATTTCAAGGTTTACATCTTCACGATTTATCATACATTTATTGTTTTTGATTTTTATTATTGATAATATATTCAAATATTCATTGGATGTTAAATAAATGTAAACAAATAAGGAAAATCCAAATAATTTATTACAAAAATATAAACTTCCCAGTTTATTCAAAATAATTTGAAGAAATCTAAGTTAGACTACACTAATGCAACTATGTAAAGTAATTGCCTAGACATTTGGCGTATATTCATAAATATAATTCATTCGTTCCAGCATTGGTCTCCCAAACAAAAAACAAATTCGTAAGTATTTTTTTATTTATTTTAAACAGCATTCCTTAAATTCAACGGTATTCAAAAAGTTCATCACCCTCCCATACATGTTTTGCATTAAAAATTTGCATGTTGACAACACAGTTCTGTATATTAAATAGACACATTTTAATATCATACAAATACAATATTAGTAATAACAGTTATATGATTTACATTTTACATAGCTTCACACTGGAATTAAAACAAATCATAAATTTTATGATTTTAGTGGTTTGGCAGTTATTTCTTGTGTATTGGTAGGTCTTTGTGTTTCTAGTTTTGGAGAATCTGAAGGATTTTCTACTTTTCCTACGAAAAGAACATTGCCAGTGTGTTCATCTTCTAAGTAGAACAAAAATGGTTTGTTTGCGTCGAACATTCTACTAGAAAATCTGTTTCCTATGTCTACTTCAGTTGCGGCCCAAGCGGTACTTCCTTCTTCATTAACTTCTATTCCTGCTTTTTGAATGAAATTTGATACTTTGACATGAGTAGCGTTTTTATTTCCGGCTCGAATAGCTGGAAGACTAGCTATATCTTCAAAAATTTCTTCTAAACCAAGCTAAAAAAGATGTTATTAGTTTTATTTTTATTTATAATCGACAAAACTTACATCTTCTAGTGTAGATTTAAGTTCGGTTTTGTGTTCGAACGAAAATTTGGGTAATCGCACAAAAACTGATTTTACTTCGAGGGACCAACGAAGTTCGTTCATAATAGATGGCTTCAAGTTTCTGACAACTCTTTTTAAACCACCAATTTTATGAGGAAGAATTATGAACATAGAAATATTTCCCTACAAAGACAAGTATGTTAATTAAGTTTTTATAAATTATGCATATTTATAAATACTTTAAAAGGTAGTCGTAAAACTTTAGAATCCAAGCTGTCGAAATCTGAATAAAAATAGTTGTTTTCTGAAACCATATATTGTACACTTTCAATCTGGTCTTTGGAAACATGAAATTGGTTTGATACTGTCCTAGATTTTTCGAAAGGAATTCTCCACAATCCTTTGAAATATAACGCGTTTGCCAAAATCATTAAATTATCCCTTAAACCATCTTCGCTAACCAATTCCTTAACATGTCCATGCGTAATATTATCAGCCCAATGATTAATTTGATATTTCGTCTCTTCGACATTGCGAAAATCAACTGGAGTTACCGAAGAATCATAATAATTCTTCAATATCTTCTCATAATAAGGATGGGCCCTCAAAGATTTATCCAAAAATATCCTGGATCCAATATCCAAAGAGTGTTCAGTTGATGTCGAATTTAATGAAGCAATGACCTGTTGAAATCTATCTCTTGTAGCGTGTCTGCTTACTGGAAGACTTAACACTTCTTGAAGAAGGCTTTCAGTAGATCCAGTAGATGCTTCGTACAACATAGCAAGAACTAGTTTTATGCTAAGTGGGGAAATGATGACATTGCCATGAGAAGATGATTCTAAAGATCGTATGAGGTTCCAATCGAAAGCGTCGTATCTTTCACCGATATATGGGGCGTAGTCATCTTGTCCTTTTGAAAGACTAATTAATAGAAGAAGTCCTGAAAATATTAATCGAAGTTTATACAACTTATTTAAAGAGAAAATGTTAGTAAGTTTCGATTAGAACTCTATTATGAAGCATGAAGGTATATTGTTTATAATTGATCGTTCGTTACTATTATAGGCGTGAAGTAGTGAAATATATAAAAAAAACTATTAAATCTATTGTCACATCATGCTATTTAAGATAAAAATAAAACATACGTCACAGATTTCTCAATAAAATATAATTACAAAATAATAACCGTATAGTATCAATTCGGAATTTTTATTTTTTAAAATTTTCTTTCCTTCTATTATGTCCTTACTTTGTAAAAGCTCACAACCAATTTTTTTTTTGGGAAAGCTTTGAAAATAATTTCAAATAATTCTAGCGTGCCCCTCGCTATTTTATGAATTTGGGATTATTAAAAGTTATTATTATTAAATGGGGTCTCGTGGCCGTGTGCCTGAGTATCTGGTCGCGAATCTGGGGAACCGGGTTCGATCCCGACCGACGCCAAATATTTCCAATTTTAAATGGCACAAAAATTGACCCCTGAGGTGCACTCTCCACGCCAACAATGAGTGCCCGTGCGGTGACGCCTGGTAAGCGCCCGCGCGGTGCAAATATTTCATCATTACTGATATCTGTGTACAAAGCAGATTGGCACACCCAGCAATGGGTAATAAGTCGTGATGATAACCCAATATTAAATGGAGGAATACTTGAATAACATATAATATAATTTTGTTAAATAAATAACATTTAATAAAATGGAGTCTCGTAGCCGCGTGCCTGAGTATCTGGTCGCGAATCTGGGGAACCGGGTTCGATCCCGACCGACGCCAAATATTTCCAATTTTAAATGGCACAAAAATTGACCCCTGTAGTGCACTCCACGCCAGCAATGAGTGCCCGTGAGGTGACGCCTGGCAAACGCCCGCACGGTACAAATATGTCATCATCATTACCGATATCTGCGTATAAAGCAGATTGGCACACCCAGCAATGGGTAATAAGCCGTGATGATATATTTATTTTAAAAGTTAAAAATTTGTTAAATATTCGTTATATCCGCTAACACGTTGGAAAAGTTGTCGCAAGAAACGAGTTTAAATGTAGGTGTTATTGGGTACATATTGACGTAAAGAATTTTGATAGTTTTGTTATTGAGTTTTACGGAAAAACAAGAAAATATTAGTAGTAAATAATACCTTTGAATAATAATATGACTAGTGCAAAAAACCTTCAACTTATAATCGATTTTAAATAACTCTAATACAAAAATATTACAGTTACTTAAATAATATGAATATAACTTACCAACTACGTACGAAACAATTTTAAGATTCATGTCACCTCACACTGCTGAATGCAAACAAAAAATATATGTCCAATTTTCCTGTTTATAGCTTTGGACCTTCTCTGACACCGGTCCAGTACGTGTAATCAGCAACCGAAGTTTGTTTGTTGACGACTGGGGACTAGCTGACCGCTGTAGGGTGAAGACAAAGACAAGACAAGAAGCAAGACAGCAAGCAACTCACGACTGATGACGATAGAGACTGGTTTGCCCCACGCCATCGGCATTGGAAGATATTCCTGCCGCTGCTGTTGCCATTTGACCCTGAACGTTGGCCAAATTGGAGATTTGGACGATGAAGGATGAAGAGTGGATTTTGGCGGTCGGTATACCACAACAGGAAAGGAGAAAATAGAACGCGAAACCAATACCGCAAAAGATATTTTTCTCTTTTCAAGATCATACGATTACATCTTACATTAGTCTAATAAATACCGGGAGATTTTTTTATCAGTGACCATAGGCGTATGTCTTTACCATAGTTACATTTAAAATTATTGACAGCAATTTATTATGGCGTTTTTTAAAACTGGACATAGGGAGTTGTCAAAGTCATCAAACTGTCATTAATTTCAAGAATGGGTATTGTCATTTTGGAAATATTTGGCGTCGGTTGGGATCGAACCCGGTTCCCCAGATTCGCGACCAGACACTCAGACACGCGGCCACGAGACCCCATAAAATATATATATATATATATATATATATATATATATATATATATATATATATATATATATATATATATATATATATAATCTATGTGTAGTGTAATCATCACTGTCGATTAGTTAAAGAGATAAATTTTAGTGGGTATATCAGTGGGATGTTTTCTGGGCTTAAATTTGTTTTAGTAGATTCTTTTAAAATCTGTCAATCTTTCGTGTATTTGGATTGTACACTTCATGAGGACACTGAAGTTGAAATACAAATAATTTTACAATGTATAAAATAATTTGATTTAAAGGAACTTACGTTTTGTTGAAAGTCATTGATTTACTTAAAAATAAAGTAAATCAATGACTTTCAAATAACTTCAACAAAACGTAAGTTCCTTTAAATCAAATTATTTTATACATTGTAAAATTATTTGTATTTCAACTTCAGTGTCCTGATGAAGTGTACAATCCAAATACACGAAAGCTTGACAGATTTTAAAAGAATCTACTAAAACAAATTTAAGCCCAGAAAACATCCCACTGATATACCCACTAAAATTTATTTATCTATATATATATATATATATATATATATATATATATATATATATATATATATATATATATTTATTTCCAATTTGAAATAGCACAAAATTGACCCCTGTGGTGCACTCTCCACGCCAGCAATGAGTGCCCGTGAGGTGACGCCTGGTAAACGCCCGCATGGTACAAATATAGCACCATCATTACCGATATCTGCGAACAAAGCAGATTGGCACACCCAGCAATGGGTAATATGCCGTGATGATATATTTATATTTATTTATTTTATTCGTATTGTCATTTTCATTAAACTGTATAATTTAATGTTTCTTATTAATTATATCTTATTTGTTCTGATTTACTTTTAATGCTGTCCATTGACGTATTCTGTTGTAGTTCTATAATAATATAAATTTTTCTAATAGTTGCCAAATTGTGGACTCATATTGGACTTATACATTTACACATGTGTCATTGTTTCGATGCACATTTTTCGTATTAACTGACACTAAGTTTTAATAAAGTTATTAATTTTTTAAATATTCTAGTTTTTAATACCCTTAACACCTACTCCATTCCAAATGGGGTATGTAACCATATTCGAATTTCAATACATATGTCATAAAATATAAAAACTAACCACTGTAGCTTCTCACTATAACAATAAAAACTAAATATTAATTTGTAATAATTTTGTTATTTACAATTTAATGTTTTGAAGAAGTATGTTAGAACCGTGGACGATGACAGATAGACTGCGGGAAGGAAAGAGACAGTTATAAATCAGCCTATCAGCGTCGCGTTTATGTTGTGGTAGGTGTGGCATCTGGTTATAACTATCTCTTTCCCTCCCAGTCTAACCGTCTTTTTTCACGCTTCTACCATTGTCACGTCACAAATCCCTTCCCCAAATTTTTAATAAGTATTTTCTCGTAAAGTACGAATAATTAATCGATGTAAAAATACGGGTATTTTATTTTTTAGTCTAGTATAGTATCATATTACGTAAAAATAAAAATTTGGTCACATACCCCATTCTTACTATTTTCAAGCCCTCAGCTATCGCCTTTTTGAAATACGGAATCTATTTCACATTTCAAGTATATGAAACAACAAAAATAAACCAAATATTTTATTTAAAAAAAATATACTTGACAACCAGAACCACAAACGCGTTTCATTCTTATTGGAGCTCATCAGTGTGGTGCACTGAGGCCTCTTTTTAAAATATTATATTAGAACAGTTTCACCAAATATCGTAATAATGTACTTTATTGTACATTTATTATTAATCAAATATTTGTTTCAATTTATGATGTCACGCCAGATAGAAACCACGTGCGTTTGTATGAAGTGAAAAATATGTTTGAATACTGTCAAACAAGTGTGGGATAAAATAAAACAACTTTGGAAGAATTTGCAAAATATTTGAAAATCTGTTCCCAGTAATGTTTTATAAAAACTAGTACCAAATATTACAAAAAAATATGTCATTAGAGAAATTTGTATACTTAAAACAAAATGTAAAAATACGTCTACAAACTAACTGTAAAATTCAGTTGACAAAGATATGGCACCCGTATATTGTACCAATATCAATGTTAACCTGTTTTCGGAGAAAATTTGTTAATTTACTTTTTATCTAATATCTAAAACATAATGGAAGTGTTATTTTAAACATATTAATCCGTCCATGACATATTGAACAAAATCATAACCAGTTTTAGAATTGTTGCTATTGTCATACTTCTTGTCATCCCATTAAAATTGAGATAAAAATTTTAGAGAAAGTGGGTAATTCCTAATATTCATAAATTTAACAGTTTATTAATGGGTATTCCAAATGATGAAAACATTTTTTAAATTAAACATTGTCTTAAGAAAGGAAGTATTTTTATCACTGCTGATATGACTAAATATATGGAAGTTTTTGATAGACCGCAGATTTTTATGATATTCGATTATGAGTCGTGGATAATTCACAATATAAATGATGAAATATTAGTTATAGAATTAACCGCAAAAATTGCAATTAATAAATAGAAATTTACTCATATTTGTAATCAGAAAATTTCTGATATGCACCTATATAGGTGGAAAATCCAATTGCTTTGTGTTTACCGTATGAAATTTTTAATTAGTGTGCAATGGATCTTGCAGAAATTTCGAACAGAGACATACAATACTTAAAATGAAAATTCGATACACGAGAAGCTATAATAATAAGCAAAATTTAACATAAAAGTTATTGAATATTGCATTTTTTCCCCTATAAATAATTATAGGTATTACAAGCATACATACCTACATATAAGCGCCTATACGAATATTTATATGTACTGCACAACATGTATGCTATGAAAGTAGCAAAATATAGAATATTTCTTAATTAATGCTGTAGTTTTAAAACGGTACTTTGGCTGCCATCTATTATATATTTAAAATACTTTCGAAATATCGAATTTATTTTATAAATAAATTAAAATACAATAATAAAATTTTTGATTTGTTTTAGTCTGAATCAAATTTCAAAAACATGAGCGTCACCTTTTTCGTATACCGTGTGTCTGTCTTAAAGGTGTACATAGGAGATTAACATGGGAAATCAGTTTTTTTGCAATTTCTTGTTCGCCTAATTATTTTAAGCAAAAATGTGTCAAATAAAAGTTTATAGCATATAATTCTGCATCTAAATCAATAAAAAGAATTACCTTTCCATGCATTGTAACGACAGAAATTAAATATGAAAATATTGAAAATTACGTTGAAAATATCGACAGCCATGGAATTGAACAAAAAATAAATAAATGCTTGACGTTTTATCTGTCACAACGTAAGTTAACTAATTTGACGTTTCTGGCAATTTGATTTTGTCTCTGGTTTTATTGTCTGAAATGATTAAAAAATGAACATTTATACGAATGAAGAGCTAAATTCGTGACAAAATTTGAAAAGACTGCTAATGTGTCTTCAAAAAATACACGTGAGCCGCGTAATCAGAATATAGGACGAACAGAACAAGCGTTACTCTAAGAAAGAGTGTTAGGAATGATAAGTGTAGACCCCTTCTGTAGTACTAAGGTAGATGTATCGGAAATGAGTTGAGAGTACATAACAGCATCATACATAATTTTGTTACGCAATGTTGAATTTTTGATATATTCATATTATTTAAACAAAACTGTATTTTCTTAATTTTATTTATTAATTTCATATTTCTATTATTGCCATAATTAACGATATTTGTTCAAATCAAATTATCAGAAACGTCAAATAAGTTAACTTACGTTGTGATTTTTAACGTAATTTTCGACATTTTCATATTTAATTTCTGTCGTTATAAAGCATGTAAAGGTAATTCTGTTTATTGTTTTAGATGTAGAATTTAAAACCCTAAAACTTTTATTTGACGCATTTTTGCTTAATATAATTAGGCGAGCAGGAAATTGCAAAAAACTGATTTCCCATGTTAATTTCCTATGTACACCTTTAAAATAGACACACGGAATATTTACAATACTTTCAAAATATCGAATTTATTTTATGAATAAATTAAAATACAGTAATCAAATTTTTGATTTGTTTTAGTCTGAATCAAATTTCAAAAGCATGAGACACCTTTTTGAGACTTCCTATATATGGACAGGATATAATCTTGCATAATAAAGGTCAAAATGTATAAACAATGTCTCAAAAACATGTAAATAAAACATATAATTTTATTATGTGTGAAGCATAGATCATAAGTTTCACATGTTTGGCAGATAACTTTACTTGCATTAAGGTATTGCGGGTTGTCTATCTATAGCTTGTGCCACTTAAATATAACATTTTTATTTGAATAATTATAAATTTAAACGGAATCGAATCCTATTTTTTTTCAAATTATTTAAAATATGATAAAGGAAATGAAGCAAGTACAATTTTTAATATAAAATATTTCTTTTTGGTATAGAGTATGAGTACAATATTAAAGATATTTAGCTTTAGCATGCCGTAATTACAAATAAATCACAGTCGATTCAATTCACATACAATAACATACATAAATAAATAATATGCTTTAGTTAACCATAATAAATACATTTGCAGCAAGCCACTGTCCACAGGGCCGTATTATAAACAATTCAACTAGGTTGGTAACACACTACATTGAGGTAGCGAATTTGTTCCATTGTTGAAGATTAATTCTAGTTTTTTTGTACGACACAAAATAGGAATCAAAACTAAACAAAAATTTGTTCACGGCGCTTAATATTTCTAAAAGAAGAGTCGGAAATGTAAAATAATTCAAAGAAGTCAAAAATATTGTCTGAATTATAGACTTCTTTTCCAGAAAAGTAGTCGAATATATTCAGGCAGTTTGTGCTTTAAGTGTCAAAATATAAAATAATCAAAAAATAAAAATAATTGTTTGAATTTATATCTTTGGGGGAAACGGTGCCAATCTGTCAAAAAGTTTTTTCTTGCTGAAATTTTTTCATAACTGACTTTTCCCTGAAACAAAAGACACACAAATGCAATTTGTACATAGCACCTCTAGCGGCACTGCTTAGAAGTAACGGTTGCTATGGTTACGGCGATACAAACAAAGAACTGTCAGCCATTCACAGTACCAGACTGGTTGGTAAGACAGCGGGAGGGGGTATATTTGTTTTGAGATGTTCTATATCTCTCTTGCATGTCAATTGTGTGTAAAAGAAAAAAATGGGAAAGACAGTGTTGATCAGAGATCGTCCCCCCGAAGATGGTCCAATAATTTTGTGCTTATAATAGTGAAGGCATTTAGTGCAAAATATAAAATAAAATAATTAGTTGGGTCTCTTCAGCCCATAAAATACTTCACATCACAGTTATAGCTGCAGATACATCAGCCATCATATATTCAGGCAACGCAAATTCTTTTCTGGAACTCTGGCAGTATACTGGAATGAATCCGCTCTTGCAGGTTGTTGTTCTCTTTCTGGACTACCATTTCGACTTCCGTTATTATTCTTCTCATAACTTCTAACACCTCTTCCATTTCCCATCAATGCCTTGAGGTTCATTCTGCGTTCTTTAACCCTCGTTCTGACCAAATACTCCAACGAAAAAAGATGTTCGTCTATGGCTTCTGGGATGTTTGCCCTCATGAAGTCAGCCAATCGAAGGAGGTACTCTACGTTGTGGCCGCAGTCGCCACTAGCATCCACGATTTGTTCGGCGACTTCTGTAAGGGGGGCGTCGCCCATCCAAAGTTCGTTGCGAGGTGTAGCGATGTACAACAAGGCAGTGAATGGAGTCGTAGGTTGAGGGTTGTTGTCTGTGGTTTTTTCGCAGGGGAAAAATCTGGTGAATTTGGTTATGTAACCACCAAGTTTGCATTCGCGGTTTGTTAGATATGGGAGGGCGGTTTCGCCGCTAACTTCATAGGCGCAGCCCCAAACTTCGCTCTAGAAAAAAATAAAAATAAAATTAATAATTTTTGATACTTGTTTCAAATATTTTTATTAAATAATATGAAAGTATTCAGGGGCGTATGTCTTTACCATAGTTACATTTAAAATCATTGACAGCAATGTATTATCGCCTTTTTAAAAAAACTGGACATAGGGAGTTGTCAAAGTCATCAAACTTTCATATGCCAATTTCAAAAATTCTTTTTATATCGAAAGGGTATATCATTTTCATTTAACTGTATAATTTAATGTTTCTTATTATTAATTACCTTACTTGTTCTGATTTTCTTTGTAGTATAATTCTTATAGATTTTTCTAAAAGTTGCTGGCCCGTGTCGCATATTAAAAGTAGCAGCAAATAAATCGGAACTCATATTGAACTTATACCATGTTATGATTTGTAGTTTTTCTCCATGCATCATTTTGGAAGATGATAGTTTAATAATTGCGTAGGCTTCCACAGTCTGAGTCATGAGAAATATTCGTTTTCCGGGAATGGACTGTGTCATATTTTGAGTCAGAGCTCAACGTTTCGCCCGCAGTCGTATGGGGCATCTTCAGGAGCAAGGGGGATAGTACTGTCTTAAACAAGGTTACCCGACGTGTCAACCACGCTAGAGGCCGAGTTTAAGCAACAAGAGGGTGAGACTCAGTTTACACGTCGGGTAACCTTGTAAACTGAGTCTCCCCCTCTTGTTGCTTAAACTCGGCCTCTAGCGTGGTTGACACATCGGGTAACCTTGTTTAAGACAGTACTATCCCCCTTGCTCCTGAAGATGCCCCATACGACTGCGGGCGAAACGTTGAGCTCTGACTCAAAATATATCACAGTCCATTCCCGGAAAACGAATATTTCTGATGATAGTTTAATAAGTTTAATGACTTTGACAACTCCCTATGCCCAGTTTTTAAAAAAGCGCGATAATACGTTGCTGATAAAAAAATCTCGGTATTTTGGTTTAACCCTGTTATCGCAATTTATTGTTACCCTTTTCTGTGTGTACCAATGGGAATGGAAACTGCATTTCCAAAAATTATTTCAAACAAAAACAGCATTTATGTTAAAGGAACAATAAGATTATTTTATAATACAGAGTAGGCTGAATTTGTATCTTGACCCATTTTTAAGTGTCGAATACTTATTTCACAATGACCTTTTTTGAGCGCATATCTAAGTATGTACATATAGATAAAAATTTCAAAGATCGTATTTTAGAAAAAAATAACACATATTTATTACAGATAATTGCTAATTAATAGATTTCAAGGTTTCTACCGAATTACTGGATATCTTAATGTAATTTCAATAATTATTATTTTTGAATACGCTCTTTTTCAAATCTAAATATTGTGAGTAACATTGAAAATATTTTATGTAATGTAGTACGCAGTTTCAATTTTTAAAAATGTCTAATTGCATATTTGTAACAAAAAGTTGACATTCCAAGTCATAAAATGTAGAAATGATCTTCAATAATTAGTCCTTGGATACATCTTAATGTGTATGGCAACCTTTAGATATAATTAGTATTGTTACTAAGGAAATGTGTAAGAAATTGGTATGCTACCAGCGTTGCACTCAAGGTGAAAAGGTTGTTCACTTATACACAGTCAAAATTAAAATATATTACGACTTTACACCCATTTTCGGTATATTTAAAAATTTAATTTTTTTATTATTATATAGATTGTAAATTGATATTATTTATTTCAAAAAACAGTCATAAGATCATATCTTTATTTATTTATGTAATGAAATGATAACTATATTTATATTTGATTCAAATTAAGATAGTTTGATTCTGAGAAATATTTAGAGTTAAATTATGTTTGTCACAATAATGGAAATACCAAAATTGATCATAATAACTTAATAATTGTCGCATAAAAATGTATATTATTTATTTATGTCAATAATTGTTTTCTTTCTTTTATAAACAAAAACAATAAACACTTAGCAGAACCTGAATGACGGTCAAAAAATTAAACAGTTTCTTATAATTTAGATAAGATATCAATAGTTTTTTGAAAAACGAGCCCCTATGTTATAGGTCATAGAAAGTTCAACATGTGTCAAGTGAAGTAATACCAAGATTCAATTACGGTATTATACAACATTATTAATCTGGTATCAAAAAAAATTAACCACACTAATGAAAACAAATATATGCTCTATTTATTTACATTTTTTTTTTTGGATATTTACAAATTCCAACATTGGACAATTTATTACACACGCCATTAATATAGAGGGTGTTGGCGTTAATACTTTTGTTTTATGCAGTTTCCTACTCCCCTGTTCATTTTACGGAAAAAAATGTAGAGTGCAATGTTGTATTTTACAAAATTAAAAGTTGTATACAAAACTGTTCTTACATTTTTTATGGTTTTAGTTTCTTCTTAATGTTAAAAAGAAATTTCAAAAGTTCTGTTAATTAATTGAAATTGTAGAAATTATTATTTTATTCATATTGTGTTAATTTTTTTTTAAAGTAAATTAAATAATGAATAAATAAATATATCATCACGGCATATTACCCATTGCTGGGTGTGCCAATCTGCTTTTTACGCAGATATCGGTAATGATGATGACATATTTGTACCGTGCGGGCGTTTACCAGGCGTATGGATTAGGGAACGTGTCATTCATTATTATAAAGAATTATTGTGGTGCAGATTGTTATTGAAGAATATAGGATTGATGTTTGACGTTTATTAATAATTTCTGAAAACCAAGAAAAAAAAAGAAACAAATGTCATGGCTATTGCTATAACTAACAGAAATTTTGAAATTTATTTAAAATGTGAAGAAATTAGAAACATATTAACAGTTTTATATGGAACTTTTAATTCTTTACAACTTTGCTCTCTACAGGATTTGGCGTAAAATGATTAGGAGAGCAGAAAATTTCGTAAAGTAAAATCCCATGTTAAACCCTATGCTCACCCCTAACCGCCTCCGTCTTATATAGTTACTTATGTAACAAGTTGCTATCATTTTTTAAAAATTTAAGCTATGTATCAAAAAGAAAGTATTTGTTTTGAAGTTACGCTTGAATAATTTCATAGACAACAAAAAACGACTCGTGGATAAATTAGTATATTTGGCACAAGCCTTAAAGGTCAATGCCACACTTAATATCAGAAATACTTGATAATTTCTATTGGAAAAACAAAATAATTAAAATAAAATAATACATGATAAAATTTGCGAATACTATAAATTAAATAGTGCGAATCAAAATAAACCAAATATTCGCAAGGTATATATAGTGCCAAGGTTTAAGGTCTACAAACTTCTGAGAAATTGGACTAAATATAAGTTTGAAAATTATATAAATTTTCATCTTTCCGCTTGAACTTTGTTGTTATGCGAAATTTGCGCACATGCAAAATGATTTATTTTATTTTTTAGGTCAACTGTTATCCTTTGTAATTTAGTTTAAGCCAGTTTCGTAGATATAACGCGAAACAAAGACGTTAAATTATAAATAGAATTCGTACTTATTTGCTCCCATTTCAGTACGAATATTAACCTATATACGAGTACTTGAAACAAAGATTTCGTACTCATATTATAAACAAACAGACCGGGTTCTCGGCATTAACTTTGCAGTTATCAAATGTATACATTATAGAAACTATTTACGAATCAAATAACATGTTTGTTTTCGAAAATATTGTATTCTTTAGACAGAAAAATTCAAATGTTGTATGTTATTATTATAGTTACATTTAAAATGATTAACATCAATGTATTATCGCTTTTTTTTACTGGACATAGGGAGTTGTCAAAGTCATCAAACTGTCATCTTTCAAAATTATGTATACAACTGAAGAAAAAGTACAATCATAATATGGTATAATTCCAAAATGAGTCTAAAACAAGTTACCCAGCCAGCAACTATTAGAAAAATCTGTAACTAATGAGGTCTCGTGGCCGTGTGCCCGAGTGTCAGGTCGCGAATCTGGGGAGCCGAGTTCGATCCCGACCGACGCCAAATATTTCGAATTTTAAATGGTACAAAATTGACCCCTGTGGTGCACTCTCCACGCCAGCAATGAGTGCCCGTGAGGTGACGCCTGGTAAGCGCCCGCGCGGTGCAAATATTTCATCATTACTGATATCTGTGTACAAAGTAGATTGGCACACCCAGCAATGGGTAATAAGCCGTGATGATATATTTATTTATTTATTTATGTAACTACAGGATGCGTCAATGGACACCATTAAAAAATAGTAAGGTAATTAATACTGAGAAACATGAAATTATGCAATTAAATGAAAATGACATCCTTAAAGAATTTCTGAAATTGACAGATGACAGCTGGATGACTTTGCCAACTTCTTATGTTCACTTATATATATATATATATATATATATATATATATATATATATATATATATATATATATATATATATATATATATATATATACAGGGTGTTTCCTTTAAAACATCTAGCGCTTTTTTGGGCGAATTAATGACTTTAGAAAAAAATGTTATATACAAGAAATGATCAAGAATAAGGGGCTAATTTATTAATAATAACAAACCGAAAATTCAAACAGTGGTTCTCAAACGGCAGAACAAAATTATATTTTTTTAAATGGTATTCTATATATTTTTTTGGCCCATTAGATAGAGAATTTTTTTATGATTTCAACGACATAAATATGGTATAGGGTTGTATAACAATTATTTCAAGAAAAATGGTATTAAAAATAATGTTATAATATTATAATAGGCTATGCAATACACAGGTATACGTCTGTTGCCTAGTTACGCTAGTAGTAAACCCATTTTTTATTACATTATTTCTAGTTTTTAATACAATTTTTCTCGAAATAATTGTTATACAACCCTATGCTATATTTATATCATTGAAATCAGAAAATAATATTCTATTTAAAGGGCTAAAAAATTATATAGGGTGCCATTTAAAAAATATAATTTTGTTCTACCGTTTGAAAAACACTGGTTCTATATTCGGTTTGTTACTACTGATACATTATCCTCTTGTTCTTGATCATTTTTGGTATAAAACATTTTTCTCTAAAGTTGTTAGTTCGCCCAAAAAAGCGCTGGTTGTTTTAAAGGAAACACCCTGTATATATATATATATATATATATATATATATATATATATATATATATATATATATATATATATATATATATATAAACGTAATAATACATTGCTGTCCATCATTTTAAATTTAATTATGGTAATGACATATGCTCATGTTTAATGATAAAAAAAAACTCCCGCGGTAGGTATATGTATTTCAACTATTTGGATTATTTTGGGTACACCTATTTGGAAATCAGTTTATCTTTCTGGTAATGTTTTACAATACTAATACAAGGAATGCTAAGATATTTACTAAGACTGGAATCAAGATTTAGGGGAAAATATTGTAAAATATACTTTATATTATTTTCTTGCTAAAATTTCCGTACAATTTTGGGGATATGTAATGACAGCTGTCTACTCAACACATCAAAAACACTGTAATATTTTTGATGTCTACAGTACAATGTGAAAGTTTGTAATTAATTTGGAGACGTGGAAAAATTTAAAAACTACAGACTATATTTTGAATACAAGTTTTTATGTATTATGAAATGCTAGTTCATTTTTCATTAAAGGAAAAGTTTCTATAAACTATCAAATTGATAACTTCATTTGACTGACAGTTTGATTATTATTATTATTGTTGCACATTGAAATAAAAATTTGATCATTTTCTGTCAGGAAATAAAATTAAATTTGGTTATTTGATGTTATTAAGATTAATTTATACGCATGTTAAAAGTTCAAGTATATAAAGCACCCAAACAAAGTTATCTTCATAAAAAGTCAAAGATAATGAACCACGTGTTCCTTTACTGATATCACTAACGTAAAATTCAAAGAATTATTGAACTAAACTATTATATTGCCATATGAGTAAATGAGAGATAAATTCTTAAAACATGGTCAAATTTCTTGAAAATGTTTATAAATATTGCATATACGTAATCGATAATGTACCATATGTGCGATAAGATTTTATTAAACTATATGAGAAATATAAAACAAATTTATGTGTGAAAAAATGTTATTAAATTTTTTTTGATTTATTAAACAAATGATTTATTGGTTTAGACATAAAATAAAATTTATCATAAAATCATGTTTTGCACGATTTCAAGGACAACAATGCTGCAGTTTTAAATTTAAAAGATAAATACATTTTGTTTAAATTCTTTACGTGCATGGTGTACAAATATTATTAATTAATAAACCAATATCTGTAATGTAGCTATGATTGTCTAATAACATATAATACTAGTTTGAATGATGAAACAGATACAATTTTGTATATATACTTTTTTTCCTAAAATAACACATTGGATTCTACGAAAATTGTTGTTTTTGATATAATCTAGCTATTTAAAATTAAAAACAATTTTTAAATTTGACATCGTTGGATAAAATTTAAATTATTGCGTTTTAGACAAATTTTTTATCATTATGTAAATTACATGTTCGTATATTTATTATTTAAGTATACTTTACGAAAAAATACATACATATCAACGAGTTTATCATATTCAAATACTTTCTTTTATATGTGTATTTTTGGGATTTTTAACCAGTCTCACAATATCAAATCTTGTGTGTGTGTGGCGACCAAAAATAAATATTTACTCGAGTGTTATATACAAATGAACAGTGTGAAAAGTAGAATGTATGGAACATATTAACTTTTCTTAATTTCTCCAATGTCGTCTGAAAATATACAACACGCCAATTTCACGTGTTCTATACGTCAAGACATTGAATCGTATTTTTGACTCGTACAAGACATAAATATAGATTGATGAAAGTATGACCTTTATATTTATATATTCTTTAAAGAGTATCAAGGGTAGTACTAATTCTGCCACAGGTTTCATTTGAGTCGAAAGTTATGTGGCAAAAACTGCCACATTTTTCGAAGAAAAAGAAAAACATTACACAGATTCTTTTATAGATAATTAGGGGCGATAACAATTCTGCCATTTTGAAATCGGGTATAATTTTACGTGGCAAAAACTGCCACCATTTTCCAGCAAGCAGAATAGAATAATGAGACAGGTTCTGTTATCAAGGAATAGGGGTGATACCAACTTTGCCACACCATTAATTTGGGTCTAATTTTACTTGGCAAAAACTGCCACACTTCATGTACATAAAAAAGCATTTATCAGGGTCTGTTGTAAGGGATACCAATTCTGCCACTCTTATAATCCTGGTCTAAGTTACGTATCAAAAACTGACACACTTTTCGAGGAGGTATAATTTTTAACCTCGACGAACCGGCATAAAACGATTAACGACCCACCACTATGACACTATAAAAAATCTTTTAGGACCCTTATTACAAATGTAGTGGGTCAGTTGAGCTCTTATTGTTTTTATTTAGGGTTTATGCTAACCCAGTAAATGGGATATATTCATTTCAAATTTAATTTAGTTGTTTTTTTACTGTTTTTCCTGTTAGTTTCACGTGTACTTACAGGGTGCTCACGGTCAGGTCCGAACATAGGGATTTAACATGTGATTTTAGTTTTTTGCAATAAGGGATTACAGCTCTTAAGAGATATTAGTAAAATATAGTGAAAGCATATGCTTAATAATGAATATTAATAAAGAAATAAAATGATATAATTGAAATACTTCGGAAATAAGGGGTTTTTTGTTTTAGCAGCTCGTCACTTATATGCATTCCATACATATTATTTTGATTGGCGACTCAAAGACCACCTATAAATATATAACGAATACCGAGTTAGGGGGAGGAGTCTACTACCAATGGAAGTTGATAAATTCAAATACCGGAAACGTGGCTACCAGTCCAGTACTGCAATTCATAAACAGTTTTTATTTCAATATAAATTCTTGCATTAATAATTTAGATACACTTGCAATTATAAAGCATGTACACTTGTACAGTGTTATAATATTAATTTGTTTTTTATAAACATAATTAAGAAATACCATACATTTCAAGAACATTTAGATCCACGAATAAAATAGTTTTATTCGTGACGTCACATCTATATTTTCAAACTTCGGGGGACCATAACTCGCTTATTAATAGGATTTTTTCACCGGATTTTCACCAATAGTCTTAGTTTTACTTATACTTTATTATGAAATTATATTTAATAAATTGTGGAATCTCCTATTTCCTGTTCTGGTATTCATATTGCGACGAAAACTGTAGGATGTAAAGTTGTTCAGAATTAAAAGTTGCATATACAACTGTTTTATAAGACATGTTTTTTTCGCACGCGTCAAAATTTAGAAAACGACCGTTAGCGAGTTTTCTAATTGACAAGTGTGAAAGAAAGTCTTATAAAATGAGTTCTTTATACTATTTTTTATATTTTGCGCCTTCTACAATAACATTTACTTACTCAATTTGTGATTATATTTGTAACCATTTGTACATTTTCATGTAAATAATCTTCCCTAAATAAAAAATAAAAATAAAATAATATCTCGGACACGAAAAGAGATATCGACCTGTGGTTTTAAAATCTTAAATCTACACTCTTCAAACTACTTAAATACAAATTTTCAGAATTTTTAATTTTTTAAAAATTTCTACCCTTTTTTAAACCACACCATCGTCATACCCAAAAATTGGTGTGTGGTACACCTTGAACGACCTCACCAGTAAATTCCTCGTACCAAAAAACATAAGTATACCAATTTTCATCAAAATATTCCAACGGATACATTAATTATTAAACATTCCTTAAAATTGTCAAAAACTGAAAAAATCGCAAGGGGTACACCTTAGATTTTTTGCGATTTTTGGTCATTTTCAGACTTTTCCTTCTGGAGATTGTAATAGTTGTTCAAAAATTATGAAAATTGGTATGCTTATGTAATTTTGCTCGTAGAATCTAATGGTGATATCGCCAGCGGTGTATAATTGACCATTTTTGGGATATGACCCAAAAATGGGCATTTTTGAGCAAAGTTTTGAGGCCGAATATCTCGGACACGAAAAGACATATCGACCTGTGGTTTTAAAATCTTAAATCTACACCCTTCAAACTACTTAAATACAAATTTTCAGAATTTTTAATTTTTTAAAAATTTCTACCCTTTTTTAAACCACACCATCGTCATACCCAAAAATTGGTGTGTGGTACACCTTGAACGACCTCACCAGTAAATTCCTCGTACCAAAAAACATACGTATACCAATTTTCATCAAAATATTCCAACGGATACATTAATTATTAAACATTCCTTAAAATTGTCAAAAACTGAAAAAATCGCAAGGGGTACACCTTAGATTTTTTGCGATTTTTGGTCATTTTCAGACTTTTCCTTCTGGAGATTGTAATAGTTGTTCAAAAATTATGAAAATTGGTATGCTTATGTAATTTTTCTCGTAGAATCTAATGGTGATATCGCCAGCGGTGTATAATTGACCATTTTTGGGATATGACCCAAAAATGGGCATTTTTGAGCAAAGTTTTGAGGCCGAATATCTCAGACACGAAAAGAGATATCGACCTGTGGTTTTAAAATCTTAAATCTACACCCTTCAAACTACTTAAATACAAATTTTCAGAATTTTTAATTTTTTAAAAATTTCTCCCCTTTTTTGAACCACACCATCCTCATACCCAAAAATGGGTGTGTGGTACACCTTCAACGACCTCACCAGTAAATTCCTCGTACCAAAAAACATAAGTATACCAATTTTCATCACAATATTCCAACGGATACATTAATTATTAAACATTCCTTAAAATTGTCAAAAACTGAAAAAATCGCAAGGGGTACACCTTAGATTTTTTGCGATTTTTGGTCATTTTCAGACTTTTCCTTCTGGAGATTGTAATAGTTGTTCAAAAATTATGAAAATTGGTATGCTTATGTAATTTTGCTCGTAGAATCTAATGGTGATATCGCCAGCGGTGTATAATTGACCATTTTTGGGATATGACCCAAAAATGGGCATTTTTGAGCAAAGTTTTGAGGCCGAATATCTCGGACACGAAAAGAGATATCGACCTGTGGTTTTAAAATCTTAAATCTACACCCTTCAAACTACTTAAATACACATTTTCAGAATTTTTAATTTTTTAAAAATTTCCACCCTTTTTAAACCACACCATCCTCATACCCAAAAATGGGTGTGCGGTACACCTTCAACGACCTCACCAGTAAATTTCTCGTACCAAGAAACATATGTATACCAATTTTCATCAAAATATTCCAAGGGATACATTAATTATTAAACAGTCCTTAAAATTGTCCCTAAATAAAAAATAATAATAATTTCGACATTATATTATTAAAATGAATTGTCAATTAACTAAAAATAAATAAAAAATTAGGTAAAAATGTGTTAAAGAAACGTCATCTAGTACCAACCGTCTAAAACAAAAAATTGCGTATCGAAATGAAGGTCATTACGATACGCAATTGCGTATCGTAATGACTTCATTATGAACGCAAAATATAAAAAATTATTTATAAACGTCAATTTGACTTATGGAAAATAAATTCCGTATTCTTTTGTAACGATTTCCATCATAATATTTCTTTATAATAAATACATGCACGTTCCTCATTCAAATAAACGTTCATTATTTATTTCTTTTCTTTTTATTGTAAAATGAATAAATCAGGAAAACGAAAAAAAAAAAATTATATGTTAAATTCCTACGTTTGCACGTGACCGTCAACACCCTGTATATTTTTGGTCCGTACTGCTAGTGTATACATTGTCTCCTTGCGTATGCGAATACAAAGGCGTAAATTGGCACTAGCACAGGGTTTAAATAGCCATGATTGAGCTGTCAAACAATAAAACTAAATATACTAGTTCGTCGAACACAGACGTCACAAAGAGGATTGAGTAAATATTAAATTGTCGGCCGGGATAACAACAATTACATAGTAAACGTAAGCGGTACCGCGAAAACAGTTACTTTTAATTGGAAAATATGTTTAACTTACTTGGTCGTCTTCTACTAATGTGGCCACTCGTCCAGGCTGAAAATAAAGAAAAGCGGAGATAAAAATATGAGTAGAAACCTTGAGATTTTCATATTTTAATGAGAATATGTTAATTTAAATACACGCGTTTGTTTGGGTGGTCTACTTGTTTTCCATATGTTTTTATACGTGGGGGAAACTCGCAAAATACGGTGTTTTATTACTGTTGAAATTCCAGGGATTATCGAATATTTTCGGGAATTCTGAAGACTGCCAAATAATATTAGTGTGATACGGTATTACAAATATATGGAAAATAGGTAACACACAAATATTACAGGAACTCCGGGAATATTATGGATAAGAATTCCACAGGTATTTGTAGGCAGTATCAAAAAATTATGAATATTACTTTGGTATAAGAGAATTCCAGTGTATTATAGGAATATGTTAATTTAAATACACGCATTTGTTTGGGTGGTCTACTTGTTTTCCATATGTTTTTATACGTGGGGGAAAGTCGCAAAATACGATTACTGTTGAAATTCCAGGGATTACCGAATATTTGCGGCAATTCTGAAGACTGCCAAATAATATTAGAGTGATACGGTATTACAAATGAATGGAAAATAGGTAAGACACAAATATTACAGGAACTCCGGGAACATTAGGGATAAGAATTCCATAGGCATTTGTAGGCAGTATCAAAAAATTATGGATATTACTTTGGTATAAGAGAATTCCACACCCAAAAGCGGTATATACCGGGTGGTGGATTGATTTATGCAATATAGGAAATTCAATGCTAATTTTTTCATATGGCGATATTTCGTTCCCTATTTATTTTAGAACAAAATGTTTCAAATAAAACTTGTAGATAATTGAATTCTGCATCCAAACCACTCATATTTTATTTTACATTTTTTGCACCGTGTCATATTGGAATTAATATTTTTATAAAATTGCTCATTTATAGCGAAAGCCATGGAATTTTATATATATATATATATATATATATATATATATATATATATATATATATATATATATATAATTATTATTATTATTATTATTATTATTATTATTATTATTATTATATTATTAAGATGTTATTAATTTGTGTTATACTACTTACTAACTTCTCTGACATTTCAAACGGCATATGTGGTCATATCTTTGTGTGTACCTTTGTTTAAATTCCACGACTATCGCTATAAATAGGCAATTTTATAAAAATATTAACCCCAATTTTACAAGTTACAAAAAGTGTAAAATGTAAATAATATACCATTATTTTTTCTATTTTTATTTTTGGGTATAGCATCTAATACAAGTAATTTATGGAATATAGACCATTATTTCTTTATTATTAGGTGTGTTTTTGGGAAAATCACAGACCTAAATGTTATATTTTTGTGCCATAACAAACATATGGTAATAATGGGTTTTCAGTGGATTTCTGATACGAATCCTATTGTATTCTAAGTTGAATATGATTGCTGCAAAAAAAGTGTAAAATATAAATAATATACAAATTATTTTTTCTATTTTTGTTTTTGGGTATAGCACCTAATACAAGTAATTTACGGAATATAGACCATTATTTCTTTATTATTAGGTGTGTTTTTGGGAAAATCACAGACCTAAATGTTATATTTTTGTGTCGTAACAAACATATGGTAATAATGGGTTTTAAGTGGATTTCTGATACGAATCCTATTGTGTTCTAATTTGAACATGATTGTTGCACAAAAAGTGTAAAATGTAAATAATATACCATTATTTTTTCTATTTTTATTTTTGGGTATAGCACCTAATACAAGTAATTTACGGAATATAGCCCATTATTTCTTTATTATTAGGTGTGTTTTTGGGAAAATCACAGACCTAAATGTTATATTTTTGTGTCGTAACAAACATATGGTAATAATGGGTTTTAAGTGGATTTCTGATACGAATCCTATTGTGTTCTAATTTGAACATGATTGTTGCACAAAAAGTGTAAAATGTAAATAATATACCATTATTTTTTCTATTTTTATTTTTGGGTATAGCACCTAATACAAGTAATTTACGGAATATAGCCCATTATTTCTTTATTATTAGGTGTGTTTTTGGGAAAATCACAGACCTAAATGTTATATTTTTGTGTCGTAACAAACATATGGTAATAATGGGTTTTAAGTGGATTTCTGATACGAATCCTATTGTGTTCTAATTTGAACATGATTCTTGCACAAAAAGTGTAAAATGTAAATAATATACCATTATTTTTTCTATTTTTATTTTTGGGTATAGCACCTAATACAAGTAATTTACGGAATATAGCCCATTATTTCTTTATTATTAGGTGTGTTTTTGGGAAAATCACAGACCTAAATGTTATATTTTTGTGTCGTAACAAACATATGGTAATAATGGGTTTTAAGTGGATTTCTGATACGAATCCTATTGTGTTCTAATTTGAACATGATTGTTGCACAAAAAGTGTAAAATGTAAATAATATACCATTATTTTTTCTATTTTTATTTTTGGGTATAGCACCTAATACAAGTAATTTACGGAATATAGCCCATTATTTCTTTATTATTAGGTGTGTTTTTGGGAAAATCACAGACCTAAATGTTATATTTTTGTGTCGTAACAAACATATGGTAATAATGGGTTTTAAGTGGATTTCTGATACGAATCCTATTGTGTTCTAATTTGAACATGATTGTTGCACAAAAAGTGTAAAATGTAAATAATATACCATTATTTTTTCTATTTTTATTTTTGGGTATAGCACCTAATACAAGTAATTTACGGAATATAGCCCATTATTTCTTTATTATTAGGTGTGTTTTTGGGAAAATCACAGACCTAAATGTTATATTTTTGTGTCGTAACAAACATATGGTAATAATGGGTTTTAAGTGGATTTCTGATACGAATCCTATTGTGTTCTAATTTGAACATGATTGTTGCACAAAAAGTGTAAAATGTAAATAATATACCATTATTTTTTCTATTTTTATTTTTGGGTATAGCACCTAATACAAGTAATTTACGGAATATAGCCCATTATTTCTTTATTATTAGGTGTGTTTTTGGGAAAATCACAGACCTAAATGTTATATTTTTGTGTCGTAACAAACATATGGTAATAATGGGTTTTAAGTGGATTTCTGATACGAATCCTATTGTGTTCTAATTTGAACATGATTGTTGCACAAAAAGTGTAAAATGTAAATAATATACCATTATTTTTTCTATTTTTATTTTTGGGTATAGCACCTAATACAAGTAATTTACGGAATATAGACCATTATTTCTTTATTATTAGGTGTGTTTTTGGGAAAATCACAGACCTAAATGTTATATTTTTGTGTCGTAACAAACATATGGTAATAATGGGTTTTAAGTGGATTTCTGATACGAATCCTATTGTGTTCTAATTTGAACATGATTGTTGCACAAAAAGTGTAAAATGTAAATAATATACCATTATTTTTTCTATTTTTATTTTTGGGTATAGCACCTAATACAAGTAATTTACGGAATATAGCCCATTATTTCTTTATTATTAGGTGTGTTTTTGGGAAAATCACAGACCTAAATGTTATATTTTTGTGTCGTAACAAACATATGGTAATAATGGGTTTTAAGTGGATTTCTGATACGAATCCTATTGTGTTCTAATTTGAACATGATTGTTGCACAAAAAGTGTAAAATGTAAATAATATACCATTATTTTTTCTATTTTTATTTTTGGGTATAGCACCTAATACAAGTAATTTACGGAATATAGCCCATTATTTCTTTATTATTAGGTGTGTTTTTGGGAAAATCACAGACCTAAATGTTATATTTTTGTGTCGTAACAAACATATGGTAATAATGGGTTTTAAGTGGATTTCTGATACGAATCCTATTGTGTTCTAATTTGAACATGATTGTTGCACAAAAAGTGTAAAATGTAAATAATATACCATTATTTTTTCTATTTTTATTTTTGGGTATAGCACCTAATACAAGTAATTTACGGAATATAGCCCATTATTTCTTTATTATTAGGTGTGTTTTTGGGAAAATCACAGACCTAAATGTTATATTTTTGTGTCGTAACAAACATATGGTAATAATGGGTTTTAAGTGGATTTCTGATACGAATCCTATTGTGTTCTAATTTGAACATGATTCTTGCACAAAAAGTGTAAAATGTAAATAATATACCATTATTTTTTCTATTTTTATTTTTGGGTATAGCACCTAATACAAGTAATTTACGGAATATAGCCCATTATTTCTTTATTATTAGGTGTGTTTTTGGGAAAATCACAGACCTAAATGTTATATTTTTGTCATAACAAACATATGGTAATAATGGGTTTTAAGTGGATTTCTGATACGAATCCTATTGTATTCTAATTTGAACATGATTGTTGCCATACGGCAACAACAATATCATATAGGAAACGATTAAAAGATAAAATGAGTAAATGTTTCAAATTTTAAATATAGCTTCCTCGACTCAATGACATACACGTGCCGGCAAAACATTTTGGCCAGTCGATTCAAATAAACTTTAATAAACAAAACAAAAATATTCTTAAACTATTACCAATGACCTATATTAAAACCAGATCAGGCCACCAACAATTATTATCTTACAAACATTGATATTAATTTAAATAAAAAACAAACTCGTCAACCTTACCTTGGTTATTGTGCCTCGGTGGGTGGTATTTCCCTGCCAGAATCTCCTCGCGTACCCCTTCACAAACCCATTCACAACTCGGTTGTATTCAATCCCAGGTCTCCAGCACAGTGACCCATATCCGAAGATCCAGAGGTTTGAAGTTGCGTTGACTGGGTCCATTGTGCTCGGACGCCGGTGGCTGATGCAACTGCCAACTGTCAACTGCGAGACTACGACTGCTTTAGCGGGGTTACTGGCCAATGTCTACGTACTCCACGCGAGCATGTGCTTCGTAGCCAATGGAAAAGTTTCGCGGGAACAGTCTATGTTTAAATACGAGAGATTGAATGATGTAACTTGGATATGAGTTGACTCAGTGACGCATGTACGGTCGATAGATGTACGCGCACCTGTTGGTGTGGGATACTTTCTGAACTTTGAGAAAAGTTTATCAATTGTTTGTTTACTTCTTCTGTTTTATTAAATGTTATTTATTTTACAGAATTAATAATGTATTTCTTTTCGGTATATTCTTACGAGCCCAAATTCATGATAGTTCGACCGGTTTACATTTTATTTTTTATTTTATTTATTTATAAATACCCGACAGGAACAAAGTTCCCAATTAAGGGGTACTACAAAATAATACTTTTACATTGTAATAGTCCCTGCTCGGGCGCCATTTTGTAATGGCCAAAAAATCAGCCTGTCAACTTTACTCGACGTTCTCTTCAGTTATCTTAGACTGGGTGTCTAGTTTTCTACAAAATCGACAACAATTTGTTTCTGCACTTGCACTAAAATACTAGGTATGTACATTAACAAAAACTTGAACTGGTGTGCTCATTATGAGCATCTAATTGGTAAATTAAACGCCATATGCTATCAGGTACGGCATTTGAAGAAATATTTGAACATACAACAACTATACTAATATTCTACCATGCATCTGTAGAGTCACGAATAAAGTACGGTATTATGTTTTGGGGTAACTCTACTTGTGCTCAATCTGTCTTTATCGCCCAAAAAAGAATAATTAGATGTTTACTAGGAGCATATAAGATGTCTTCTTGTAAACCACTTTTCAAAAAACTAAAACTGCTTACAGTGACTGACTTCTATATACTCGACATTTGTCTTTATTTCAAAATAGAAATAAATTCAAACTCAACTCAGACTTTCATGAGTACCAAACTAGAAACAAAAATGACTTCCGTATACCTAAATCTAGAGTTAAAATCGTCAAAGATTCTCCAGATAGGATTGGTCTATTATTTTTCAATAAACTACCAGAGAACATTAAAAACTCGAAATCCTAAACTAAAACTAATTTAAAACAATTTTTATACGATAATAATTTTTATAATGTGACTGAATTTATGTCTTGAATTTTTTTTGTCACGTTTTCTATCTGCAGAAATAAAAGATTTATTATTTATTATTATTATTATTTCTCCTTGCTGTCAAAAAGGGTTTCTCGGGCGCCAATCGATTACATTGTATGCGTAATTGCAACCAATACAAAATAATAAAAATGTAAACATTTTTATTGGTGGGATTTGAACCTCGATTTGAATTTATAAACTTTAGCAAAAAAACTAACTTGTTAACCACAAGACTACAATGCTAAACACGAAAATTAAATCCAAATCTAGTGACCATCATCACAACATATTATAAGTACAATAAATTGTGCAAAGAAAAATTACTATAAGCAGGTTATAAATGAATACAGTGAGAAATATGTCATCAATTTCTTCTTAAATAATAATAAACCATCAAAAAAAAAAAAATTCAATATCATCATATATTACGTAACGCAGTACTTGACCCCCCCCCATTTTTTTACTGGATATAAAAGTATATAGCCTCCTTAATATTCAGTTAAAATTTCAAACAGAAACTATTTAAATTAATGTACATAAAGATGAAAAATAACAGAACAGAACAGCAACTATTTAAATTATTGTACATAAAGATAAAAAATAATGTACTACTCTTGCTCTACGGCTTGTCACCCCAATTTTTTTACCGTATATAAAAGTATATGCCCTCCTTAATATTCAGTTAAAATTTGAAACAGAAACTAATTAAATTAATGTACAAAAGATGAAAAAATAACAGCACAGAAATTAAAAGCATATGCATTTCCATATGCTTTTAACAAACTATTGAAAAGTTTTTCCTTATCAACACTACTTGAATTCATGTTTTAATATGAATTGCATTGCACGAATGAAAGACCACTGGCCCGAATTTGAACTGTGCCCGACATATGTTGACTGTTATTGAAAACAAACGACTGCCTGCATATACGAATTAGCACCGCGAAATTTGAATGTTTCAAAACTATTAAAGCAAGTTTAGCAATATTTTTTATATTTTATCGTTACGTAACGCACACATTAACCCTCCCCCACCCCCTAGTAACGCTGCGTAACGCTACTCTTGACCCCCCCCTTGAAGCGTTACGTAATTTAAGGACAGCCCCTTGATAAAATATAATTTGTTATTGTTATTACACTATTAAAAATAAATTATATCTGTTCGATGACATATTGGTAATGTATAAGTAATCATTGATAAAATATATATCCTGGTTTATTTTAATGATAAGCGCTCAATAAGGTATTCCGTTATACAATTAATTTACAGATTACCTATATTAACTAATAATAACAATAATTTTCCTGTCAATATATTTATTTTTCTTTAAAGTGATATGTTTAATGCCCATATTTTAAATAATCAAACGATTCCTTCTACCTATAAATAAAAATTGTATTATTGAATATTGCATTATTCGAAAAAACAAAACTATACAATTCGGCATTACAAAACTGTTACGCGGGTTTCAGCAATATTTTAAAATAAAATACGCCGATTGTAAATTTCTTGCTACGCACTAGTGTATAACGAGTTGCATACCTGTGAAAATAATTATAATGCGCCACACTATCCCAAATAGTGTGTGAGATAAATTCATAAGCGAAAAAATTTTGTTCACACATTTATTTGACATACATATCAGGTATTTTTATTACACGAATAATTAGCCGCTTCCCCTGGGTGAGGCGAATATATATGCGAACAATTGATATGACATGTGTTCATTCTACGAATTGATGATATTGGTTTTGCATACTAACGTACTAAATTTATTTAACGGTTCACTATCATTGGTCCCACGGTTTCATTTTCTATTTTCGCACATGGTAAATACTGGGTTTTCCTTTTTTCCAAAACGTTCTGTTATTATTTATACCGGAAGTTTCTTATTTAACATAGTTACATTTAAAAAGATTGACAGCAATGTATTATCGCGTTTTTTTTTAAACTGGACATAGGGAGTTGACAAAGTCATCAAATTGTCATGTGTCAATTTCAGAAATTATTTTTATATCGAAACGGTATTGTCATTTTTATTTAACTGAATAATTTACTACTTCTTATTATTCTTATTACCTTACTTGTTCCGATTTTCTTTTAATACTGTCCATTGACGCATCTTGTAGTTCTATAATTATTATTTATTATAGATTTTTCTGTTGGCCTAGATCGCTTATTAAAAATAGCAGCAAATAAATTGGAAAGTTAGACCTATATTGCACTTATACTATGTTATGATTTGTAGTTTTTCTTCGTACATCATTTTGGAAGATGACTTTGACAACTCCCTATGTCCAGTTAAAAAAATAAAAACGCGACAATACATTGCTGTCAATCATTTTAAATGTAACTATGGTAATGACATACGCCCATGTTCACTGATAAAAAAAAACTCTCGGTATATTTAAAAAATAGGAAAACAGTTACTTTCATATATTATTTGTCTCGGAAAATATTATGGGTGCTTTATACACATAAGAGCATAAAATTCTGATATTTTCCATACCTAAATTTTTAAATTTACCTTTTTGGTAACCGAGCGAACTTAATTTAAAAGTGTTTTAAAAGTAAATCTAGTATGGTATGATTTCAATAAATGAACATCGCCGACAGCTAACTTGATTTTGGCATGAAAAATTGTGGATATTATATGAATCAGACATCCCATAAAATTTTACAGGACAGATAATATTTGAAAAAATGTTGCCTGTTACAGATTCTCGGGTTACCTGTACATGCGTCAAAATGCGTTCAAAATGAAAATAAAATTTTTGTAATTGTTGGGAATAAGAAAAATAAAAACATGTATCAAATAAAAAAAAATATGGAGCCACATATTTTATGTTTGCAATAATTTAACATTAAATAAAAGATTATATTGTCGATGTCAGCGTAATTTTCTCTACAATACAATATACAAAACACATAACATGAGTGTAGAGAGTGTTACATAACCTGCAGAAAATGTTTTCCTATAGTTCCGCCACTTTTAAATAGATGGCTGGACGTATATTAAATGCGCTTGAAAATTTTATGATTTAAAAAATATTTTTATTACTTATTGTATTTAATAAACAATTCCTTATTAAACAAAAACATTATTAGTTTATAGTATTGTTCCCATACATAAATTTGACAAGTATTTATTAACATACATGTATTCATGTGTGCAATAAATGTCCTTTAAATAAATATTACTATTGTTATTAATAGTCGTGCGTCGCTTGACATCTACCGTATGTTCAAGAAATAGGACATTACGCGAACACCATAATATTTACTGAGAAAAACTATATCGGATATAATAGAGTATTTTTCAAAATTATACCCACAGAGAATTGGTTTTTGAAGTACGTCGTATTTGACTTTTCATCTCGTTAATTTAATAAAATATAATGGAGTCCTCCACTATTTATTTTTTTATATTATTTATGAAACTTCATCACACTGAAACCGATTTGTAGTTTTAAAAAGTCGTATCATGCCCTAAGCAATTTGGTTGGTTGCCTGATTTTAAAAGCAAGATTCTCGCGCCCTTTGCGCCCGCCTACCGTGAAGCCATCAAAGAACAAACGCTAGTTCCACCCGCCGCCATACTTTGTAACACAATATTGTCAAACAAAAGTGAAACTGTTTCAATGTTCTATAATTTTGCTTCATAATAATAATTTCTCCGTGAATATAACGTATATATATTTCAGATATGCGAACATGAACATATCTGGCTTATATTATAACGTTTACACTAAAATTCTTAGTTCACCCTGTCCTCCAGAATTAAAAAAAAAAAAATGGTATAGAACCCCATTTAGTGATGCACGACGAGGCGAGAGTACTCTCGCATCTCGTCTCGTCTCGTTGCATTATGCGAGACGACAACGAGAGCGAGATTGAAATCTCAAATTCGAGGCGAGATCGATATAACAACTGCGAGAAGCGAGAAATCTCGCGAGAGTCTCGCAATAAAAAGTATTAGTAACTTTATAGCTTTGATTCATAAATTCAATGAAAAATTTACCGTACAGGGAGTGGAGTCAACGGTAATTCGTGTATAGAACAGGTGAATGTGAAAATTATATGAATTGACTATATTTTTTTTGAGTCTATCTAGATTCGAATGATATCAGTCGCTAAGAAATGCTAAATCAGTTTTGCATCTAATAGAACTAGTTTTTCTCCAACATTTCAGCCCCTAATTTATCCCAGTTAAAACTACGGTTAATAAAATTCTTGTCGTCCCTGCAAAGTAAAGGACCTTATATTAAGCGTCGATAGGAGCCAACACGGAGTGAAGCGGAGTGATTGTTGCCAGCGGGTTCCCAGTGTATAGTTAATGATAAAGTGTAGAAACTTTTAGTTACAAAAAATATTTTTTAAATGTTTAATTAGTTTTACTGATGCCAGAATGTATTAACAGATGTTCGTATTGAAATAATTTGGTGACTAGAATTTAGTGTTTCGTCTCTTTATTAAAGTTATACGACTGTAAATACACGGAAGACCGAACGATTGGTGCGAACTTGTCTTTTGTAGTTCAACTGATACGTAAATACCGAGGTAAATACGTAGTGCGCAAGCGCTTATTTTTACAGCGAGACTCTCGCGCGAGAACGAGACGAGACCCAAAAAAATGTGCGAGAACGAGAGCGAGATCGAGATTACAGATCCGAAAACGAGACGAGAACGATATTTTATATTTCTCGTCTCGTCTCGCCTCGCGTGCATCACTAACCCCATTTACATATCTAAAATAAATAAATATTTGTTAAAACCGTGTTTTTCAAATATTTTCATGATGTATGCGGTATGAGATTAAGCGGCATTTTCTGTATATAATATTAAATCTAGGCACTTACCTTGGGACCCATTCTTCTTTAAATCTCCAGGTCTCTGCAAAAGAAAATGAACATTAATCTCCACATTACAGAAAGGCTAAGTACGTCAAAGCATATCCGCATAAAGTAAAAAATCCACAGAGCAATTTTGTAGGAATGGGTAGATAAGTATGCAAGGCGTTAACGACCTTAATTTCTAAAAGGGTTGTAATAAATTATTCCAAGCGACGGCTCGTAACACAACCCCCTCGAGATCTTTAAATATCTATTAATTATCAGTAGCAGTCGTCAAACCAAGCATAAATCAGTCATAAAGGATACAAAGGCAAATTATGCGTGAAAATTTGTGGAAACCCTTGTAATAGGATCCATTACTGCTGGGAACAGATTACGGGGTGGTTTGTGGTTTGCGATTCTACCTTTCTCAAATAGACCATTGACGGAAGTTACTACTCGAAATATGACTTACCAGGTACCGGATTATGAGGGTCAATAAGTATGCTAGTTGTTAGTATTAGAGAGAACAATACAATATCTAAGTTACGGTGGTTCTATCATTATAAACATTTACGATAGTTTTTAATGAAATTTAAGTGTTTGTTTTCGTTGGTTTTTATACATGTGTGCAAATTTTTAAAAAGGTTTACCAGCTGATATATAAATATTAAATATAAATAAATATATCATCACGGCTTATTACCCATTGCTGCAGTGGCGGATTTAGAAAATTATAATAGGGGAGGGGGGCACGAAATTCGGAAAAAACAAATTTTAAATATATAGAATGATCCTACACAACCCTCTCCCCCGCCCTTCGTTAACTTTTGTATTATAAGTAATAGAATTGCTCATATAAAAGTTTTATTTTAAATATACTATTTGATGGCAGATGTATATATTTTTTATAAAGTCAGAACTTTTATTTTTTAAATAGCAACCTATAATTATTTTACTGGAATATAAAACGCCATTTTTTGTCTTTTCAAAGATCTATTACTTTTTATTAATGTATTTGAAACTATTCGAAAAAAATAACAAGCAAATGAGTTTGAGAAATATGAGAAAAAATAATGTTTATTCAAATATTCTAAGTAGCTATGTGAAAATGACCAAAGTGCAACATTGTTATATAAAACAAGCAAAAACATCAAATTAAGTAATAAGAACAACTTATGACAAAAAAATGGCGGTTTATATTTTAGTGAAATAATTATTCTTTGCTGTTTAAAAAATAAAACTTGATAGTCGTATCTTGCAAACGTGACTTTATAAAAAATATCTACATCTACCGTCAAATAGTATTTCCTCTATTACTTATAATAAAAAAATTAGGGGGGGGGTCTTCCCAGGCTCTTCCTGTATATGTTTATTTAATATTTATTGTTCAAAATAATAAACAATTTGAAAAATAAATAGAAATTACAGTATGTGAATGATAATATGTAATAATTAATTTTTTTTAAATAACAGGGGGGACACGTGCCCGAGTGCCCCCCCTCTAAATCTGCCATTGATTGCTGGGTGTGCCAATCTGCTTTGTACACAGATATCGGTAATGATGAAATATTTGCATCGTGCGGGCGCTTACCAGGCGTCACCTCACAAGCACTCATTTCTGGCGTGGAGAGTGCACCACACCAATTGAGTACAAAATATTCTTGAAAACATTGAAACTAAAGAAGAATTAAAAAAATAAACTACAAGAAGAAAAATATACACCTACAAACAGTTTATAATTTTAATGTTTTGGTTATCGTACAGACTTTTTGTCATAAATTTAGGAATATTTTCAATGTTTACCTCATAAAATAAGTGTATTATTTTTTTTCTCTCTGTATAAGACGTAACATGGTTTTCGTTTCGGATAAAAAATGAATTAAATTGGATTTTAGACTGCTATTTCTTCTAAAATAGATTGAAACTAATGCCATACAAAGACTATGTATTATTTTTGATAATCAAATTCTTAAGTTAAAAATACTAAAAGGAAAAAGAAAAACAAAAAAAACAGAGTGTCGAATTGTCGGACTGTCTCTGGTTGGTGCACGGGTTATACCGACTGCCCGCAGCAAGGGGCCCTTTGTATCTGTGGGGCCCTGGGCTGCAATTTAAGCATTTTTATCTAAAATAAGGGAAGCAGGAAATTTCGAAAATAAGATTTTACATGTTAAAGTCCTATGTTCCGCTGTTGTGGTCATATGTATATGACTGTTACTAGTTACTGTTTTTGAATACTATATCAGCTAAAAAATAAATCATCACCGAAATCTGCATAAAAATCTGATGTGGCCAACACATAACCTCTCGCCAGATATTTTACCTGGTTTTACGCATAAAACGAAAAATATTTTTAATTACAAATACATACATATATATATATATATATATATATATATATATATATATATATATATATATATATATATATATATATATATATATATATATGTCTCACTACAAAATAATTCTCACATATATTTGCAAAATCTATGGGATATTTTAATATAAATTATGTACAATACATACATTTTCTTTATATTCAATACCCTGAAATTTTCTTGTTCTACTTTCCTTTTCTTTTTCTTTATATTCGTCATTTTATCGCAAATTCCTTTTATATTCTTTTTTACGTATATTCTTTTGCGTTGTTGACTTTATTTTACTTTCATAATCTTTATAATGATGTACAAATATTTTTGACAGTGGCATACAAATATTTTTGACAGTGACATTTATGTGTCAATTACAAACATTTGAATTTCTTGCCTTGAAGTAGTTTGATCTGAGATTTTTTACATCAAATTATTTTATATGCATTTCTTTATCTCTAAATCTATAGAAGATATAATAATGAATTTATATTTATCGAATAAAGAATTTAACGTTCTTTAATATAAGTATTTCCATAAATTTTCGATAAATAATATTTAGATGATTTTTTTCTTGTAACTACTACTTCCGGTTGTCCAATTGTTACCAAAACTTAATCAACTCTTCCCATTATTATTAGATTGAGGAGTTCGTAGTTAAAAATGTCTTAAGTCTTATAGTATCTGAGAAATCGTGGATCCAACATCCACACACACATACGGACATCATCGTAAAAATGTTATAATTGGATTCTAAGGACCTTAAAACGTGCTTATTCACTAAAATCTGGATATGCGATTTTTGGCATGAATTCAATACCTCTCTTAGCAAGAGGTAAAAAAAGGGTGACACATCAAGTAATGAATAAATCGTTGTGATGATATATTTATTTTTATGTATGTATGTAAAGGTGTATATGTGAGTAATGATATTTAAATTTTATTACATTATTTATGTTGTATCTGCCCATAAACATTTTATTGTTGTAGAAATATGTTTAAATAAATTACTACAGGAAATCAAATGTATTTACTATCTCTTTAAATGTTATAGGTTTATGTTACAATATAACATTTAACTCCTTGTTTTCTTCGTTTTATGTGAATCTCTCCAAGCAGAAGCATAATAACGTATTTATCCATAAATCCTTTAATCTTTTTTGTCGAGTTTGAAATGGGAATTGTCGAATTGCGGCACCCTATGTAGTCTGTAGAAGACAAGAATACCTCGAACATATTTCAAAGGATTTTTCTGGGTATTACACTGAGCGTTAATATGCATATTTGTTATAATAAATGGTTTATTTTATGTACTTGACAGTTTCGGCTGCAGTTTTGAACACAGTGTGAAAAATGATTACTTCAAAGAAATGAATAATCTAGTCTTTATGTTAGATGATTTAATTATGGACTTTTGCAAAAAATGAATACCACATTTAACAATATTGTAACGTGTGAGCACCGCCGCTTGGAGCAACTGTCTAATCGAGTTACGACCTGTTGAATTACTCCCGGTCGCCTGGAGCTTTCGTATTCCATGTTATTATCGGGTGGAATGTTCGAGAGCTCTCCAGAAGGTAATGGCAGCTATATAAAAGGGACGTAGCTATGCCCGTGAGTTAGTTTCATAGATAGTGAGTAAGGCAGTTATTGAGTTTAGTAGCATAGCACTATTGCGGTGAGCGTACGCAAATGGTGAGAAGTTTCTAATAAAATATAAATTTTAATATACTTACAAAAACTGAATATGTTATTCAAGTATTCCGCCATTTAATATTGGACCACATCGCCTTTATTGGTAATATCATCTTTAATTCTATACCCTCCATATTTTCCTGTGAGTATTGTCCCGCCGGAAATTTGTTTTTTCCTCAGGAAAATTTCCGGAAATTCCTTCATTCACGATTTATGGGAAGAAATTTTTTCCCGGAATTTTTTTGGAAATATAATTTTTGCAAATTTTCCGTAAATTTTAAAAGATTTCGGCCTTGATGTTTGGTGCAAGTTGTTATAAATAGTTATTAAATATGTAACATTGTTCATTTTGAGTACCTAATTTAAGTTACCTTCAAAATAAATTGTTATTCTGGTTATTTTTTTTAAAGTAAATATAAGTACTTGTGAAATTTAGTACGATGCTTTTGAATTACACATTTAAGGTTTTATGAATATTGCACCTTTACTTTATGAAAATATATAGAAATATGGGAGGATATTCTTTATTAGTTCTTACAGAGTCGCTCTACTTGTATGTATGACCGATAATACATATATCGATACGAGTGAATGTATATATTTTTTTACCATAATTTCACTGAAAAATAAAACTAAATAAACCTACAGTTACAATTTTTATTCGTATTTGTAATTTCTCAAAATAAATTCCGGGAAATTATTTGGGAATTTTCCAGTATCTATAAATTTTGGGAAATGACCCATCTCTACTTGTAATGCAAGGTATATTTTACTGTACGCACTGGGTTTTTACGAAGTTGCTTTTCATTGTGCCAAAAGTAAAGATTCTTGGTACTCGGTAGAAGTTAAATCTGGACTATAAGATGACCCTTAAAATACCGGTCGAACTATTATTACTAGTCATTTGGCCCATGGTTTTTTAAAGTTGTAAGTCTATATTTAAAGAAACCGAAAGAATTTTGTAGAAATTTCTAACATTTTTTTGTGGGGTCTCGTGGCCGCATGCCTGAGTGTCTGGTCGCAAATCTGGGGAACCGGGTTCGGTATCGACCGGTGCCAAATATTTCGAATTTTAACTGGCGGAAAAAGGACCCCTGTGGTGCCCTCTCCACACCAGCACTGAGTGCCCTTGAGGTGACACCTGGTAAATGCCCGCACGGTATACAAATATGTCATCTTCAATATCTGTGTACAAAGCAGATTGGCACACCCAGCAGTGGGTAATATGCCGTGATGATATATTTATTTATTTCTATTTGTGTAGATTTTATAAATAAATAAATATATCATCACGGCTTATTACCCATTGCTGGGTGTGCCTATCTGCTTTGTACACAGTTATCGGTAATGATGAAATATTTGCACCGTGCGGGAGCTTACTAGGCGTCACCTCACGGGCACTCATTGTTGGCGTAGAGAGTGCACCACAGGGGTCAATTCTGTGCCATTTATAATTTGTAGAAAATGTAATTTGGCCAAATTATTATAAGTTTGGGCACGTAGAAGAGGTGACAAGGCGAGGATAAGAGCAATAATAGATAAATAACATTTTATAAACTTTTCTAAATTATAGTTTCAATATTCATATTTTAACTCTGTTTATCTATTTAAGTCAAAATTCAGTTTAGAAATTCATATTGTATTATGATAGTCACGACATTTATTTGTTTATCATTAGTGTGGAAATCATTATGTATACGTGCGTGACTTTGGATGGCCTAGCCAGCCTATGCACCCCGTACCCCTAATATCATCCTGTCCTGAAGATAGCGTTTTGTTTTTAAAGATAGTCCAGTTTAGAGAGCCATGGGGTTCGTCGCGTCAGGCAGACGTGTTTTTTTTTGAACATGTAGTGTTTTAGTTTTGGAGCGACGCCCGCCCACTGGGTTACAGAATGTAACTTATTAGTTGTGTTAGTTATAGTTGTATTAGTTTAAATGTAAATAAAGTATTAGTTAGTAAAACACAAGTATTTGTTCATGTCCGTAGAGTTCATAAATCGTAATGTAAGTGTTCATCAGTGTAAAGTGTAAAAGTGTATGTGTGTTCTTCCTTCTCACGAAGCCGTGGACGCCAATCATCTGAGGCGTCCACCAGTTAGAGTCAGTGTATCATCGTTGGAGTAAACAGTAATCAGCAGTATTATCATCAGCTTCAGAGACCCCCCTCGTGTTACAAAGATAAGAAACATGAAAAGGACTAAATACTAAATGATTTTTTTTTTGTGTTTTTTAAAGCTAAATTCAGAGAATATAGCTGAGTAAACGTGTGAGTAATGAATAATTAAGCTTCAGTGTTGATGGCCAGCTTTTCGGTGCAGTAATTAAAAGAGTTAAACGAAGTATAAAACCGATATTGCTCCGCATAATATAAACGCAGCCCCAATTCGCCTAACTGTAAAAAATCATTAACAATTTCCACGAATTCATCCTTCCATAACAACGTTATTAATTACTCTCGAAAACGAGGCGAAATTAAACTAAAACAAAACTTTTCTTCTCTAATGAAAAATATTGTAAAGTATGAGCACCACCACGCTGAGCAAGCGTCTAAATTAGTCGATGACGTAATCGTCGCGTACAAGTGGCGAAGTAAACAAACGAGTCTCCACTTGTTTTTGTATTCGATGTTATTATCGGGTGGAATGTTCGAGAATTCTCCAGAAGGTAATGGCAGCTATATAAAAGGGACGCAGCTATGCCCGAGAGGCAGTTACATAGATAGTTAGTCAGGCGAATTTAGTAGCATAGCAGTATCGTGGTGAGCGTATGCGTATAGCGAATACTCGGTAGTGTTGAGGAGTACTGGCAAGCTAGAGCATACGGAGACAGTAACGGCGAGTGGAAGTGGATACTCGGTATTGGTGTTGAAGAGTTGTGGCATACGGACAGTTAGTGATACTGGATCAGAAGTAAATCAATTAGTTGAAAAGACTGCAGAGAGTGGAAAGGAGTGAATTCTGTCAGGGCAGTTGAGTATACAGACGCTGTGGAAGTCAGTTGAGTATACAGACACTGTGGAGGACCGAGGTCGGACAAGTGAAGGTGATATAAATAAATAGTGATATAAATAGCGTGAAAATAAATAATCGTGTTAATTGTATAAATAATTATCTTAGTGTTTAAGGAATTGATTATATTCTTAGTATTTAATATTTGTTTAGCTATAATAATCGTCAGTGTTATTATCTTTTAATATTTTTTAATTAATAATAACTCTTTGATTTCTTACACTTCACGCATATAAATAAAACGTTATAATATAACAAATGTCATCCAGTTTCTTGTATGTGATCAAATGAAATAAATTACTGGCAGTTGGATTTAATGGCAAACTCAGGATTCCTAAAAAGTCTATTTAGAGTAAAACGAAAGTATAAATTTATTTTTGCGATAAGTATTTCGCAAAGTGACGATTGATATTTCAACATTTCAACATAGGAGCTCTATGTTTATGTTATGTTACTGCAATGATTCCATCAGAGATGCTCTGGAATCTGCTTTTACAAATAATTTTATAAATCATTTACTTTATAATATTATTAACGTGCAAACATTTCTCACTTTTAATTATTAGGTTAATGCAATGCCTATAAATATATAATTAATAAATAAACAGTAGACTTCGTACATAATTTAACTCAGTTTTCATTTTTTTATTTTATTTCTAAAGATAGAATAAAATTTATAATTTTTTAAACATTTTACTGAATTTCAAACTATAGGTACTTTAAAAACAATGACGGTTCCTCCATTAGGCCATTTGGTCAATGACCTCCTAGGTTTATCAAAGCAGAAAAGTACAAGCGAAAGAATAAAATACTTTGATTTTATAATTTTTAATAGACAGTCCATCATGTCGTTAGCGTAGCTTACACACGACACCACTGTGTTTAAAAGTAGACAACGAATGACGCGTTGCTTGGGTCACATCAAAATTGTGACCACGTTGTGTTATAGATGCTACATGTACAAGTCTATGCGTTAGACAGAGACAAACGAATTCTAACTTTGCTTGCGTTAGACGAAGACAACCACCACCCTATTCGCTTACACATGGTTAATAACCAAGGCATAAATGTATTTGAAAAATTTCGAGAAAATTGAGATAATTTAGAAATATTAGAAATAATTTTTAAACAAATATTATAGGTGGCTATGTGAAAATAAACAAAACGTAACAATGTAAAACAATTAAATTAATGTCAAAAAAGTATACATTTGTTTGTTACTTAATTTAACTGTTTCGTTTTGTTTATTTTCACATAGCCACATATAATATTTGTTTAAAAATTATTTCTAATATTTCTAAATTATCCCATTTTTCTCGAAATTTTTCAAATACATTAATAAAAAATAATACATCGTTGAAAAGAGAAAAAAAATGGCGGTTTCTATTTTATTAAAATAATTATAGGTTGCCATTTGAAAAATAAAAGTTGATAGTCGTATCTTGCAAACCTGACTTTATAAAAAATATCTACATCTGCCATCAAATAGTATATGTAAAATAATAAAACTTTTATATGAGCCACTTTTTTCTATTACTTATAATAAAAAAGTTAAAGGGGAGGGGGCGTCTTCCCACTTACCCTGTATTTACCTCTAACCGCCACTACGCAGTATAATAAATAAATATATCATCACGGCATATTACCCATTGCTGGGTGTGCCAATCTGCTTTGTACACAGATTTCGGTAATGATGATGACATATTTGTAACGTGCGGGTGTTTACCAGGCGTCACCTCACGGGCACTCATTGCTGGCGTGGAGAGTGCACCACAAGGGTCAATTTTGTGCCATTTAAAATTCGAAATATTTGGCGTCGATCGGGATCGAACCCGGTTTCCCAGATTCGCGACCAGACACTCAGGCACGCGACCACGAGACCCCATAATCAAAGAAGAAATATGTAAATGTCAATTTAAACTCGATGCACGATTAAATTTAAGCATGCTGCTTTTATTTCGGCAAAAGAGTAAAGAAAATATCTTGTGACATAACTGCAATATTTCGTCAAAGGCGTTAAACTAGGGTTGTACTTAACACTTCTCCGAAAGGCTGTAATAAAATAACAAAGTTATGAGCGCACCGCACATTTATTGCCGTACCTGCTTCGGACAATAACGAATAAGATAGGAAGTGCCGAAACTTTTACCTATCATAAAACTTATTATCCTCATAAGGCAGCCAGATGTGTCGGGCACTTTATAGTCTCTATTGTTGCAAATATTTCCAACAAAGTATTTATTAGTTTCATCATTCTTGATGCTACCACATCCGTAAAGAGAGGAATCCGTGATAATCGTGACAGATATTTATATGTTTATGATGAATCATACTTGAATCACTAAACAAATACTTGATCTAAGGCAAAAAACATTAATTAAAGCTCAGCATTCACTGACTCCCAACAGTTACAATAATTAATCACAAAGTTAATGATAGGGAATGAGTGAAGATTTTAGCAAGCGGAAACAAACTTCACTGTTTTTAGTCCTGAGTGGAAGAATTGGTATTGGTAATGATTCGCATTTCACACGAAATCGGCAATAGCATATGCTGCTTACCAGATGCTCACATTATAACTCTTTCTACTCTACCTGTTCTCAAAGCTAAACAGTTCTCAGACTTTGGAAGCCAGTTTTTCTTAAAAATATTTAAAAAGATATAAGAAGCCCATTATGTGAAAAATATTTTATAATATTCATTTTCAGTAAAGTTTAAATGTTAATATTTTTGATTTAGAAGCGAACCCAGGTCACCTAACGCACATAGCCACGCGATCTTATAATATACTACATTGACCGCCGAGCCGTGAGCTGTGGGGATGAGTAGTGCGCAGAGAGAGCACACACTAGAAAGAGACAGGTAGTTACGTGGCTGCTGTCAAGGAAATGAAATCCCCACCACAATTTGAAGGCAAAGCTACTTCGCTGGAAGTATATGCACAGTGAAAAATGACTGGTTTTTAGCAAATAAATATTCATAATTAAGGGGTACTTCATTCAGTCAATTATTGCAACCTTGCAACAAATACAATTTAATCTTTAATATGAAATGTATTTTATTCATGACAGTGATTTATTTCATTTAAATTTAATTTAATTTTCTCAAATGAACTAATATATTTATGCTTAGTATTTTAAATTGAGATTTTTAATAAATAAATTTATAATTTTCTGAAATATTTACTTGTTTCCTACAAATATGTAATTGTTTTAAATTAATTTCATAATATATTTGTGTAAACTTTATATTTATTTATAATGAAAAATAGTTTTTATTTTGTGAATATACATTTATTTGTCACAAATAAATATTATTTGTGGCAAAATAATATTTTTATTGAGTGAACAATGTTCTATTTGTCAAATGACGCTTTTGAGTGAAGTGACTTGTATGGACTTAAAATCATTCTTAACGTAAATAAATGTATAGTTCTCGTGAGATAGAAGATATAATTGATTTCAATATATATTTATTTGAGACAAATAAATGTTTCAAATAAATTATTACATTGCTTTAATTGTAGATATAGTTGGATCTATTTAAGTTTAGGATTTATTTGTAAAAAATAAATTTACATTTCACGTGATTATATCTTTTTCTCAGTGTGCCCAGGACGGCATCGTTTGTGTGCGCGAGAATATTTTAGATACGCCTATCAACAAATAGTGACGTGGCTAATAGAAAGTTGCTCGTTGCTAAGGGAAGCGCTAATTTTGACTACTGCGCAGGCACAAATTAATAGCGTATTCATGACGTGCAAAGTTGCACAAAATTTAAAGTGGAATATAAAATTGTTTTTCTACAGTCTATATACAAAGTAGCCATTTGTGCTCTTTTTTGTCAACGCAAAATGTCACTTTGCCGCTCATGCGCGACAAGGTAGAAAAAACGCTCGCTGTCCAAATTTCTAACTATACACTGTTGAAAAATGTCACGTCTACATTCTTAATAGAAACGATTTCGAGAGAATGCCGCGCTCCTGCGTCGCGCGTCAACAACCTCTCAATCGACAATGTCCCATTTTGCGCTCTTAATACACAAATAGCTATTTTACATCTTTCTAGTTTCTTCACACTTTTAAAAAATAAATTTCAAACTTTCTGGTAGTTCGTAGCACACATACAGGAGAGCGGGAAATTGCATAAAGCAAAAATCCTATGTTAAATCCCTATGTTCGTACCTGACCGTCAACAACCTGTATATAAATTTAATAATCTTGGGAAAATAATTTTATCTTTAGCAGACAAAATATTAACTTTTAAAATTTATCTATGTGTAATGTAATGTAAACCATAAAATATGTGTTTTCTAACATAAAATGCAGTGATTTACATAACATTTAGAAAGTAAGGCGTCATATAGAATCCTCTTGAAAGGCTACACAGTAAAAAAAACATAATTCATCTGGCCATCCAACGCGTGTATATCCTTCTGAAATTGTCCCACAACTCTTGGCATTTTTTTAAATGCCTGAAATTTCTGTCAAAACAAATCTGAGATAACCTCCAGTTAAACGACTATTTGTTTTTCAAACAAAAAGAAAAGTATCGTTTGAGATCGAGCTGGCGTTGTATCTGGCGAAAAAAGTTGGGTTATGGGAATCAAATCAAGAGGAAAAAATGCGCAGAATCTCGGAAAGTATTTGTATCATGCGACAGGACGCCCATGGGAATCATCCTTGGAAGATTTGTTCACAACACGCTCTTTGAATTGTTCTGGCAATGATGTAGTGTAGATTGCCGACGTGGCAACTGGCAACGACCATTCGTTTTTACTATAAATTCAATCTGACGCTGTATTAACTATATTGAAACAGAAATGGAACTTGAACGATACAGGGAATTCGCTCACGATTACGTTACAATTAAACTTATATTTTTACTACCTTTATCTGCTTACATACAGTGTGTCTGTCTTAAAGGTATACATAGGAGATTTACATGGGAAATCAGTTTTTTGCAAATTCCTGCTCGCCTAATTATTTTAAGCAAAAACGCGTCAAATAAAAGTTTTAGGGCATAAAATTCTGCATCTAATTAAATAAACAGAATTACCTTTACATGTTTTGTAATGCCAGTAATTAGGTATGAAAATGTGGAAAATTACGTTGAAAATATCGACAGCCATGGAATTGAACAAAAAATAAATAAACGCTTGACGTTTTATGTGTCACAATGTATGTATGATAATAAGAGAAATATAATAGTGAAAGTAGATGCTTAATAATGAATATTAATAAAGAAATGAAATGATATAATTGAAATACATCGGAAATAAGGGGGTTTTTGTTTTAGCAGCTCGTCACCCATATGAATTCCATATATATATTATTTTGATTGGCGACTCAAAGACCACCTATAAATATATAACGAATACCGAGTTAGGGGGAGGAGTCTACTACGAATAGAAGTAGAGAATTTCAAATAGCGGAGGCGTGACTATCACTCCAGTACTGCAATTCTCAAACAGTTTTTATTTGGATACAAATTTCTTGCATTAAACTTAATAATTTTGATACATTTGCAATAATAAAGCATGTAGACTTGTACCGTGTTATAATATTAATTAGTTTTTTTATAAATATAATATAAAAATAGCATACATTTCAAAAACATTTTAGATCCACGAAGAAAACAGTTTTATATAAAAACTTATATTCGTAACGTCACATCTATATTTTCAAACTTTGAGGGACCATAACTCGCTTATTAGTAGGAATTTTTTCACCGGATTTTCACCAATAGTCTTAGTTTTTAAAAATTATGAACTTTTTTATTAACAACTTTGCACTTTCTAGTTTTTGTCGTAAAATGAACAGGAGAGCATGAAATTGCATAAAACAAAAATTTCAAATTAAATCCTTATGTTCACCCCTAACCGCACCACCCTGTATATAGCCAGAGAGCATTTTCAAATCATGATTTATTGGATTGATCCATAAGTTCGCAGCGTTTTTGGTTTCTAGGGCAAGAGTGCATTGGAAAACAATTTATTAGAGATTATGTCAACGTTGTTTTAATGTTAAACTATTCTTTAATTGTATATGCAAAAATTATGTAAATTATTATCAAAAGAAATGGAGTGTAATAAGCATTTCCGATAGTATTTCTTGTTCTTGTATACAGGTGTTTCAAAAGTAATGTACGCGTTTTTGGGATGGAAGATTTGAGGTGTTTCTGTTGTTTATTTATGTGTTGGCCTCCTAACTTAAAGTTCGACGCGTAGCGGAGAGCTTTTAATATCCCGTGTGCTAATTTTGTTTGTGATGTGATGATATATTAATTTATTTAAATTTAACTTAACATCCTTAAGGATGATATGCAATAGACATTTTTGTAAAAGGCGTTGTGTCATTTTGAATTAGCAGAAAAGTGCTTTGAAAACAAAACGAAAATTCTGGTTCTTATTTTTGTGTTAGCCCCTCCCCACTCCTCGTAAGTATAGTAGCAGCGTGACGATTTTCCCACGAAGCGCAGTTGTGTTGTTTTGGTTTTGGCACAATTGTTGTTTTGGGGAATCGTAGCTGTGCTCGAACGTTTTGTTGCCACTGCCACTGCACTGATGCTCGTCAGTCGTCACCGTCACATGCTGACCGTATGGCCAAGGCAAAGGCAAGCAAGCAGCCCTTGGCCGTAGCTTAGGCGTCGGGAGACATATCAAACACCTGGACTTCACATCTACCTGGCCCTGGCCTACCTTAAGAAACCCACATTTTTTCCAAATGTTTACTTCTACATCCACTCACTTCAAATTGTTGTTTTTTCCAACTTCACATATGGCAAATATTCCCGATTTTACATTCATCATCTGTGGGTATCGATTAATAACCACACAAGGCCACTAGATTTTAGTTTTTGTCCGGATTCAAAATCCGTTAATTTTAGTTTCTTATGAGGGGTTATTCATGTTCCAATATTTTGTATGTTATAATTCACGTACCAGGCGGTCACCCAACCAGTTGTTGACCACGTTCATCCCGGCTTGACTCCATATATATATATATATATATATATATATATATATATATATATATATATATATATATATATATATATATATATATATATATACCGTGTGTCTGTCGTAAAGGTGTACATAGGAGATTAACATAGCAAATCAGTTTTTTGTAATTTCCTGCTCGCCTAATTATTTTAAGCAAAAACGCTTCAAATAAAAGTTTTAGGGCATAAAATTCTGCATCTAAATCAATAAACAGAATTATCTTTACATGCTTTGTAACGACAGAAATTAAATATGAAAATTTCGAAAATTACGTTGAAAATATCGACAGCCATGGAATTGAACAAAAAATAAATAAATGCTTGACGTATTATCAAATTGTCAGAAACGTCAAATAAGTTAACTTACGTTGTGACAGATAAAATGTCACGCATTTATTTTTTTTGTTCAATTCCATGGCTGTCGATATTTTCAATGTAATTTTCGACATTTTTATAATTAATTTCTGTCGTTACAAAGCATGTAAAGGTAATTCTGTTTATTGATTTGGATGCAGAATTTTATGCCCTAAAACTTTTATTTGACGCGTTTTTACTTAAAATAATTAGGCGAGCAGGAAATTGCAAAAAACTGATTTCCCATGTTAATCTCCTATGTACACCTTTAAGATAGACACACGGTATATATATATATATATATATATATATATATATATATATATATATATATATATATATGTAGTGTAATCGTCACTGTCGATTAGTTAAATAGATAAATTTTAGTGGGTATATCAGTGGGATGTTTTCTGGGCTTAAATTTGTTTTAGTAGATTCTTTTAAAATCTGTCAAGCTTTCGTGTATTTGGATTGTACACTGAAGTTGAAATACAAATAATTTTACAATGTATAAATAATTTTCGTTTTCCGGGAATGGACTGTGTCATATTTTGAGTCAGAGCTCAACGTTTCGCCCGTAGTCGTTATGGGGCATCTTCAGGAGCAAGAGGGATAGTACTGTCTTAAACAAGGTTACCCGACGTGTCAACCACGCTAGAGGCCGAGTTTAAGCAACAAGAGGGGGAGACTCAGTTTACAAGGTTACCCGACGTGTAAACCACGCTAGAGGCCAAATAAACCAAGTGGTATATATATATCATTTTTACGTAGCCGCGTGCCTGAGTGTCTGGTCGCGAATCTGGGCAACCCGGTTCGATCCCAACCGACGCGAAATATTTCGAATTTTAAATAAATAAATATATCATCACGGCATATTACCCATTGCTGGGTGTGCCAATCTGCTTTGTACACAGAATTCGGTAATGATGATGACATATTTGTACCGTGCGGGCGTCACCTCACGGGCACTCATTGCTGGCGTGGAGAGTGTACCACAGGGGTCAATTTTGTGCCATTTAAAATCTGAAGAACCGGTTTCGATTCTGACCGATGCCAAATATTTCATATTTCGAATTTTAAATGGCACAAAATTGACCCCCGTGGTGCACTCTCCACGCCAGCAATGAGTGCCCGTGAGGTGACGCCTGGTAAACATCCGCATGGTACAAATATGTCATCATCATTACCGAAATCTGCGTACAAAGCAGATTGGCACACCCAGCAATGGATAATATGCCATGATGACATATTTATTTTATTTTATTTACATATTTTGGGGTCTTGTGTTTGTCTGCATGGTCGCAAAAGAAATATTTCGAATTTTAAATGGCACAAAATTGACCCCTGTGGTGCACTTTCCACGCCAACAATGAGTGCCCGTATGGTGACGCCTGGCAAGCGCCCACACGGTACAAATATATCATCATCATTACCGAAATGTTTATTATTATTATTATTATTATTATTATTATTATTATTATTATTATTATTATTATTATTATTTACGTTCAAAATTTTTATAAAATCATATTTGTCATACCTAACATTTCCCTTGGAATTCCTTATATTTTTGAATGATAACTTCTTATGGAAGGGTAAACCTTTAACGATTAAGACTTTCCACCACTCCAGTGCCCAAGCTGCCGCTGAGAGATGGCAAGCCAGTGCGCATGCAACTATCGTTTTCTCTAGTTGTCGACGAAGCAGTACGCACACTCCTTTTGTTTTTAATATTTTATACATCATTTATTGTATTAATACTTAAACGATAAAAATACTTAAACGATAAAATTACTTTAACTTAAAATAATCGGGACAAAGTTATCACTTCGGTCGGATGTTCCGAGACGCACACTGTTTTTGTAATACTTTTTCTTAGTACCAAATTTTCTCAAATAATACCCAGACATCTTTGATATTACTTAGTAATGCCCGTGGTACTGGTATGGTAATACCTCCTATATTTCCTTAAATAATACGTGAATTGGCAAAAACTGTAATAATATTTATATTTTAAGTACCATGTGTGTTTTTCTTTCTCTTATGTTGTCGTCATATAATTAACTGTCCTCTTTTCTTTTTAAGTCATCTCCCGTCACTAACGAAATCTTAATTACAATATCTTAAACGCGCTGTTATAGCCATTTTAATTTATTATTAATTACTTAAGTAGGTAAATTGAAAATACATCTGTGATGTTCAGAAAGCAGAATCAAACGGTACACGTATGAAGCATCAGCGAATGTAAGAAGAAGATCCACTGGATGCATGTGATGCGATGGGACTTGGACATCATCTTTATTAGAAATTATAATTAACAGAGGCGAAAATGAAAGTATACCAATGTAGGCTTACTGGCCTCAATTATTATATTGATTATGTGATGGCACATCGACTTGGAGTGTATAGTGACTGTATAGTATTATACCAACCTTAGGACAGAACCGTAATATGCTAATTTCAAAACTGTTCGCGATATAACATTTTATACAACGCAATATTTCCCAAAGAATACCTGTAATTACTACGAAATATACAGGGTGCATCTACGGAGTAGGGGATGAGAAATAAATAATTTTTCATCCTTATTTACACTTTTTGCAGAAAAATTCATTCAGTTACATTTGGACGTTTTCTTCTATTGACAAATAATAAGTATTGATATTGACGAGGGTAAGAGTAATAACAGATAAATAACTTTATATAAACTTTTCTAAATTTTAGTTTTTAATAATCATATTTTAACTCTGTTTATCTATTTAAATTATAAATGTCAAAATTCAGTTTAGAAATTCTTATCATATTATGATAGTCACGACATTTATTTGTTTATTATTAAGTCTAGAAATTATTATGTATACGTGCGTGACTTTGAATACCCTAGCCTATGCACCCCGTACCCCTAAGATAATCCTGTCCTGAAGATAGCGCTTTGTTTTTAAATAGTCGACATTAGTTAGTCATGGAGTAAACATGTAGGAGAGTGAAAGATGAGTTTGTCGCGTCGTGCAGACGTTTTGTTGTCGGAACATGTAGTGTTTTTAGTTTTGGGGCGCGTGCTACACGCCCGCCCGCTGGCAACAGGATTCAGGGATGTATTTTAAAAAATTAATACCGCAAATTCTAGTTCGTTCGTCTCAGGTGTAAGCAACCCTCGAGTCGGAATTACTGTTAGAAGAAATTAAAAATAATCCTATTTCATAGAATTGCCAAATTAAATAGTTTAAATATCAAAATATTTTGTTATAATCAACATAACCGAAAAATATTTAAAATATTTTAAACGCACCCCTGTTTTAATATTCAGTTACCCTAGTCGGCCATCTATTTTCAGCCAGACATAGTAATGTATTTCTGTGCTTTCCTAGTCGAATATTTAAAGGGGTTCATGCAAAAATTTCATACCTGAAAATTTCGTACAATTCTATTCTTCTCTTAGGTTGCAAAAGAAACCACATCTATAATAGTATATTAAAGAACGTGTTTTATAAGACATGTTTTTTTCGCACGCGTCAAAACTTAGAAAACGAGCGTCAGCGATTTTTCTAATTGACAAGTGCGAAAGAAAGTCTTATAAAATGAGTTCTTTCTACTATTTTTTATATTTTGCGCCTTCTACAATAACATTTACTTACTCAATTTGTGTTTATATTTGCAACCATTTGTACATTTTTATGTAAATAATCTTCCCTAAATAAAAAAAAAAAATAATAATAAAATAATATCTCGGACACGAAAAGAGATATCGACCTGTGGTTTTAAAATCTTAAATCTACACTCTTCAATCTACTTAAATACAAATTTTCAGAATTTTTAATTTTTTTAAAATTTCCACCCTTTTTTAAACCACACTATCCTCATACCCAAAAATGGGTGTGCGGTACACATTCAACGATTTCACCAGTAAATTTCTCGTACCAAAAAACATAAGTATACCAATTTTCATCAAAATATTCCAACGGATATATTAATTATTAAACATTCCTTAAAATTGTCAAAAACTGAAAAAATCCCAAGGGGTACACCTTAGATTTTTTGCGATTTTTGGTCATTTTCAGACTTTTCCTTCTGGAGATTGTAATAGTTGTTCAAAAATTATGAAAATTGGTATGCTTATGTAATTTTGCTCGTAGAATCTAATGGTGATATCGCCAGCGGTGTATAATTAACCATTTTTGGGATATGACCCAAAAATGGGCATTTTTGAGCAAAGTTTTGAGGCCGAATATCTCGGACACGAAAAGAGATATCGACCTGTGGTTTTAAAATCTTAAATCTACACCCTTCAAACTACTTAAATACAAATTTTCAGAATTTTTAATTTTTTAAAAATTTCCACCCTTTTTTAAACCACATCATCCTCATACCCAAAAATGGGTGTGTGGTACACCTTCAACGACCTCACCAGTAAATTCCTCGTACCAAAAAACATAAATATACCAATTTTCATCAAAATATTCCAACGGATACATTAATTATTAAACATTACTTAAAATTGTCAAAAACTGAAAAAATCCCAAGGGGTACACCTTAGATTTTTTGCGATTTTTGGTCATTTTCAGACTTTTCCTTCTGGAGATTGTAATAGTTGTTCAAAAATTATGAAAATTGGTATGCTTATGTAATTTTGCTCGTAGAATCTAATGGTGATATCGCCAGCGGTGTATAATTAACCATTTTTGGGATATGACCCAAAAATGGGCATTTTTGAGCAAAGTTTTGAGGCCGAATATCTCGGACACGAAAAGAGATATCGACCTGTGGTTTTAAAATCTTAAATCTACACCCTTCAAACTACTTAAATACAAATTTTCAGAATTTTTAATTTTTAAAAAATTTCCACCCTTTTTTAAACCACATCATCCTCATACCCAAAAATGGGTGTGTGGTACACCTTCAACGATCTCACCAGTAAATTCCTCGTACCAAAAAACATAAATATACCAATTTTCATCAAAATATTCCAACGGATACATTAATTATTAAACATTACTTAAAATTGTCAAAAACTGAAAAAATCCCAAGGGGTACACCTTAGATTTTTTGCGATTTTTGGTCATTTTCAGACTTTTCCTTCTGGAGATTGTAATAGTTGTTCAAAAGTATGAAAATTGGTATGCTTATGTAATTTTGCTCGTAGAATCTAATGGTGATATCGCCAGCGGTGTATAATGAACCATTTTTGGGATATGACCCAAAAATGGGCATTTTTGAGCAAAGTTTTGAGGCCGAATATCTCGGACACGAAAAGAGATATCGACCTGTGGTTTTAAAACCTTAAATCTACACCCTTCAAACTACTTAAATACAAATTTTCAGAATTTTAATTTTTTTACAAATTTCCACCCTTTTTTAAACCACATCATCCTCATACCCAAAAATGGGTGTGTGGTACACCTTCAACGACCTCATCAGTAAATTTCTCGTACCAAAAAACATAAGTATACCAATTTTCATCAAAATATTCCAACGGATACATTAATTATTAAACATTCCTTAAAATTGTCCCTAAATAAAAAAAATAAAATAATTTCGACATTATATTATTAATATGAATTGTCAATTAACTAAAAATAAATTAGGTAAAAATGGGTTAAAGAAACGACATCTAGTATCAACCGTCTAAAACAAAAAATTGCGTATCGAAATGTAGGTCATTACGATACGCAATTGCGTAATTATGAACGAAAAATATAAAAAATAATTTAAACGTCAACTTTCATTCGCTAGTCATACCATAAGTGAAGATAAAGAAGAGGTCAACACAATAGAAAAAATAATGAAAAAAGAAGAAACAAGAAAATTTTCGAAGATCAAGAAGAAATGGACAAAATTACGAATAGAAATGAAAGGATCTACACCCAATACTTGACGACAGAAGGGTTCTTGATCACATGAAACAATGGAATAAAAGGACATGATTCTTCAATACTGGGTAAAATTTCCTTAGTCCTTCTCTGTCAACCTACACTAAGCAGCATTCTTCGCAGCTAGAAACGTAAATGCACGATTGGGAAACGGACATGTTTGAAATTTCATGTCATTTCTAATTAATAATAGTACGTCGCTAACACTATACTATAGCGTGGGTCGGACATAACCTAACCTAACGTACCACCCGCCATTAGGGCACGTGGGCAGTGGGTTAGGTTAGGTAGGCTAAGCGCTTAGGCTAAAAACGTGTTTATATTCGCAAGAGGAAGTGTTTTTTTTCTTATGCGGGCATTAATTGATTTTGAGTTAGTTTTGAGGAAATTATACATATAATACTGGTTCAATTATTTACTTTTTGTTTGTTAGTCAATATTATTCTGTAATATTTCTTCACCTGAAAGAAGTGTACACATAGGGGTAACCTAATTTTCTTCAATATAAATACAATATTATAATGTCTAAAAAGTCATACACCTTAAAAGTTTTGCTATTTCATTGTTGTGATAGATATCTTATAAAAAGTATATTTAATTGATCTCTGTGGTGCACTCTCCACGCCAGCAATGAGTGCCCGTGAGTTGACGCGTGCTAAACGTCCGCACGGTACAAATATGTTATCATTATTAACGAAATTTGTGTACGAAGCAGATTGACACATCTAGCAATGGGTAATATGCCGTGATGATATATTTATTTATTTTATATTTAAGAAAAATATATAACTGTTTTAATAAATGCAAAAATTCCATCAAAAATCACATATTTTCCGTCTTTCGTAGACAATAACACAAAAGTTGCTGGTAACGACGATTTTTACACTCATCATGTATACACTGTTACTTGAATGGGGTATGTGATACTAGACAAAAAAAAAAAATACCCGTATTTTTTACATCGATTAATTATTCGTACTTTACGAGAAAATAATTATTAAATATTTGGGGAAGGGATTTGTGACGTGGCAATGGTAGAAACGTGAAAAAATACTGTTAGACTGGGAGGGAAAGAGATAGTTATAACAAGATGTGACCATGCCACACCCTGCTCACCTACCACAACATAAACGCGACGCTGATAGGCTGATTTATAACTGTCTCTTTCCTTCCCGCAATCTATCTGTCTTCGTTCACGGTTCTAACATACTTATGGCATATATCCCTTCTCCAAAACATTAAATTGTTAATAACAAGATTATTACAAATTAATATTTAGTTTTTATTATTATAATGAGAAGCTACAGTGGTTAGTTTTATATTTTATGATATATATATATATATATATATATATATATATATATATATATATATATATATATATATATATTGAAATTCGAATATGGTCACATACCCCATTGTCGTTAGAGAGTTTTTTGTACAAATATATACTACAAAAAACCCTTCCATGTGAGTCACTATTCCTATATTGCCAATACATTTTCGATCTATTTTGGTTTCAAATATCTGAGCTCACGGCTGGAAAACCTTTCTAAAAAATGTGTAAAAGCTCTTGAAAATTTGTAAATGTGTAAATTTCATTGAGGGGCTGTCCTTAAATTACGTAACGCTTCAAGGGTGGGGTGGGGGTCAAGAGTAGCGGTACGCAACGTTACGAGGGGGTGGGGGAGATTTAATGTGTGCGTTACGTAACGATAAAATATAAAAAATATTGCTAAACTTGCTTTAATAGTTTTGAAACATTCAAATTTCGCGGTGCTAATTCGTATATGCAGGCAGTCGTTTGTTTTCAATAACAGTCAACATAATATGTCGGGCACAGTTCAAATTCGGGCCAGTGGTCTTTCATTCGTGCAATGCAATTCATATTAAAACATGAATTCAAGCAGTGTTGATAAGGAAAAACTTTTCAATAGTTTGTTAAAAGCATATGGAAATGCATATGCTTTTAATTTCTGTGCTGTTATTTTTTCATCTTTATGAACATTAATTTAATTAGTTTCTGTTCTGTTCTGTTATTTTTCATCTATATATACATTAATTTAAATAGTTTCTGTTTCAAATTTTAACTGAATATTAAGGAGGCCATCTACTTTTATATCCAGTAAAGAAATTGGGGTGACAAGCCGTAGGGCAAGAGTAGTACATTATTTTTCATCTTTAAGTACATTAATTTAAATAGTTTCTGTTCTGTTCTATTATTTTTCATCTTTATGTACATTAATTTAAATAGTTTCTGTTTCAAATTTTAACTGAATATTAAGGAGGCAATATACTTCTATATCCAGTAAAAAAATGGGGGGGGGGTCAAGTACTGCGTTACGTAATATATGTGGGGGGTTCATGTTTGCGTTACGGATACGTTACAAAGGGGGGAGGGGGTATCAAAAATTTCCTAATTTTGCGTTACGTAATTTAAGGACAGCCCTTGAAAACTGTTGTAAATGTTTATAATTATAGAACGGAACCATCTTAAGAAAACTATAAAATATTCTTTAAAAGACTTGGAATCATTATCATTTGAAATTTCATAAATTAAGATGTATTGAACTTAGAAATTATAAATCTACGTTGTGTTTAACTGTAACTGTACAATAGCGTCAAATTACATTTGATTTGAACATTCTCCTTTCAAATGAGCTGAAACTAAAAGACGTCGTCCCAAACTTTCATATGTCTAAAATTATTAAACGGCAAAAATAAATCTTCATGTCTAATTCAAGATTTACCTTATCTGTTGCTAAAATGAAAGTTTCATCTATCACTGTTTACTGTCGTAAGCTAAGGCTACCAACGAATAAAAATATGCAATATAACAACACACCTTTACATTTTTACACCATCAATATTAGATATAATGGAAACAGAAGAATAAGTTCTTTTCTCAAATAATATTACTGATGTAATATCAAATTTTACACAGTAATACTTAAAAAATTCCCGAAATTCTACAGAGTGTTATTTAAGTAAAAAAAATTAAACTATGACGAAATTGGTCAGTATTAAGAGGTTCCAAAATTAGTGATGCACGACTCGTCTCATCTCGTTGCATTATGCGAGACGAGAACGAGAGCGAGATTGCAGTTTAAAATTCAAGGCGAGATCGATATAACAACTGCGAGAAGCGAGAAATCTCGCGAGAATCTCGCAATAAAAAGTATTTGTAACTTTATAGATTTGATTCATAAATTCAATGAAAAATGCACCGTACAAGGAATAGAGTCAACGCTAATTCATGCATAGAACACGTAAATGTGAAAATTATACGAATTCACAATATTTTTTGAGTCTATTTAGAGTCGATTAGTATCGGTCTCTGAGCGAGAAAATGTAAAAATAAAGACAAAATCGGTATCCAATAGAATTAGTTTTCTCTAATATTTCAGCCCCTAATTTACCCCAATTAAAACCACGGTTAATAAAACTCTTGTTGCCCGTGAAAAGTAGAGGATGTTATATTAAGCGTCGATGGGAGTCAACAGGAAGTGAAGCGGAGTGATTGGTTGCCAGCGGGTTACCAGTGTAGCAGTTTTTTATTTACTTAATTTTACTTAAATAATTTTTAAATGTTTAATTCGTTTTACTGATGACAGAATGTGTTCTTATTGAAATAGTTTAGAAATCACAATTTGATGATACATTGGATATTTCAGATGTAAATTAAATTATTTACTAACTTATCATATTTTGTGGTGACCGTAAATGAATAAACATTATGTTCGTTTTGAAATAATTTGGTGACCAGAATTTAGTGTTTCGTCTTTTTATTATACTTATACGACTGCAAATTCATGGAAGACGGTGCTATTGGTGTCTCTTGTAGTTAAATAGTGACGTAAATACGTAGTGCGCAGGCGCTTATTTTAAATGTGCGAGAACGAGAGCGAGATTACAGATCCGAAAACGAGACGAGATCGATATATTATATTTCTCGTCTTGTCACGCCTCGCGTGCATCACTATCCAAAATCATTGCCAGATTTACTATCTATGAGGTTAGTTCTATCATCGGAACACCCTGTATAGTAACACCTGGAATTCCTAAGGAAATATGCGATGCATATTTCGATCAAGTAATACTAATATTTCCTGATTCTGGTAATACCTATGAATTCCAGTATATCCCTAAATAATAGATGAAGTTCTGCGGTAATACTTATAATTCCCACGGTAATATATTACCACTATTTTTATATAACAATTACAAATTATCTGACAGGGAAAAATTAAATCTACCATATGAATAAATATAACATTAACATAGACTAATGTTTAATTATGAAAATTTTTGAAAATAATTGCAATTATAATAGAAAAGAAGCAAGTAGGTATTTTACTTTCAAAATTCATAAAGTATAAGAATAATGGTATTAATTTTATAGTACGCTGCAACATAATTAACTACTACAAATTAATATAATTACTTGAATTGTTTTCAGAGCGTAACAATGAACGCTATATTCGCATCTTTAACTCGTATTGAAAACGGTTTTAGTAGATCATTTGTGTTAATAATTGCTTCCCAATAAACAGATGGAAGATACTTGTATATTACGAACTAATAAAAAAATACACTTCATGTCCGTTAACTGTATAAATAACTATATATATATATATATATATATATATATATATATATATATATATATATATATATATATATATATATATATATATATATATATATATATATATTCCACAACAATCACACGAAATCAATCAGAAAATTGAATTAATTTTCTAATTAATTTACTTTATTATGGTTGTGCAGATAGTAATAAAATATTTACTAGAGCTAAAGTTGGTTAAAGGGTCCAACAGAATAATTTTTGTCCAACAATAAATTCCAGCCCGTCCTTCATCCCAGTTAAAACCACGGTTAATGTAGTTCTTGCCTGAAAAGTTACGGATGTTCTATTAAGCATCGATGGGAGCCAACACGGGGCGAAGCTAAGTGACTGACTTTCAGTGGATCGCCAGTGGGCCACAAATTAGTAATTAAGGTGCATTCACAAATGAAAATTAAGTTTATGGTTTTTGTTTAGGTTTAAGTAAGTCATTTATACATGTAAGTTTAAATTACCTGAAAATTAGTTTTGATATGTACAGACATCTATGTAAATGCTTCAAAAACAAGATTAAAATATCAGTAGAGCAGTACTCAACAAGACACCTGTGCGTCGTGAAACTATCATTCGCTTGGCATTATTGGTTATATTTCTGCAATTAAGTTATGTTCTTCTCGCATTTGTGTAAAAAGCCAAATCCACCAAGTGGATACTAAATAAAGATGGGTGTATATATCTATATCATTTCAAACTCGTTCTCATTGGTAAAGTTTGTGACGACAAACTAAATCATAAACCTAAAGTTTGGACCTTGCAATGTTTAGCTTTATGATTTGGATGTAGAAACCCCAAATTCTGAAGTGTGAATGGAGTCATTACATAATATATGTATAAGTATAATCCATAAATCTAAACCTAATTTTCATTTGTGAATGCACCTTTAATGAAACTAAATTTTCTGATTGATTTCGTATATTATGTTGACTAACTTTTATAAGTAACCAAATTTTCAATCGGTTAATAAAGTTTCAAAATTTTTTAGTCGGTATCACTTGCCGGCATTTTCTTGGTGGTTTTACTCGTACTAAAATTTGAGCATGTTCATTTGTTTACACTAAGTTTTTTTAAATATCTCTGAAACTAAAACCGATACAGACTATTTGATGACGTTTTATAAGTAGCCGGATGAAACAGATTTCAGAAAAAAAATATTTTTTTAATATCTTCGAAAGTAAACCAGATGGGCACTGTTTGGTTTGATAATTTGAATAGGGGATTACAGCTCAATTGAATTAAGATAAATTAGTAAAAAATAGTGAAAGTAGATGCTTAATAATGAATATTAATAAATAAATAAAATGATATAATTGAAATACTTTGGAAATAAGGGGGGTTTTTTGTTTTAGCAGCTCGTCACTTATATGAATTCTATACATATTATTTTGATTGGCGACTCAAAGACCACCTATAAATATATAACAAATACCGAGTTAGGAGGAGGAGTCTACTACCAATGGAAGTAGAGAAATTCAAATAGCGGAGGCGTGACTATCACTCCAGTACTGCAATTCTCAAACAGTTTTTATTTGAATATAAATTTCTTGCATTAAACATAATAATTTTGATACACTTGCAATTATAAAGCATGTAGACTTGTACAGTGTTATAATATTAATTTGTTTTTTATACAAATAATTTAAAAATAGCATACATTTCAAAAACATTTTAGATCCACGAAGAAAATAGTTTTATATAAAAACTTATATTCGTGACGTCACATCTATATTTTCAAACTTCGGGGGACCATAACTTGCTTACTAATAGGAATTTTTCACCGGATTTTCACCAATAGTCTTAGTTTTACTTACTGATGAAATTATATAAAAAATGGTGGAATCCCCTATTCAGTAGATGTTTTTTATAAGTAATCAGTTTCAGAACTTTCAGCCGGTTAATATAGTTTTCAGGAGGTAACTAACAATTGATTGGCGCTGTCAATTATTAAAAAAATATTTTCCCACAACAACTTAAGTGCCCGTGAGCGTGAAGTAAACTGATACGTGTATAGAAAGCATATTAATTTTTTTGCAAAATATTATCTGTATCTTGTGAATATGAGTTTTTAGGCGTCGTACGATTAGGGCCGGTTGTGCTATAATTTATTAGCATGAAACACCGTTTCATATAGGAACAAAAACATATAATTTGTCGTTAAAATCAAATTTAGTTTTTGGCAAAAAGTGAAGACCTTTCTTCGTGATTTAAGCGAAAGACGCGCACGTTAGAAAGATGTTTTTTGTTGGTAAAACACTGCTTTTTACTTTCTAAATTGTTTGCACGTGTAACAGGTTAAATTTCATAAATATTTTCTCCTGGAACGTTTGTAAAGTTAACATCCTAGAATAGAATGGTAGCTTTCATGCCTTATTACTATAAAACAGCCTGAGAGGACCATACTTGTCTCAGACGTGGTGGATAACATAACCGCACTTATTAACTTATTAATGTAATTACACATTAATTAGTTGCTTTTACCTTCAATAGCTTTTCATTTATGAACACGGAAATAGTTCGCGCATCAAAAGAAATAAAGGGAATTCATTACTTGTAACCCGAGGTTCCCAAACTTTTACTTTTTCTGCTTCTCTACTTGTTTTATATAAAAAAAACTTTACATAAAAATTGTAGACTTTAAAATTCTATGAGAAATATTCGTTTTCCGGGAATGGACTGTGTCATATTTTGAGTCAGCGCTCAACGTTTCGCCCGCAGTCGTATGGGTCCTCATTAGCTTTGCTCATCTATCATATCTTTAGATTAGTATATAACTGTCTTCGGCCTTCCTTCGTCACTTAGTTTATTTGGCCTCTAGCATGGTTTACATGTCGGGTAACCTTGTAAACTGAGTCTCCCCCTCTTGTTGCTTAAAAAAGGCCTCTAGCGTGGTTGACACGTCGGGTAACCTTGTTTAAAACAGTACTGTTCCCCTTGCTCCTGAAGATGCCCCATACGACTGCGGGCGAAACTTTGAGCTCTGACTAAACATGTGGAAGCCTACGCAATTATTTAAAATTCTATACCTGAATCAATAAGTAAAATTAATTTTTAATGCTTTATAACGACAGAAATTAGGTCTAAAAATGTCCCAAATCACCCCCAAAATAGCGATAGCAATGGAATAGGGTATTCTCTGAGGACTACCAATATTAAAAATTTATTAAAAATATCAGTGTTGATAGGCAAACAACAGGGAAAAAACAAAAAATCATTTTATAAATTAATTGTTACAAAAGATATAAAGCATTTAAATTTTGCTGATGTACTAACCTTCCAATGGGAGACCAGTTGAAATCCCTACTCCATGTTCGAATGTGATAAGACGCCGCATGAACCACTGATAGTACACCGCTGGTACTGTACAACTAGTACGTTACTATCACGTAACACAACAAATTCAAATTTTAAAAATTAATATCTCGCTTATTAAAAATTTTAACTCGGGTTTTCACAGGTACTCTTAAATATAACTGTTCTTTAAGAAAAAAAAAATCGTAAGGGGTACCCCTTTGGATTTTTTCAATTTTCCGTTTTTCATTCATGATTTTCTTTATAAAGATTCTGAGTCTGATTTTGTGACGTCATAATTTTGTACACAAATACACGATAGTGAGGCACACCCGTACTCGTGCCTGTACTGTACATGAATCAGATTGTCACTTTTCTAAATAAATAAATAAAAAAATAAATATATCATCACGGCATATTACCCATTGCTGGGTGTGCCAATCTGTTTTGTACGCAGATTTCGGTAATAATGATGACATATTTGTAGATACCGTGCGGGCATTTACCAGGCGTCACCTCACGGGCACTTTTCTAACATAACCTTATATAACATTTTGAAAGTAACGTCAATATCCTTACAAGTTGTTTTTTTAAAAAAGTACAAATAACGTAATATGCTAAATAAAAATTATAAATAAATACAATTATTTATGTTTGATTTAGATATTACAATGTTTGTACAATATTGCTCTGTGTCGTTCTGCGAGAACAACTTGTTGAAAAGTAAAAATAAAATTTTTGTTCGTATTCTTATGGCTCAAGATGGTAAGGCAATAAATACTCCAAAAGTTTTGAAGACTACTCTTGTTTGTGATAACATAAACGTCAAATGTAGTTACATTTTTACTCGGTAGGCGAGTCTACGGTCGCAAAATTATGACGTCATTTGAAATTTTATATAAACTTTAAAAAATCAATCCTGTAAAACTAGAAACTTATGTACTTCGTAAGTAGTTTTAAGTGTACTTTCAGAAAAAAAAAAAATTGGAAAATGTGGTATGACCCCATTTTAAGCTCTACAACTTTTATTTGGAACTTTTTATCTAAAATATTAGGGAAGCAGGAAGTAAACGAAAGTTTGATTTTACATATTAAAGTCCTATTTCCGGGTGTATAACATATTATTATAATTCACAAAAATAATTACTAAAATATAAGTCCCCCTGTCCCTAATGTATTGATATTAACTATCTAATTCCTCCTCGGTGAAATGTTGTTGGAATGAGAATTCCGCATACTGACTAGCTTGGTATCATCCTCATTTGACTCAACATAGAGAAAGGTTGCAATAATAATACGGTACGTTGAATAGAATTAAAAATAGCATTAAGCACGGTAGGGTTATAAGATACAGATAACGGTTTTATTAGACCGACACCGCAGTTTGCAAAGCTAAGCTAAGCTAACGTCTGCTAGCGTTATGCTTACGTTAAGCTAGCGCTAACGCTAAATCACTGCCGAATGCATTGGTGCACAACGTTTATTTTCTACAGGGAAATACTCCCCAAAAACGAAACAGAAAAATAATTATAATTGCAAATATTATTGTTTGCAAGCGGTCACCCATTTAATCACTACCTGCGACCACCAAAGCTTGACTTTTTAAATTTTATTTCTGTACTTTCATTATAGAAATTTATCATCGATTGGACAATACTTAAAGGGACAATGCTTTAAATGTTGTTTCATACTAGCGGGGTCCTCAATCCGTGCGATAACCATGCAACTAGAACTACATAATTATATAATGTTTGGTATGACTAGCGAATGAAGGTTGACGTTTGGATTATTTCATACATGTGGTTTCTTTTGAAAACATTTCTTTACATTTGATTTGAAAGGAAAGTGACCCTTATGTATTCCGTTACAGAAGATTAGAATTGTACTCAATACCAGGAGGCATTTAAAATGACCTTAGCAACAGGATTCAGGGATAAAAAAAAATATATCATCACGGCTTATTACCCATTGCTGGGTGTGCCAATCTGTTTTGTACACAGATATCGGTATAGACGATATATATTTGCACCGTGCGGGCTCTTACCAGGCGTCACCTCACGGGCACTCATTGCTGGCGTAGAGAGTGCACCACAGGGGTCAATTTTGTTCCATTTAAAATTGGAAATATTTGGCGTCGGTCGGGATCGAACCCGGTTCCCCAGATTCGCGACCTGACACTCAGGCACGCGGCCAAACACTATCTGCGATCTTCAGGGATGTATTTAAAAAATTTAATACTGCAAATTCTAGTTCGTTCGTCTCAGGTGTAAGCAACCTTCAAGTCGGAATTACTGTTAGAGGAAATTAAAAATAATTCTATTTCATAGAATTGCCAAACTAAATAGTTTAAAGATCAAAATATTTTGTTATAATCAACATAAACGAAAAATGTTTAAAATATTTGAAACGCACCCCTGTTTTGATATTCATGTACCCTAGTCGGCCATCTATTTTCAGCCAGACATAGTAATGTATTTCTGTGCTTTCATAGTCCAGTATTTAAATGGGTTCATGCAAAAATTTTATACCGGAATATTTCGTAGAATTCTATTCTTCTCTAGGGTTTCAAAAGAAACCACATCTATAAAATAATTTAAATGTCAACTTTCATTCGCTAGTCATACCATACATTTTTTTATAATATAATTTTTTAACATTTTCTTCACAATACCCATGTACCGAATACTATATTGTTCAGTCGCCTCGGTGGTCGTGTGGCTTGAGGCAGCGAACAGCGCTCGAAGCGACCGTCACCGCTCGACCCTGAGGTTGTGGGTTCGATTCCCACCAGGGGCTTTGGGTGTCCGTGTGTGTCCTTTCATCATCTCATCTCCATCAACTCAAGATACAAACCATTATAGTTATAAAATATATGAGAAAATTAACTCACCCCCATTAATATCGATTGTAATAAGTTGTAAACTTTAAATACAATAAAGAATTATTATTATTATATTGATTATAAAATATTTTCTTTGTAATCCCCTTATTTCCTTGCTATTACCTAGTAACACCTTAGGAATTCCAGTATTTTCCTAAATAATACCGGAACCTCTTCAGTAGTGACTAGAATTCCCCCAGTAATGTAAAACAGTTTTATATAAACTAATATTTTCCTGTAGCTGGTAATACCTTTGGAATTCCTACTCCTTAAATACCTGGAATTCTTGAGTAACATGTAGAATTGCCACCTCGATTCCCACGGTAACGTAATACCTCTTAATCAACTTCATATTTATTTTGCGAGTTCCCCTTATTGTTCCCCATAAGTTTAACGAAAAACTGCTTATGAAAATTTATAGAAAAATGGAAAATCCCTCTATAAGCTATACAGACTATACTATATTAAAATGTACAGTTAAAATCAGAGACTCGAACCGAAAAATGTTGGGGTTCGGTTACGGTTAACGGATTTACATTAATAAAAATTCGGTTTCGGTTATCGGTTATCGGTTACGGTTTTTTGAAAATATTATATCGGTTAAAAAAACAAATAAATTAGCTTTGTTTTTATTTTTTGCAACATGAAATACATTTAGTATCTATTTCGTAATGTAATAACATTTTAATTCCACGTTTTACTAACAACTAGTACTAATAGATATATTCGGCTGTGCGGAATTCAAAATTCGAAAAGAATCTGTAAGTAATTAGTTCTTAAGTTTATTTTTGCAACAAAAATTAAATACGTTTCGTAAACTATTAATATTTTAATTTTAAGTTATAATAATAATTTTATTCCAATAGTAATACGTAAACTAAATGGGTGATTGAGTGAAAAATGTCAACAAATGAGTAATTTTTTTATTATATTTGGAAAAAATAACTAAAAAATGGAATAAAATGCCTTAATTTTTTTAAATAAGAAATTACTTCTTTATGAACTGGAAGGTATGCAAAGTATTTCTACGAAAAAATGTGGGTTAATAAAAAATACCTAATTTTAAATTTACGGTTTTAGTACCGATATTATTTCGGTTCGGTTATGTTTTCGGTTACAGAACGAACTTATTTATCGTATCGGTTTTCGGTTTCCATATTTGAAGAAATAAAATATAGGTTTCGGTTTTCGGTTACGGTTTCATAAAAAGTCAAATATCGGTGCGGTTTTCGGTTACGGTTTCGTTACGGTTCGGGTCCCTGGTTAAAATGCAAGTTAATACTGTCAAATTCTGTTTTACGGAAAATTGCCTGAGAACATTTTAGACCCTTTGATTTTTTTCAATAATTTAAAGAAAAGCTTATGAAAATTTGTAGAAAAATGAAAATGCGTCTATATGTAAGCAAAAGAGGCTGTACTATATCAACATGCACCGTTAAAATACAAGTAAAGTGTGTCATATTTTACAAGTGTTTCGGAAAGTTGTATGAAAATTTTAGGGAAATGTAGTGTTCGTACCTACGTCAATGGGTAGTGTTATGTAGGTAGAAGTGCTATGCTGGAAGATATATAATGTACAGCATTCCTGAGTGAAGACGCTTCCGCACGAGAAAGTAGTAATGCAACTTGGACAGACATATAGGTGACTTGCTTCACTGTGTGCACTGTTGTGCTGTTGCTGATGCTGTGTTTCTTACCATAGCCATAGCCATCGCCATCGGCAACACACATACACTACCGACATTCTAATTCACAACATACAAGAACCAAGAAGTACACATCTCGAACTCCAACAACGAAAACTATTAGCGAAAAATATATGATCAAATTATAGTAAAATGCATATTACAAGAACACTTTGTCGTAAAACGATTTAGCAATTGCATCTATAAACCAACAATGGGGACCTTTAGTTTGCGGTTACATACCCCTAATACATCATACAAACAGGCAAGGACAGGGTCGGTCCCTTTACATTAAGAATTATTTGAAAGAATATATTTCACGATATTTTTATATAAGATTTAAATGTTATTACAAAAACAAGTACAACAAACGATAAATTTTAAAATTTATGCAGTACGTGGTCACTGTATTATTAGTACCTTTAAAATATGTCACAATTTTCTTCATACAACAAATTTCAATGAACTTATAATTAATTTAGACAGTACTACTGATTCAGATTCAGATAGTGATGTTTAGTCATACTTGCATCTTCTTGTATTGTATATTTTGTAAATTATAATTAAAAAATTATTAAATGCATATCTGTTTATAAGATAAATTAGACCCCAAAAATGTGATAGTTTAGTGAAAGACAACTAGAAATATTTTGGCCAATTTTTAAGTGGGTGCATTTTATAATTTAACGCTACAATTTTTTTCTCTCTTATTTAATGGGGTCTCATGGCCGTATCCCTGAGTGTCTTGTTGCGAATCTGATGTCTCGGGTTCGATTCCGACAGACGCCAAAACTTATTTCGAATTTTAATAGGGGATTCCACCATTTTTTTATAATTTCATCTGAACGTATAAGTAAAACTAAGACTGTCGGTGAAAATCCAGTGAAAAATTCCTATTAATAAGCGAGTTATAGTCCTCCGAAATTTGAAAATATAGGTGTGACGTCACGTATATAAGTTCTTATATCAAACTATTTTCTTCGTGAGCCTAAATGTTCTAAATTATATTTATAAAAAATAAATGAATATTATTATACTGTACAAGTCGACATGATTTATAATTGGAAATGTATTTAAATTATTAAGTTTAATGCAAAATATTTATATTCAAATAAAAACTGTTTGAGAATTGCACTACTGGACTGATAGCCACGCCTCCGCTATTTGAATTTCTCTACTTCCATTGGTAGTAGGCCCCGCCCCTAACTCGGTATTAGTTATATATTTATAGGTGGTCTTTGAGTTAATCAAAATAATATATATGGATTTCATATGAGTGACGAGCTGTTAAAACAAAAACCCCCTTATTTCCGAAATATTTCAATTATATCATTTTATTTCTTTATTAATATTCATTATTAAGCATATACTTTCACTATTTTTTAATAATTTCTCTTAATTCGATTGAGCTGTAATCCCCTATTGGCATAAAAGTGACCCGCGTGATGCACTCTCTACGCCAGCAATGAGTGCCCGTGAGGTGACGTCTGGTAAATGCCTACAAGGTACGAATATGTCATCATTATTACCGATATCTGCGCTTAAAGCAGATTGACACACCCAGGAATGGATAATATGCCGTGATGATATATATATTTTTAATTTATTATTTACACTTATTCAGTTATTATTCCTAAACTTACTTAATTTTATTAATAATTGGAATATTAATTTTTTATTTATAGTAAAAAAACAATAGTTACAGAAAAAGGAAAACATTTTCTTACAAAGTTACAATTTAAATTACGGATATGGCGTGACAAAATATCATTATTATTATTGTAAGACATAAAAATATAGTAATCTTATTCTTGTGCGAGATGAATAACAGCAGACTACAATGTAGATAGCAAATTTCGCACAAGTCTCAAGTAAATGAAAGTACTGATTTACTTCCAAGTTCAGTCTTTCACATCTTACATGAAATGTAGCTGTAGCATTACCATTTCAGTTTCTAAATGAGATTATAGTTGTCGTTTAAATATTTATATATCATCGCAGTTTTCCCACGATAAATTAATATGACGTTTACAAATAAAAAATGATGTAAAATAAAACGAAAGAGTTGTTTAAGTAACGTTACTTGAGCAAATAACTTATTGATAAATTAGTAAATTAATAGACCGACAGCTTTTGCAAGATTGATCAAAACTTTTTTTTCTAGGTTAGGTTAGGTTAATTATGTAAATTGCAAAGGAATTATATTACAAAAAAGGTTAATGTTTCCTTTGATTTGTTTCTTACACAAATAATGTTTTGCATATTATAATTATTTTCCTTTATTATTTTTATAAATAAACTAGATGTTCACATATCCATTTTTACATGAATATATTAATAAATTATTTATTTATTTAAATCACTCATATTATTACAGTTTTGTACCCATTTTTGGGTGTAGCAATAACCTGACGGGGTCTCAAAGCTGTCTTGGAGAAAGCAAAAGAATTTCAATTCTCAAAATCACACCAAATTTCTTTAATAATACGTGAAATTTCCACGGAAATTTATAAGGCGTTACCTCATAGGTATTCACAGCTGTAGTAGAGAAAACACCACAATTAAAAAAAACATATAACACCATTTATGCATAATTTTATGTTATATTATTTATTTAAACATTCTATGAGCCCAAGTATAAATTTTTGTTGCTTGGTGGCAGCACGTACCACGTGTTTACACAATTTTTATAAAGAAATTCAATAAAATAAAATATTAATAAAATCATGAATTTATGCTTTCCAGCGCTCATTAACATTAAAGTGTAGCAGACTTGTACAAACCAAAGTTCTATTTTTACATTGTTACTTGTTTGTTGTTGTTTGAAATTGAAATATATAGAACTACTTGTTTTAGCGTAGAAAATATATTTAATTAATATGTACAAAAATTACTACGCGAAGCAGCAAGATTTTGCGCTATTTTTTAAATACGAAATATATATAATTAATTCAGAAAAGAACACAAGATGGTACTAGCAGTTTCGATTTTATTTTACATAGAAAGTAATTGAATTATTAATTTAAAAAATGACGTAAATTGGGACATTGGTTGTTTTTACATTAAACCACATTCATTTAAAATTAATTTGTGATAATAATATCAATTTCTTTTCATTTTTCTTGTGTAATTTTTCCAAAGTAATCCCAAATTTCTTCGAAAATAATACTTTTAGAGTTCCCATTGACCAAATTTCTTCAATGGGGATACCTTTGGAATTCCTTTCTCTAAAACACTCCAGAATTCTTCAATACCTAGTATTCCGAACGTAATAACTTTTCCTTTGTAATATGAAATTTTTCCAAAGTAATACCAATTTTTCTCGGTATCTGGCGATACATTTGGAATTCCTATTTCCTAAATAATTGATAAAATTACTTCCATTTTATTCATTAAGTACATTTTTTAAAGTACAGAAAATAATATATTCATCTTGATTCATATTGTTTCGCATATTGCTTCTTTGGTAATTTTTTTAAATTACGAACGATATTTAATTTATAGATGAAAATGTTTGTCACTGATCACATTTATGATGAAATTAATTGCGCTTAATTAAATTTTACTGTCGCAATCAAATTTACAGCATCAGATTAAAACCAATTAAAAACATCTCAATTTATTACACAAAACTTATTTCTCGCTGATTTAAACATTTTATTGCTAGGAATTATAACAATTCTAGTTCCCAAGATGAACAGAATATTTTATTCTCAAAATTATAATTGTTATATATATACGACCCGTAAATAAAGAAGTTTTACATTGCTAGGTATGACAATCTACTTTGAAGGTGTCCAGGATACAGGGTGACTCATAAATAATAGAAAAAGTGCAAAGTAATAGGTTAATTCTGTGTGAACTCTTAGTCTACTCTCGCGAGGATGCTGCAAAGTGGAAACTAGTATGGTACTCGTCAGGTACAGGTGTGCTGCATCTCTGAAGTAAATCCACAATCAGTATGTCACACGCTTTTTCCTTTCTCATAAAATATCTTTTACGGCTCTGCCATTTATTTATATACCTACATTGGCCTACTGGACTTTTTACTCATTCATATCTGCGAGTAAAAACAAATCTCTAGATTCAGAATGGAAATTAATATGGTAAACAGTTGTAAAAACGAAATTTGAATATTTTATTACGATGAGAGATTAAATTAGAAAAGGCGTGACATATTAGAAATAGATTTATAGCTTTTGTTATAAATATATCTTTATTAATTTGCATAATTTCTCCTTTGGCTCACCGAAATATTCAAAACATTATTTTCATTTTGTTATTTACTTTATTTTATCTTAAAATGTTCAATTTTGACAAAACCATTTTTACCTTCCGTCACCTTTAGGTAAGGAAGGTATATTGTCTTTGGTCAAAAAATTCGGTGGTGAGTTTTTAATGAATAAGCACCAGAGGCGTAAACTTTTAATTTTGGCTGTGGGTGCACTATTTTTATTTTAGATAAGTGTATATATTTTTATAAATGCAAAGTAAAAATGGCATAGTTAATTTATTATGCACATATTAAATTATACGTATATATGGCTCTATTTATCTATATCCGAAAGTGTTCCATTTAGCAAATTCTGCTTCAAAGTGCTTCTAAAAAAATAATTTTGTTTATAATAGAACGTTTTGTCCAATTTGAATGAAATTTTGGTATTATAATCCATATGGACATGACATCTTTTCAGATGATATTTTTTGTTATTATTAGTGATCCACTATTCTATGTAATTTAGGTGTCACGACCATGATTAGTTCATAACTTTTTTTTTAATCGACCGACATTATTACTACATATAAAATATAATTAAACTGTTAGGGCAAAATTACTGGGGGTTAGGAAATGGTAAAAATCAAGAGACTATCAGTCTAGCGAATCGATACGATTCGAAACTTTTAATATCGATCTACCATCAGATTTAGATGCAAAATATCGATCTGCAATAAATAGATTACTTACAAAATTGAATTTCAGTTATACTTAGATGTTATAAAAAGGCAACGTTGTAAATTAAAATGGTTTAATTTGCTAATAATTCAGATAATACAACACAATCATGATAAATTGCCACAGACCATAGTCCAGAGAACGACAGGATTATAGCCGTACCAAGCTAAGAAATGATACAAAATTATATTTTAACGACTTTTAATAAAAAAAGATCGATTCGTTCAGTGAAGGTAAATACCGAAAATACAACTTTCGATCGATATTTTTAAAAATTGGTTCAGAATCGTGGGTCCCTACTGTGGGTGCGTGTGCGTCCGTGCACCCACGTAGTTTACGCCCCTGATAAGCACGTTTTAAGGTCCCTAGAATACGATTCTACTATTTTTACGATGATGTCTGTGTGTGTGTGTGTGTGTATGTGTGTGTGTAACAAAATTTTCGTCTACGATAACTCTAATACTACAATTCCAAAAATTATAATTCTTTCGTATTTCTCTTCGTTGCATCCATATGAAGAGCTGATTAGATTTTGGATATAATTGGTCAACCGAAAGTACCCTCATTTGAAGATTTTAAATGTTTAAATGTTAAATATCATTTTTTCACATTTAATGTTATTATAAATATTAAAGATCATTGTATTCTCTATACGATTTGACTGCATTTTATACTTCATATTAAATGGATATAGAGTTATAAAATTATAAAGAAATTAAATTTCATAAATTAGCCAGCTATGCTAGAAACAGCTACTATATTAAGAAAATTCTGACTGAAAGATGTCAGTGTCAAGTGCAATTGACATATTTGTGTTATAATTTTGCTCGAAATATAGGATCTTTTGCTCGAAACTTTCTGTATGGAATTTGTATAAAACTGTCGAAAGGTAATGTACATACAAGAAATTTAGAATGTTTTGCAAGGAAGTTTCTGTATGGATTTTGTAGAAAATACATACGCATTTACGAAAATTCTACCGGTATATACCGCATCTACCGACTGTGTTCGAAAACACGAGTGGTAAAAAGTTACCGTGTTCCAAAATTGTTCAATATCTAACAGATCCATCTACCGATGAAGAATCTAATCTCAAAAAAGGTAGTGATGCAAAGCGAAGCGCGCGCGTTAAAAGTGGAAATGTGTTCAAAGTAGGACTCTGCTTATTACGCGAATTTTAAAGTTTGAAAACCAATCTAATGCTTTTGAAATGACAAAGTGTATTAATCCTATTTAGAACCTCAGACTGGTCATTTCTGAAAATTATTATACCCACAGATGGGTCACGTTTCAACTTATGTGGGACCTAACAGAATTTCTCCGTTATTTTTGCTGGTTTACAGTTTTCGATTCGGTTAGAAGTCCTGGTTTAATGAAAGGTCTCGTGGAATAGACTATAGGTAGAAATTATGAAAGTCCATGAACTCCCATATTTTTGAAATTCAATGACAAGTTATTGGAATTGGTTCTGAAACGCTGCAGGAAAAGTCTTCACCAGCTTCACGACTTTGCAGTCGGAGCATTTTCGCTACATCAGTCACTCGTCCAAACTCTTTGCGTCGTTTGTTGGTTTTATTAATTGTGTAATTCAGTGGTCAATTTTTAGCAACTGGTTAAAAATTGTATCCAAGTGTTTGTTATATTGTCGTTAATTGGTTAATTTTTAATCAGTTGCTAAAAATTAACTACTGAGTTACGGAATGTCATCAGATAGCCACTGATACCGCTCTTAGCTTAACAAATTTCTGTTCATTACGAGTACTGAACAGAAATCGGCTGACCAAATTATAATTTGCGCATATCGCTTTCGAACATTCATCTTTTTATATCCTCACGCTTGGACCATCATTTTTAGATCTTGTCTTACAATTTCTGAGGCATGTATCTTAGGATTGTTACCGTTTTGCCTCCTTTACACATACCATTTAAAAGCGCCCACCTTCAATCTATAAGTACCAATCATATTTTGCTTGAAAATGGACATTCATCCTTTTTCCCTGGCTCTTAAATTTGCTTTAATTAAAATTTTTATTTAATATAATTTCACAACGTGCTCTGCTCGGTGTATCGGCTTTTACGTATCTACCACCGGGGGCTACTGTGCGGGCGTTTTCAGACGTTTACCTCACGAGCACTCATTGCTGACGTGGAAAGTGCATCACAGGGAGATCACTTTTGTGCCATTTATTATTTACAGACTTTGAAATTCATCCTAATGAATAAAAATTTGAATTTGAAGGTTTTGAGTCCGACTCTGTGCTGACACAGGTCAACGCGACGTTTACCTTTCAACCTAACCTATAAAATGGTATGCAACTGTTACAAGCGTCATCAGTATCATCCAATCATTGCTTAGCTCTCCGGTATTCTTCGGATATTTGTCCTAGCTATGCACATCGCAACTTCACATAACGTACTGCAAGATGCACATGGCATCTGCAATGTATAGTTACAGAGAATTATTTCCGAATCAATACAATTTTACCGATATGTAAATATAGATTATTTTGGGCTGGATTGCAGTTTATTCAGAATAGTAGAAATTGCAGTTTTTTTGTTGTGATGTCTTATTTTAGCTAATATATAATAAGGAAACATAAAATTGGAGCGCGGAAACAGATATTTACATATTTTTTTGGAAAAATATTTTTTTTTTAAATCCTGACAAAAACAATACCTAACGCACAGTAATGTTTTAAGAAATTTAAAAAAAAATCCTTGCAAAACAATACCTAACGCACGAAGAAGAATGTTGTTAAGAGAGTAGGAATGAGCCAGTTGAGATGGTTTGGTCATGTGGAGAGAATGAAGAGTGAACGGCTTGTTAAGCGTATATATCTTGGTGATATTGAGGGTGTTCGATTGCGTGGCCGTGGATGGATGTGATTGATAAGGTACTAAAAGAAAGAAAGTTTCCGAGTGGGAAGAGAAGAAGAGCGTGTATGAATGCGATTATGAATGTGGCCGAGGCGAAAGAAGTGTGCTTAGACAGGAATGTGTGGCGAAGGATGATTGTTTCGTAATTATTATTGTGGTCCGGATGCGGTATTTCGCTACCGAAAATCGGTCACTTTAATATGTTAAGAGTGAGGAATATATGTTGTACCTATGATGTCAGGTTAGTAATAATGTTGTTGAAAGAGAGACTGATTATTTTTTGGATGATGTTATTGTTATTCTTTTGGGTTTGTGCTAACCCACTAAGTGGGAAATGCGTGATTTTATGTACGTATGTATGTATGTTTAAAAAAATCCTGACAAAAACAATATCTAACGCACACCAGGCACAGGCGCACACATTCGACATCACTCGGCCCACTACCATCATGTTAATTTACAGTAGTTTGATAGATGAACGCAAAATTATAAATAAAAAATGTTATAAAACGTAGGATCAGAAGGAAAATAAGACATAATTTTGCAAATATACATTAATTGAAACAGTGTTATTCGTATGAAAGCGTAAGTAGGTACCTACTTAAACATGGAAATATATGTAGTTCATCTACCCTAATTTTTTTCAGAAAAAATGCCAAAATCTCTATAAATATAGCTTTCCGCATCCAATTTTTAGCAGTATTTAGTGTTTTTAATGGTTTACCAAGTATATATAACCATTAATATATAATTCTTGAATTCTGGATAAACTGCAATTTAGCCTTATTTTGGATGTAATTCTATTAAAACAAAATTCAATTCAATATTTATATATGAAAATGAACAACAAAACACCCAGAAATTTAATGGCGCGAAGGCGATATGTGAATCCCAGACTTCTAAATGAGTTATCACTATTATCCGCTAGATAGATCACATAATTCTCACGCTTTACTTGCATTTTAATGGCAGAATAAAACCATTAATATCTACCTAATAACTTATCGATGTTTTGAGATAAATTTTATACGGCTTTAAATATTTATCTACAGCCCCTGAGAACGAAAATATCGTAAGTAATGATTTCGGAACATTTCCGACAAGTAGTAATAAAAGCATGGAAAGATTTATGTATTTGATAAGAATGTCTATATAAAAGAGTGTATACATTCGTCGTCTCGTATTTCTAACTTCTGGGGCACAATGAGATCAATGACATATCATTTATTGATCAAAAAGCGTTCAGCGATAGCGATATAACGTGTCCATTTCCTAACCGGCATTGTATGTTTCGCTCAATGTATCGGAACATTTATACGCTTTTAGGAAAATATACCGGGTGTCTTCTCATCACTTTCTACTTGAACTAAGTGGGGAGAATGAACTTTGACCCGCGGGAGAGTTATTGGGACAGGGCTGTTTAGAATAATGGTTTTACAACTTTTTTTGCAAAATTTTTACATTACGGCTGAGAATTGAATATTATTTTCTAGTTTCAAATAATGGTTGTTTATAGCGGTTCTGGGTTCGAATCCCAAGTAAGATATACTTGTGTATAGTGATGGGCCGCCAAAAAATTCCCGCCGGGAATTTGTTTTTTTCCCCGGGAAAATTCCCGGAAATTCCTTCATCCGCGATATTCGGGAAGAAATGTTGTTACCTTTTTTCCCGAAATTTTTTTGGAAATATCTCGTGAATATAATTTTCGCAAATTTTGAGTAAATTTTAAAATATTTTATTATATAATATATTATTATTATATATGTATAACATTGTTCATTTTTACCTCTCGCTAAGAGAGGTATTGAATTTATACTAAAATCGCATATCCAGATTTTAGTGAATAAGCAAAGGTTTAAGGTCCCTAGAATCCAATTATAACATTTTTACGATGATGTCCGTGTGTGTGTGTGTGGATGTGTTTGTATAATATAAGACTTAAGACATTTTTAACTACGGATTCCTCAATCTAACAATAATGGGAAGAGCTGATTATGTTTTAGTAACAATTGGATAACCGGAAATAGTAGTTATAAGAAAAAAATCATCTAAATATTATATCGAAAATTTGTGTAAATACTTATATTAAAGAACGTTAAATTCTTTATTCGACAAATATTAATTCATTATTATATCTTCTATAAATTTAGAAAAAAAAGAAATGCATATAAAATAATTTGATGTAATAAATCTCAGATCAAATTACTTCAAGGCAAGAAATTCAAATATTTGTAATTGACACATAAATGTCGCTGTTAAAAATATTTGTATGCCACTGTCAAAAATATTTGTACATCATTATGAAAATAAAAAAAGTCAACAACGCAAAAAAATATACGTAAAAAAAATATAAAAGGAATTTGCGATAAAATGACGAATATAAAGAAAAAAGAAAAAAAATATCTGGCGAGAGGTTATATGCTGGCCACATTAGATTTTTTTGAGTAATTTAAGTTTCCTTCAAAATAAATTGTTATTCTGGTAATTTTTTTTTAAGTAAATATAAGTAGAATAATTATTTGAGATCCAATCTAAATATATAAATCGTAGAGATGGGCTATAGGATCCAGGAGAAATTTATTTAAACGAAGAAAGAATTGTGAAAAATTCATGGACCTCGCTGGGATTCGCTTTGAGCGGCTCTGGGTTCGAATCCCAGCGAGGTCCATGAATTTTTCACAATTCTTACTTCGTTTAAATAAATTTCTCCTGGATCCTATAGCCCATTTCTACGATTTATGTAAATATAAGTACTTATGAAATTTAGTAAGATGCTTTTGAATTACACATTTAAGGTTTTATGAGTATTGGACCTTTACTTTTTGAAAATATATTGAACATTTAAAGTATGAGGGAGTATTCTTCATTAGTTCTTACAGAGTCGCTCTACTCGTATATATGACCGATATTGCATAAATATATTCATACGAGTATATGTATGTATTTTTTGCCATATTTTCACTAAATAAACGTACAGTTACAATTTTTATTCATATTTGAAATACCTTGGGAAATTTCCTGAAGGCTATTTCGCTGGAAATTCCTCGGAAAATTTCTCAAAAAAAAAAATTCCGGATTTTTTTTAGGAATTTTCCCGTATCTTTAAATTTCGGGAATTGACCCATCTCTACATGTGTGTAGAGATTTCTTCATCTGATTTCTATAAACGCTACGTGAAAAATTGAAATGTTACAAAAATAATGCAAAAAATAACTCGTCCCCACATCACAAAAATTGTAATAGATAACTAAGTTGATATACAATAAAGATTATTATTATTTATTAGTTTATCTACTTAAAAATTTCACTGACAAAAATGGTGCAATTTTTACAAAATAAAATAAAAATCTAAGTAGGCAAAGTTTCATATGCTGCCTATGCTTTTAGTGTACGTAAGTATAAGACTATTGTCGCATATCCCATAACAAGAAAGATTACTTAGTACTTACCGGGTGGTCCAGAAATGTCGCCCGGCTCCCAAGCTCGAAGAGTAATCCACAATCCATCCAGCGGCATGTGGTTTATGCGTACGCCTACCACAGATTTTCAGTCACAATTACGGTTAATTACACTCATTAACTTTAATTGTATTGTATCACAAGTTCATTTTACGCACTGAACACACAATTTTTTAATCACGGCAAAAAGTAATTCCATTATTCAATTACTAACATGACATTGTCCATGAATCGAATTTTTTGTATTGCATGGAATATCCTGTTTTGTTATGTAACTGTCAATGTTTCAATGTTATTTACATTACAAAATGTAATTTCTAATTGTGGGTTCTTTATGAATTATGATTAAAGTAGACGAATTTTCTGCTGACACAATCGCACTGGGAAAATCTTAGACACTGTTTTGTTTTATGATGTAAACAACAATTACTCTAAGACCGGCCTGCTAGATGGCCTGTATATGACTTGTCAACTAGCATCTGATAACCTCTAAACACCGTGTAGCTTTATTAAATATTGCACTTTTATCATTACACGCACGTGACTGTGTCGTTAGCATATTGTAGTCATTTATGAAGCACTGTATTATTCATTTTATCATGGTTACACCCTCTTACACTGATTTAGACACGCTGCTTTGTTGATAAACAATGTACCTGTCATTTTTCCAAGATTACTTTATCACTATATTTATTAAAATGTTTTGTATGAATGTTTTTCACAAAATAAACTATATTCTGTTGTTATTTTTGTAGTTTTTCTTTATTTTTCAGCACTACATGACACCACGTGGACATTATGCAAAGATAAACACTACTACTGAGGTCAATATCACGTTTGAACAAATGAATAATTAATTACAGTTGCTTCGCAAGAAATTGGCGCATTTTTTGAATAAAGTTGCATGATATTTGCAAGTTAAACTTTGTAAATGGTAAATTGTAAGTATTGTAGATGATAAATTAGCGAAGCTAGGGTTGAAATAATGAATGTGAGAAAAGGAATGTGCATTGCCGAGTTATAGGGATTATTCTTTGTCAGTTGATAGGAATGTAAATGAGATAGTTTGCGTGTGTTCTACTTGTTAGAAGGGAAATGAACTGATTGCAGTAACTGAATCTGAGTTTGTCGAACGGAGTGATCACTGTCAACGGGAAGTAATAAAAGTAAATAAAATATAGCTTGCTTTAAGTTGGAAACTGATATTTATTCGGAAATGAATGAAATGAGAATATGATAACGGGAAAATGCGTACCAGGATGGCACGACCGCGATTCTATAAAATTAATAAAAGTGAACTTACTTGATCAGATGAATAAATTCAGTCCTTCGTACCACCTAAAACCTGAAACCCAACAATATTGTTCTAAGAATAAAACAATTATGTATATAATTGATACTATATTATTACATGTAATATGTTTTACATTTTTCACATAAATATACATAATATATTACAAAAAGGTCTTTTCACAATTCCTAATAGGTCCTTATCATTAACTTGTCGAAAAACAAAAAGTAATTATAGTACTTTATAACAAGTGGCAACATTTCTGAGTAAGAGTTCTCAGTTGTCCCTTAATCGAGGAAAATTGAAGAACTATCACTCAAACAACCTGTGAATGACTTAGTTTTCTTAAATAACAGGAACATGATATCTTTGTTCAAAAACAATCTATTGTTTTCAATCTTAAATCCTAATCATGCTGAATTTATTACAAAAAAATGCCAAGAGACGAAAACATTTCGTTTATAAAAATAGATCACTTACTGTCAATTCAACCCAGAATACTAGCAAAATACTGTTCAAAACGTTTAAATAGATCATTCTGACTTAGTTTCGTTTCAAAAAAGATCACAAATGACAAACATTCAAACAAACTCTCATGTTTATGTGTGATTACATACTAGATTTGCCCACAGACAAGGAGCCGCGCGAGTTCCACAGCGCCGAAGGCAGAAGCAATCCCAAAACACCGCAAAAGACTCGAGAATCATTAAAACCCCTCATCTCTTGCCTCTTGCTGTGTTGCTCTCTTAGCTGGGGGTTGTCAATTCCACACTTACTACACTACAATTAATCAGTCAACAATTTGATACGACTTTGTTCAATAAAATTGATCCGCAATTGAACATAATGGTATCCAATCCAACGACTTAACAAAACTAACAAATCACATGATATTGCGTCATCAAAAAGAAAGATATATTTCTGGTCGATACTATTTTGCTCAAAAATCAATTAATCATAGCATGAACAGAATGGTATCAATAGTAAATAAAAATGATTCGAGTGAAAAAATTGGCAACCCGTTAGTGATTTGCGCCGGCCAGAGTTGAAGGCGCCGTGGAAGTAACGCAGGTCCACACAAAACAAAGAAACGCGCTGCTCAAACCGCGAGAACAGCCTACGTTTCGTTACCGTGATCAGCTACTATGCTTAAGTACGCATGCAAATAAATAAATCGGGGAATTTGTCTAAGTTGCCCGGTCCGACTCGGCACCCGTATAACATAGAGCTAACATAATAATAATAATTAATAATAATAATAAATAAACTGTACAAAGTGCTTTGGTCGGATAGGGCCTGCGTGCCATCAGTCGGTCGGGGTTGCGTCACATTCAATTCATCATATCATTCACGCACGGATACAGCACAGCGATACAGGGTACGAACTACACACGAGGCTGAGGCTACACTTCCGTGGCGAACATCGCCGCATGGTGCGAGTGCGGATGGAAATGTTCCTCTATCACATATACGCCGCTCGTCGCAGTCGTTGACGCCGCCGCCGACGTCGTGGTCGCCGTCACCGGCGAGACCACACAGTCCACGGCCACGGGCCTCTTCACTAACGACAACGACGGCTCACTATAACAACCAACATCAACAATAAACACCCTAATCTCTCGTGGTCAGTTGTTTGTGTGGTGATAATGACATGTGTGTTGTATAGTGAGGGTGAGGCGAGGGGGCAGGAACAGGGACTAACCTCGTGTTGCAGAGCGACGACGAGTTGGACAACACGGATATCCGCTTGTCGCCGGTGGCTGGAGACTGGCTGCTGGGGCACACGCCGTCGAAGTCGACCGGCTCGTGCAGCTTGCCGGAGAGCAGAGCGGAGGCACGGTGCGCTGCCGTCTCCGTGTTCAGCTGCTTGTGGGAGCGCGTTCGCTGGAGCGTGTACACGGGCACCTGCAGAGGCAACTGGTGCGGGTGTGTGTGCCCGTGCCCATGCACCACCTTCCCGAAGCACTGTTCACTCTCACTCACATCGTCCCCAGCGCCCGCCACACTGCTGCTCAGAACATTGTTCGTGCACTTGCCCCACGAGTTCTTGATCACGTGCGTCTCGGGGCCGATGGTATTCGTGGCGCGCTTCGCCATCGTACTATGCACGGTGTTCTGTTCGTTCTGCATTCGCGCCTCCTCGTCCGCTCGCGCCTGTTCTCTTTTCCGACGTTGTTTCAGGCACATCACGACCACGGCGGCCACCAGCACCAGAATAGGCACGAAGGTAGACAACGTCGCGATCACCACCACGTGTTCTGTAGTCAGTCCAGAATGCGCGCTCATGTACGCTCCCGTTACAGATTCGGCCGAATCGTTCGCGCACGTTGGTCCGCTGAAGTTGCTGCCGCACACGCACTCAAAATGGTTCACGCGATTTATACAAGTACCGCCGTTCAGGCACGGCTGGGATTCGCACTCGTTCACTTGAACGCTGCAATCGGTGCCGGTGAAACCCGGGCGACACACGCAGCGGAAGTTGTTGGTCAGTTTTTGGCAGGTGCCACCATTGGCGCATGGTTTGGTCAAACAGTAGTCTACGTCTTCTTGACACAAGTTGCCCACAAATCCAGGTACGCACTGACATCTAAATGTGTTGACGCCGTCGATACAAGTGCCGCCATTCAGGCATGGATCTCCTATGCAATCGTCGATGTTGGTTTCGCAATGTTGGCCCGTAAAACCAGCAGGGCACGAGCACTTATATCCTTCGAGGCCGTGTTCCACGCAACTTGCGCTGTTCTTGCAAGGATTGGGTGAGCACACGTGAGCTTGTTGTTCGCATCGTGGCCCAGTGAAACCGTGTGGACAATTACAGTGGACACTGGGACCGTGGCTGTTGCAAGTACCGCCATTGCGACATGGAGATGAGTCGCAAGTGTCGATGTGTATCAGAGAAGATGTTTTGAGTTCACAATCGGTTCCGTTGAAGCCTGGAGGACAGCTGCAGGTGTAGGAACCTTGGCCGGTGTTGAAGCAGGTTCCGCCGTTTCGGCAAGGTTTGTGGTTGGTGCAGTAGTTGAGGTCTTGGTTGCAGAAAAGGCCGCCCCAGCCTTCGTCGCAGAGGCAATCCCACGGCTTGGTGCACGTGCCGTGCATGCAGCCCGGGTAACGCTGGCACTCGTTGCAAAGCGGGCCTTCCCATCCGCTGTAGCATCTGCAATCACACAACACACACATACCGCATTACAATTAATCAATAAGTGAATATGTACAAATGCAAGCACAAGCAATGCAATAATTGAAATGTATTTCATTAGAGTACAATGTTTCAGTAAATAATATTTGGAAACGTTTAATAAAATGATTGAATAATGAGTGGACGTGAGTTTTTATAATCTCCGAGAAAATGAGCAAGACGTGACTGTAAACCCTGTAATAATAATACGCCGGCGCATTCACACGGACTTCCGATACGAAAACGTTAAAAAACAAATCAATTCAATAATAATCATCATACCGGCTTGAAACGAGCGGATGAATTTTTTTAAATGGCTACTTCATTCTTATGCACGGAGGCTCGGTGGGAACAGACTATAACGGAAACGGGAATAAAACGACTCCAAGCAAAAACAGAATAACACCGCACTGCCACTGCCGGCAACAATACCAGTAGCAACCGCAACTAACAATTATTGATATCTGATATAATCAGCCATGAAAAGCCTACTATCATTGCGTGTTTTGTCAATTTTAATTCATGAGAAATACGGTACACTGTTATAAAAAGATGTATGAAATTTGGTAGTTGTTAAGTGTATGTGAGAGCGTCGCAGTCGCAGCTGATCGAGCGACCGGCGCCGCAGAGTATCACACACCGGAAATGGATGTGATTCAGTCCCTCTCTGTTCACAGCACAGCACAGCGTAGCGCAATTGGCAATCATCATCGCAATGCATCCTGTAAGAACCGCGGAGCACGGAATAATGGGTTTGAAAAAATAAATTGAGGATGGATATGGTTTGCGTTGTGCTGTGCTGTGCGAGACCGAGAGTGATGTTGATGTCTGCGGCTGTGGCTGACCACAGTGGATAGTGGATGAGTGGACAGTGGTGGTGTGCTCGTGTGCTGTATGCGAGCCGCGATTCAGACGGACAAAGAGCGAGCGAGAAGGAGAAGGAGAGAGCGTGGTGTGGTGGAGAGAGAGCGCGCTAGAGAGGGCTTAGACACGCCTACACGGCGCACCGTTCCCACGGCGGGCCCGGTGGCAAGTATGCGGGTCAAGGAGAGGTTACACTCGCACACTCTGATACCGCGGACGGGGACGCGGACCCCGCGACTGCAACGTCTCATCCACACATACCATCAATACGAATACGAATACTTACATGCACTCATTCGGCTGGTTGCAGTGGCCGTGCTGGTCGTCGCAGCCTGGGAGACACCGCGCTGTAACAAACATAAAGCATACACATTAGCCATCATGTCATCGTGGGAATTGTGTATCGCTAGCTTTGAGTTTGACTTACGTTTAGTGCAGTAGTCGCCCTGCCAACCGGGCAAGCAGACGCGGCTGCCCGTGGGAGAGCAGTCGTAGTGGCCGAAGCTGTCGTTGCGAGGACGGCAGAGGTTTTCGCAGCCGGCGCCGTAGTAATGCGGATCGCACATCACGCGAAACTCGTACCGCATGACGGAGTGCGCCGACCGCTTCTCGTCCTCTGTCCACTTGTCCCCCACGTCCAGGATACGCTGCGTGCTGAGCCGAGTGATCAGCACTGCAACAGACAACAGACATTGCAAAAAACACCACAACAACCAAACGATACAAGACAAGCATAGCATAGCATAAAAAAAACACTGTGGGAGAAAATGGAAACGTGAATGGTTCTAGTATTTGAACACGAAACTCTAATATTGACACGCAAGGCACGTCAACCGAGACGTACGGCTCTTCTTGCCTCCAACTGCTTTCTTGCATCTTTATCAACTCTATCCCAAATGCCATGTTAAGGGGGTATCAGACGTACGCACGTATCTGCAACTGTTTTGACAACAGTTGCTACAACTTGCAACCTACGTTATCAGACGTACGCAAAGTTGCAAGAAATATAGATTTTTTTTAGTCTCGTCGTTGGTACACATGATATTTAATTCCTGTTGCCATTTTTTAAAGTTTGAATCATTTATTTGTATTTAGGGCCACTTTTACAATTGATGGATAAACTATGGTATAGCTATCGGAGATATAACTTTATCCTAGCAACTATACCTTCGATAAACAAGACTGTATTTTACAATGCATTTTTATCTATCGGATAGTTATACCAGGAATTACGTTGAATCACTTTAGGTTGGTATTGATACAATAAAATTATCTTCTTGTTAGACTATTTTTCTTCAATATTGTTCTTATTTCTGTCTTCTAATTTGCAATTTTCACGATGTTTTTGATTCTGAGAGTGGTAATGAAACACTTTATTGACATCTATCAAACGTATGAATAACAACACATCGTTTGTGTTTACGTGGTAACCATAAGAACCAGGGATAAAGTTATCCGACGTTTATACGACCGATTTCCATGGGATAAGAAATACTGGTGTTTATCCTATCTGAGCTTTATCCGAGGTTTGTAAAATACAATTTCCAATTTTATACCTGGTATAGCGTTATACGAGGTTTATCTAATGATTGTAAAAGTGGCCCTTAGACGAATAATATCAGAAATGAACAACAAACTATTAGCTGCTACTACATTATTTTTATGGTTAGATAATAGTGAGAAAGATATTATTGTTATGAGACGTAGAAAAGAAAGAAAAACATGTTCTAAAAATTTATTTAGATTTATTACCATATTTCATATACTTTTATAAGCATAAATACTTTCTTCAAATTCGTATTGACGATATAATCTTTTTAACTTTTGAGAAATTTTTGTGAAATACTAGTTTTTCTTTTTTTTTAGTTTAAAATATGGATGTCTTGCGTTCCACAGAGCTTCTTTTCTTACGAGATCAATCAGAGTTTGAAAAAAATCTTCTGATTTTATTTGAACTCCAGCTTCTCCGGCCATTTTTTAATTATTTCGTACTGTTTACCAGTTGTTTATAAACAAATGTCAAACAGTTTACGGATTTTTGTCGCACTATCACACGCCAAAAGTTGCACGAAACTCTTGAAGTTGCAGAAAATGTTTGACAGGTTGCAGATACGTGCGTACGTGTGATAACCCCATTATACTTCCAACCAACATAGAATATCATTAGTGGCTTAGCTTTTATGAAAATAATACTCTCTACTATTTCCTATTTCACTGTAGACTAGATAATTTCCCATTGTTTACAACAAATCTCGTTAGTATGCATCTATTGTACTCGGCTGAATTATACAGTTAATAATTAATTACGAGTGAAATAAAAAGACGACACGAAGACGCGTCTTATGGTTCAACTACTTTATGACGCCAGTACACCTTCTACCTGACGTAGTCATAGTCAGTCAATGCACAAGCCATACAGGTTGTAATAACTGGAATACAATACACAAAGCTCGATTGTTTCTAGGAACGGAGACATGTTTTGCTGCGCCGTGTGTGTTCGACACTTTTCACCCTTCTCCCCCCAACAATTTCAAATAAAAAACAGGGGTATTCATCACTTGTCAATTGAGTGAAATTTACTTAAGAATAAATACGACCTTCCATAAAGATGGTATCACATTACAAAGATAACATTTAGCTGTTAGGTGATAACATTTAGCTGTTAGGTCGAAGGGTGAATTTTTGACCAGCAGAGGAGGCATTGCATTGCATTGCATTGCATTGGCATTAGGCAGGAGGTAGATCGGACTGAAAGGCGGTGAGTTGAGCCTTGGGCCACCGGGACTACCGAGGCCCCACTTCAACGGCAGTTGGCTGCAGATGACAGCCGATGATGAATGAACACAAACGATGCTGCAGACACGAATTGGGGTAGGGGATATGTTTGATTCCTAACGATAACTCACTTAAAAAACAACCTAACTATCCATCTTTGGCGACGTCAAATTTTCTTCGCTCAATTTCTAATGTCAACGTAATCAATTCGTATTTTCAAAGAGTCAAGTAAAATGATAGTTGGTATAAGTAAGTTATTGGGTTAGATTGATGTGGAATAATCGATTGGCTAAAGCAAACGAGCCAATGAAATGGTTTCTCATTCTCTGATTCCGATTTGATAATTATGACAGGCATGACTAATAAGCAAGAGATAGTGGAAGTTGCTGGCTCCTACTACAGTATACAGCTTCAACTAGCGACTAGCTCATTGCACACACTAATTAGCAAAGTTCACACGTTACATTATAACATTATTTTGTGCTTTCAATAACGGAAGTCGATGCGAGCTTCCAGCAACAATCGACCGCTTTTCGGGAGATGATCAAGTTTTAGATAGACAATAAAAAACACAACTCTTGGTTCAGTTTCACAAGAAAAAGTATATTTACTTTATTGTACAATTTCGCCAGTTACGGCATCATCAGAAGTACTGAAGAAATAAATGACAAACACTTAATTTATATTATATGGACCAAGCAATTTGCGAAGTTTTATAGTTTTATTGTGTTACAATTGGTCGGTTTGGAGAAAAGGCAGAGATCACGTAATCCAAGAATGGATGGTCGACTAAGTCCAATTGCTCGTTCATAAGGGAAATTCCCTTATGCAGATGTGCACAATATAAATTAAGTGTTTGTCATTTCTTTCTTTAGTACTTCTGATGAACTGTACAAAGATTGTAGATCTTTGAAGATTTACTAGATTCAAGATGATTTATAGGGATTTTATTAGATTGTCAAAGATTTTCAATCAGATTTTTATGTAAGTGTTTCTTGAATTAGTAGCTATGAAATTGCATAGACTTATCTAAGAATATAAGATTGCAAACAAGACTTCCAAGATTTCTGGGATTTTACAAAGATAGTAATGATTTTTGGGATTATAATGTTGATTGGAAAGATTTCTGGGATTTTGGGGATTGTTGATTACAAAGATTGCAGTATTAAAGAAAGATTTTCAGGATTTTCAATCGGATTTATATGTAAGTGTACAAAGATTTCTTGAGATAGTTACCATGAACTTGCATAGACTTGTCTAAGAATATGAGATTGCATGTAAGATTTCCAAGATTTTAAATTTTTTTTATAAAGATTGTAATGATTTTTGGAATTGTAATGTTGATTGCAAAGGTTGCAGTATGAAGATAAAGATTTTCAGGATTTTCAATCGGATTTTTATATAAGTGTACAAGGACTTCTTGAGTGGCGGACCCCTCGGTAAATATACTTTTTCTTGTGAAACTGAACCGAGAGTTGTGCTTTTTATTATTTAATATGTTTCACCAAGTACCAACAGCCTCTTCCATTGAATTAATTTTAGATAGACATTTAGACACATAAACACACTAAATTTTCAGTGATAAAGAATGGATGTAAAAGTAAGTAATTAGTTTGGAAACGATCTGTGAACTAGGTATATAATAAACAAAGAAATAGTTGTATAAACAAATAGACGCGCGCGCGGTGATTTGATTGAAAGAAAGGCAAAGCAGTAAGTTTCGAGTGCATTGCTGTTGCTATTGTATGAGGTTAAGCGATTTTTGCATGCGGCACAAAGAGCCAGAGTCAGAGAGCTGAGTGTTGAGGCAAGGAGATGGACGGGATGAGAAGTGAAGAAGCGGTGAAGCAGTGAAGCGGACCTTTCTCCTCGTGAAGAAAGGTGCCATGGGAAGAAGTGCAGATGCCGCGTACAATATGAGCGAGCGCAGACGGCTTGCTACAGCTATAGCTATACGAGCATAGTGAACTGATACCGGAAGAGCCTTCAGGAAACGGGATGGCGGGACGGACGGGAGCTACCTGGCAGATGACAGCCAAGACACACAACACACACTACCATGGGAACAACACAACACCAGAACAGAACAGACCTAAGCAAATATTACACATTTTTTCTCATTGTATCAAAACAAAGTAACAAAAGGCCTTATTTGTTTCATAAACCTTCATCTTTACAATTACAATGCTCATTGTTTATGTATTTTAATTACAATAACATTTTTATTGCCGCTTGTTTAAATGTTTAATCTTTATGACTTAGTCGACAACAAAAATATTAAATAGCAGGTTGGCACACCCAGAAATAGGCAATAGGTAAATATAGGTATATAAATATCGCTAGTGATGCACGACGAGGCGAGAGTACTCTGGCATCTCGTCTCGTCTCGTTGCATTATGCGAGACGAGAACGAGATTGCAGTTTAAAATTCGAGGCGAGATCGATATAACAACTGCGAGAAGCGAGAAATCTCGCGGGAATCTCGCAATAAAAAATATTTGTAACTTTATAGCTTTGATTCATAAATTCAATGAAAAATGTACCGTACAAGGAGTAGAGTCAACGCTAATTCATGCATAGAACACGTAAATGTGAAAATTAACTGAATTCACAATATTTTTGAGTCTTTTTAGAGTCGATTAGTATCGGTCTCTGAGCGAGAAAATGCAAAAGTAAAGACAAAATCGGTATTGCATCCAGTAGAAATAGTTTTCTCTAATATTCCAGCCCCTAATTCACCCCAGTTAAAACCACGGTTGTAAACTCTTGTCGCCACTGAAAAGTAAAGGATGTTATATTAAGCGTCGATGGGAGCCCACAGGGAGAGAAGTGGAGTGATTGGTTGCCAGCGGGTTACCAGTGTAGCGGTTTTTTATGACAATCTTACTTAAATAGTGGCATAATGAAAAAGTGTAGATACTTTTAGTTACAAAAAATAACTTTTAAATGTTTAATTCGTTTTACTGATGACAGAATGTGTTCTTATTGAAATAGTTTAGAGATCACAAGTTGATAATAAATTGGATATTTTAGAGGTAAATTAAATTATTTACTAACTTATCACTTTTTCTGGTGACCGTAAAAGAATAAATATTATGTTCGTATTGAAATAATTTGGTGACCAGAATTTAGTGTTTCGTCTCTTTATTATAGTTATACGACTGCAAATACATGGAAGACGGTGCTATTGGTGCGAACTTGACTCTTGTAGTTAAATAGTTACGTAAATACGTAGTGCGCAATCGCTTATTTTTATAGCGAGACTCTCGTGCGAGACGAGATGAGACCCAAAAAAATGTGCGAGAACGAGAGCGAGATTAGATCTAAAAACGAGACGAGATCGATATTTTACATTTCTCGTCTCGTCTCGCCTCGCGTGCGTCGCTAAATATCGCTGTTCGTATTTTTAGCTTTATCCCGTATATCATCCTGACTTTCAGAAACTAGGCTGGTATGATTTCAAAAAAGATAAAAGTGTTAAAAATGTTATTTTTGACTCACCTCCATTACGGGCCGTATCGTTGGTGTCATGCAGGGCCTCGACAATCAGCGTGAACCATCTCTGCAACGAACAAACAAAAACATATGAAATAAAACATTTGTAAGAGCAAGAGGAGCATCAGCGAACTTTCACCATGCAGCGTACATACAACACAACATAGCACGCGCACTCACAAAACATAAACATAACAAAACAGATGTTTCGCAGTGCGGATAACGTTTCCAACCCAACCAACCAATTTCTCAGCAATCTGTGGGCCATATTGCCTATCACCGATCACTACAAGAAATTTGTTTAGTTGTAGCTGAAAATGAAATGACGTTTCAGTTTCTTTTTCGGGCATAGTTTTTGTAGAGATATGTCATAATGCTAATGAATGGTTTATAAAGTGCTGGTCACCAAAACGGCCAGTTACTGTCGATTCGTAAACTGGTTTTTTCGTCGTTGTTCTCCCGGAGTACGGTACCATTTCCGGTACTCATTCACAAAGCTGCTCGCATCCGCACTGCGCGAGTTTCATCCTATTTTAAAGCATTTCATTTCAGAATACATTATACGAGATGAGAAGAGTACAACTATCGTCATTTCATTTCTTTGTTATTGTTTACAAGAAAGCATCTTTTCGGAGTCATTATGAATGGTAGTGAAAGGTTTGTAATGAATGTAATGTAGTCATGTATGTTGATGATTTTGGGATTTGCAGTTCTGTGGGTAAGTGAAAGTATTTGGACAAATGAAGATTAGACGTGGGATGTTAGAGAAAGAGTGAAAAACGCATGGTAACGTAGTGATAAGGGAAATGGTACAGGAACAAATACGTGACGTTTCGTTTGATCGATAAATCAATTATAATTAGTTTTGAATTTGTGCAGTGTGTCGAGCGAACGTTCCCACGGATCGAGCAACCGGCTGATATACCTGTGCAGTGCGGGAGAGGAGAGCTCAGCGCTGACCGCCAATGAAGTCTCGAGAACCGGCGAACTCGTCTCGTTCCGTCTCGTCTCGTCTACATCTACATGGATGCTACAGCACACCACAGCTATTGCTGGATGATGCTGCTGCTGTATTATACAACTGCACTCAGACCATCTCTTCGAAATTAACGCGCTCTTATGGGCGGATATTAAAAATGATTTGAGATACTCGTCTCGATCCGCCGGCCCATCGCAACCACACTCTGCACTCCTCACCTTCTAATGGTTATCATTTACCCTTTCGCTTTAAATTAAATCTATCGCTTAATATCTATTATTATCATTCTTCAATTTGTCTTTTTCATTTCTGATGTAATCCAATCTCCAAGTCTTAGATAACACTCAACAGGTACATTCTATTCTTATTCTTAACATCTATTGTCCTATCTAAAGGTAGGTACACTTTTCCAGCTAATATGTTATTGAAAAACTGAGATGAATTCTTAATTGTCATTATTGTTTCCCAGGACAATTCAGAGATTTTAATTATCTACGGTCCCACAGAATTTTAAAAAGTTTTTGTATTTAAATTTAATGCTGAAGATGGTCGATATCGGATGAAGGAGCATTTTGAAAGGACTTGCAGAGGGCTGTAAGAGGAAGTTTCCGGAGTTTCAAGTGAAGTGGTTAGTGCCTTCTGCTTGTGCTTGTGGCACGGAAGAAGAACCTGAACGAGCGCACATGAAACGTCCGAGTGAATTTTCCAACGCAGTCAGCCCTGCTTGGTTGCGTTCGTAACTCCGTAACCATGCTGGCGCAACGGCAAGCCAGCGCTACGAAATTGCTCAACGGAAATTGTACAGTCCGCACAGAAAACCGAACTCGACCGTATCCGGACTAAGAAACTCATATGAATACCTTACTATCACTTCAAGACCAAGACTACAGTGAACCTACTTCACATTTAAGACATGCTCCGAATAAATAAACAACATGATCGCGTACGTGTCATTACTAGGCTTTATATTGTCTCTATAAAATAAACTATGTATAATTATGTTTTTTAGTAGGAACAATGGCTAAATTGCAGTTTATCCAGAATTCAAGAATTTTATATTAATGGTTATATATAATTGGTAAACCATTAAAAACACTAAATACCGATAAAAATTGGGTGCGGAAAGCTATATTTATAGAGAATTTTGCATTTTTTCTGAACGAAATTAGGTTAGATGAACTACATATATTTCCATGTTTAAGTAAGTACTTAGGCTTTCATACTGTTTCAACTAATGATATTTGCAAAATTATGTCTTACCTTCCTTCTTATCCTACGTTTTATAACATTTTTTATATATAATTTTGTGTTCATCTGTCATACTATTGTAAACTAACATGAAGATAGTGGGCTGAGCGATGTCGAATGTGTGTGCCTGGTGTGGTTTAGGTATTGTTTTTGTCAGGATTTTTAAAAAATATCTTAAAACATTACTGTGCGTTAGGTATTGTTTTTGTCAGGATTTTTTTAAAAAATCGTTTTTCAAAAAAATATAAATACCTGTTTCCGCGCTCCAATTTTATGTTTCCTTATTACATTTTAGCTAAAATAAGACATTACAACAAAAAATTGCAATTTCTAGTATTCTGGATAAACTGCAATCCAGCAGGAACAATTAAAGTTATTATAAATTAATTTTGTTCGAAATAATAAAGAAAAAATGTTTGCATATTCATATCGTGTTTGTTAGTAATTTGAAACGAATGATTTCTCATGTTGAGAGGCATCGAGCTAACAACAAAAAGATCCCATCGTCGGTCTGTTCCCAACAATCTTCGGTAATTAATAAGGTTACACAAGAACCTCACATAGGAAGAGAAAAAAACAAACAGCACAGCAGTGTAGAGGAGATAGGTAGGTAGGAGCAAGAGCAACACGGTAACATGTAGTCTGGTTCAGAAGTCGCTACCCTGGGATGCTTTGGTACAGATACACAACACACAGTGGTAGCGTGAGCCCACAGCCAGGGCCGTAATTTGGGCTTCGCCGCCGGCAAGGTTTTCGACCGCCTTTTTTTACTACTTTATCGTCTAAATAATGCTCGCATCATTTTTGCATTACGGGTTTATGGAAATTGCAACTTTCGTCAAACAAAATATACCCATCAAAACAATTTACAACAATAATTTGTTTTTATGGTATTACGTAAGACTTAGGGAAGTAAAAATAAATTATTTTGAATAGATAATTAATGAGTAATTTAGGATGGAATATGTAATATTCCGGGCCTGGTGTGTGTGCGGGTAAACGTGACAACACCGAACGAACTCTGAGGGCAGGTGCAAGTTACACTTTTTGTAAATAATACGCAACAGACTGTATGGTTCGACATTGGTCAAAGGCAGGGCAGAACCGATGGCAAGTTGAGTTTGTATCCGGTCAGCATGCATTTTGGAAACCGGACAGACGATGGCAATGGGCAAATGATCGCTGTATCTTGGTCTCAGTGCACCGATGCACGTTTACGTTTGGTTTCTCGCTCGCGCGGCGCGTAGTTTATGTTTGCTCTTCACACACTGCAGCTGCATGTGGGGACAACGTTTATTTTATTTTTACCGAAACTTGCATATATCTAAGCCGGAGAATATTTGTTCATCACATGATAGCATCTCTCAACAATTTTAATTAACTAAACTAAAAAATTAGATTGTAAGGCAGCAATGAGAAATATTATATTGTTTTGTGAATAGTTAGATGAGTTCTCACATTTAATTGACCTCTCGCGTTTCACGCATGTTGAGTTTTTAACGGATTTTTGAAATATATTTATTCCATCGTATTTGCAAAAAGCAAAAACCGAAAAGGGATTAGTTTTAGTTCGTTAGATTATGCAAATGTACAGGGTGGCTGTCAATGTACTACTACGTCTTTCCTGGCACCCTTTTGTGCAACGGACATTTAAAAAGGGCAGTGGATTTTAAAAGGTAACACATAAAAGACAGAATGGGTGCAAGCTGCCAATGCTGGTTGCCGCCAGGCCCGGACTTAGTGTCATTTCAAATAAAAAACTTCTTCGCAAAAAATAAGTGAAATAGTTGTGGATAGTTTTATTACAAACCGGCATATTTTTATTTTTGAAGCTTGCATGTTCACTTTGTAATTTACGATTGGATTCCTGCCAAATCGTTTGAAGTTTTCTACGGACATTTGATACAGTATTTGTTTTGAAAATATGGTTGTTACGATAATTTATTCATTAAAAACGTGCATTCTATAAAATATGAGACAAGTCTAAATTTATTTTGGATGAATGTGGTATTGAATACGCCCCTGTTTTTACAAAGTTGGCAACGTCGCACTAACACAATATGCCATAGGTGCGTTAACTGGGAATGGGACTGGGCACCCTAAAAAACAACCCGACTACACGACCCCGTGTGCTTTAAACCCTACTAGAAACATAAGCTGACTTTTTAAACTTGGGAAACATTACAGCTCTAATGACTAACAAACCAACTTCGATATATTATTAGTTTATGTTTTGTTTGTTTGTTTGTTTGTAGTATGTACCCACAGTACCATTTAAATGAGTGAAATGACTCTACGAAGATGTGAAACCAACTATTATTCTAATTACAAGCATAACAATAAAATGTCGTGGAATAACTGAAAAGTCATTTTTCTTCAGCTTAGTTACACCTCCGTAACTCATCTCACAATTATTTATATACGTAATTATCGCGCGGATTTTAGTAATTATGATTACCGCTCAAACACGACCAAAAGATTCATCACTCGGTTGGCGGTAATCATCATTCCAAAATAACGTAAGACCTACGCTAATTTATATACATTAATTATGTTTTTGTTTTGTGATTAAATAAGTAATAATAGTTGTTATGTAAACTTACCGGCCATGTGAAATCGAAGGGAAACTGAATAGGGTTGATGAATCCTTCTTGTCGGGAATCGAGCATGTTGACAGAATTGCCGCCGAGTACAGGGGTGACGACGTCGCCGAAGGTGCAGGGCGAGTCGTCGATCTGCGCCTGGTAGTGCTTGAGGCAGATTCGGAACCGCGTGCGGCAGGCGCCGCGACACTCGGCGTTCGGGCCGCTCTTGCCGCTGCAGCACTTCCCGGACTCATTCCTGCCGCTCACGTTGTCGAAGGATTTCAGCCGAAGCTCGAATACACCCGAACTCTCCGCCTACGTAACATATATCACACATATAAACAACACACCGAGACCGACCCCACGGAATCCGAACCCACCGGCCCACTGACCCATTAACACGTTAGTTTGGTTGCATTGCAAACAAACACTGACCAAATATCTGCATTAAACAGTGTTTACTTGCATTGAAACTTAAAGCGCCGCGGCCGCGTCGCCAACAAATGTCAATAGATCTACGCGAGAGATGCTAAATTTACTTGGCTGCGATATGCACAGCGTGAGGGATTTCTGACAGATCAGATACACTCGCGAAAGCCAAATGAAAACATGGACAAACGAAACGGTGACGGCTAGCGTCGCTGTCGCTGGAGTGGAGATCGTGCTTACCTGGTGCAGGGTAACGAAGACGCCGGTCAGGACGATGTATATCCAATTCATGATGACGCTAAATTTCCAGAGGTGGTGTAACCGAAAACAGATGGAAGCGGTTACCGAGTTACCTCAAAGTCAGAGGCGATCTGCAACACCACGCCATAGGCAAATGTTCCAGAGTTCTCACAATCACTAAACCCTCAAGAATTAAACAGACGACACTATAATAACAACAGTGGCGAACATCACACACCAAGTTGAAAGATCACAAAAATCACCAAACACTAGGTCACACTCAGCACTGTCTATGATAGTCGAAGCCGACTTCGACTTAGACGACGTTGATGAATACTTCAAATACGAATAGTTTGTGTGTTATACTGTGATGTTACGCGAAGCACGGTAGAGTGCAGACTGAAGCTCACGGCTCGCACGTCGTTCACAGCTCGAGCAGTACGAGCTACGGGCTAGGGGCTACGGGCTACGGGCGTCTGTGCTGTTGCTGTTCTCTCGACACTAGGCGCTCGGCGCGGCGCACCGGCTGTGCAGTGGTGGGGGAGGGGCTGGCTGTGTTGTGTGCTGTGAGTGGTCTCTTGCGGACCGCGCTCGCAACATGCGCTGACTACGCCGCTTGCCGGTAGGGCGCTGCACACTCACACTACAACACACCAACACTAAATCAATTATACTATATACGTAGGTACTACCACTACTACTTTCTTTGCTCTGTGCTGTGCGCTTACGCTTACAACCCTCGACTGGCAGCAGCTACCCGGCCACGCTTACTTATAACATGGGGGACGAACAGCTGCATCTGCCGGCTGCACTCTGCTTCTGCTATCTGCCCGTGACGCCGTCCCGTCACTCTACATCCACAACACCTACTATCACCAGGCGTCACAGACGTCGCGACGGCCGCGAGCCGAACGTTTACCTGCCCGCTTTATTTCCGTACCGTGCCATACCTTTTGTATTTGCTTCTTGGCTCAAGGTTTGGCATTGACACTTGCCACATCTAATTACTACACTATCCCCATTTCCCATTTCTATTCGTTATTTAGGTCATCCCGCCCTTTTACATAACAATCGATACGCAACTATATTTAATATCTGCACTTTCCAATGGGATTCGATACTAAAAAAAAGTTACATATTTTTTGTCAAATTATCAAAATATTACTCTTTCTAATTAATTTAAATCAAAATTTTATTAAAAGTCGAACTTCAGTAAGTCGAACTTCGAAAACTCGTATTTTGGATAACTCGAATCAAACTGGTTGGCAATAGCGCCAAGAGTGAGAATTATGGGTAATTTTTACTTGATAACTCGAACTTTGATAACTCGAATATCTTTATAATTCGAACAGAATATTTGGCGCCAGCTTCAATAAGTCGAATTCTGGGGGAAATCCCCTAATTACGTGATTTTGTAACCGGTGTTTTTATAACATGATGGAGGCAGTTCGGTTTCTGTACTTCTGAAATGCTTTGTTAATTATTATTAAGTGAAAAAAAAAATACTGTACCTACTTGATTTATCACGGTTAAGACATTTTCATTGCTGATATGTCATTAAAACGTACTTTAAAAACTTTATCTATTGATGAAAACTTTAGACTGATCAAAGACGTGGAAAGTGGTTCATGAAAGAAAGATGTAGCTCTGAAATATGATGTTCCGGCAAGTACAGTGTCTACTGTTTTAAAAAAGCCCGCTTTGGTCAGTATTCTGAGTGGGATGAAATTCCTTTGATTTTCATAAGTGAACGTATGAATGAAAAACGTGAGGCAGAAATTCAATTGCAATTGGAATATGAAGCTTGGAAAAATGTCAAAATTACACCAGAAGGGGCCACCTGAAATGATTTTATACATGTGGATGATGATATTGTTACTTCGTAATTTCCCACAGATGAAGATATTGTCGAGCTCTACAAATCTGAATCCGAATCTGTAGAGCTCGACAGTACAGATGACAGCGAAAGTGATATGATGGAGGATGATTTGCAGCAACCATCTTCAAACGATTTGGTTGAAAATTCGTTAAGCGTTTTGCGTTCGTATTTAAAAACCAATGAACATACGATTCCCTGTATAATGGTTTAAATAACATTGAAGCTTTTTTTATTGAAAATCAAAATAAAAAAATCTCTCGTCAGTCACAAATAACTGACTTTTTTACACTAAAATAATGTTTATAACTTTGATCTGTATACATATATTAATCTAAGATAAGTGATTTTTACTCAAATAAATACATACATACATACATACATACATAAATAATATTTATACATATGCATTTTATTTAATAACCCGAAGACTTGATAACTCGAACTTTTTTTGTGGCAATTCATGGTTTGAGTTATCGAAGTTCGACTGTATAAAACTTTTCATTTATAATTTTAATAAAAACTATTCGCGCTATAACGGTATGACGTCACAACTTCACCGTGATTATAGTATTAAATGCAGAATTCATCATTTTATTAAATCTTGCAGCAAAAAATAAATCGAAAAATGAGTACCTACCGGACCCCATTCTTCTCTGCACGGAAGAGTGAGCGGTCACATTTTATTGTACAGGAATAAATATTCTTAAAGACCATTACTCAAATATTATCTATCTTACGTATTGTTTGCTCAACACTTCTCTATGTAAGGAATTCATTCATAATGCGTAGTTACGTTCATAATACCATCTAATTATTATTTTCAAAAAATTACTTAACATTTTAATAACAGGTAAACAATATTATAGTTTTGCAATTTCAGCAATAAATAACATTATCCAGTTTAAGAAATCCGCAGGTCGAGCAATGGGTAAAAATTAAAATAATATTAAAATGGAGATAATGTGCAATCGACATCAAATCAACATACATGGTCATCAGCATCCAAGCAGCTTGTGACGAAGGGTAGAGGAGGAAGGGAGACATTGGCACGCTTATGCTGAGCGTAGCACGTGGCATAAGAAATCGGGTCCTTCACTGAGAAAGAAACGTAAACAAGCAAAGATGCTGGTAGCTGCGTCAGGGTGTTTTCGCACAGAGACAGCAGATGGTCGTCTTCTTAACGCTATCTTGCTTTAGCCGTTTGCTCACTGCCCTTAGGCTAAAGCTAAACTATTCTCCTTCTCCATGTCTTTTGCTCAACAATGCGAGCATCTTAAATGTGCTTTCACCCACAGTTGAACCTTTAGCTTTACTTATTATAATATCGTCGACGAACTTCGAACCCTCGCTTTCTACACAATTCATTATTTCCCATATATTCTCACCGACGACATTCAGGAACTTCAGAACAACGGAGCTTAATGATTTTACATTTAAATTGTTTAAAAGTTTCATGAATTGATAATAAAATTTAAAATTAAATAAAAATAAAAACTAAATACCTATTTCGAGAATAATATTCTCTTCTAGTAGTAGCCATTCTCTTAGAAAAGCACTGTTCGGACTTCTTTTTTAAAGTTGGGGTAATGTTTTATTTTATTACTAATTGTAGCTTTAGATATATCTACAACATTTTATGTAAAAATCTGTAAGATTTTACTTGTAAGTGTGATAATGTTCATTGTTTATACAGAGTGTCTCACAACTTGCGCCCCAGACGAAACTGACACTTGCCGACGACAATAGGTTGCCAACAAATAGAAGAAAATAATTTGCGGCTGCTTGCATAACGGAGTTACAAAACTTTTTAATCCACCAATCCCGGAAGGATATCTTGAGGTGTGATGATATTACAAAATAAAACTGGTTGCTAGGTTTTAAAAGTGCTACTAGTGACTTACAAAATTTGTTTGACATACTGTAATTTTGACACTTTAGAGTTGACTTTTCACTGTCAACAAATTTAGGTTAGCGAAGGTGTCATCCGAGATCATCATTTATATCGTACAGTGCAACTGTACGAGCGATTCTGGGAGCACCATCAATTTCTTTTCGATCTGGCATAACTTGACCGGTCTCATGCGTCCTTGCGATGGCTCTCAATATCACTTTATGATCTCCGAAAATTATAAACATTTCTAAGTAATCAGCGGCTGAATACATGGTAAGAATTTGTCTTTTTTTATTCACCTTGTCAAATTTAATTTGACACTGACATTTTTCGAAAACTACAGTCGCCCACACATTTTAAAGAAGATTTGATTTGTATAAAACCCTAGTAACGTAAAATTACGGCAAACACACGTTAAAGGTGTAGGTCTCTGATTGGTCAATTTTAAGACGTCTTTTCTCGAATATCTTTTAAGCTAGATTTTTTTTTCTTCGAAATTACACATCCGAGTGCAGTCTCGTGTTTCCTCATTCGCTCTGGGGCGCGAGTTGTGAGACAGCCTGTATTATTGTAAAATATACTATATTGTTTTTGAATGTATGTATGTAGACCCTGAAGAAAGTATAAGTGTGTACAGAAACGTCGGTTTTGTAAGAATAAATGCTGCGTCGCTGAGATTTCGAATTTTTATTTTATTGTATATATTTCGATAATATTCAATTTGTAGTTTCATGAATTTGTGAAATTAATATATTTGTCTGGTAGATTTTACGTCAAGTCTAAATAAACAAAATTCTGGCTAATTTCATGGTATTGGCAATGACAAAACATCAGGGCCGGATTAGGAAGATTCAGCGGCCCGGGAAAATTCTAGCATGATTAGCGTCATCTCCAGTTTTTTAAATTTATAATTATAATGCCAGAAAGTAATAAATTAGTTTTGGTGTTGGATAATACGAATTTTTTGCCTACATAGAAATTGAAGAGTTATAAAAGATGTTGAAATTTAAAAAAAACGCTCCTAAAAATAGTATTTAAAATAGTACATTCTGTAGTTAAGAAAATCATATTTAGTTTAGTGGAGACTGGGGAAAATTCTGAAGCAAAAAAATTATCTGATTAAACCTAGTCTTGAAAACGAAGAAAATAAAGCATTGAAAGATAACACAATTAATATTCTACCCGCAGATAATGGAAGTGTTACAGTAATATTGGATACCAATTTATAAGATCAGAAAATAGAAGAGCTTTTGAATCAAGGAAATTATAAGAAACTTGGAAAACATTCTACTACGTCTATAGAAAACAAAGTGTACCGTGCTCTTAAGAAATATAAAGAATTATATTCCGTTTAGAACAAGAACAGATCTCAGTCCATATTTTAGCAAGCTTCCACACCTGTACGGGGGGCTTCCAAAAATTCATAAGAAAGATTTAAGCATCTTAGACACCCGTCAAAAGTTCCATAAATTTTCCTACTTACAAACTATCACAATTTCTATTACCAATCATTCAGCCACTCCAAGGAAAAATAACATCATATGTGAAGAATTCAAAACATTTTGTAGAACTTTTGAGCTAAATACAATTACAACCACAAAATCTTCTTGTCAGATTTGATGTTGTAAGTTTATTTACGAGAAATTTTTATAAATCATCTAAACAAGGCTTGAAAAAGATATAAACTTAAAAGATAGAACCGACTTGCCTCTTAATGGTATTATGGAACTTTTGCAGATAGATAGATAGATAGATATTTTGTTCAAGAAGATGGTTTGCTGATGGGCTGTTCTCAGTTATAGCCAATTTATACATGGAATTTTTTGAAGAATTAACACTAGATACAGCCAATATAAGACCTAAACTTTGGCTTAGATATGTCGATGTTACTTGATATTAGGTTCACAATGGAGAAAAAATCTCATGGAGTCCTTCCATTCTTGGATGTTTTAACAGAGAAAACGAACCATGGACTAATAACATCAGTCTACCCTGCCGGAAACCAACACATCAACACCGGGCAATATCAATTCCAATCATTCAAAATCTACAAAGTAGGAAATTATCAATTCCTCATATATTCGACCTCGGACTATATCTGCAACACCGAAAGAAATTTTGTCAAGAATTAGAAAATATTAAAAACAATCTAAATAAGAAAGGTTACTCGGTGAAGTTAATTAGATGATGCTACATACTCAAATTTTAGTTTGTAATCACCGAGCGGTGGCCTCAAAAAGCCGCGGCCTCTCGGGAAATTCCCGATTGTCCCGATTGTCCGACCCTGCAAAACATTGTCATCAAGCATCCACATACCACATTCTTAGAAGTATGACTAGCTTTATTCTTTAAAAATAACATTTCCGCATTACCTTTTCTTTCATTGTCATTGTCATCGCACAATCATTTAATAATAGATGCTTTATAAAATGAAATAACTCAATTTTAAATGAAAACATATGTACGATAGACATGGTTGACAGTTGACTGTTATTCCATTTTCACAATATAGGAAATAATAATTTTTTTCTTCCATATTGTAATTTTTTATGGAAAAGAAAACAGGTCCTATGTAATATTTGCTCGATTTGAGATGCAGATCTGCCGGTTCCCAGAGGAAGAGAACCTGAGCAGGGAGTACCGGAAACCAAGAGAGACAGCACATAGCGGAAGCCCAAGATCACGAAACACATTGTGCCACTGCTCCGCCGGAAATAGCCACCTTCATATAGGTATTTGTTTGCTGAATCTCCCTCTCTCTCATCGAGGGCTGCAGGAAAAAGATGACACAGTAAAACTGGGCCAGTTTTGTTTGTAATTCACACGAAGGTTGGGATTTGAACCCGAAAGGTGGAAAGAAATGAGGACATTAGAGGTGGTAGGGGAGACCGGTGTCAATTGTTACAAAATTTAAATTTTTATTTTTCAAGAGTTAACGTTACATTTTGAAATTTTGTAATTACCTATATGAGAACCTACCCACATTAATGAATAATATTTTGAATTTTAAAAAATAAAATAAATGAATATATCATCACGGCTTATTATTACCCATTGCTGGGTGTGCCAATCTGCTTTGTACACAGATATCGGTAAAGATGATATATTTGCACCGTGCGGGCGCTTACCAGGCGTCACCTCACGGGCACTCATTGCTGGCGTGGAGAGTGCACCACAGGGGTCAATTTTGTGCCATTTAAAATTGTAAATATTTGGCGTCGGTCGGGATCGAACCTGGTTCCCCAAATTCTCGACTTGAAACTTTTGAAAATGTGACAAAAATAAAAGTATAAGGATTTTTAGTCAGGCATTACAAATGTTACAATTGACACCTAACTGGTGTCAATAGCAACAGGGCCAGTGTCAATTGTAACAAATTTTAACAGTGATGTGATATGATAAAATAACAGATAAAAGAAGAAATTATTGAAAAAATAAACATTTATTTATTACCTCAGAAAATACAAAATTCTGATGACTCAACTAAAAGCAAACAAAATATATATTCTGTTGGTGATATGGACCATTTTGACCAATGCCTTTAGTCGCTAACGAAATTGCAGTTTAGGTAAACATAAAATATGTCTTTCTTCGTACAATTTAACTTGCCCGGTGTCCAGATTTTACATTTTCGCCATTGCAACCAATCTCTTGTGCTCAAAAAATATGGGCCAATACATATCAGAGAATTTCCTCATCGGAGCCATCTGAAGAGTAATCTGCGACTGTTACTTTCGGAAGTGTTTTTCATTTTTTTGCTTCTTTTATGTTTTCGATAGCAGTGGTTTTTTCTTGTAATTTTTATCATGATCAATACTGTACTTAATTATTAAACACGTTACAAGCGACACCGTGGCATGTGTTACAACTGACACCGCTTCACTTATAAAGATATTATTTTTTGTATTTATTAAGTAATAATTCGAATTGTTTTTTAATGAAAAATAAAAGCAGATATAACTCACAAACTGATCCTTAACTTGAAATATTTCCGAGCAGAGCACTTATAGTGTTTTAGAAACAATGTGTGTCACTACCTGTATTTACTTTTTTGTCGATTTATAGACATTTGTCAGAAACAGCCGTATTTGCGCGTATGTACTTACACTAAATACCAAAGAGCTATGACTCTTTCTGCTTCACTCTGTAAGCGCGTTTTAATCTACTTCGAAAAGATGGCCTTGTTACCTACCCTTGTTTCATTTGACACCTGTTACAATTGACACCGGTCTTCCCTACTGTTGTAAATTCAACAGTCTATTTGTTTTGCTTGCAAATTTCTCGATGATTGTCTATAGATTCAAATAGAACATCATTAATGAAAACTGCGAATAAAAGAAAATTGACACCACCAAAAATGGGCAATGAGAAGGGTCGTAATAGTTTAAATTTTTATATTTTGCGTTCATAATGAAGTCATTACGATACGCAATTGCTTATCGAAATGACCTTCATTTCGATACGCATTTTTTTGTTTTAGACGGTTGGTACTAGATGACGTTTCTTTAACCCATTTTTACCTAATTAATTTTTAGTTAATTGACAATTCATTTTAATAATATAATGTCGAAATTATTATTATTTTTTATTATTTAGGGAAGATTATTTACATGAAAATGTACAAATGGTTACAAATATAATCACAAATTGAGTAAGTAAATGTTAATTGTAGAAGGCGCAAAATATAAAAAATAGTATAAAGAACTCATTTTATAAGATTTTCTTTCGCACTTGTCAATTAGAAAACTCGCTAACGCTCGTTTTCTAAATTTTGACGCGTGCGAAAAAAGCATGTCTTATAAAACACGTTCTTTAATATACTATTGTTACTACGCTTACCAATATTTTTTCAGTTTATTATATGCAAAGAAAATAAATCTGTATCAATTTGTAGAAAGATGTATTTGTATATATTATTTGCATTTAGGAATTTTTGATTCAACATCTTTATCTGGGCGATTGATGTAAGCATAAAATGATGACTGTAACAAATAAATATTTGTTTTGTTCACAATTTTAACGTTATCTTTCAAGTGTGAGAATTTAGTTTTTATCTAATTTCAACATTGGTTGTTCTTAAAACCACAAATATGATTCGTATTACGGATTAAAGTTGTTTCAGTAGCTAAATTTGTTTGCTAAGTTTTATGTTAGATTGTAAATTTTAGAAGTCCGTACCTGAGTGAAAGATCGTAAAGGAGCTATCCTTAAAAACTGAGACACAAATGAGGCTCTCTTTGACTAATAAGCCAAAGTTTATGTTTGTTTTCAGCTACCCTAAACGCACAACTATGCAAGAATAAGTATATACACAGTGGATCTTCTATTTTTGGACAGAGTAAATATAGCTTGTGGTAACACATCCAATTGCTAGTAAAGGGTTAAGAACGTACACTACTTCTGCCTCTTAATTTACTGTTTGCATTTGACATTTTTGCTTGAAACACGACCATAAAGGTTAACCAATAAAAACATTCTTTCGTGGTAAATAAATAACTTCTAATTTACGGGTAATAATTAGTAAATTCATTGCTTGTAATAAAGAACACTATTGTTCCCCATATACAGAGTTTAATCAGCCCATTCTAATATTATCTTAATCGAAACTATTTTTTTTATTAGTTTCTTTTTATGTATCGCAAGAAAAACCGTATGTCCTAAATATTTTTTGTAGAGTTTGACGTAAGTTATAAATCAATTCAGCAAAGCACGTAACATTTTTAGCCATATAGAGCAAATTTTTATCGTTGGCATTCTAAGTATTTGGACGAACGCCAGGCTTCAATATTTCAGGATTTTGAGTAACGCAGTGTATTCATATATGTTCACTGACAGATATAAAGTTTAACCTATTAATAATAGTTCAATAGACACATATAGACAAATAGAAAATTTGATACATCCATTTTTACGATAGAACAAAATACTAGACAAATTATCATAATAAAAAATTGACTTTAATATTGTAAAACTATAGTTTTAAAATAATTTTTTTAGCAATTTTTTGGGATATAAATAAATAAATAAAATAAATATATCATCAAGGCATATTACCCATTGCTGGGTGTGCCAATCTGCTTTGTACGCAGATATCGGTAATGATGATGACATATTCGTACCGTGCGGGCGTTTACCAAGTTTATTTTGGAATATACAGAGTGCTAATTAAACTTATAGTAATTTATATCAATTATTAAACATAAATATAATTTAATACAAACAGAATATGCTGTATTGTAGAGTTATCTACCTATTTTTGAGTAAAAAAAATCGATTCTAAATTTTAAAGTTCTTGAGATATTTGTGGTCAAAGTTAAGTATAACTTTTTCTAAAGCAACCTTAACCCAAAAATGGGTATATATGCGAGACAACTTCACTATTCGATTCTACAAACAAGTTTACATAAGTATGTAATTTCAAATTATTGCATCAATTCGTTTAATTTTAATTAAAGAAAACGACGCCAAATATTTCGAATTTTAAATGGCACTAAATTGATCCCTGTAGTGCACTCTCCACGCCAGCAATAAGTGCCCGTGCAGTGGCGGCTCGTGCACCAAAACTTTGGTAAGGCGAGGTATCCAAAGAAAAAGCCGCCGCAGGCGATAATTATTTTTCATTCAAGGTCAAATGCCTTATAATTAAAAGTTACATTTTTTCAAGGGATGTGAAGCTGCATGTTTTTCCTTTTTATGTATAAAAATAAATTGCCAAATCACAGAACATTTTAGAAAAGAGAATATATTTAACGGATTGTTGATTTACCTGGATAAACTGGCTAAAATCTACACACACCATAATATGGGGCGACTATTATACAGGACCTACGTTACATTACAATAAAAATGCTAGACAGGTTATGTTTATGTTCGAATTCAATTTGTACTTATGTATTTATAAAGACAAACATTTTTTTCCTAGTGAGGCACTGCCTCATCTGCCTATCCTGACAAGCCGCCTCTGCCGTGAGGTGACGCCTGGTAAACGCATGCACGGTACGAATATGTCATCATCATTACCGATATCTGTGTACAAAGCAGATTGGCACACCCAGCAATGGGTAATATGCCGTGATGATATATTTATTTATTATTTTAGAAAATGTGAGAACTCAAGCCATGCCTTAGACTTTTCTCAAATTTTTATTTATTATTAAATTAAAATTGAACCAACTGATCAAAATTTTTGAAAACTGGTATACTTATGTAAAATCGAATGATGAAGTCGCCACCCAATTTTGGGTTATGGGTTGAAAATTCGTACCCTAAAATAATAATATGTAAACTTAATGTTGCTAATGTTGTAGTGAAACTAGTTATCAAATAAAATAATTGTGAAACTAAAATCAAGTATTTTCAATAATTGAAATAAACTTAAGAAGACGTTTATGATATAGTTCTTTTGGTAAATTTAGTAAATGAAACATTGTATGAATATTCTGATCTTTATCGGACAGTGCGGTGAAAAGGATTAAGATGAATAGCCAAGGTTTGGTCACCGGGCACCGGGCACGCTCCAAAACGTCTTCAATAACGTCTGCGAATGTGTCTCACAAAAGATCTTTCTTTTCAGACACGTAGCACGTGCTGTCGGACCCCAAATGTCATTTATTTGTTTATCTATATATTAAATCACATATGTATTTATGTCACTTTAAATTCTATTCAGAGGGAATTATATATGTTAAAATGGACTGGGAATTTAATTACTTACTGACAGTTTGTGCTGTTTCAATGATAAATGACTGATATGAATTTTAATGGTACATTTAAATGAGACTGGACGTTTGGATGTATGTGAAATATTCAATTAAAATTTGTAGAATGAAATATTGAACAGCGACATTTTGTGATTTTAAAACAATAATTTAGCTTGTCAGCGCGAAATGTATGGGAGAAAACATTGATTATAATCTGCTTTTATTCGCATATTTCAGTAATGACGATATAGCTGTACCGTTAAAAGTGTGTACCAGGCGTCACCTCACGGATCCACAAAGCATCATTTTTGTCTAAGTAAGGGCAGCTAAAGAATGAAAAATACATACATAAAATCACACATTTCCCACTTAGGGGGTTAGCACAAACCCGAAAGAATAAAAAGAACATCAACCAAAAAATAGTCTCTCTTTCAACCAAATTCTTACTAAACTGATATCATAGTACAACATATATTCCTCACTCTTAACATATTAAAGTGACCGATTTTCGGTAGCGAAATACCGCAACCGGACCACAATAATAGTTACGAAACAATCATCCTTCGCCACACATTCCTGTCTAAGCACACTTCTTTCGCCTCAGCCACATTCATAATCGCATTCATATACGCTCTTCTTCTCTTCCCACTCGGAAACTTTCTCTCTTTTAGTACCTTATCAATCACATCCATCCACTTACACACTGGGCAGCCACGCAATCGAACACCTTCAATTTCACCAAGATATATACGCTTTACAAGCCGTCCACTCTTCATTCTCTCCTCATGATCAAACCATCTTAACTGGCTTATTCCTACTCTCTTAACAACATTCTTCCTAACCATACATTCTTCATACACCAAATTATTCCTCACGCGATCCCGTCTTACATACACCACGTAAATACCTCATTTCCACGGCAGTCACTCTCTTTTTATGCTTTCCCGTCCATGCCCAACATTCGCTTCCATACATCAAAGCAGGTACTAGCACTCCATTATACACACTTAACCGAGCTTCTCTAGATACGTTTACGTTTCGAGCAAACGTACCCAGAGTACCCATTACCTTACACCTCGCACAAACTCTCCTTTCAATTTCTCTATCAATTCGACTATTCTTTGATATCATGCTACCCAAATATACAAACTCATTCACTTGCTCCAGTTTCACTCCATCCACCAACACATTGCACAAAGTCACCAATTTACTCCTTTCAAATACTAACACCTTGGATTTATCAACATTCAACTCCAGATTCATACTTCTTCCAACTACATGTTTTCTCTGTATCATTCTTCTGAGTTGCTCAGAGCAGCTTACCAGGCTCGTCCTTGACTGAAGGATAACAGATTAGAATAGAAAGCCTTATAGTAAACCTTACATTACCATTCGTTTCTCTTTTTTTTGTTGCAATTATAATATTGCAGATTTTTAATCCCACTTCTGACACTAACCCTACACCATACAGATTTGTCAGAGTGCTTGAAGGCTCTCGGATCGTTCCTCTCCGAGAGGTACGAGATAAAAAAAAACGAACGCAGATAGATACACTCTGAAACAATAAACGAAAACTTACGGTTCCTCAGAGTTCTCCAAGACAATAAACGAAAACGTCTAATGATCACCCAATTGCCCAGTTGGCTATTGCTATTGCCCAGTTGACTTTCGTCTAGTTGACTATTGCCCAAAAGTCCCGGACTAAAATTTTTCTGCTTCTTGTGAGAAAATGAAAATGCGAATTTGCTAGTAGCATTTGGAAAACAAATCAGTGGTTAAGCCGTCCGTATGTTCCTGCCAGGAGCAAAGCATCATTAACGCACCACTTGCTGGGCTCAGATCTGAACGCTGAACGTCCGGTCATATGGCAGCAGCAAAACAATACAGGACCATCGCTATCCTATCCTATGGGATTCTGTGCTCCAGCCCTCCAGACGTTTCCGGTACCAGATTAAATCTCAAACCTCACTTAATTGAGTTATTGTCGACACTTTCTGATTAATGGTTCATGTGAATTCTACTCATCATTCGATTATGTGGTTTTTTGTTCGTAATCGCTCAGTTTAGCAGCTGTTACGGTCAAATGGGAGAGATTTTTACTCATTTCTAAGTACAGTTAACTTGTCTAGCGTCGTAGACTTCAACTTCGTAAGTTGCTTAAATTATTTTGCTAAAGAGAGTGACTGCCGTGGAAATGAGGTATTTACGTGGTGTATGTAAGACGGGATCGCGTGAGGAATAATTTGGTGTATGAAGAATGTATGGTTAGGAAGAATGTTGTTAAGAGAGTAGGAATAAGCCAGTTGAGATGGTTTGTTCATGTGGAGAGAATGCAGAGTGAACGGCTTGTAAAGCGTATATATATATATATATATATATATATATATATATATATATATATATATATATATATTGGTGAAATTGAGGGTGTTCGATTGCGTGGCCGCCCAGTGTGTAAGTGGATGGATGTGATTCATAAGGTACTAAAAGAGAGAAAGTTTCCGAGTGGGAAGAGAAGAAGAGCGTATATGAATGCGATTATGAATGTGGCTGAGGCGAAAGAAGTGTGCTTAGACAGGAATGTGTGGCGAAGGATGATTGTTTCGTAACTATTATTGTGGTCCGGTTGCGGTATTTCGCTACCGAAAATCGGTCACTTTAATATGTTAAGAGTGAGGAATATATGTTGTACTATCATGTCAGGTTAGTAAGAATGTTGTTGAAAGAGAGAGTGATTATTTTGGTGGTGGATGTTATTATTATTATTATTATTATTATTATTATTGTTGTTGTTTCGGGTTTGTGCTAACCCACAAAGTGGGAAATGCGGGATTTTATGTATGTATAGTTAACGGTTGATATCAAACAAAAATCGTAAAATAAATATTATATTATTGAAATTCCCACTAAAAAACGCTGTTGTCCGTTCTTATGTAACACAAATATGTTGACCTCATCAGACAAATCTGACTACTTTTTCAGAGATAATAAACGAAAACGACTATTATCTCGTCGATAGAAATTTGCAATACATATTTGATCCAATGTCCCGATTAAAAATTGTCGAATTTGCGTAAGCAATGATTTGATTTGATTTATTTTGGTGTGGTGCAACTGTGTTTTATTTATCGGTAATTAGAATCAGGGTTGGTGTGTGTTTTTTAGGTTAGTTGCTTGTGGGGTGAGTTTTAGTTGATTAGATCTTGCGGTTGTGGGAGTTGAGTTCGGGAGCAGATGTTCGCTAAGAACAAAGCTGAAGAGTAAAGTAGCTGTAAGCGTCGTGAGATCCTTACAGCAGCCTTAGTTCTGCTGCGCGCGCACTTAAGCCACCAGGTGTTACACACAAGCACAAGAGTCCAGAAGTCCTCGACATACCTACACATCTGCAACTAGCTTAACTCCGCAACCTATGAATTTGGCACGTACCGAGGTACTAACATTGATATTTTTTCTGGATTTGCAGGGTTCATCTGCGCATATGAAATCAACAAACAGCTTGGAAATGAAATTTTATGACAGAAGGCAATTTATGATTTTATGTAACGTAAGCCATTCAGCACCAGGTGTATACTTTTTATATTACAATGTTCTTTTTACTTTTTGTATGTTTATAATTAAATTGAATTAATTCGACAACATATTTTTTCAACTTTCATTTAATTTCCCCAAAACACACACTGTCAACAGTATGCTTTACAAATGAAACAACCGTGTCTTGCATAAAATCACACCATTAACTTGCCATGCACTACTTTCGCCTCCACCACATTCATAATAGGGTCTTTCTTTCTTTCTTTCTTTCTTTCGATATGTCGTAGCCAGATTCAGATATTATTGTAAGGATTTTTTTCCACTGCACAAGAAAATAAATCCCTATATATTTTATTCCCTTTAAGCCATTCAGCAGATGTCGCTCGCATAAACGCCAATTTTAAGTAGCCGAAATTACATTGGATAAACTTGTCTCTTGTGTCCAATTTCAGCCAATCAGAGAGGTTCAAAGTATTCCCTATTCTCTACAATACTGAATGGCTTAAATGGAACAGAGTATAGGTTTATAATATTTTGGTGAAAGATCTTTGTTTAATTCAATTCAAGTTGGATTATAACGAAATACTAGAACATCCACAAATAGAAAAGTTGCGGAAACTGACGCTTCCAGAGTTAGTTCTTAACTATTTCTTCGGAATTAAATTTAAAAAATATAAAATCATGTCTCGGAATAGCTTGTCGGTAGATTCCGAAAATGCGGTTTTGTATACAACATGCCTCAATGATAAGCGTGAGCACCTCTAATGGTATTTTTGCTGAGGCCAATGCCAATGCCAATGATGAGGATAAGACAAGCGAAGAGTCTGAGGGAAAAGCTAGTACAATTTTAGTGCTTACACAGGATATTTCTAAATCTATGTCACTAATTTTAAGGGTATATATAGTACTGACTAATATGTTTAGTTCTGTTTAAAAAAAATTATTTGGCTTATTCGAAATAAATGAAAAATAACTGCACAGATTTTAATTTCCCACTGCACAATTTGCTTTTCCTACTGCACATTTTGTATCCAACTCCACGTTAGAATAACCTCTGACCAGATTGTAAAACTCGTCTTTTTACAAAATGCTTGGATATTTTATTTCACAATCTGGAGTTTTCCAAGCGTACGTTTTATGCGTTAGGTTAGATTATTTCAAGTAATACATGCATAAGCTGTTCGTACATACATACATACATACATAAAATCACGCATTTCCCACGTAGTGGGTTAGCACAAACCCGAAAGAATAAAAATATTATCAACCAAAAAATAATCACTCTCTCTTTCAACAACATTCTTACTAACGTGAAATCATAGGTCTTATTGTTTGGAATCCAATATATGACTTGCACAGTAATAACATCGAATGGGTGCAAAGAAAATTTGTACGATATTGTACACGAAAAATGACAATAAATTTTAATCCCCTAAACTATAGTTATACTGCTGCCCTACTACATCTCAATATGTTTACATTGGAGTCCAGACGTATGATGTACTCCTGTCTGTATCTACATAAATTATTATCAAACAAAATCGACGACACTATTGGCTTAAATAATGTTTACATTTATATTCCGCGCCTTTCATCCAGAATACATACGAGCATTACATTTTATATTCATCACCTACGGAGAAATTATTTTCTAAAACCAATTACCCGACTGTGTTTCATTTACAATGATATTGTATAGATATTGAGGTTGACATTTTTAACATAAATTACGTTGCTTTTAAAAATATTTTGAATGCTAATCTACGTACATTTTGATATAAATAGAATAAATCTTATTGATATATATTTTTTCGTTCTATTGTGTATTATTTTTTTTTTATTATTATTTTTTGTGTATGTATATTGTGTTTCACATTTTGTCTTTGTCTACGTCATGAGGATTTGCTAATTTGTGTATCTCTGACCCCCTTGTAATTGGGATATTATATCCTGTAAGGAGGTCAATAATAAATAAATAAATAAAACATATATTCCTCACTCTTACTTAACATATTAAAGTGACAGATTTTTGGTAGCGAAATACCGCAACCGGACCACAATAATAGTTACAAAACAATCATATAAAACGTCTAGCCAGATTGTAAAACATTGTTAAGTCAACTACGGTTTGTCAATTTGACTGCGTTTTGTAAAACAATATGACATTTTATAAAAACGCGAATTTTACAATCTGTTTACCACAGATACACCACTAACACCATAATAAATAAAATTAAATAAATAAATGCCTTAATGTTTAATTGCAAATCTGAGGAACCGGGTTCGATCCCAACCGACGCCAAAAGAAATATTTCGAATGAGTGCCCGTGAAGTGACACCTGGTAAACGCCCGCACGGTATAAGAATATGTCATCATCTTTACCGAAATATTTGTAAAGCAGATTGGCACACCCAGTAATGGGTAGTGTGCCGTGATGATATATATTTATTTATTAAATAAATCATCGCGATTTATTACAAGGCACGACAATAAATTAATATTTATTTATTTGCTTGGCAGGTTCGTCGCTTCACTAACCGTTGATGTCTCCAAATTTGTTGATAATAAATTTATGTATTCCATGTTTTACTAAGCGAAAAACCTATTAAAAATGAATACATATTACATAATATTATTGATATAACTTCCTTGTATGCTTCGGAAGTACTCTATACAAAAATATTTGATTGAAAAGTAAAAAATAAACTAGAATTTGCCATGTGAAAAATACGTTTCTATCTACCAGTGCATAGAATGCATGTAGTTGTTACTTTCGTTCGTGATTCCGTGCCATTTGATGACATCGCTCTTATCTATTTCCCCATAATGTATAATAACTTCTAGACCGTACTAGGAAAATTTTATTCAACAGAAATCCATCAAAAAAAAAAACGGAAAACTTTTGCGGGCAGGTAAGTGATTTAATATATTAATTATTCCTTCTGCTAACAAATATTATAAATTGTTTGATTTAGTAATTTACAGGGTTTGTAAGTAAATAATTCAGAAGCCTGTTCTGTCCCTCAAATCAGAGTAGCAGTCACGAAAGTCGAAGTATTGTACACAGCAGAACACGCTATCGCAACTTAACATTTAAAAATAATAACACAGTTACATGAGCGATTAAGCGATACTATTGCTACTTTAAACATGATTAATATCAAAACTCACCATTTTTCTTAATGCCTTTTCCTTTTTGTGGACATTTCTCAGATGGAAATGTAACCAAAATGACCTGAAACAGAAAAATTAATGTACTTGTTTTTCAACCATATTTCGTGTGTTAAATATTGTCTTCAAGGAATAATTCACAAAGGAAATATACAGGATGTCCAGGATAATTTTTCCAACATGACAAAGACAAAAGTTGTCCCATTAGGAGACCATTTTCGTGGTATTTTGTTATTTGAGAAAAAATACATATAAGTATCATAGATCACTAGATATAAAATAAAAAGTAAATTTTACAGTTTTTATTTTTAAAAATATCTTCCAAGTATGAAATAATACTGGATTTTAATTTACACAACTTTAAGGCACTTTTTATGTTCTTTCGAATGGCGATGCTCAAATTTTTTTTATCACTCTTGGTTTTCGAGTTACGTCAGTTTAAATTGTTATATGGACGCCATATTGGAAAGTTACACCATTGAAAAGAGAATTTCTTTTAGATTTCCACCGATGTATGACATGTCGCACGTTTTTTAAAGTTGTATTGAAATTTGAAATAAAATGTGGAAAGATCATTATGCTATGAACACAAGTTATTACATTGCTGTAAAAATAATTAAATATTACTATCATCTGTGTACAAAGCAGATTGGCACACCCACCAATGGGTAATAAGCCATGATGATATATTTATTTATTTTTTTATTTAAAATATTTTTAGGCAAATATAATTGGGGATGTTAACTTATTCTTTTGTAATTTAGTTTGTCCTATAATAATGAAAATAATTTTAATAAATAATAAATAATAATGGGGTCTCGTGGCCGCGTGCCTGAGTGTCAGGTCGCGAATCTGGGGAACCGGGTTCGATCCCGACCGACGCCAAATATTTTGAATTTTAAATGGCACAAAATTAACCCCTGTGGTGCACTCTCCACGCCAGCAATGAGTGCCCGTGAGGTAACGCCTGGTAAACGCCCGCACGGTACAAATATGTCATCATCATTACCGATATCTGCGAACAAAGCAGATTGGCACAGCCAGCAATGGGTAATAAGCCGTGGTGATATATTTATTTATTTTTTATAAATAATAACCAAAAATTTATATTAATATAGTTACTGTTCACGATTAATGGACGACATAATTTACTTTTTATTATTTATTAAATAAATATTAATTAATATTAATTGTATTTATTTTGAGCCAGAATTTGATATAATTGAAAGTTTTTAATGCTATTTGATACTGTTTTGTCAATGGAATCTCTGAATGGTATATCTTATATTCACAGTATCATGTGAAAAGATCATGTTATCCATCGGGATTCGAACCCAAGACCTCTATTTTGCCGGGGTAGCGCTCTTACCAAATAAGCTATTGGCTGCTCTATCTCTTGTATTGTAAAGATTTTCTTTAATAATACAGGTATTTTATTATTTTTGTGGTTTAAAGCAAGAAGAACCAATGTCAACATACAGTAGTTCTGAACATGAGTGATTTAAAATTTATAAGAAACTTTTAGTGTTACTTAGTACCTTTCTATATTTTGAACATATTTGTAGCACGAAAATCCATTAAGATTTTATTGATATGTCTACATTGGTTATTGTTGCATTAAGTATTTTTTTTGCTTTGAATGAATGTCGATTACTAAATGTTCGTTTGCATTTAGACTTTGGTTGTTTTGTAAATAAAAATATAGCGTTTTTATAAACAGGAAATCGGTGATTTAGGTGAAATTTTCGAAAACATTTTTATTTTCCCTTAATCATTCTTTTTAATTACAACATTAACGCCAATTTCGTTTATTGTTTAAAACTTTTTTGTGAAACGTAGCAATTCGAATCGGTATCTCAACGTCCGGTTTCAACGCTAGAGAAAATTTGTAAAATTCAACGAATGTACTATCTCCTTTTAACGCGAAACTAAATTTTAATTAAAATGTTGTTAATTAATTCTAGTGATTCAGTTTTCTGTAGATTTTTCAGTTCATGGTTCTTAAACACGTGAAAAAACTATGTAGACTATTTTAAGTATTTTGGATATTTTTGCAATAGGTGTTGAAAATGGGAATGTTGCTTTATCCTTTCATTTTGATCTAGAAAAGTGTTATTAATCATTTTAATTGAAGTATGTTTAATTTGTAAATCTGTCAAATATGATTTATTTAAGTGTGTTTATTATATCATTTTGTAAATGTAAATATATAGTGAATTTACTAAGTAAAACTAATGTAAACATATATTCTGAGATGAATACGATACATAGTATTGTATTACACTTAAATTATTTAAAATTCTTAACAGCTAGTATCTGCTCTAATAATTATTATAATTAAGAAGCACTCGAAATGTAAGCAACGTAGAAACTTTTAGGCTAACGGTTACATATATTAATTTCAGTTTAAGAATTTAATGAGTGTAAAATGATGTGCTTCTTCAATCTTCAGCTGTCGATGAGTCTAAACTAAATAAATATTTGAAAGTGCACAGTCAGATAGGAAATTTTTTAAAGGAACTCTACGCTGACACTCTGCTTGTTCTAAGACCCTAGAATTGTGCAAACGCAAACGGTTCAAATCTCATTTTACGTAACGTATTTTCTCCATCCAACAATACAGGTATGTCCCGTCCCTTTGAAGCGTTGCTAAGGCCCTTTGTGTAAGTTTCTTACGGGGGTTTCTGTCATAGTCGTAGACCAACGGACTATACTGCGACTTTTCACAATTCCTCCTTGTTTCACTTGATTTATCGTTAGATTACTCTTCGTCAAACATGCGCGTGCATATTTTATCGCTAATCCTATAACGCGTCGTTATATGCTCCCTTAATTTTATATGGATTTCAGTTTTAAACGATTACAAAATTCCCAGATAGACTTTACACTTTGCACTTGAGATATTAGCTTATAAAAACTCTCGAAATTTATGCAGGGGAATACGAGAATCCGTAAAATAAGTAATTAGTGTGATGGAGTGTCAAATTAAACGTCAAATACAATTTGTAAAATGTTTATTTATTATCCATTTCTGGGTGTGTTAATACCCTAGAATATCTACTTTTATATTTTTTTTTACTTGGTGAAACTTTTGTATGACTGTCATGATAGAACCACCATGCAAAAAATTATCTTTCCTAACACCCTGTATATAAACTGTTGAGGATGTTCACCAGCCGTCACCTCAAAGCTGTCGTGGAGAAAGCACCACAGGAATCATTATATTAACACGGCTAGCAAAATTTCGGTATTATTAACGATAAAAGTTTATTGGTAATTTTAAATCATTTGCAAAAAAACAAATTATTGAAATTGGTTTTTCTTGCATGAAACTACAGTATAAAAAATCTGATGTGGCCAACATCAAACTTCCCCCTATTTAATTTTTATTAATTTAAATATACATACTTACATGGTTCTATTTACTATTTTCTTTTTAAAACGTTACTATTATTAATTTGAAATGATTAGTTCTTTGACAGTGACATTTATCTGTCAGTTACATACATTTGAGATATAAACTGTGTAACCAAGGAGTTTTGCTTGTTTAAAGCGTAGGCTCCGGAATTATAATTATTGATATTTTATAAATTTATCCATAAAATATATAGAAAAAGTATTTATACAAATCTGTAGAAAATTTAATAATATTTAATTTTTATAATAATACAAATCTTCAAAAGACATTTGAAGGTATTTTTCGAAGAAAATTTATTTTGAGCTTCAAATAAAGTGCCATTTCCGGTTATCTAATATACACCAAAATATAATGGTCTCTTCCCATATTAGAATAAGGTAGAAATACAAGATTTCAAAATATTCTGAATGATAGTATTTGAGTTAGAGGAAAGGATCCACACACATACACACACACGCACACACACACACACACACACACACACGCGCGCGCATACACACACACACACACAGGCATCGGGGCCTATTCAGAATCAAAATTTGTGTAGTCGTTATGGTCTTTATGGTTGTTATGTACTATAAAGATTGTTAAAATCGAATTTGGTAATCTCAGTACTGAAGGTGGTTACTGTCAACAATTGTTAAGCGTTTTGGCAGTTTTTATCATAACGACTGCTAAAACTATGTATTTATGGTTGTTATCACGTTGTTATTTGACATGTAACAGGTTATTATATCAATCAAATATTATTAATATTGACCTTTGTTCCATATATTGGTGTTGTTATATTTTAGCAGGATGCAGTTTATTATACGTATAGATTCTGCTTCGACTTGAATAATGATCATAAGAACGATAAAGACTGTGATGGAAGAAAGTTACTTTTGACATTCTGTGGTATTGAAAACTCTTTGTGATGTGTGATGTTTCTGTTACATATTCAGTCAAAATAAAAAAATTAAATCTTCCCATAAATTGTCAATCACGTTGAGGTCATTTGTAGGAATTAACAAAGCTGTTCTAAATAATAACTAAATATGACATAAATATCATATTGTTCTTTATTTGTTTTGGGAAAACCTTTGCATACTAAATATAATTAGCAATTTATTATTTTAAATTTTTTTAAAGAATTGACATAAGATAGGATTAAGGTTAGATTAGGTTTATATATGTATAATGAAGTTAGCTGTTGTCAAATAATCTGGTTCATTCACAAGCATTATTTTGTAAAGATTGTTAATAATACTGACATAGGTTCTGAATTGACGAATTCATAAAGATTGTTACAAATGTCTTTATGATAACAATATTTATATGCATAGCAACCTTTATAACTGTATTTCTTTGAATAGGCAACATCATCGTGAAAATGTTAAAATCGGATTCTAGGGACCTTAAAATGTGGTCATTTATCATAATCTCCATATGCGACTTTAGTACGATCCCTATAGGTACTTCCCTTACCAAGGGTAGCGGGAGGTAAAAATGGTAGGTACAGCTTTTTATTCCTGTAATTAAAATATAATATTGTATTACTCAATGCGCTGGGTCGGTATTTATCTTCTATTTCGAAAGCAATTTAGCAAGGAAAGGTTGAAAATAAAAGAAAAGCTAGGAGCATATTGGTAGTCTAATCTCTCATTTATGCACAGATGTTAGTTTTTTGTGTTTTTGAGATGCACGCATGGCATATATCGCCTGTTGCTTCAGCATTTACCTTTGAAGGCAGGTACGCACGATAGGGCTATAGTAGAACCTCTACCCTTGTTGCTTAGAATGATCCTCACCATACTTATAACTTCAAGTATACTCACAGTCTGACCTCCTCTTCAGCAGATGTATTGCAACTAGATCTACCTAGAAAGCAACAGGCTGCTTTTTTCAATCTGCATGTGCACAAATTATTCACACAAGAAAATCTTTTTCCACCAGTGTGTTTACTTGCTTTTTGGATGCTTTAGAATTTCGCTAGTAACAGATGGTTTGAAATTATCCTACAATATGTTCAAAATTTTCCAACTCCAGTAGACAAATACTTTGGAAGTGGTTCCATAAACATGTGTCCTACTTTAAATAGTATTTTTGTAGCATCTTATGCAACTTTTCCGTCGATTCTGATAGCAAAAATAGATTTTTAAATTTATACTGGGACATCTATGCACGTGGAATCAAAACAACAATATTTTCAACGATGTTTTATTTGCGTTTTTTTTCCTTAAATAATATCTGATTTTCTGGTAAAGATATCATCAAAATAAACAGAAATGAAAACGAATTAGGGGAGACCGGTGTCAATTATTACAAAATTTAAATTTTTATTTTTCACGAGTTAACGTTACATTTCGAAATTTTGAAATTACATATATGAGAACCTACCCACCTTAGTGAATAATATTTTGAATTTTAAACTTTTGAAAATGTGACAAATATAAAAGTATAAGGATTTTTAGTCAGGCATTACAAATGTTACAATTGCCACCGAACTGGTGTCAATGGTAACAGGGCCAGTGTTAATTGTAACAAATTTTAACAGTGATGTAATAAGATAAAATAACAGATAAAAGAAGAAATATTGAAAAAAAAACATTTATTTATTACCTCAGAAAATAAAAATTTAGATGACTCAACTAAAAGCAAACAAAATATATGTTCTGCTGGTGATATGGACCATTTTGACCAATGCCTTTAGTCACTAACGAAATTGCAGTTTAGGTAAACATAAAATAGGTCTTTCTTCGTACAATTTAACTTGCCCGGTGTCCAGATTTCAAAAAATATGGGCCAATACATATCAGAGAGTTTCCTCATCGGAGCCATCTGAAGAGTAGTCTGCGACTGTTACTTTCGGGACTGTTTTTCTTTTCTTTGCTCTTCTTCTTTTATGTTTTCGATAGCAGTGGGTTTTTCTTGTAATTTTTATCATGATCAATACTGTACTTAATTATACAATCGACATCGTGGCATGTGTTACAACTGACACCGCTTAACTTATAAAGATATTATTTGCTTTTTTTGTATTTATTAGGTAATAATTCGAAATGTTTTTAATAAAAAATAAAAGCTGATTTAACTCACAAACTGATCCTTAACTTGAAATATTTCCGAGCAGAGCACTTATAGTGTTTTAGAAACAATGTGTGTCACTACCTGTATTTACTTTTTTGTCGATTTACAGATATTCGTCAGAAACAGACGTATTTGCGCGTATGCACTAAATACCAAAGAGCTATGACTCTTTCTGCTTCACTCTGCAAGCGCGTTTTAATCTACTTCGAAAAAATGACCCTGTTACCTACCCTTGTTACATTTGACACCTGTTACAATTGACACCGATCTCCCCTACTCAGACAGATAAAAGATCAATTTATTCATTTGCTATCCTATTAATATGGTTTGATTAATTTTAATGGCCACTGTTTGTATTGGATTGAAGAACAATGTGTATTATATTATATTCATCAGTTGTTGGTGTACATAAGTCTATTTTAAGCTGTCATCTTATACTGATAACTGTCTAATTAAGAAGTTATTAATTTAAACACGCTGACTTAGGCAGCAACTAATGGTCATCATAATCTTCTCACGTTTGATTAGTTTACAGTTGCTGGATTGAAGAATTAAAGAAGACCATTGGAAATACAATAGATATAATAATGCTGTTGCTTAATGCAAGAACATCTAATGTCTTTAAACGAAAAACACGATATATTTTTTCGGAATCCACTAAAATAATATTATGTTACAAAAAATACTTATTGCAATAATAACCAATATATGTAGCAGACATGCCAGTAAAATTGCCTGTAAAATACTAGCAAACATTTATTTTTTTGATCATAATCCTAGCAAAAATTGTCCTTTTTTGGTACTACCTACACAGGGTGTCTCACAACTCGCACCCCAGACGAAACTGACACTTGCCGACGACAATAGGTTGCCAACAAATAGAAGAAAATAATTTGCGGGTGCTTGCATAACGGAGTTACAAGACTTTTTAATCCACCAATCCCGGAAGGATATCTTGAGGTGTGATGATATTATTACAAAATAAAACTGGTTGCTAGGTTTTAAAAATACTACTAGTGAGTTACAAAATTTGTTTGACTTACTGTAATTTTGACACTTTAGAGTTGACTTTTCACTGTCAACAAATTTAGGTTAGCGAAGGTGTCGTCCGAGATCATCATTTATATCGTACAGTGCAACGTGGTGTAGCAGCTGTGTAAAATGTGTTAAACGAAAATATTATTGTCATTTGAATTCTTTGAGATTAAAACAAATTTAATTTGACACTGGCATTTTTCGAAAACTACAGTCGCCCACATATTTTAAAGAAGATTTGATTTGTATAAAACCCTAGTAACGTAAAATTACGGCAAACACACGTTAAAGGTGTAGGTCTCTGATTGGTCAATTTTAAGACGTCTTTTCTGTGGTGCACTCTCCACGCCACACGTCAGCAATGAGTGCCCGTGAGGTGACGTCTGGTAAACGGCCGCACGGTACAAATATGTCATCATTATTACCGATATCTACGTACAAAGCAGATTGGCACACCCAGCAATGGGTAATATGCCGTGATGATATATTTATTTATTTATTTTTATTTTTCTCGAATAACTTTTAAGCTAGATTTTTTTTTCTTCGAAATTACACATCCGAGTGCAGTCTCGTGTTTTCTCATTCGATCTGGGGCGCGAGTTGTGAGACAGCCTGTATAATCTTAGCACTCCTTGTAACTCCTAAGACTCTCTGGTATAGTTAACACTTTACAGGTTGAGTAATCGTACCATTCACTGAGAAAAAGTTTGGTTCACACTACTGAAATGGTTGACATACTGAATAATCGTAATTTCTGTTTACCTTCTTAATCGTGTAAAATTTTATTAGGTACTGAAGATGAAGCGCAGTTTTTAATTGTATTGTCAATTGCTTATACTCGTATACTGTTTAAATCACTGAATTAATTACATTTCTAATCGACACTAATAAGCTGTCATTTCAAATGTTGACAATTGTTGCTTTTGTGTTAAACACAACAAATTTGATTCTTTGCTGTCGTTAATAGCTTCGTTGGTGTGTGACTCAAAATTAAATCTATACATATATTCATGATGGTTACAATATCCTTCATTGAAAATGCATATTGTATCGTAGCATAGCGTGCAGAAAGGCACTAAAACAAAATGAATTGAGGGCAAAGACATCTATCGGAACTGCATCTAAAATTGAAGATATTATATCGTTTTTTAAGTTCAATAAATGTAATGACATGCCTGATAGTCAATTTTATCAGAATAATATTTATTTTATGTACACATTACAACTCATAAATATGTTTCGTGCACGATATTCTATTAATTTTGGATCTGATATGGAATAGCTTCATTGCTCTATCGAAAATAAACTATAATAACAGCTGGAAAAATAATGACAGGGTTGCTTTTATTTTGTAGTTCTCTTTATATTGTTTTCATTTTGATTTTAATGCAGGTGATTACGTATTTTGGCTTTTTGTACGATTGAGTAAGTAAAGTTACATTTAAAATGATTGAATGTATTATCGCGTTAAAAACAGCTGGACATAGGGAGTTGTCAAAGTCTTTAAACGGTCATTTGTTAATTTCAGAAATTATTATTATGGAAAGGGTATTGTCATTTTTATTTTACTGTATAATTTAATGTTTCTTATTTTAATTATCTTACTTAGTCTAATTTTCTTTTAATGCTGTCCATTGACGCATCATGTAGTTCTATAATTATTATTATAGATTTTTCTAATAATTGCTGAACTGTGTCGCTTATTACAACTTTGCGCCTACCACAATTCAGTGGTGCAAGAATTATTTTTACAATCGGCATTTCATGGTTAGTATGACATCGAATACAGAAACAATAGTTTCTTCTACTTTTCCACTTAGTCATGGTGTGCCTCAAGGATCAATCTTAGGTCCCCTTTTCTTCCTCATTTTTATTGCAGACATGCCACTTTTAATGAATTTCTGTTCGCTGCACTCATATGCTGATGATACGCAGATTCTTGCATCAATCAATCCTGCTGACATAGATGAACAATTTGCTATTATTAATATTGAGTTACAACAATTAGTTTCTTGGATTAAGAACAATGGTTTAAAAATTAATACTACTAAATCTTCGCTTCAGGTTTTTGGACATACAGGCAGTATATTACCTGATATTATACTGGATGACACTGTACTCGAACGTAAATACGTTACAACAGTTCTAGGGCTGGATGTTGATGAAGACCTGAAGTTTAGAGAACATCTTATCAAGAAGCTAATGTATGCTAGATTGATTCTGCGGCATTTATATCAATTTCGCCAAGATCTTAATACTGAGATCAAATTAAAATTAATAAATTCTTTAGTTCTATCAACGTTTGATTACTGCGCTTGTACTTACATACCTAATCTAACTTTAACAGATAAAAATAGAATAACTCTTATTCAGAATTCTTGTTTACGTTTTGCTTATGGTATTCGTAAATACGATCATATATCACAACACCGGACTGCAGCAAATATGAAATCTGTTGACGAACGACTGAAAATTAGTTATCTTTGTTTAATACACAATATAAGGTTAACTAGAACTCCTAATTACCTCTTTGACAAGTTAATACCCAGAGAATACAATTACACTCTCCGTATTAAGAATTTGTATATTGTTCCTTTCTTTCGAAAGTCAAAATCTAGAGCTTCATTTTCCTATCTCGCGCCTTCTTTGTATAACAATATTCCTGAATCCCTGAAGTCTCTATCGTTAACCGCTTTCAAACTCAGAGTGATAAATTTATATTAACTAATGTAATGTAGTAATATTTTTTTGTCAAATTGTTTTGCGTTTGATGATTTTTATATATATTATTGTCATATATTTTTGTACTGTACCGGGTTAGGTGGAAGAACAGCCTTGGGCTGAACCTCGCCTTTTACTTACATGGTAATAAAGATTATTATTATTATTATTATTATTATTATAATTATTATTAAAAGTAGCAGCAAATAAATCGGAAACTAGCCTTAGACTCATATTGGACTTATACCATGTTATGATTTGTACTTTTTCTTCATACATCATTTTGGAAGATGACCGTTTGATGACTTTGACAACTCCCTATGTCCAGTACCAATACATTGCTGTCAATCATTTTAAATGTAATTATGGTAATGACATACATGTTCACCGATAAAAAAACTCTCCGTTAATTTAAGAATGTAAAATTCGGTATAGGGTTAAAAGCAAAATCCCCTACGTTCAGTTACGTGAAAGAAAACTGTCCCAGCCTAGCGATTCAAACTGGACACGCAGATATAAGAAACCATTGTGAAGAACAGTTAAATGAAAAAGTTTTCTCAGGTATCGAGGTCCAATCCAATGTTCGATGTATTCAATGAGTCTAACAATGGTTTTGACGATTGACAGAACAATACTGAAAATACAATGAAATTCTTAGCCAGACTTACGTAAGGTATGTAAAGAGAACTTTCAATGTCATGTCCAAAATTGAAACATTCTCACTCAAAATTGGAATACATCCAAGGAAAAATAAAACACCAGATTCATTATGATAAACATTTTATGCTAATAATTCTACCTCCTGACATCTGCGATTATTTCTTAAATTTACTTTTTCGCAATAATGATAAGGCCAAAATTTAAATAATTACTCGAAGCCGTCATTAATTCTCTGAAGTGTGTGAAGTTGAAAGAAAATGTAGTTAGATAAACTAATGGTAATGAAATGCAAAAATACGGGCTATTTAATTAATTTTCTAATAAATGACAATTTAGTCATGTACTAATGCCTATAATGTTTAGAGAAAATTTAGTACCTTGTAAAGAGATTTACAGCAAACAGGAAAAGAACAACATAAAATTCGCAATATCTAGGAACATAAAAGACGACATGGTATAAACATAGGCTTAGATACTATGTTAATGTGTTCACATGTACAGGGTGTTACAATACCCTTCCCATCAAATAATAAGAAGTATTATAATGTTTTTCGATTCATAAATATTGATATTTGTTTTAAAAGAATGTGTAGGTGAAACAGATTCCATATTTTCTGAGAATTATTTCTATAAATCTATTATTTTGCGTCCCTTCTGTAGAGGTGGGCGCGGGCCGTCATTTTGTCGGGTCACGATAGGTCACGACGTGACCTACGTGATCGTGAATATAATTTAAATTTTGCATCGTGATTGGACGTGAGCGTGAGGCACTCAAAATTATCGTGCGTGATCAGGCGTGATTGAAATTTAATCAGGCGTGAGTACAAGTTTTCTTCTATTTTTTATTTTAAAAAATGTCAATTTCCATCTTTTACTTTACATTCTTGTTATTATTATTATGTCCAAATATGTCGTCGACAGTATTTTTTGCATAAAAATAATGTTATTGTTGTACCCAAAATTGTATACACAGTTGCTTCTATTTCACTAAAGATATACAAATCTTTAAGCCCGTTTGACAGAATCATAATTTTGTTAACAAATTTGTTACCAAATTTATAATGATATTTGTGATAGAATAGAACAACCTATTTGTCCATAAACATTCGTTTCCAATGAAACCAATCTGTTACCTAAATTATTACCAATTTGTTAACAAATTTGATAACAACTTATGACTGTGTTAAACAGGCTTAAATGTACATAGAAACAATTACGTGACACGAATGTGACCCGCCGGGCGTGATCGGGCGTGAGTGCCAAAATAAAATCGTGAGCGTGAGTGATCGTGAATCAAACATAAAAAGTCGTGCGTGATTGGTCGTGATTACATTTTTAGTTCCGTGAGCGTGCGTGATCGTGAACAAAAAGTTACTCACGCGCCCACCTTCTACATTCTATATTTTTCTATCCACATCTTTAAAGATGCTGAAGTCTAAATTTGGAGGAAGTCACTGCAAAATACTAATATTATTTTCTTGCTAAAATTTTCTCATAATTCTAAATGAAAACTATTTACTTGCATATCGACCTCACTGTATATTTGTACTGTACAAGGTAAAGTGGTCAATTTATATACCAATTAAAAAAAACAGTCCCGTGCGTAGAAGATACAGATTTTCAACAGCTACTTTTGGAAGCCAAAGGGCTAAGTTGAGGCTTTTTCCTCATAATTCTGACTGAAAACTGTTAATTTATATACCGACCCACTGTCTATTTGTACCGTCGAAGATACACATTTCCAATAGCTACTTCTTGGAGGTTAAAGGATCAATTAGAGGCGGAACAGATGCCACTAAAATAGGCCTTCAGATTTCAGATTGACTGTCCTTCCTTTACAATTCTGATTCGACGCCAATGCAAATTTGTATCGTCCGTAGAAGCAGTGGCGTAGCTAGCATTCGGTGGACCCTGTATCAAGGATTGCTAAGGAGGCCCCCCTCTCTCAGTAATAAAATAATAATCGCAGATAGAAATTGGAAATACAGAATGTTATTAATATGTAGATATTTTTATAAACACTAACAATTTTTGTAATTTGAATTATAAGAAACAAACAGTAATTTAAATAAAAAACACAACAAATAAAAATTACATTTTAAAGAATTTCAATTAACAGCTTATATATATATATATATATATATATATATATATATATATATATATATATATATATATATATATATATATATAAAGAGGTACTGATACAAAAACAAAATTGAACTAAATTACAAAAACAGAAAATAAATATTAGATTTATAAATTAAATACATTACTTAACAGTCTAAAAGGAACAATAAGCAGTAATTTAAATAAAAAAATTATTCTCGCATTTTCGATAAGTCGCCAAATAATTATAGACTAACTAAATTCTCGATAAAAAATTTTCTTGAAAGATAGTAGAGGTCGGATATGGCGCTAGCTATGCCTCTGCGTAGAAGATACAGATTCTCAACAGCTAATTTTGAAAGCCGTGGATCAAGTGGAGACGGATCAGATGCCTCTAAAATCGGCGTTTAGATTGACTTTCTTTCCCAAAAATTCTGACTGAAAACTGTCAATTTATGAACCGACCCCATTGTATATATATTCTTTATAGTTATTTCTTGAAAGCCAAAGGTCAGGAAGAGACGGATCAGATACCAAGACAAAAACACAATCTTTTCGTCCATCCTGTATATGTGTTACATGTACATGTGTGTTAGCCAGCCAGCTAGACAGCAGGCAGGTTTGCATTAACGATGAAATAATGAAATTTAGCAGGGTGGTAAAATCAGATCGCGTCAAGGTCAGGTTTCCATCGGCAGCCGCAGAGGCTGCGAGCAGCAGTGAAGCAGTTGGCGCGCGTTGACCAATCACATCCTCTCGATGGGAAACGAAACGTAAACGTCACCTGCCCTTGCACTGCACTGCCTTTGCCTCTGCCTCGACTGCGGCTGCATTACCACCACGTGCTCTCAGTTATATAACCTCGATTTCACGTGCACAACCTAACCTAACCTAACTGTTTTGCATTATTGCATTGCAATCGCAAACACAGAACAACCCTGCTATTACGATATGAAGATTGCAGAGGTGTCAGCTCTTATCTACACGTAGTACAGGAACTGTTTAAATAAATATGCTTATCAATTTTTTTCAAATGTAGCACCTGGCTGATGTCGTCACGAGATCATTAATTTTAAAATACAATGATAACATCGGAGTTTTCCATTTTTGGGGACACCGGTGTATTGGTGGGGTTTTATACTACGTATTTTCTCTATCTGACAAGTCTAACAAAAAATGTAACTACAAAAACTATAAAGTATTTATTATTATAATCCATTTTTATAACATGTTTTTATTCTAAAACAGGTCACAATAAAAAATACAACGAATTGCATATATTGACTATGTTTACACGTATAGCAAAAAAGTACTTTGACTTGACTTTGACTTTCAAAAGGCGACTGTTGCCGTTGTGTAAACACTCTCGCTTATTACTTTTCTTCCTAAAGTCAAGTCCAAAATAGAATAGACTTGACTTATATAAGTGACTTTTAAAAAGTCGTGTGAACCAACGAACGAAACATACTTTACTTTACTAACAGTGACATCTAGTTTTCATCTACAAATTTCTAGTAATTGGATATTTAATTACACAATTTTGTGTTTTATACCTGAATTTAAAATTTTCACAAATTTTAAAATATTTTATACGATTATTTTTTAATCTATTTCGTATCCAATATTGTTGTTGCATAGTTATATTATTTAAAAATATCGTGCTTAAATTTAGTAACTGTAGTTTACTATCCCTTTTTTCTATAAATAATTTATTCTTAATTATGATTATATGATAATAGTTAAATAGGTAACTTATATCACACGTATTATAACCAAACTTTACTTTGCTGTCAAAGTCAAAGTTGAGTGAAGGACAAGTAACAAACGTAAAGTCAAGTAGATTTGGCCCTTATGTGTAAACGCACCATTAAATTGGCTTTTCATAAGTCGCCTTTTGAAAGTCAAGTCAAAGTAAATTTTTCTCATACGTGTAAACGTAGTCATTTATGCAAATGTTATTAGTTTTTATGCCAGTCTTATAATATTTTGTCACCACCTAGTCTAATATGAACAGAATTATTTTTGTTTGTAAAATAAATAAATATATCATCACGGCTTATTACCCATTGCTGGGTGTGCCAATCTACTTTATACACAGATATCGGTAATGATGAAATATTTGTACCGTGCGGGCGCTTACCAGGCGTCACCTCGCGGGCACTCATTGCTGGCGTGGTGAGTGCACCACAGGGGTCAGTTTTGTGCCATTCGAGACCTGACCCTCAGGCACGCAGCCACGAGACCCTATACCCCATAACAAAATACATCCAAGATCTTCTATTCCAACTCACCACAACCAACATCCAAGTAAATTTCATTTGGATACTGTCCCATATAGGTATACCAGGCAATGAAAAAGCAGATACAGCCGCCAAGGAAGCCACAAAAATACCTCTCACACCTATTCCCATTGAAGCAAGAGATATAGCAGCAACATTTAAAAACAAAATCAGAGAAAACTAGAACCTACCATGGAGCAATCTCCAAACAAACAAATTAAAAATCATACAAGAAAAAATCCAACCCTGGCAAGAACCCGAAAACTCTACCAGAAGAGAACAAATTTACAAGAATAAGAATTGGACATACCAAAGCAACACATAACTACATCTTTGAAAGATCAAACGTCAAAATATGCACTGATTGCAATACTCAGATCTCAGTATAACATATTATACTACACTGTAAAAAGTACGATGAACAAAGGAGAAAACACCAGATACCACAAACAATAAAAAAGCCCTGAACATGAAGAACTACACCCGAATAATGAAATACATTAAAGATATACAGATACTCAATGAAATGTAAATTAAATGTAAACTCGAATAATATGTATACATATTATGCTAATACCCAATGGGTGAAGCATTATAATAAAAAAAAAATTGTTTATAACTGATCAATTTTTTTTGGCCTTTTGGAGACTCTCTACAACAGCTTTGCGTGTTATTAGAAGATGAGATTTGAACATGGGCCATCAGAACGCACAGAGTAGCTAACAATTTTAAAGATTGCACAATTTCTTCATATACCTATCTATGACTTTTCCCTTTTACTTCGTAATATAATGTCTTGCAATTGGCCCAAAGTTGGTAAAAAATATGAAAAAAAGGTAAATTTCTTTCTGTTCAAAGAGTAACAAAAAAAAGTTAGCTAACAATTGATAAAATTCCCTGACTATTCAGGCAATACTAAATTTCTTGACTCTTCCCTGATTCCCAAAATTTTTCATCCTGCGAGGCATATAACAAACTCAGCCACGCGGCCCAATATAAATATAAATAAAAGTGATTCCTTTGGTGTTCTTTCCACGTCAGTTTTGAGAGCCTTAGACATAATGTCTCAACAGTACAGATATATCCTTATTATCAAAACAGATTGGCACACCTAGAAATGGGTAATAAGGTGCGATATAGATATCATATTTCATTGCTCATTTATTTATTTATTTATTTATTTATTAATAAATCGATCCAACAGGATACAGGATCCCAATTACAGGACGATTATAAGGTATACAAATACAAAAATGAATGTATTGAGACAGTAAACACAGTAAAAAAACATTAAATAAACATATGAGAAATGTAACAAGTAACTTAATCCGAAAAGTATTTAATTAATGTACTCTTAAATTTAAAAAAGGAGTCGCCAAATATGTGAATGTCAATAGTACATGATATATTGTTATACACTACACAGAGTTGTCTTATTGGAGATTTCAATTCATAATTAGTCCTAGCTGTTTTACAATGAAATGGTATTTTATTTCTTGAAGTGACTCGTGGAATATGAAAAGGTATAAGCTCAAGACTACATGGGTCATCAATACAATTATTAATTAATTTGTATAAGTAGAGAGATAATTGCAAATTTCTTCTACTACTTAATGGCATCAAGTTCACTTCAGGCAATAAAACGAAATAATCATGGGTGAAGCTAGGATATTGTCCATGAATTTTAAAATAACAATATTTGATAAATTTATGTTGGACAGATTCAATCTTAGTTATATATTTATGATATATTGGATTCCAGATTTGTAGACAATATTCTAGCTTAGAGCGGACGAATGCACAATACAAGCTTTTTAATGTAGTTATTTTACAGAAAGACCGACAATTTCTAATTACAAATCCAAGATATTTGTAGGATGATCTTACAGTAGTCTCAATGTGTACATTAAATGTTAATTTTGTGTCAAGTATGATCCCAAGATCTTTAAACTGAGTTACTCTCTCAAGCAAATTAGTTTCCATATGATATGTATAAGTGTAAACGTATTTTTTAACAAAGTAACTCATTATTTTACATTTGCTGTAATTAAAGAACAATTTTGAGTTCTGGGACCATTTTAAAATGTTGTAAGAGAATACAGTCATTAACAGAGTTGATAGTTTTATAGATTTTTATGTCATCGGCATACAAAAGTATTTGAGAATGTTGAACACAATCCACCACATCGTTAATGAAGAGATTGAATAATAGTGGGCCCAAGTTCATCTCGTCTATTTGATAGATTGTCTTGTTGCTGTGAAGTTTCGGCGTTTTTTTGTCCCAATTTCCTCGATCCAAGTCTTGTTCGGGCGGGAAACGATTCCCCGTTTGATTCGCTGGTGGCGCGTGGCTGGTACGTCGTCGTCAGCGTCGATTGGCACGTGCCACGCGCCACACTGGCCGCTGTGTGGCGCCATACACACACACGCACACAAACAGACACACATACATACAACACGTGCTGCTATACCCGCTGTTCTGCTCTACTATACCCAGCCGCAGCATAGCCGTACCATCTCGCATGCCAGGTGGTTCTCCTGCGACATGTGCGAGAATTACAAACGCCACAAATCTCCAAACAGATACACAACATTAAAACTTAAACAATTATTCTGTATTTCTCTTTCTTGTAGGCATCTTTGCTGGACTAATTTATAAATATACCGAGAGTTTTTTTTTATCAGTGAACACGGGTGTATGCCATTACCATAGTTACATTTAAAATTATAAGCAGCAATATATTATCGCGTTTTTTTTAAAAAAAAAACTGGACATAGGGAGTTTTCAATCATCAAATTGTCAATATCAGAAATTCTTTTTATCGAGAGGGTGTTGTAAATAAATATAAATAAATATATCATCACGGCTTATTACCCATTGCTGGGTGTGCCAATCTGCTTTGTACAGGGTGTTGTCATTTTCATTTAAATATAATTTAATATTTCTCACGATATTCTATTAATTTTGGATCTTATATGGAATAGCTTCATTGCTCTATCGAAAATAAACTATAATAACAGCTGGAGAAATAATGACAGGGTTGCTTCTATTTTGTAGTTCTCTCTACATTGTTTTCATTTTGATTTTAATGCAGGTGATTACGTATATTGGCTTTTTGTACGTTTGAGTAAGTAAAGTTACAGTTAAAATGATTGAATGTATTATCGCGTTAAAAAAAAAAACTGGACATAGGGAGTTGTCAAAGTCTTTAAACGATCATTTGTTAATTTCAGGAATTATTTTTATCGAAAGGGTGTTGTCATTTTCATTTAAATATAATTTAATATCTTTTATTATTAATCGCTTTACTTGTTTCGATTTTCTTTTAATGGTGTCCATTGGCGCATCCTGTAGTTCTATAATTATATTAATTTTTCTAATAGTTGTTGGACTTAGTCGCTTATTAAAAGTAGCAGCAAATAAATTGGAAACTTGTCTTAGACTCATATTGGACTTATTATTTGTATTTTTTCTTTAATTGTATATATCAAAAACCGATAATTTATAATTTAAATTTAATAATAGTTTATTTATACATACATACATATATATATATATATATATATATATATATATATATATATATATATATATATATATATATATATATATATATATACCGTGTGTCTGTCTTAAAGGTGTACATAGGAGATTAACATGAGAAACCAGTTTTTTGCAATTTTCTGCTCATCTAATTATTTTAAGCAAAAACGCGTCAAATAAAAGTTTTAGGGCATAAAATTCTACATCTAAATCAATAAACAGAATTACCTTTACCTGCTTTGTAAAGACAGAAATTAATTATGAAAGTGTAGTAAATTACGTTGAAAATATCGACAGCCATAGAATTGAACAAAAAATAAATAAATGCTTGACGCTTTATCAAATTGTCAGAAACGTTCAATTCCATGACTGTCGATATTTTCAACGTAATATTCGACATGTTCATAATTAATTTCTGTCGTTACAAAGCATGTAAAGGTAATTCTGTTTATTGATTTAGATGCAGAATTTTATGCCCTAAAACTTTTATTTGACGCGTTTTTGCTTAAAATAATTAGGCGAGCAGGATATTGCAAAAACCTAATTTCCCATGTTAATCTCCTATGTACACCTTTAAGACAGACACACGGTATATATATATTTCAACTTTTTCTATTTTTATTGTAAGGTGACACTACTCGCGCGTCTGTAATTGGGATATTATCCTGTAGAGTGAATTTACAATAAATAAATAAATAAATATCATTTTGAAAGATGACAGTTTGATGACTTTGACAACTTCCTATGTTCAGATTTTTTTTTCTAAACGCGATAATACATTGCAAAGTAACTATGGTAATGATATACGCTCATGTTCACTGATAATAAAACTCTCCGAATTAGTCATAACAGATATTGGTATAAAACTAACGGACCAAGAGACCTCTTGAGGAATAAATAAATATTACCCATTTCTGGGTGTGCCACGCGGAGAGAGCTGCAATTCTGTGCAACTTGAGTATTGGAAATAATTCCATTTCCACAAGCTTTTCTACAAGAGTAGAGGATCTAAAGAAGCGGAAGTGAAGGAAATAATATAAAAAAGTGAGGCAAATACTTCGAGTAAAATCAAAATAAATCATTTCATACTCCGTCACGGTTTGACAGCGGACGTATTCTGCTTACCATATGTGCGCTTAAAAAATCCTAACTAAAAAACGTGTGCAGCATAAGGCACCCCTCCGGTTACACAAAATCTGCAACGAATCTTACACACTCGCAAATCTCTACGCTGCAAAAAACGGCCAAACTGCAAACTGCCACGTAGGTAATTATTAATCTCAGACTTAACAGCAGTTGCGGACTGTTCCTCGCACCACTACTATTACTAGTTCCGGTCGTCGGACAGATTTCTGCACACCTGACAGCCAAAAGCACGACAATTTTGCCAAGATGGGTCCGCAGACATTCTCATTAAATATCACATTGCAACAAATTTATGTTGACATTTTAAAAGATTTCAAATAACTTAGGCCCGATCCTACCACTTAACAATTAGTTACGAATTAAACTGGAGGTTTGAAGCGATGCTAGTGATGCATGACGAGACGAGAGTACTCTCGCATCTCGTCTCGTCTCGGTGCATTATGCGAGACGAGAACAAGAGCGAGATTCTAGTTTAAAATTCGAGGCGAGATCGATATAACAACTGCGAGAAGCGAGAGTCTCGCAATAAAAAGTATTTGTAACTTTATAGCTTTGTGAGGATTAAAAATCTTCGGGATATCAGTCAACAGGATTTATTCATTTTGACAACTCCGACGTTTCGGCAACACAGTTGCCTTCTTCAGGAATCTACAGGAGAATGAATACAGATATTACACAATTTTTACAAGAACCAATAAGGTTATAAAACTTACATGTCTATAAAAGCAACATAAAAATGATAGTTGCAGTCAATATACAAATGTTGTGTGAATTGATGTTTATTAGAAATTCTATTGTTTGACGGTTTTTTAAATGTTTCAACCTATAAACATTTGTATATTGACTGCAACTATCATTTTTATGTTGCTTTTATAGACATGCAAGTTTTATAACCTTATTGGTTTTTATAAAAATTGTGTAATATCTGTATTCATTCTCCTGTAGATCCCTGTTGGCGAAACGTCGGAGTTGTCAAAATAAATAAATCCTGTTGACTGATATCCCGAAGATTTTTAATCCTCATAATTCTCCACAGTCGATCAATTTTCTCTTATTTTATAGCTTTGATTCATAAATTCAATGAGAAATGCACCATACAAGGAGTGGAGTCAACGCTAATTCATGCATAGAACACGTAAATGTGAAAATTATATGAATTCACTATATTTTTTGGGTCTACCCAGAGTCGATTCGATTAGTAGCGTTCCCAGAGCGAAGAAATGTAAAAATATTGCAGCCAATAGAACTCGTTTTCTCCAATATTTCATCCCCTAATTCAGCCCAGTTAAAACCACGGTTAATAAAACTATTGTCACTCCTGAAAAGTAAAGGATGTTTTATTAAGCGTCAATGGAAGCCAACAGGGAGAGAACCGGAGTGATTGGTTGCCGGCGGGTTACCAGTGTAGCGGTTTTTTATGACTTAATCTTACTTTAATAGTGGCATATATTATATTTAATGAAAAAGTGTAGGTACTTTTAGTTACAAAAAATATTTTTTTAATGTTTAATTCGTTTTACTGATGACAGAATGTGTTAACAGATGTTCGTATTAAAATAGTTTAGAGACATTTGATGATAAATTGGATATTTTAGATGTAAGTTAAATTATTTACTAAGTAAATGAATAAACATTATGTTCGTATTGAAATAATTTGGTGACCAGAATTTACTGTTTCGTCTCTTTTTTATAGTTATACGATTGCAAATACATGGAAGACGGTGCTATTGGTGCGAACTTGTCTCTTGTAGTTAAACAGTTACGTAAATACGTAGTGCGCAAGCGCTTATTTTTATAGCGATACTTTCGCGAGACTCTCGTGCGAGAAAGTGATGAGACCCAAAAAAATAGGCGAGAACGAGAGCGAGATCGAGATTACAGATCCGAAAACGAGACGAGATCGATATTTTATATTTCTCGTCTCGTCTCGCCTCGCGTGCATCACTAAGCGATGCTAACAATAGTTTTATCTTCTAGTTAGTTCTAACCAAAGGTGGTAAGAACAATTTTGTAACATAACCGTTGGTTATCCACTAACTGTCACATTAACTAGAAGTGTTAACAGCGGGCCTTAGAGAATCGAATAAAAGAAATAGGAACAATTTGGAAATTGGTAACTCCAAACATTTTGTATGTCATGTAACAACTCAATAGAAACTAGATTATTTTCTTAATTTTGTTGTGTTTTTTGGTAGACTAGTTAAAAACGCAACAGGATATGATATTCTTCTGTCTGTCCATGTTCTTCTTATTCAAATATGTTCCTTCCGGTGCATCCCTTATCTAGAGGATGTTCCGCCTATGTCCGGTGCTCTGGTGCTGGTGCAACAATAGCACTCTGTATCCAGAGACCTGGAGTTGGGGTGAACACACCTTCATCCTGGATACAGCACCGGCATTGTGGCGTGGCGGTGCATATGAGATGATCAGACACCTGAATTGGCACGTGCGGTGTGCGATGCGATACCCACTATCACAATACTCAATAGGGACTTTGTTCACGGCTCCCAGGAAATTACCCGGGACTGCATATGAAGTATTTGCTCACTGTCGTGATAAAAGGATTTATTATGATTTTTCATTTTTATAAAATTAAGCCAGTGGGTTGTTTTCTTAATCAAGCTTACTTATAGACTTTAATTAAAATTACTTTAAGACTTTATATTTAATTTGAAGTAATGCTAAACTGCTCGCTAAAGTGTTAAAGTTATATTATGAAAACATGCAAAACTTTAATTTTAATTTAGTGTCAATTTTTGACTATAATTATATTATAGAGGAACTCGGTGGCGTTCCCAGGATTTTGGTCTAGGGAGAAGCGATATATATATATATATATATATATATATATATATATATATATATATATATATATATATATATATATATATATATGTATATACCGTGTGTCTGCCTTAAAGGTGTACATAGGAGATTAACATAGGAAATCAGTTTTTAGCAATTTCCTGCTCGCCTAATTATTTTAAGCAAAAATGCGTCGAATAAAGTTTTAGGGCATAAAATTCTGCATCTAAATCAATAAACAGATTTACCTTTACATGCTTTGTAAGGATAGAAATTAAATATGAAAATTACGTTGAAAATATCGACAGCCATGGAATTGAACAAAAAAATAATAAATGCTTGACATTTTATCAAATTGTCAGAAACGTCAAATTAATTAATTTATGTTGTGACAGATAAAACGTCAAGCATTTATGTATTTTTTGTTCAATTCCATGGCTGTCGATATTTTCAACGTTGTCATAATCAATTTCTATCGTTACAAAGCATGTAAAGGCATTTCTATTTATTGACTTAGATGCAGAATTTTATGCCCTGTAACTTTTATTTGACACGTTTTTGCTTAAAATAATTAGGCGAGCAAGAAATTGTAAAAAACTGATTTCCCATGTTAATCTTCTATGTACACCTTTAAGATAGACACCCGGTATATATATATATATATATATATATATATATATATATATATATATATATATATATATATATATATATATATATTATAATAATAGTAATAATAATAATAAGTAGCACTACAGGCCATCTAGGCTTTATGGACTATCTTTTTCATTGTTAACAGTTCGCAGTTTTGTCTTTCCAATTTCTTATTTGTAATCTTTCTAAGTCCTTTTTTGCCGCCTCTAACCATTTTCCTTTCGGGCGACCTCTTCTTCTTCTGTTGGGAGCTCCACGTTCGAAAATTTTCTTCGCTCACCGTGTACTTGGTAACCGCATTAAATGGCCTTACCACCGTAGTCTCTGCGATATCACTATACTTGTAATGTTCGTATCCGCGAATAAGTTCCTCATTTCTTCGTTCGTTCTTTGCATCCACATATTCCCCACTTTTCCCCCCCGAATATTGTCCTTAAAATTTTTTGTTCCCAAATTTCCAGTCTTTTCTGGTCCCCTTTATTTATTACCCACAACTCACACCCGTATACCACTGTAGGACGTATTACTGTTTGATATAGTCTTATTTTAAGAGCATTTGACACGTTTTTTTTTGCTTATAACACTTTGCGCAAAGCTCCAGCACTTTTTGTTCCGTTCGTCATTAAATGAGTCTACTTTTAAAAATTGTAACTTTCTTCGTTTTCTACAATGATTTTCAGGTTTCCGTCGTTACGCGTACTACTTATTGCCATGTATTTTGTCTTCTTCTCATTCACTTTGAGACCCACTATTTTTGCGTTCTCCATTAGTTGTACCATAGTGTCTATCAGTTCTTTTTTGGTTCGTGTAATATATATATATATATATATATATATATATATATATATATATATATATATATATATATATATATATATATATATATATATATAATTTTTGTGTATTTACTTTTCCCGTATTTTTATAAATATATACATATATTTTAAACAACTTCATGTACTTATTTTCTCATACTTAAAATAAATGCATTTTTTTAAGATATTAAGGTAGGAACGTTATATTAAAAATATTAGAAACATTAAATAAGAAAATCTATCAGTCAACTAATAGAACAATTTATGCTTCAAAATGACTGTCTCTTCCTTAGAAATTCTACCGCAATTTTTTCATCACGCCAATTTTTTCTTAATAACAAGTTCCACTGATCCGCTACCATAATTTTTTTTATTGCGAATGATACTTAAGTCAGATTTAGTTAAGTCGTAATGCGGGGCCATTATTTGAAGAAATTTAGAAATAAATGAAGTTAAAGCAAATTTATGACAATGTTACAACTAATACGAAATGTCACTGATATAATAAAATATGTGTAGGTCTAGGGGGAGGGGGAGGGGCGATCGCCAACATCGCCCTCTTCTTGGGTACGCCACTGGAGGAACTTTAAAGAATCGGCATCCATTGAATCAATGTCATGGCATAAAACGGTTTTAGTGCTATAGTGATATTTATAGATCCAGGGAAGAAAAGGACTTTATGTTCTATCAAAATGAGATGATTAGTCCTACTACTAGATTGATGGTGGGGCTTTCAAATAATATATCTAAAGAAGGCAAAAACGGTAACAGTCCTAAGATCCAGAAGCTAAAAACAATGACTACTACTATGATATTTTTGTGTATTTTTTCTGATTTTTGATTACATGTATTGTTTAAGATTAAGGTTTATTGACTAGATTTGTATTTTTATTTTTATATTGTCCTGTTATTGGAGTAAACTCTTGGGCTAAATAAATAAATAAATAAATAAATAAATGACGGTCCAAGGATTTTTGCTTAGTAGATTCGGTAGTCAGACTGTTAAAATTCTATTAAGTCCCATATAAGTTGTTGAAATTGACCCATCTGTGGGTATAATAATGTCCAATCTGCGTTTGGACTAAGATTAAATACAGTATCTTACTTCAAAAATAAGGTTTTAACTTTAAAATTCAACTTTTTTTCCCTGGCACTTCATTTGTAATCACCATTCAAAGAAATGTACTCTCGATATTATTAAGACTAAAAGTTTTTTATCATTTTAAAATGAAGTACAAGAATATCTTTAAGACGAGATTTTCTGTAAGTATTTAAAAGTATATTTGTAAAAGATACAAACCCATGTTGTGTGTTGTGTTTGTGCGTATTTGGAGTGTTTGGTTTTGTGTTTTGATGGTGAAGTGTGTACCTACAACTCCACAGCTGTGCAAAGTGGTAAAGTGGTTTGCTGAATGAACGCTAGGTGTTCCGCCACCTTCCCTCTCATTACTAAATATAGCATGGCACTTCCTCTGCAGCGGCAGAGGAAAGGAAACCGACTTCCGATCCTGAATCTGTGCAGAGCAACAGGCTTCAGATTCGGCGTTCGACATTCGGCATTCGGCGGAAATGGGAACATCATTGGCTACTGGGAGGACAACAGACACCAGACACGTGCGGGACGTAACATATGGCACAGATTACCAATTCCAAGGATGTTAGGATTACCGACAGCAGCGTGATTGATAGTTACGAATAGATTCTTTCTGAATTTACGGATTAGACATAATGATTTTGTCCCAAGCACAGTTCCTTCTTTATACTTCCACATGTTGGCAAAAATAATTATATAATATATTTTAACAGACTTCACCTCGCGGGGAGTCATTACTGGCACGGTATAAATATATCATCGTCATTACCGATATTTGTATACAAAGCAGATTGATACACCCAGCAATGGGTAAAACGACGTAATGATATATTTACTTATATACCTGTTTAGAAGGCTTAAGAACATATGTCAAATTCCAGTGTTACGTATGACCTATTTCGCTCTTTTCCATAGTCATTTAAACTACGGCATCTTACTCTGGAGTAATTCGATTCACGTAACCAAAATATTTATACTGCAAAAAAAGATCGTCAGAATAATTGCTAATGTAAGCCCTACACATTCCTGTAAAAACCTTCTTATTGAGTTACGGATAATAACTTTGCCTTGTCTATATATTTATGCAACATTACTTGAAATTCACACGAACCAGTGATGTACATAGCCATAACACTAGAGCAGCAAATTTATTAAGATTAAATAAATTTAAGAACAAACGCTCCGACAGAAATTCTCTTCAACTAAAATTCTATAATATTTTACCTCATCATGTTAAGGCACTTTCCAAGCAGGAGCGTGGCATTCTCTCGAAATCGACAATGTCTATTTGCGCTAGAAACACACACAAGATTTTTTCTACAGTCGCTACAATGGGGTCCTCCACCATAACAAAAAATAATAAAATATACACTTTGTACTTACAGTACTACTCAATAACTAACGATTATATTTAATTTTAATTTATCGTTATTTTCCATTCTTCTTAAGCTTTTTCTTCTATCTAATCTAAGCATTTTATACTTTCGTTTTTGTAAATGAATTCCTTATTTTATATTCACAGCAGTGCAGCATTTTATTTGGTTATGTAATATACTGACAGAGCAGCAGTTATATCTCAGATTGACTTGTGAAGGTGGTAAATGTGTAACTACAGTGCCATTAGTTCCTCACGTTTCTATTAAGAATGTAGACAAGTGACATTTCTCAACATTGTATAGTTAGAAATTTGGACAGCGAGCGTTTTCTCTAGTTTGTCGCGCATGAGCGACAAAGTGACGTTTTACGTTGACAAAAGAGAGCGCAAATGGCTACTTTGTATATATATATAGACTGTAGAAAAAATAATTAATGACAACGATCAAGGCTTACTTTTAAAATGACAATTAAATATTTTTAATACACACGTCAAAATAATTTTCAAATATTTTTAAATTTTGTTAGGCATTAAGGTGATTCCTATCGGTATATGGGATGTATTGGAGATTTCATTTTCCTCTCAATCTCCAAAATCATCCTCAACCGGTAGGCAGCACTTACTGTCCTTAATTCTTAACCAACTATTATTTTCAATCGGTTGGTAATATGTACATTTCCGACCTTCAAAACAATTGAGAAATGAGTCATTGTTTACTTTACTATCCAGCTAGCAGGAGAAAGTTTTCCGGCTAACTAAATGTCACTTTTTAACCGCTAATATGTCAAATTGTAATAAAAATATCCAGAATAAATAAACACTTTCTCATGCTTGTTCCAGCCTCGCGCTCAGACGTAGTAATAGAACATTTCCCGACTCGGCATGTGATATACGTAGGCACTTTTTTCCACATAAAATGAAATCACGTTGAAAGTATTGTTGAATTGGGCAATGCCCGAAAACTTTGACGAAAAATTTGTCAAAGTCTAAGGAAAGATGTCAAATGAAATAAATTGTTAAGGGTAGAAGCGTTGTAAAAAAGTGTCCGGCTGGTAGGAAGTACAGGTAAACGAGGTGTATCTCTGAATTAATGAATGAGGGAACCTGATTTTATTTGAAATGAGATTCAAGTATTTTTAAGTGGAAAGGTGGCCTTTTCTTAAAGGTGCAATGTAGTCACACCTGCCCTTAAAATTTGATAGATATATGCAACGGTTTGTTAAAAACTAATGGAAACTATAGTTGATTCTGTGAAGAAAAAGAAGAAGAATCTATTAATGTAATAGTAAGAACTAACTAATTATAGACACATTCATAACGAAATCTTTCTAATCTGAATGATATACCAGGAGTCCAGCAACCATTAGAAAAATCTATAATAATAGGGGACTACAGCGCAAATGGTTTAAGAGAATTTAGAAATAAAATAAATAAATAAATATATCATCACGGCATATTACCCATTGCTGGGTGTGCCAATCTGTTTTGTACACAGGAAAAAATATTGAAAGTATATGCTTAATAATGAATATTAATAAAGAAATAAAACGATATAATTGAAATACTTCGGAAATAAGGGGATTTTTGTTATAGCAGCTCGTCACTCATATGGATTCCATATATATTATTTTGATTGGCGACTCAAAGACGGCCTATAAATATATAACGAATACCCAGTTAGGGGAAGAGTCTACTACCAATGGAAATAGAGAAATTCACATAGCGGAGGCGTGGCTATCAGTCCAGTACTGCAATTCTCAAACAGTTTTTATTTGAATATAAATATTTTGCATTATACTTAATAATTTAAATACATTTCCAATTATAAATCATGTAGACTTGTACAGTATAATAATATTAATTTATTTTTTATAAATATAATTTATACATAGCATATTTTTCACGAACATTTAGGTCCACGGAGAAAATAGTTTGATATAAAAACTTATATACGTGACGTCACATATATATTTTCAAATTTCGGAGGACTATAACTCGCTTATTAATAAGAATTTTTTCAATGGATTTTCACCGACAGTCTCAGTTTTACTTCAGATGAAATTATATTTAAAAAATGGTGGAATCCCCTATTATAGAACTACAGATGCGTCAATGGACAGCATTAAAAGAAAATCAGAACAAGTAAGGTAATTAATATAAGAAACATTAAATTATAGAGTTAAATTAAAATGACAATACCCTTTCGATATAAAAAGAATTTCTGACACATGACAGTTTGATGATTTCGACAACTCCCTAGTTTTTTTTTTAAACACGCGATAATAATACATTGCTGTCAATAATTTTAAAATTATGGTAAAGATATACGAACATGCTCACTGATAAAAAAAAACTTCCGGTATATTTGACGGGTTTCGTACAAGAATCAAACATATAACTTTTTCGGTATTTTGTATTTTCATATAAAGTTCTTTATCATAGTGAATATGTGAATCTAACTATAATAAATTATTATTATGGCGGATGTACTAACAGAAGAGAACTTATCTCCTCCGATGAATTATTTATAATGATTTACTTGTTGTAATTATATTTGAAGTAGTTAATTGTTGTTTTCTATAAAGAAATTGCTATGTTTTTCTTTTTTGATTAAAACGCGCTGAATTGTTTCGAGTTTCCTATCACCGATGTGCAGAAAGCGAATCTGCCATTGGGAATGTAGTAAAAGTGAATTATTGCATTTTAATTGTTTTTAATAATTACGAATTAACCCATTCGCTCTAGTTTCGAGTTGCGGTTTCCCATGAATATTACCATCATCTGTAAAATCATTCATTTATCCAATTAACTGTTCTACCAACAAATAAAACAAATATAAATCAATAACAGAACTTTATTTCCTCATTATTCTACGCTGTTAATTGTAATCTTATTTCCCAAATTGCTATAGGCGAACTAGTTAAAAACAAGTATATTTTAACATACAGGCTGAGAAAAAATCCAAAAGATGTAATTCGTTTTCATTTATTTTCTAATTACAATGTCTTAAAATTTTAGGTTCAATAAAACAGATTGCATTAAATCTTTGTTTGTGGGGCTGGTTGAAAACAATCGAGTTGCATAAAATATACAGGGTGTTTCTCGGATACGGGACAACTCGATTATATTCTTTATTATTGGAAATAGACGAAAATCATTCAAATAAAAGCTATAGTAGAGGAAGGGGGACAATTTATTGAAGAAAAAAAAATTAATCAGTGGTTCTCAAACTATAACATAAAGTTATATTCTTTTTAATGGGATAATATATATATATATATATATATATATATATATATATATATATATATATATATATATATATATATATTTAAGCCTATTCGGTAGAATATTAACAATGAGTACTAAATCCCCAGCAGTTATACGACCTTAAAAGTAAAATGTTCAGCCATCAAGAGGAGAGCAGCCAATAGCTTAGTTGGTAGAGCACTATCCCGGCAAGATAGGTGTCTCGTGTTCGAATCCCGATGGTTCACAATTTTTCACAATTTATCTCAAATGAGAAATATTCGTTTTCCGGGAATGGACTGTCATATTTTGAGTCAGAGCTCAACGTTTCGCTTGCACTCGTATGGGGCATCTTCAGGAGCAAGGGGAATAGTACTGTCTTAAACAAGGTTACCCGACGTGTCAACCACGCTAGAGGCCGAGTTTAAGCAACAAGAGGGGGAGACTCAGTTTACAAGGTTACCCGACGTGTAAACTGAGTCTCCCCCTCTTGTTGCTTAAACTCGGCCTCTAGCGTGGTTGACACGTCGGGTAACCTTGTTTAAGACAATACTATCCCCCTTGCTCCTGAAGATGCCCCATACGACTGCGGGCGAAACGTTGAGCTCTGACTCAAAATATGACACAGTCCATTCCCGGAAAACGAACATTTCTCATGACTCAGACTGTGGAAGCCTACGCAATTATTTCATTTATCTCAAATATTCAAACTGTTAACTCATTGTTAATATTAGAATTTGGTCTGGTAGGGCCTTGAGTAAATTATGACTCATTCACTAGATGTTTAAAGACAGTGGTAACTTGGCAACCCCACATCTAATCACGTGGCGATTAATAAATCCTCAGCAGTTATACGACCTTAAAAGTAAAAGATTGTTCAGCCATCGAGAGGAGAGCAGCCAATAGCTTTGTTGGTAGAGCACTATCCCGGCAAGATAGGTGTCTCGGGTTCAAATCCCGATGGCTGACAATTTTTCACAATTTATTTCAACTATTCGGTAGAGTATTTTTTTCTGAATTCAACCATGTAATCATTTTATATCCTTACATAACAAAAATATTGAGAACAATGCAAATATTTAAGTTTCGTTTTAATTTAACTTATTTTTTTACTACTTTATGGACTGTCCTGTATATTGGTAATAGTGAATACATTTTTATTAAAAGAGAATTAACCATACGCTCTTGTTAAGTACTTAAGCTGTTGTACCATGTAATGACGCGTATTTAAACAACGAAAAATGTAATAAACAATTAGGTAACGAATTTACATCCATCCGTTAAGACATTAAAGAAGCTCGTATGTAGCTATTATCTGTTTATTGAAGATACAAGACTCCAATTTGGAGTATTAATTCGAGTTCCTGTATTTATCTATGTGCTGAAGGTGAAGAGGTTTTATTTAAGGCCTGTTTAGTTATTAGTACGGCCATATGGAAGGGTTAAACTAGTTAATTAGTATACATATGTTGGAGTAGGACATAGCGGTACTCAGGCGTGAAAGGGTGAATGTGAAACTGAACTGAAAAGCGCCTTCTGTTGCCTCGCTATCATCTTCTCAGCTTCAACATTCACATTGAACATTCCCGCGTCATCTGCAGGACCTTCCGTCTCACTGCTGTGCTTACGTTATGACACAATCCATCTTTCAACATGATAGCACACCATAGCTAAGTTGAAGGCGAAAGACAAGGCAGTAACGGTACCACCATCAACTAAATATCATTACAACTCATTTTACGCTTCGCTGTTCACCCGAAAGGGGTCAAATTTATATACTATCTCCACCACAAATAACGTCGAATAGTTTCCACACAAAAACGGGATCTTCAAATTCGAACAGAAAACGAAATGAGAATAGGTGTACACAGGAATGCAGTCAAGAAGCACCATTTATGATTATTACTGCCTTAGACGCTTAGACGTACATATGATGGAACTATGTATTTCTAAGAATATATATTTTAAAATTCATATTCTGCATTCTATGTGTATGTATTTCCTAATTTTTAGTTTGTACTTTGATATATTTGAGAGGAAAATTTTCAGGAGACGAGAGTAAAGTAGTGGCAATTACTATACCAAATATGGTTGTGAAACTACTTCTCTAAAACGCTAAACTTTCAAAAATGTATACCTCAACCCCTGAATATTTAAACAAAATCTATATTATATTGTTCAGGAGAGTAGTGGCAATTACTATACCAAATATGGTTGTGAAACGGTATTGTATGTATGTAATTCTTAGTTTAAGCTTTGATAAAACTGTGGCACTTTCTCTACGACAGTTTTGAAAGCTCATAAGGTATGCCTGGTAAAGACCCTACATTGTATAAATATAAATAAAATAAAATAAATAAATATATCATCACGGCATATTACCCATTACTGGGTCTGCTTTGTACACAGATTCCGGTAAGTTTTTTTGAAATTTATTTATTTATTGACGAACATCGACGTTTCGTCGCCAAATGCGACTTCTTCGGGATGGAGTCAATTAGTTAATAAAATGAAAAATTAATAGCCGTTGGTGAATACATCAAAATTTGTTGAGGAAAATTTATTTTGAAAAATATCAAACAACTCTCACGTGCTAGTTGTTTGATATTTTTCAAAATTAATTTTCCTCAACAAATTTTGATGTATCCACCAACGGCTATTAATTTTTCATTTTATTAACTAATTGATTCCATTCTGAAGAAGTCGCATTTGGCGACGAAACGTCGATGTTCGTCAATAAATAAATAAATTTCAAAAAAACTTGACTGTATTCCTGTGTACATCTATTCTCATCTGTTACCAGTCGCTTAGTTATATTTTAGAAAACGAAATACCGAGAGTTTTTTATTAGTGAACATGGGCGTATGTAATTACCAGAGTTACATTTAAAATTATTGACTGAAATGTATTATCGCGTTTTTTTAAAACTGGACATAGGGAGTTGTTAAAGTCATCAAACTGTCATCTTCCAAAATGATGTATGAAGAAAATATACAAATCATAACATTGTATAAGTCCAATATGAGTCTAAGGCAAGTTTCCAATTTATTTGCTGCTACTTTTAATAAACGACACAGTCCAGCAACTATTAGAAAAATCTATGACAATTATAGAACTACAGAATGCGTCATTGGACAGCATTAAAAGAAAATCAGAACAGTTATATTAACATGACAATACCGTTTCGATATATAAAGAATTCTGTAACACGAGGGGGGTGCGAAGTGGATGATGGTAATACTGCTGATTACTGCTTCTTACTGATGATTACTCCAGTTTACTATTGATTTCTTAATGCTCCAACGATGATACACTAACTGACTGGTGGACGCTTTGATGGCTGGCGTCCACGACTTCGTGAGAAGAACTTCGTGATAAAGGAGTCAAGAGAAGGAAGAACACACATACACTTACACTTTTCACTAAATGAACACTACGGACATGAACACTACTTGTGTTTTAATAACTAATTAAACTTTATTTACAATTAAACTAATACAACTATAACTAACACAACTAATAAGTTACATTCTGTAACCCAGCGGGCGGGCGTCGCCCCAAAACTAAAAGACACTACATGTCTCGTCAAAACAAAACACGTCTTCACGACTCGACGAATTAATCTCCACTCTCTTTAAAAACTAAACGCTATCTTCAAAACAGGATTATCTTAGGGGTACGGAGTGCATAGGCTAGGGCATTCCAAAGTCACGCACGTATACATAATAATTACTATTGATTTCTTAATGCTCCAACGATGATACACTAACTGACTGGTGGACGCTTTGATGGCTGGCGTCCACGACTTCGTGAGAAGAACTTCGTGATAAAGGAGTCAAGAGAAGGAAGAACACACATACACTTACACTTTTCACTAAATGAACACTACGGACATGAACACTACTTGTGTTTTAATAACTAATTAAACTTTATTTACAATTAAACTAATACAACTATAACTAACACAACTAATAAGTTACATTCTGTAACCCAGCGGGCGGGCGTCGCCCCAAAACTAAAAGACACTACATGTCTCGTCAAAACAAAACACGTCTTCACGACTCGACGAATTAATCTCCACTCTCTTTAAAAACTAAACGCTATCTTCAAAACAGGATTATCTTAGGGGTACGGAGTGCATAGGCTAGGGCATTCCAAAGTCACGCACGTATACATAATAATTTCTAGACTAATGATAAACAAATAAATGTCGTGACTATCATAATACAATATGAATTTCTAAACTGAATTTTGACATTTATAACTTAAACAGATAAACAGAGTTAAAATATGATTATCGAAACTATAATTTAGAAGAGTTTATAAAAAGTTATTTATCTATTATTGCGCTTACCCTAGTCTTATTACAATTCATGAAATTGGCACATGATAGTTTGATGACTTTGACAACTCCCTATTTCTAGTTTAATAAAAAAAAAACGCGATGATACATTGCTGTTAATCATTTTACATGTAACTATGGTAAAGACATACGCTCATGTTCACTGATAATTTTTTTTAAATATCTATCATTGCTGAAATATTTAAACGGTCTATATTTTTATTTCTTTTAGTAGCATAAAAACAAGATAACTCTTTCCATATTTTATTATATTCTCCGTCGATCTATTTTAATTGCATTATTTTATTTTGATGATATTAAATTATAGGTAAGTATAACAAAAAATTGAATGCTTTATTCTCTGTCCCATGTGACTTGATAATCCTGTCTTATAGATACATGCATGCATAGGTCTTCTTTGAAAGATAGATCCAGGTAAAAAAGTTCTTTTCGGATGCGACGCGACAAACAAAATATCAGCATGCGAACATCTGCGAGTTCGAGAAAACCCAAGAGCTGCGAGACATATGGCTCGTTCTTGGCACGTGCCGGCTGTGAAAATACGTGAATAGCCTGTTTTCTTCCTCAGAGAATCGCTACCTGCTTCTTTCGTCTTCCAGCGGTGCTAACACTTCGCTAAATATTTTCTCATTTCTGCAAACGTATTTGCCAAATGGGATGGGGAACAGACGCGCCAATTTCATCAGACCGAACAGATGAAAGAAGGAGGAAAATTTCAAGAAGAACCATTTATGATTATGACTGCCTTAGACGCTTAGACGTACATATGGTGGAACTATGTATTTTTAAGAAAATATATTTTAAAGCTCATATTCTGCATTGTATGTGTATGTATCTAGTAATTTTTATTTTATACTTTGATATATTTGAGAGGAAAATTTTCAGGAGACGAGAGTAAAATAACCATTTTTGATTATATTCAGGAAAGTAGTGGCAATTACTATACCAAATATGGTTGTGAAACGACTTCTCTAAAACGCTTAACTTTCAAAAATGTATAGGTGCCTCAGCCCCTGAATATTTAAACAAAATCTATATTATATTGTTCAGGAGTGTAGTGGCAATTACTATACAAAATATGGTTATGAAACGGGATTGTATGTATCCTGTAATTCTCAGTTTAAGCTTTGATAAAACTGTGATACTTTCTCTACGACAGTTTTGAAAGCTCATAAGGTATGCCTGGTAAAGACCCTACATTGTATAAATATAAATAAAATAAATAAATATATCATCACGGCATATTATCCATTGTTGGGTGTGCCAATCTGCTTTGTACACAGATTCCGGTAATGATGATGACATATTTGTGCCGTGTTGAGAATACGAATCGTGGAAAACAAAATTTTAAACAGTTATTTATCTGTCATTTGAATAAAGTTGCGAAAGTTAGTTAAAACTTAAACAGTTTTTAAATTGTAATTTGACAATTTTTAAGTCTCCTAGATATTAGTTTGAAAATATTCCAAAAGAAGATTGCCTTTGCCTTTTCTTGTTCATCTTGGACATACAGGCAGTATATTACTTGATATTATACTGGATAACACTGTACTCGAACGTAAATACGTTACAACAGTTCTATATAGGGCTGGATGTTGATGAAGACCTGAAGTTTAGAGAACATCTTAACAAGAAGCTAATGTCTGCTAGATTGATTCTGCGGCATTTGTATCAATTTCGCTAAGATCTTAATACTGAGATCAAATAAAATTAATAAATTCTTTAGTTCTATCAACGTTTGATTACTTCCTTTGTACTTACATACCTAATCTAACTTTAACAGATAAAAATAGAATAACTCTTATTCAGAATTCCTGTTTACGTTTTGCTTATGGTAGTCGCAAATACGATTATATATCACAACACCGGACTGCAGCAAATATGAAATCTGTTGATAAACGACTGAAAATTAATTATCTTTGTTTAATAATTACACTCTCCGTATTAAGAATTTGTATATTGTTGCTTTCTTTCGAAAGTCAAAATCTAGTGCTTCATTTTCCTATCTCGCGCCTTCTTTGTATAACAATATTCCTGAATCCCTGAAGTCTCTATCGTTAACCGCTTTCAAACTCAGAGTGAAAAATTTATATTAACTAATGTAGCAATATTTTTTAATATATTTTTTTTTGTCAAATTGTCTCGCGTTTGATGATTCTTATATATATTATTGTCATATATTTTTGTACTATACCGGGTTAGGTGGAAGAACAGCCTTGGGCTGAACTTCGCTTTTTACTTACATGGTAATAAAGATTATTATTATTATTATTATTATTATTATTATTATCTATTTTACAATATTTAACACAAATAATTTCTTTGGTAAATGTGTTTGGTTGTATGTTTCATTTTGTAGAACTAGAAATAAAGTAAAAACTTTGTTCCTTGGCTTGTGACGAGTGTAGAGTTAGACTGGGTGTTCACAAAACCGTGAAGGAACACATGACGACATGGTACATTGTTTCGCATTACTGGAGTGTGGCAGTCCCGTGTCTTCTGTCCGTTGCCACGTGATGTCCACGTACAACCGACCAGCATCTTCAGATTTACCATGTGTTAAACCTTGGTAAGGCTTCGCGATCATATGTATGAGACATTTGGTTGCCTTCAACTTGTTTACATACGAAAATTGTCCTCGATTTTCGCATATATCATTACACGGTGTATTTGGGACACTACTTTATAATATAATCAGCAATTGGTGGTTGGAGTCAGCTTGTAAATTACACACGACTTTAATCAATTATTATTAGGCGGATTTTGCAGTCTACTTCATTGTTATGGATGCCCGTGAGGTGGATACTTTTTTTCTTTAATTTAATATGCTCTTCTTGAGACAATAAACTTTACGATATATTCACAAAAATAGAGCAAGTAAACAATTTTAATATTTAGGAGTTCAAATTGAAAATAATGGATCACAAGAGGCTGACATAAACATCAGAATTCAGTAAACAGTAAAAGTCTTCAATGCAATAAAGAACAGCTTCGTAGGACAGAAAGAAATTAACATCAAAACGAAGATAACAGTATAAAATTCAATATACAGATCCATTTTAACCTACGGCTGCAATTCTTGGGTATTATCTAGTAAAATAAAACCACTTGAAATGAAATATTTAAGAAGAGTACTGAGAGCAATACTATGAGATAGAATCATAAATGAAATTGCTAGAGAACAACTACAATGACTACGTTTATCTCGACGTTTGAAGGCGCTTGAATTTAGTAAATCCCTTTTCAATCTTCGAAATAAACGATTGAGATTAATATTTCAAGCCGCTTGAAAATGTCAAGTCAAGCCTATAAAATAACAGGCTTGGATTTATGAAGCGGCTTGACTTCTGTCGAAATAAACAGTGAAGTTTCAAATAATGTAACTATGCCTGCACACATCCGCAATATGTTGCAGTGTTACTAAATTCATATTTTTTGTTAGCTGTTTCCATTTTACTTGATTTTATAAAAGTCGCGACATAAAACTTAGTACAATTGTCGAAAAGCAAAATATTTGGAGTGATAAAAAAACAAATATTTTTTAATGTTTTAGAAAGAGAAGACAAATAACAACATGACAATTTTTAGATTTTGGGGTTATATATCCAGCCTGAAATTAGATCATATACCTCTGTCTGTCAGTCTGCATAATCGAGTATTTAACTATCTTTTTTTAGTCGATACGTATTTAAAGAAGATTGAAAATAACTCAATCCTATTTTCAATCAGCTGAGATAAAGTAGTAGGATTTTTCAAGTCACAATATACTTGAAGCCGCTTGAATTGTAGAGATAAACGTAGTCAATGTTAGTTTGAGTTTGTATTAGACTTCATCATGGAGAGACAGCTAGCATGGTGGCGCCACATGATCAGAATAACGAAGATAGTCCGGTGAGACAAATGACGAACGTGGTAAGAAAAAGACCTACAGACAACTGAGGTAATACTAAAGATCTTGAAGAAGAAAAAACAACGGTTCAAGACGCTAGGAAGATGGTAAAAGAGTTGCTGACAATATATAATATGCTTTTCTTCAAATAATATTTTGGCATTAGTCTTGAATCTTCAGTACTACAAAACAAGCAAGAAGAAAGTTTATTACTAAAAAGTGCTTTCTCTTCAACAGTCTTGGATACCAGTGAAGTGATGTTTAATAAACGCCTTCTACAGTACAAATGCAAATAGGTGGAAAATCATGACAAAATGTTATCCAAATTGGTGAGTCCAACATGGAAACTTTTTCCGTTGCTGTAGTTCTCTTCTTCAACCGTAAAAGTAGTGTGGCCCATGAAGTAAGAGCTTCTCGAGTGATGCAAAGAGGATTGCGACTCGTAGATTGAGAATCGAAACTATAATATGTGACACGAGACAGTTAAACCTGCTAAATATGTGAGCAGGTGTGACAGAGTAGCAGCAGCACACCGTTTGCCTTGCTTCGTACACCTGTCGCCGACAGACATACGAACACACGGTACACTATATACGCTATCCCAAAACTAGATTATTGCACACGCCAAACTCCAATCACATCAAAAACAATAACATACTTACATTAGACGCTTATCAGTTTTATACTACTTTGATTTAAAATATACATTGGTCTTAATGTTTAATAAAACTATAATCGCATGAATGTATTTACAAAGTTGCAATACCTGCATTTAAACTGATTCTGGTTTTTCCAAGTAAAACCCGTATAACCGAATAAAAATATAATATCTTTCCAGATATACAGATACAGAAGAACAGTTAAGAATAGTGTATCAGTTTTGTAAGAAAGCAAGAAAATAATGTTACTATTATTGGTCTTTTTTGAATCTTCTTTTGGCGCCAGGTTAGGATCTAATTAACGTACCACCTGCAAGATTCAGATAATATATTGGGTACGTGGTGTTACAGAGATGTATGCAGTATGCAAAAATTAGAATATGCAAAAATGAGCTGTTTTTCTTGTTTATGTGCGATTAATTGGGAGATTGCTCATCGAAACCGGATGTCGTTGTACCTCCCGATATCGATATACATTTACAAGTGACGTCACATACGGAAATTCAACTTTGTCCATAAACTTGACATTTTGTTTTAAATTTAAATATTCTTCACACTTCCGTTTATACCAGGAAATTAATGTAAATAAGTCAACATTTTTAACTGTTCATTCTTTATCTTTTTATCTGGAAGGACATTACACAAGCCCAATGCTCATAAAAGTTCGGCCGGGTTACATTTTCAACAAATTATAAAATATACACAAATGGTGAGCAATTTCTACAAATTTCTTTTGGCTAGTTTAAAATATAGATTTTAAACCTAAAAAAAACTGAATATGTTATCCAAGTTATTTTTTAGTTATATTTTTCATATTGTGCCAAAAGTAAAGGGTCTCGGTAGAAGATAATAATAATAATAATAATAATAATAATAATAATAATAATAATAATAATAATAATAATAATAATAATAATAATTTTCAACAAATTATAAAATATACACAAATGGTGAGCAATTTCTACAAATTTCTTTTGGCTAGTTTAAAATATAGATTTTAAACCTAAAAAAACTGAATATGTTATCCAAGTTATTTTTTAGTTATATTTTTCATATTGTGCCAAAAGTAAAGGGTCTCGGTAGAAGATAATAATAATAATAATAATAATAATAATAATAATAATAATAATAATAATAATAATAATAATAATAATAATAATAATAATAATAATAATAATAATAATAATAATAATAATAATTTATTCAGGTATAAGTACAATACATATTGTTTTACCTAGTCATTACACTAATCAGTACAATTTTCTAGTTCACTTTTGTTGAATAAATATTTCTTCATAACTACGTATAATAAGCTTTTTCTAGCAACATCTCAGTTACTACACTTTTAAACTTATTGTATGGTAAATCACGGGTTTCTAAAGGCAGTATTATAGAATTTTGCTGATAAATATTCACGACCGTTCTTTGATTTCATCAAACGTTTCTTTGGTATCGAAAAATTAAGTTTGTTACGAGTATTATAATTATGAGAATCCATGTGAGTCTGAAATCTGTGCTGATTAAGTTTAACATACAATAAATTTTGAAGTATTAAACATAAAGGCAAAGTTAATATTTTATGCTTTTTAAATAAGGGTCTACAATGTTCCTTATTACTAGAACCATTCATTTTTTTCTGAAGGAGAAATACTCTGAATGCTGTAGAAACATGACCCCAGATGAGTATGCCGTATGTCATTAAATATATAATTTTACTTAATTTATTACACAAATCTATAATATGGCTATTCATTTGTAATTTGGGATCAAAAATCAGACCCAATGCTTTGACTGTATTATTAGATTTAGTAAAATTCATATCAGTAGTTTTTAGACTGAAAATAATATCTTGATTTTCAGATGTATTTAATGTAAGTTTATTTGAACTGAACCATGTATTTGCTTGGCCAACAGAGCTAGTGAATTTAACAAGTTATTTATATTACTATCATGACTTAAGATCGTCGTGTCATCAGCATAAATTAAGTTTCAACATTATCAATATTATATGGTAGGTCATTAATATAAAGAAGGAATAATGTTGGTCCAAGATGGCTACCCTGTGGTACACCATGACTTAAATATTGAGGATCTGACTGTATACCTTTATATGCAACGATTTGTGATCTATTTTTAAGGTATGATTTAATTAAAAATAAAGGAATATCTCTAATTTCATAATGTTCTAACTTAGATAGTAGTACTTCATGATTAATGCAATCGAACGCTTTAGATACATCACAAAGCGTTGCGTTTACATAAATACAATTTTCAAATTGGTCTAGAATATAACTAGTAAAACATTGTAAAGCATCTATAGTCGATTTATTCTTCCTAAAACCAAATTGACAGGGATGTATTAATTTATTTTTCTCTAAGTAATCTATTAGGCATGCATTAAGACAGATTTCAAAAATTTTAGACAATGTAGGTATTATAGAAATAGGACTAAAATTAGACAGTTCAGAAGAATTACTTTTTTTCGGAACAGGTATTACTATATATAAATATATCAGTACAGCGTGAATTTGACAGATCGTGAATAATATTATAAATTTTAGTTTCACATACAGGTCTTAGAAAGAAATCGGGATAAGAAGATTACTTTTTAAATACTGATCGAACTATTATAAACATTCATTTGACCTAGAGTTTTTGTAAGTTTTCAGTCTATATTTAAAGAAGTCAAAAGAATTTTATAGAAATTTCTCATCATTTGTTTCACAATTTGTTGAAAATGTAAAATTCTTCAGAAGGAAAATTTTGCTGTAGCAAATAGTAAAAGAATAAAACGAAGATTACCAGATATCGATGTTTTATAAAACCATCAGCTCAAATATTTTCACTGTCAGAAATGCAGGACTAAAGACAAAGATTTAGAAGACACCCCGAAGATCTCGTTAAAACGAAGACCAGAAAAATTGTCATTATTCTACGTGAAGATCTTGAAGAAATCCATAGAGAACATAGTCAAACACGAACATAGTACGTGCAATCCACGAACCGTAGCACAAGTGGAGTGCGCTGACCGCAAATAACATATACATACACTCATATCACACATCCAGAGCGCTTCTTCGCTTCTTCGTAACGCTGAGTAGGCAGAGAACGTTCACTACTACCATGTCACTGTCACTAAGAACTTTCATATCTGTATACAAACATTTTTAGACGTAATCGCAAGAGATACAACTCCAAAAAGTTATCTGGTAGATTTAGACCATAGATTTGAATATAGGACATGTTCGGGCGATGTATTGGGCCTTTATTTTTATGGAATTTGTTGGACTTGAATCCACCAAATCTTGTGAAAAGGTTAGAGATATTTTGCAAAAGAATTTTGTTGTTTTATTAACAGATGCTAAGGTGTAATTATCTAAGCAATACTGATATGTGCAATTCATTATATTCGCATTTCTTGCCAGTATTTGTAATGTAGATAAATTATGAAACATATTTCCAGGCAAACAAGAATGACTAATGATCGTGACTTAATAAAAAAGAGCAAAAATGACATTGTTATTGTAATGAGCAATGTACGTCAAGTTAAAAAGTTCGCATGTAAGAATGTAAAATATTCAGGCTTTAGTTTCTTTAACTGTGAACATTTTATTATCCACTCCGTAATTGCTAATTTGAATTCTAAAAAGCGTAAAATCTATTAGCATATAAGGAAACAATCATGTGATATAAAACAAATAATAATCATTGTTAGGATTTTATTACATGGTTTCCCAGAAATTTGTCAACACGATATCTTTATCAATAAAACTGGAATTATGCTTGTTTGTCTAGTCAACTCTTACATCTAAACTGCTTTAAGAAATATATTGAAATTTTGCACAAATATTCTTCAAGGGTTTACTTTGACAAATAGTCAATGAATATGGGCCCCATTTTGTCTAGTTGTGCACCCAAAAAAGATAAAAAAAATAATTGTTAAATTTAAAGTTAAATTAGTTACAATATAGAGCGTATGCCTATAGTCTAACTAAGTAAACGTCACGTAATACAAGCATATTTCAGAAGTGGTATAGAAGACTATCCAAAGAAACAAATTTAAAAGCTTGGTAACAATAGTCCAACCTCTAATACAGCCTAATATTCTAATAATACCCCCAATAGATCTTTTCAATTAAAATATAGAAAATATGCGCAATGGAGTCTGCATACAGTAAATGACGGGAGTCGTGTTTTTGTGCTTGTCATTTGAGATTCATGTCGTTGGTTTTTTCAAAATTTAGGCGTAAAATCTCAAAAGAAGTTACAGAAGCTTTTATTGAAATATTTTTGATGTTTGACAGCCCAGCTGGCAGTTACAGGCGCCATTTTTCTTAATATGTACATATATTACGATAGAGTCTATAAGGCGACACCCTATTTCTTACTTTCATGTACAAGTCTACGATCTAAAGAAATTAAAAAGTTTGGTAACACTAGTCACTCTTTTATCTAAATATAAGACTTTAAGCTTGTCCAAGTTGTAACTACCATCCTGAGCAACAGACGTTTCATCGTGAATCTGTGGTGTAAGAAGAGCCGCTGGCGTATACAGAAAAGTGGGCTTCCCCAGGGAAGTGTCTTAGCACCTACTCTATTCAATATCTACAGGTGTCTCACAACTCGCGCCCCAGATGAAACTGACACTTGCCGACGACAATAGGTTGCTAACAAATAGAAGAAAATAATTTGCGGCTGCTTGCATAACGGAGTTACAAGACTTTTTAATCCACCAATCCCGGACGGATATCTTGAGGTGTGATGATATTATTACAAAATAAAACTGGCTGCTAGGTTTTAAAAATACTACTAGTGAGTTACAAAATTTGTTTGACTTACTGTAATTTTGACACTTTAGAGTTGACTTTTCACTGTCAACAAATTTAGGTTAGCGAAGGTGTCATCCGGAATAGACTCGTGCTGCCTCTCTGGCGTTACGTCCACGTTCTCCGAAAATTATAATCATTTCTAAGTAATCAGCGGCTGAATACGTGGTAAGAATTTGCCTTTTTTTATTCACCTTGTCAAATTTAATTTGACACTGACATTTTTCGGAAACTACAGTCGCCTACACATTTTAAAGAAGATTTGTATAAAACCCTAGTAACGTAAAATTACGGCAAACACACATTAAAGGTGTAGGTCTCTGATTGGTCAATTTTAAGATGTCTTTTCTCGAATATCTTTTAAGCTAGACTTTTTTTTCTTCGAAATTACACATCCGAGTGCAAACTCGTGGTTCCTCATTCGCTCTGGGGCGCGAGTTGTGAGACAGCCTGAATCTTAATGACAAACCGAATGCACCCCACACAAGAAGCTTTGCTTATGCAGATGATCTAGCCATTTCTGCACAGCGCACTAATTTTAAGAATCTCGAAGATGTTCTTACAAACGCATTGAATGGATTAACTAAATATTATAAAAATAATATTCTTCGTCCAAATGCTACTAAAACTATGTCCAGTTTATTTCACCTTAGACACCAAGAGGCAAATCATGCCTTAATAATTACATGGAATGGACAACCAATTGAATTCAGTAAAACTCAGAAAATCGGTCACTTCAGTATCTAAGGAGTGAGAAATATTTGTTGTAATGTTTTATATACTTATTGTGTATTAATTATTTATATTATGTATATGGTTTGGACACGAATAATAGTAATAATAATAATTTCAATACCCAAATAGAACTCATAATAGCTTTTGAGTTTTAATTTGTCGATTGACATCGTCATGCAAAAAGAATTTGGATCGTAAATAACAATATTATTAAAGCATTTATTGCATTTTATATTTAAGTACCGCCAAATATGTCAGCCTCAATTTTGGTGTTAATTTTATATGTTTAAAAGTCGTATATAGTTCGGCATGTGCGATAAAATCAAAAACGGCTATCTACATCTATTTTGGAATAAAACAAACACATAGCATGGTGATAATTTAGCTGTAAGATTTTTTACTAAACACATGTTAAGTTGTTTTTATGTAGATGAGCAGGTATAAATAAGTAACCATGTTCATTTTTAAGCGTTACTATTATTATAAGTATCGTTGACTTGCTTCGCACTGAATATATGCCAAGATAATTTTAACAAAGCTTGACATTGAAATTTGATGTATGTTTAAGTCTCGTCAAAACACAGCCTAGACTAAATAAAAGAATCACTTTTTTTCTTGCCGTTAAATGTAGAATTTATTAACTAATTTTCGCGACATTTATGATATAATATCTAGACTCCATGACGCGATACAAATTCTTGTTTTTCAACTAGTTTTAACTGCTTTTAATAATTATTATAAATTGCACATAGATACAAAATTCTAAGACGTCTTGAAGTGAAGAGAATCTGAAAAATAACTTGAAAACATAGACAAGTTTATGGGTAGTAAACATAAAAGAACAACAAACATGCATGTAACTTCACAAAAGTAAGTACGACATAAAATGAAGTATAGTATAGTACATTATACTTTGACTCGTCTTGTGGTTTACTTAACAAAATTACTACACGGTGTATTATATACGAATCATATGTTTACCGCAAAATCATACAATTAGGTGCATTACCTTTCCCATGGAACTAACAAACAATTTTGATTTATTTTACAATACTGTAATCAAATACAAAGATAGTACTTTCAAAGAAAAGATAAATGTCACAATAGTTATTTGTATCACTAGTCCAGAAACTGAATATTTGCGAGAACGAGTTTATTTTGACAGGCCGAGCTGAAAGCGAGGCCTGCAAATACGAGATCTCGCAAAACAGTTTCTGGGCGTGTGATACACAAGATTTTTTGTGCCGACATCTCCATAAATTCTTCGTATATATCTCAACACTTTAATTCTATTTTACATAACCTAAAAAAATTAACATATTTTTATCGGTTTTGCATTGCAAGTTTAAATATTATTACTTACTTTTGAGTTAAAAATGCGTGATTATTTTATATTTATTGAAAATATATCATACAAACATTAGTTACGTATATATTTTATTTCGCATATTTTCAATGACAGATAGCGGAAACTCAATTGTGTCACGTGAAGTTAGTTGTAGTTACAAAACAAACGAAACAAATTAGTCCTAAAGTTGGAATTTATAATTAATCTATACGAGATGACAGCAATGACAGCATATTATTATTTTTATGACACAATTTAGTTATTTAAGTTACAATAATTAAAGATTTAGCCCTAAAATTTATAAACATTTTGTTAATTCTTGTATTGAAAATAATCTTAAATTGACATATCACCAGAACAGTAATGCCAACTACTTTTGCCGGCCTAGGTCAGCAACAGCGCATTTCTGGACGATTTTAAGTTGTGTAATACTAGTCAAAATGGACGGAGGTACGAAAAATATGTTTTTTTCAGTACGCGAATTTTAAAATTTTAAACCTCATGGAATGTTTAGGAATGACAAAGTGTATTTACTCTTAATCCAAAATCATTCCTTGACATTACTATACCCACATTTGGGTCGAGTTTCAACTTATGTGGGACCTAATAGAATTTTACCAGTCTGACTACCGAATCTACTAGACAAAAATGATGAAGATCCATGAATTCACATATTTTTGAAATTCAATGTTATACTAGTTTTAGAAGAAAAAATAGCTACAAATACCTATTTTTACCTCCCGCTACCCTTGGTAAGGGAGGTATAGGGATCGTGCTAAAAATCGTATATTGAGATTTTGGTAAATGGCCACGTTTTAAGGTCCCTAGAATCCAATTTTAACATTTTCACGATGATGTCTGTGTGGATCCTCCACTCTAACTCAAATACTATCATTCAGAAAATTGTGAAACCTTCTATTTCGAACTTTTTCTGTGATGAAAATAGCCCATTAGATTTTGATCGGATAACCGGTAATGGCACTTTACTAGAAGCTCAAAATAGTTTTTTAAATATAATTTTTTCGAGATTAATGCTATTATAACAATTAAAGATTATTATTTTCTATAGATTTACATTCATACTTTTTCTATATATTTTATGGATAAATTTATAAAATTATCTATAATTTAAATCCCAGAGCCTACGTTTTAAACAAATAAAACGCAGTTATTCAAATGTATGTAACTGACAGATAAATGTCACTATCAAAGAACTAATCATTTCAAAATCATATTAGTAACGTTTTAAAAAGAAAAAAGTAAATAGAACAATAGAAAAGGAATTCGATTCAGCATAAGTAAATATGTAGGTATGTATTTAGATTAATAAAAATTAACGATTCAAAAAATTGTTCAAGCTAATCCTCATTTTTGGATTAGTGAATTTTATTCTATCCCGTTATTTAAAATTTAATCTTCATTTTATTATAGCTCCGGTGGCTCAATGGTTAGAGCAACGCCTCATGTCATGAGTGCCTTCGGGGCTCTGGGTTCGAATCCCACTAAGGCATGGATGTGTATGAATGTGAACCCACTCTGTAAATGGGATTTAATCCTGTTGAGGGGTTTAAAAAAAGGTAGTAACTTGGATTAGATTAGACTATATTTTAAGATATAAACTGTCAAAATTCGCTAATCCAAAAATAAGGATTGACAATCTTTTTTGTGACTCAGGCTGTAATGGCGGGAGGTATTGTGTTGGCCACACCAGATTTTTTAATTCAAATATAAGAATATTGGAGTAAACAGAACTGCTTATTTTTTTAATACTAGATATGAGATAATGATGCAAGGTAAGATCAAACTTTTTCATCGCAGACAGAACATTTCAATGTTTACTGGAACAATCTTCACCAGTTTCATGACTTTGCAGTCTGGGTTTTTTCTCTACATCAGACACTGGTCCAAACTTTTACCGTTTTTATCTCCTTTAAATATGTCATTTGGAAAGCGTTACCTTCATTTTATAAGTAGGACCAATCATCTAATTTTGTTAGAAAATTGACATTCATCCTTTTCCCTCTTGCTCTTCAATTTGGATCTGCATAAAGTTCTCTATAAAAGCAAATTAAAGCTGTCACTCTTACAGAACAAGTGTATACAAAAAAGCATACTTTTTAATCGTCCCATAAAAAATATAATTATTTAGAAAAACTTCCTTATAGTTACTTTTGGTTCAGGTACGTTGATATCATATGTCACCCGTTACTTTATGTTATTACGTATAATTGTCACCAGCAGATCGTGACATTTATACATACCAGGTATACTCCACGCCAAAACATTTATCAATTAAGGGATGTTTAAGAATAATTAACAGCAACAAAAACTATCTAATTACTTTCTAAAGGGCTGTAAGTACAGGTGTTAAAACATGGTCCTAATTTAATAAATGTAAATTTTTCTAGCTAACATGTTAGAGTAGTTTAATTTAATGACGGTATTTTATTCAACAATGATAATTCTATTATCATACTAACGACTAATTAACAGCAACAATGAAGAATAAATAATTTTTAATGAGCTTTTTGGTATGCAGGAACATCTAGAACACTTGTACGCGTACATTTTGCAGGAAAAATAAAATATTATCAGCAGAAATTTTAATCAGAATAATTCAATGAGTAAATTTAACTATATTTATGTTGAATTCAATAATTAATGAGAAAAATTTCAAGAATACGATTTTTAAAACATTTTTACTGTAAAAATATTCGTTTTCCGGGAACGGACTGTGTGATATTTTGAGTCAGAGCTCAACGTTTCGCCCGCAGTCGTATGGGGCATCTTCAGGAGCAAGGGGGATAGTACTGTCTTAAACAAGGTTACCCGACGTGTCAACCACGCTAGAGGCCGAGTTTAAGCAACAAGGGGGAGACTCAGTTTACACGTCGGGTAACCTTGTAAACTGAGTCTCCCCCTTGTTGCTTAAACTCGGCCTCTAGCGTGGTTGACACGTCGGGTAACCTTGTTTAAGACAGTACTATCCCCCTTGCTCCTGAAGATGCCCCATACGACTGCGGGCGAAACGTTGAGCTCTGACTCAAAATATGACACAGTCCATTACCGGAAAACGAATATTGCTCATGACTGTGGAAGCCTACGCAATTATTTCATTTTTACTTTGAATTTCACGTTTAATTGACAGTTTTGTGACTTGGGTTATATATTTTTTACAGAACTGATGATGAATGTAATTCACATTCGAAACGTATCAGTATTCATTGAAAAATAAAATTTAAAGCCCCTACCTTAACAATTATCAATTATTTATATTATAAATACTCTTTCTTGTAATTTAAATTCCAAAATTACGAACATTTTAACATCGGTTGTTCTGGCAATAGGCCACAAAAATATGTTTGATACTATACAGGGTGTTATTTAAGTAAGCGTACAACGATTAACGATGGTAAATAACCACATACGTAGATAGTAAATCTGGTAATAATTTTTGTCGGAATTTCGATTTTGCAGGTTACAAAATAAATATAAATATTATTTGTTCAGTGATTTAAATGTAAAATTTAATAATAAAATATGTTTAGCGACAGATGTAGAATACAATTATCTGTAATTTTTATTTGAAGGATATGCATTTCTTTGTAATTTTGTTTAAATTCAATGGCAATCACTACAAATGAGCAATATTTTAAAATTTTAAATTGGATTTTATAAGTTAATAAACATGCAAAATAAAATCTGATAAGTAAGTTAGGTGTAGAATTTAATTCTCTACAACATTTATTTGAAACTTTTTTGTCTAAAATTAAATGGGAAGTTTTACGTAAGGAAAAACTGATTTCCTATGTTAAACGCTTATGGCCCGCATTTTAATTAGCATCCCGTATAAACTTTTTTTTAAATTGGTTGTTGTATTAATATACCTACACAATATATAATTGGTATTGATATTATAAAATTAATTAACAAGATGTGCTGAATAACATATAAAGTTTTTTTTTTATAAAAAAAGCGTATTATTTGATTTGTAAATATGTATTTACTGATAAATGTCAATTTATATACTGAGTCCAGTGTACGAATATATTGTATAGTCATATACCACACTTACATCAAGATAAAACGCATAATATAGTAAAAATATGTATGTAAAGGAAACACGTCATCAAAACATTACAAAATAAAAAAACTATAGTAATGGCCGAGTGATCGTTATGTTTAGGAAAACAAATATTAATTTTGCACATTTATAATTCATTTAAAATAATTGTAGTTCATTTTTTTGCCAATGGTTGGCATTACTGCACTTGAAAATTTACATTTACATGACATGCATTGTCGATGTGGTGGTCTGTCATTTATATGACAGTAAATTATATAGGTTATGTTTATATTGCACAAAAATCATACTTGGTGTAACCTATAACAAATTTTCAATACCATAAAATAAGGATACAAGTTTGATATAGCGTTCATAATGAAACACGTGTAATGTTGAAGCACGAGACGATGAGCTGAGTGTTTTAATCACGCAAGTTTCATTATGAGGCTATATCAAATGTGTATCCTTCAATATTTTATCTACGACAGCTTAAATTTATCTAAAATACATTTTTCATTTAATTTTTGACATAATGAGAAATACTGAAGCGTTCATTTTATTCATTGTTATGGTTACTACGTTTGTGTTTAATGTGTGTCTAATGGAGCAACAATTATGGAAACACGTTAACTTGAATAGCTTGTATACTTTTTCATAGTTACCATATGTTTTAAATAAACCACAATAATTTACCCTATAAAATTAAGAATTCTTGCATTTTCTGCTTGAAACATAGATACATTGTTGGAATGCTAAAATAAACTCTGTTTCAATGGTATAATTTTGCGACTATGGAAATTATAAATTCGACCCCATTACTTGAAATTTAATAGTGATAAAAAATATGAGCATCGTCGTTTGAAGGAAAATAAAAAAAGGGTCCTTAAAGACGTGCAAACCAAAATTCCATATAATTTCATATTTGGAAGTTATTTGTGAATATAAAAGGAAGTGGCTAGAGTACCGAACGCGGGACCGTGATCAAAAAATTAAGATCTCAAATTGACATGGTTTTCGCAATTTCTCTTAATATACCCCAACATTACCCAACCTAACGCCCAAACTCAGGCTAGGTTAAGTTATTGTTGTTCTCTTTAGAGTAATATAAAAGCAACCTTAGTAAGCTATTCAACAACGGTCCCGCGTTCGTGCCGGGATTTGAATTTTTAACAACGGTCCCGAATGTTAAGACATGTCTCTTCGACGTTTCAAGTACTAAACGAGGGACTAAATCACGCCAATGGGACTTTTGTACAGTAACTATTTGTATATGCATTTTTCGGAAAAAACAAAAACATCTTTAAACTAGTCTACTAATGGGGCAATTTTGCATTAACTTAATAGACTTCGTATCTCTTATAGTTTACAAGATCCCAATGTGAGCCTCGAAAAACGGGCATATTAAATTAAAAAACTTATGTCTTATTACAATTTTGCTCGCCGTGTCGCCTCTAACCAAGTGTCGCCCGTGTGCGACGCACACATCGCACCCTGTGACGGCGCGCTCTGAATAATTAATCAACACACATTACATTTTTTTAAAATGTAACCCTTAAAACTTCGTGACGTCATTGTCTAGTTACAAACTTTAATAATGTGCCTCTAAATATTTTTATTTTATTATATTTGTTTATAATTTGCTCAAAGAATTAAATACATGTTTACAAAAGGAAATGATAATCTTTTCATGAGTTCGTGGCATGACGTATCATTGAAGTCTTTTTATATGTCGTACATTGTATGCATTTTACCACAGCTAATCTTTGTTTACATATCATAACAGTTGTCATACACATCCCCCGTGGCATTTCGCGCATTTCTAAGAATTAAAAAAGCCCGAGGCTTCTTTTTGGAAAGAATTGCAGTCGTTGCCAAATTTGTCGCGTGGACTGGTGTTAGCTGCTCGAGAGATGAAAGTTAATTTAAATAATAAACAAACACGTGGAGTGCAGGTAGTTTGCAGCTGTCAGAGGCAGAGAAATGAAATTTGGAGTGACATGGAGGATGAAGGATGAAGATCTGAAGGAAGAGGAAGAGGAAGAGATGCGGTGTAGGTCGGGTAGCCTAACAGCGCAGTCGCAGTCGACAAGACATCTGCTGCTTGGACACAAGACGTGTGTTCTTCGAAATTACAGAACCGGAGCAAACAAATTTCCCAGAGGAACTCGAAAATTTATTTAAAGTTATAAGAATAACAAGATATTTTGTAGGCGCTCACCCATTCAAATTATAACTCCAGCCACCACAACTTGACTATTTTGATCTCATTTTTCAAGAATTTATTTACAAATATATTTTTTTTAAATTTATATGTTTATTTTTTTATTGAAAGATAAATAGTTACATATATATATATATATATATATATATATATATATATATATATATATATATATATATATATATATATATATATATATATATATATATATATATATATATATATAACCAGCGAACCGAACTAATGTTTTTACAAAAAAAATTATATACAAGAAATGATCAAAAATAAGGGGCTAATTTATTAAAAATAACAAACCGAAAATTCGACCAGTGGTTCTCAAACGGCAGAACAAAAATACATTTTTTTAAATTGTATCCTACATAATTGTTTAGCCCATTAGATAGTGAATTTTTTTCTGATTTCAACTATATAAATATGGTATAGGGTTGTATAACATTATTTCGAGAAAAATGGTATTAAAAATAATGTTATAATATTACAATAGGCTATACAATACACATATACGTCTATTGCCTAGTTACGCTAGTAGTAAACCCATTTTTTATTACATTATTTCTAGTTTTTAATACAATTTTTCTCGAAATAATTGTTATACAACCCTATGCAATATTTATATCTTTCAAATCAGAAAAAAATTCTCTATCTAATGGGCTAAAAAATTATATAGGAGGCCATTTGAAATAATATAATTTTGTTCTACCATTTGAGAACCACTGGTTAAATATTTGATTTGTTACTATTGATACATTATCCCCTTATTCTTGATCATTTTTGGTATAAAACATTTTTCTCTAAAGTTGTTAGTTCGCCCAAAAAAGCGCTGGTTGTTTTAAAGGAAACACCCTATATATATATATATATATATATATATATATATATATATATATATATATATATATATATATATATATATATATACCGTGTGTCTGTCTTTAAGGTGTACATAGGAGATTAACATGGGAAATCAGGTTTTTGCAATTTCCTGCTCGCCTAATTATTTTAAGCAAAAACGCGTCAAATAAAAGTTTTAGGGCATAAAATTCTGCATCTGAATCAATAAACAGAATTACCTTTACATGCTTTGTAACGACAGAAATTAATTATAAACATGTCGAAAATTACGTTGAAAATATCGACAGCCATGGACCTGAACAAAAAATAAATAAATGCTTGACGTTTTATCTGTCACAACGTAAGTTAACTTATTTGACGTTTCTGACAATTTGATATAACGTCAAGCATTTATTTATTTTTTGTTCAATTCCATGGCTGCCGATATTTTCAACGTAATTTTCAACATTGTCATAATTAATTTCTGTCGTTACAAAGCAGGTAAAGGTAATTCTGTTTATTGATTTAGATGCAGAATTTTATGTCCTAAAACTTTTATTTGACGCGTTTTTGCTTAACATAATTAGGCGAGCAGGAAATTGCAAAATACTGATTCCCCATGTTAATCTCCTATGTACACCTTTAAGACAGAAACACGGTATATATATATATATTAAAATGCAACATATGATTTATCACTTCCATGGTTACACACTACTGTCAAAAAATGGCAGCAATGTAATATTTGTCCATTTTAAAATGCAACATAGTATTGCAGTACAGGAAATACCTCCAGAACACATCACAAATGGTGTCAATTCTTTTTACGAGCGACTAGGATATTGCCTCAGTGTGAATGTGTGAATGGAGGTATTTTACAACATTTATTACATTAAAATTATGAATTTTTGTAAGCCGAAGTTTGTTAAGATGTGCTACATTAAAGTTTTGAGTTTTTGTTAATAATATGTAGGCTAATTTATTGGAAAATAGTACTAAATTTTGTATGTTGCATTTTAAAATGGCCAAATATTACATTGCTGTCATTTTTTGACAGTAGTGTGTAGTAACCATTGAAGTGATTGACCATATGTTGCACGTTAAAATAAATTCCCTATATATATATATATATATAATTTTTTTGCAATGATTTTTTAAATTTAGTATATAGGGCATATGAGTGCCCTCCTCTCCTTGGCGAGCTAAGCCAGTCCTGCGTGGTAATTTTGCCCATAGCGTCTCCGACATCTGTAGAGGAACTTGTCGATACAGCTGCATCGAAACACGCACACACTCACACTCACACACACAGTGACAGGCCTAGAGTTCCTATCACATTCACTTCCTCCTTATCGCGAGCTCTTGTTCCTCAGCCCTTGTTTTCATAGTGATAACTTCCTTACCAAACATTTACCCGTCTCTGACAACTGAGGCCGCATTGTCACTTATCGTACACGTGCTTACATTACCTTCCTATACGGAAATAACATTTACTACAAATATATGAGGGTGTGATTTCACAGCTAATACCGGCCCACCTTCAATGGAATTATTAATAATTATTCTCAATAAATTTGCAAATAATCATACGAAAAACTAAAATAAAACTTTTGTAGGACCAGAGCTGGGAGTATCTTACGAAAAAAGATACACGATGATATCTAAGATAATTTTAATATCTTAGATACTTTATCTTAGATACTTCCTATTTTATAGGTAATGTATCTTAATTTTAAATACTTTTAAAAATTATCTGTATCTTTTATCTTAAAATGTATTTTAGATACTTCTAAAATATTTAAGATACTTTTTTTATTTTAGATACTTTTAATGCATTTAGATACTTTTAAAGTATCTAGATATTTTAAGGTATCTAAATGCAGTTGAAGTATCTTTTTATTAATAAAGATATTATTTAGCTTGTTCAAACAAGTGCGTAGTAGAAGGCTGTAGTGCATCGTGCTTCCTTTCTCATTAGTCCTGTGAAGATTTTTGTTTTTTGTATCACATCAAAATATCACATTTTTAAAAATATTATATATAATATAAAAATATTTTTTAAGGTACGTGAAAGATACTAAGGACATTTTAAAAGTACCAAATTTATTTTTAGGTATCTACATATTTTAAGATTATCTAAAATACTATAGTATCTAAGATACTTTAAGAGTATCTAAGATATTTTAGGAGTATCTAAGATATTTTAAGAGTATTTAAGATATTTTAAAAGTATCTAAGATAATTGAAGCGTATTTAAGATATTTTAAAAGTATCTAAGATATTTTCAAGTAGATATCTAAGATACTTTTTAAAAAGATTTGTATCTTAAAAATTTACACTTAAAGTATCTAGATATTTAAGTATCTCTAACAAAATTTATGTAAGTATCTTACAAAAATATCGAAGATACTTTTTCAAAGTATCTATCCCAGCTCTGTGTAGGACATATAGTATACACAAGGTGGAGTTACATTACTGTAGGAAATCCAGGTATTACTGGAGAACTCCAGGAATTTAAAAACGGTAACATACAAAAATATAGGAGTAATTCTCATAAGAAATATGGGTAACATTATTATGAGAATAGGGTACTATACCATAGTCAAATTTTAACTATCTTAAATAAAAAGACGAAAATATACATAAATTAATGAGTATTAGTGAAAAAAAATTGTTTTAATATTGATAAGGTCGCAAACTACAAGCGATTAAAGTTGATTACTAATTAGGTATGACGCGTTAGGTCCTAAGAATTTGATTGGTCGCCTGATTTTAAAAACGAGATTCGCGCGTCTGCTGCGGTCACCTTTAAAAGATTATGAACTGTCACGTTGTTGTATAACCTAACAAAGAATTTACAATTTTATGTTTCATGAATTTGTTTAATTATAATATCTACTAATATTAACAATAATAATGTATTTATAATTAAATCAATTTGCAATATGTATTAATTAAATTAATAATAATATTAACTAATCAAAACAAACAAACACCAGCGCCATCCGCCGTCATACTTTGTGACTGTTTCAATGTTCTAAAATTTATTAAGAAAAAAATGCTAATTATTTATGTTATTTATGCTTAATAATAATTTCTTCGTAAATATAACGTATAAGTTTTTATATAAAAATATTTCAGCTATGCAAACATGAAAAACTCTGTTCTCTCTAGAACTAACACCAATGGAAGTACCAGCTACGTCACGCAAGAAATTTTTAACTTTAAAAATTCATATCTCGCTTCTTACGTAAAATTTTTAAGTCGCGTTTGCACTAAAATTCTTATTTCACCCTGGTCTTACAGAAAAAAAATTAAAGAAAAAATGGTATAGGACCCTATTCTAGATATTACTGAAGAACTCCAGGAATTATTTAAAGACATTTACAATCATACAAAAAATATGCGGGTAATGGAGTCATATCAAAAATGAAAAATTTACCTAATATTTGGCACACATTCATCAAAAATATTTAATTTTATTCTTTTCATTCATGATTTTCTTTATAAACATTCTAAGTCTGATATTGTGACGTCATAATTTTGTACACAGCACGAAAGATACTACATAAGGTCGCAAAATTGTGGCGTATTTGAAATTATTTCTGTAAAACTAGAAACTTGACATAAATAAATAGCTATTAACATACCTAGGAATGTTATGCACATCGTAACTGCCGCAGATGTAAGTTTGAAATCCGAGCTCGTAGAGCGAGAATTTTAAGACATCTAAGGCTTGTTATGATTAATAACATCCGTGTTTGTTCAATAGTTTATCGGTTTCAAAAAATTAAGACATTATTCATAAATATCAGTTTTTGATATTTTCTCATTAATGCTACTTTCAGATTGCTGTGGTTAACAGAACAATTATTTTGACATATGTCAATATGACAAATATTCCAATTATGTGCTTTATTCATGTTTATTACTTTAGAATAAAGGAGACCGTATTTAGAACGATAGGCTAACGTTATTTGTATGTATTAATGAAGAGCATTCTATTTTCATTTTATTTTATTTTCATTTTGTAGACCGTTGTTGACAAGTCAGTATGGTAATAATATTACCATACAGATACAGTTATTACTTAGTTACCAGCCTACTTTTGTACATGTAAACAATGGAATAATATCCTGAAACCGGTAAAATAAATAAATATATCATCACAGCATATTACCCATTGTTGGGTGTGCCAATCTGCCTTGTTCGCAGATATTGGTAATGATGATGACATATTTGTATCGTGCGGGCGTTTACCAGGCGTCACCTCACGGGCACTCATTGTTGGCATGAGTGACATGAAATATATATTTATGTAAGTAGTTTTAAGCGAACTTTTAGAAAAAAATAAAATTGGAAAATGTAGGAGATATGGTTTACATTGCTATAGGAATTCTAGGTATTATTAGAGAACTCCAGAAATTTAAAAACAGTGCCTAGTACATAAGGAGGAATATTAGGTGTTCCTGGAGATTCCAAGAAAGTATTGAGTGACATTGGTTGTTCTTGCATTAAACCACAAATATATTAATAAAAATATAGGTTGGATCAGTATTTTAAATAAATAATTACTATTAAATGATCGGTACCTTATTATAAAAATGTAATTTAACCTAACCCAATTTGACCTAATCATAACTTAATCTAACCTAATCTAACCTGAACACAACATTCATATTTACTGGTCTAATTGCGTAAGCTTCCACAGTCTGAGAAATATTCGTTTTCCGGGAATGGACTGTGTCATATTTTGAGTCAGAGCTCAACTTTTCGCCCGCAGTCGTATGGGGCATCTTCAGGAGCAAGGGGGAAAGTACTGTCTTAAACAAGGTTACCCGACGTGTCAACCACGCTAGAGGCCGAGTTTAATAAACCATATTTGGCCTCTAGCGTGGTTTACACATCGGGTAACCTTGTAAACTGAGTCTCCCCCTTGTTGCTTAAACTCGGCCTCTAGCGTGGATGACACGTCGGGTAACCTTGTTTAAGACAGTACTATCCCCCTTGCTCCTGAAGATGCCCCATACGACTGCGGGCGAAACGTTGAGCTCTGACTCAAAATATGACAGTCCATTCCCGGAAAACGAATATTTCTCATATTTACTGATCATTTATTTTATAAAATACTCATCAATAATGTAAAAAAATACTGTTCAAATAAAAATAATCTAAAAATAAGTTGCTAATTAATTCTAAACATAATTATTTTAAATCAATATTTAAATTATAGCAAAGTTTTACTTTGGTGTTTCTTGTGAAATGGCAAATTGGTATCGTATCGAGGTTTATGATTTAGAATGAAAATAAATGAAATTTCTGCACCTGTCGGTTTATTTAATGATTTCTCAACTGTTAAGATTCGTTGTACTTGGCCCAATACATTTATTATCGTACATACATTAGCACCACAAGATAAATTGATACGTTGGCTAAATGTGTGTTAATAGCTTCGCTATTAAAATGAGATTTCTGCGGTACAATTCATTACCATAATATAGAATTAATTATCCTTTTTTGTTTTATTATTTTGGGGAAAATTCTGGATATTCTCATATCAATCATACGGGCCAACTGCTTGCTACAAGGTGTTTGGTTTTCTTCCAGCCTGCAAAACTCCCACGATCCAAGTACAATGAACATGTGGAAAAAACATTCAGTAATAATAGCGAAATAGAGGCAGATGAATGGAAGACCTGACCGCAGATTTCTGTACCACCTTTGGTTATACCTGTAGCCGTATAATAGCAAGGGAAGAGCTATATATATTTGCACTGGAAAGGGTATCATCGTATACGTGTGAACTTTTCGGGGTAGATAAGAAACAGTTAGATGAACAATGCTTTACCTATCTCCATAATAGCATGTTTTTAATAACTGCATTATATAAATGTATATTATTATGTTTCTTGTCTTATAATTTTGCATATGATATCTGAAATATCAATTATGTATCTAGTATGTTAAACTCTACAATATGTGGAACTAGATTTAGTGCAATTATATACATTGTATAGTATTATAAAAAACATTCCGACTTTTTTGTGTACGTCGAGTTTGGAAATATAAAATGACATTAATTTAACGTAATACAAATCTCAAATTATTATTTAATATGAGCTTTCTTGAAAAACACAGACTTTATGAGAAATAAACATAAAATTAGTACTTTCCAAAAACCGTATTTTTCATGTGATATGGTAGCATGCATCTTCTCACGATATACCGTAAACCAAACATTTTATTTATTTGTTTATTTTAATAGAGAATAATATTTAACAGATTAAAATGGATGAAGGATATTATTATTTATACATTTGAAAATTTGACTAGGCTTTAGCACAAAAACGTCAAAATTAGAGAATTTAATATTGTAGTACGAACACATGCGATAAATGGGGGAAACATGCAGGACATTAGTTCGGGGAGTAGGAAGATAGAAAGTACATGAGTAGAGGGTAGAAATACGAGGAATGTGGAAGTTAAGACAACTATTGGATATGGGGTCATTAATGTCGCCATTAATTAACTTAGACAAATAAAAAATTGAGTAAGCCTCACGTCTTTCCAAAAGACTAGGCATATTAAACATCTCGAGTAATTCGCAATATGATGTATTATAATCAGGGTAAATATTATTTATTTTAAAAAATATAAATTTTAGAAATTTTTTCCTAAGTGGGGTTCCATACAATAGAGCAGTACTCAATTTTAGAGCACACCAATGAATAATAAAGAGTAAATATGGAAGAAATATTTTTGAATGATCGGGTATTACGTATTATAAAACCAAGCAATTTAATGGATTCCTTGTAAATATTGTTAATATGATGAATAAATGACAATCTAGTGTCGAAAATTACTCCCAGATCTTTAATAACGTTAACCCAAAGTAAACTTGTATTATCAATTTTATAGTCAAACAAAAGAGGATGAGATTTTCTCGTGAATGATAAAATATTACATTTAATAATATTAAGAGATAACGAGTTGATGGAGCACCATTCATTTATATTATTGGCGGGTAGGTCATTGATAAATAAAAGAAATAAAAGTGGACCAAGGTTAGAACCCTGGGGTACTCCAGATGTTGAGGTGTATGTATGAGATTTAAAGCCACGTATTTGGACATATAACTTGCGTACAAAGCAGATTGGCACACCCAGCAATGGGTAATATGCCGTGATGATATATTTTTATTTATTTATTTAACGTGCTGTCTGAAAGATAAGAGGCTAGAAGATTAGTTAAAGCAGGAGAAAAAGAGTAAGACAGAAGTTTACTAACTAGAACATTCACAATCTTTACGATATCTACGAGCCCAAATTCATGTTAGTTGGGCTGGTTAACATTTTCAACAAACAAATTATAAAATCTACACAAATAGTGAGAAATTTCTACAAATTTCTTTCGACTAGTTTAAAATATATATTAAACTTACAAAAACTGAAATTGTTATTAAAGTATTCCGCCATTTAATATTGGATTACATCGCCTCTATTAATAATACCAGTTTAATTCTATTAGGCATTGGATCCCTAAGTCCTGCACATTTTCCTGTGAGTATTGTCCCAAATGTGTTGCAAAGTAGGTTTTACTGTATGCACTTAATTTTTACGAAGTTGCTTCTCTTTGTGCCATAAATACAGAATACAGGGTTTCGGTAGAAGCTAAATCTGGATTGGAAGATGACCCTTAAAATACTGATCGAATTATTATAACCAATCAGTTTTTTAAAAAGTTTTAAGTCTACATTTAAAGAAGCCGAACGAGTTTTGTTGAATTTTCTAAGCATATGTACTTATAGATTTTATAATTTGTTGAAAATGTAATCCGACTCAACTAATATGAATTTGGGCTCGTATATATGTTTGTATTTGATAGAGAAATTAAATTTGATAGCCCAATGAAATACATGTTGATGGAAAAACTGATGCAATGATTATAATACAAAAAAAGAAAAAAAACATATATTTACATACAACTACAAATGCATAACTTACTTATAATCACGCTATGTTCTTAGAAATCTGGGCTAGTAATATCTTATTTTTACCCACATTACTTGCAGTCATTACAATAATTATTTTCTAAATTATTATGTATGGATATGGCAAATTACGGTCATTGAGAATTACTGTTTTATTTTACACCGATCTTACAGTAGTATATCTTATACATGAAGATGTCTATTGGTATATTAGTTGAATAAAATTTTGTTCAATAATTCGCAAAAAACGTGGACATTTATTTATTTTCAATCCATATCACGAGTAAATAAATATCTAGTGAGTTAAAATAAAAACAAAATTACTCTTGATTTATCCACTTCATTAATTATTGTATGACGATCGTTTCGTCCTTTTGGACCCCCAATCAGAGACCTACACCTTTAACGTGTGTTTGCCGTAATTTTACGTTACTATGGTTTTATACAAATCAAATCTTCTTTTAAATGTGTGGGCGACTGTAGTTTTCGAAAAATGTCAGTGTCAAATTAAATTTGACAAGGTGAATAAAAAAAGGCAAATTCTTACCATGTATTCAGCCGCTGATTACTTAGAAATGATTATAATTTTCGGAGAATGTGGACGTAACGTCAGATAGGCAGCACGAGTCTATTCGGAACGTTTTCCGGATAGAAATCTTGTGGATCATAAAGTGATATTGGAGCCATCGCTAGGACGCATGAGACCGGTCAAGTTATGCCAGATCGAAAAGAAACTGGTGCTACAACACTTTGCACTGTACGATATAAATAATGATCTCGGATGACACCTTCGCTAACCTAAATTTGATGACAGTGAAAAGTCAACTCTAAAGTGTCAAAATTACAGTAAGTCAAATAAATTTTGTAACTCACTAGTAGTATTTTTAAAACCTAGCAACCAGTTTTATTTTGTAATAATATCATCACACCTCAAGATATCCTTCCGGGATTGGTGGATTAAAAAGTCTTGTAACTCCGTTATGCAAGCAGCCGCAAATTATATTCTTCTATTTGTTGGCAACCTATTGTCGTCGGCAAGTGTCAGTTTCGTCTGGGGCGCGAGTTGTGAGACGCCTGTATATGAAATAGGTTCCATATACCTATGTGTTTTATTTTCAATAATTCTATATTCAAAAAGGATATAAAATCTGCTGATATTTTGTATAGATAGACGAAATAATTAAAATTAAAGTTGAGAATAAAAAATCCATCAGCGAAATGTGGATAAAAAATTAATGAAGCATTAATTGTAACGTTAGCATTATCCACATGATGAATCTGGGCACCAGCTGTAGCTATAAGCTGTAGTAATAGTAATAGCTGGTGATTCGTGGATGCATGAAAGAAACAAAGGTAGAAATCAAGCTCGGAGACAGAGAGATAAATGAAGCGAGGCTTACAGGACATTGATTTGGAGAGGACAGGTGCAGGTGCCGACCGACACCTGGACTCCACAGCTCGGGCTCGGACCTCGTACTCGTGGCGTCAGGACACGCAACGCCACGTAACCTAACGTAACGTAACGTAACGTAAGCAAGCTGCAGACACGCGCCATAGATGTCGTCGAGCAGGATTTCATTTCAACAGGTTTATAAACTATACCAAATATTTTTTATTTGGCCATGTGGGCTATGAGACCAACACTTTGCTTCTTTTTTCGCCATAAACGTATCATATTTCCAAATAACAACACACGATAAAAATAACTCCAGCTTGTAGCCACTGCTCAGGCATTCGTATTGCAATTCAAAAGGGTCATATGCCACTTTTATTTTGACAAAAAATGTTTTATTAATAACCTCAACCACTGAGTCAAAACATTTTAGTATTTGTGACTGTTTATTTACACAACCCTTTTTCATAAATTTTGTTCTATCTTTGGCTTCATATATTTGGAATTTTATGCCAATCTGCTTCTATTCGCAGATCTTGGAAATTAACTGACGATATAATTCCACTATTTGTGCCGATTTGTTGAAATGAAGATGTGCATTGAATCGATTCTATGCCTACCAAGGACGTACGTCTACGTTTAATCTTTAATAATTAGTCCTATTTTTATTTTCTTTTAAAAAATGAAAAATAAATATAGTCTACATGGGCGTAGACAATGGCGTAAACTATGTAATTGTTTACGCGTAAACAGTGATGTAATTTACATGCTTATTCTGTATAGTGAAATAATCTTACGGTTCCTGTAACATAAATGCTATTTCTGTTGAAATAATTTTTGGAACAGCAACTTTCATTTCCAAAAGAAATTATTTCAAAGAAAACTCGCATTTTTCTTCAAGCGTATTATAATATTCATATTATGCTACTATACACACACACTATAGGAGATATTCATTGTCTTACTAGTACAAAAATGTTTTTATTATTGTACTAGTAAAAAAATGTTAGTGACTTAGTTCAGCGCTGGCGGCAGTCGTCACAGCAACATAGATTATTTTGAAAATTGTTATTTGACAGTTGTATCGTTTTTGTTTTATAGTGTACACAGCCAGCTTTGGCTGAAATTGCAAACACTACAATTTAAAAATACCAAAAAAAAAAAATGTCAAAGAAATCTTTGACACACTTGAAGAAAAAATGGTATATGTCATTCGGAGTAGAACGCCCTTTTTGTGTTTTACCGCCGCAATAGCTAGTTATAGGAACAGTAAGATTATTTTACTCTACAGAGTAAGCAAGAAATCTATTCATTTCAATGTTATTTTTTTAATACTGCTATATCAGAAATTAAAAAGGCATCCTATAAAGGCAACTTACTTACTTAATCATACGTATTTTACGAGATATTAATTAAATAATATTTAATGTTCGTTTAGAAAAATTGTTAGAGTGCCTTGAAAAATGAAACAAGTAACCTGAATAAAATATTCACTTTTTTATTTGTTCTATAATTTCTTTTAGGGATAAACTAAATTTGTTCGGAATTTATACAACAAATATCAAAGTGAATATTTTATTTAGATTACTTGTTTCATTTTTCAAAGTACTCTAACTATTTTTCCAAAAGAACATTAAATTTTATTTAATTAATATCTCGTGAAATATGAATGACTATGTAAGTTGCCTTAAGAGGATGCCTTTTAAATTTCTGATCAACTTATATTCTTACCCTTTTTGCGCTAAAATGAATAGGTAAAGAGATATAGCAGTTTTAAAAAAATAACATTGAAATCGCTATGCGCCACTTTTCATTTCTACACCCAGTGTATATATATATATATATATATATATATATATATATATATATATATATATATATATATATATATATATATATATATATATACAGAGTGTTTTCTTTAAAACGAACTAATGACTTTAGAAAAAAATGTTATATACAAGAAATGATCAAGAATAAGGGGCTAATTTATTAATAATAACAAACCGAAAATTCGACCAGTGGTTCTCAAACGGCAGAACAAAATTATATATTTTTTAAATGGTATCCTATAATTTTTTTTAGCCCATTAGATAGAGATTTTTATCTTTTTTTTAATACCATTTTTCTCGAAATAATTATTATACAACTCTATGCTATATTTATATCGTTGAAATCAGAAAATAATATTCTATTTAAAGAGCTAAAAATTATATAGGGTGCTATTAAAAAAAATTAATTTTGTTCTATCGTTTGAGAACCACTGGTTAAATATTCGGTTTGTTACTATTGATGCATTATCCCCTTATTCTTGATCATTTTTGGTATAAAACATTTTTCTCTAAATTTGTTAGTTCGCCCAAAAAAGCGCTGGTTGTTTTAAAGGAAACACCCTGTCTATATATATATATATATATATATATATATATATATATATATATATATATATATATATATATATATATATATAATTTTATTGCTGGGCCTGGCTATTCGAGTATATCTACTCCCCTCACGTCACGGGCGCGTAAAAGCTGGCGTGGAAAGAGCACCACCATTTAAGTTTGACATCAGTCAGAATAGAATCCGGACCGTCCAATTCATAACCGATCACTTAACGCACAAAGCCAAGCAATAAAATGTTATATCCTATTTCTGGTAGGTACTGACCGTTTATTGACGTTTTCATTTATTTCCCTATATTAGCTTGTCATCACGCAAATGATTGCCAGATGATGGCTGTTTCGGGTTCGTGTCTGCCCACTTTGTGGGAATATTAAAAGCAATAGCAAATGATTTAGAGAAAAGAATGAATACATTTACAAAATCGCTTGATCAGCATTTAGCAGTTGCTGTTGTAAACCATCTGCATGTGTCATTTGGAGCTAATGAATCAGCTATTCTGTTCTGTTGGGCTTTGGATTTAGATTTGGTGTGGCGTCTGGCGTACAACATTTCCATAAAACGGCACTCAACTCAATTAAATCATGTGCAGCTGCTTGCGTTTGCCGTTTCTCTAAAAACTTAAACCAAAACTGAGTCGGTTTGTCACGAATCTCTCCGTGCAACTTTGGCGCCTTGTTGTTGATGTTTGTGCGATGTTTGGGTTGTTTGCTACACTCATATTGAAATATCTTCGACTGTGATTTTGTTATTGTTTCTTAATTGCTTGTTGTTTGTTTCTGGCATTCGGACTATGTTTCCAATATGGTATATTGCTCATAATTTATATAACTGCCTCGCAATATAAATTTATTGTACGGAATTCAAAATAGCGCTGCTAATTTAGAAACATTCAATAATAACAAATTCAGATTTGTCTCGTCAAAAAATTATTTTCAATAAGGTGTTACGATTACTCCAAAACTCATACAAACAGCATTTATTCTTACAAGACCGACGTTTCGGTGCACACTTGCACTTTCTTCAGGGTAGTAAGATTTTACAAATTATTACATACCATCTACACAAAATACATCCGTACTGAACATTGAGTTTTTTTTACGCATCGTACAAAAAATTCATAGAGCAAATAGATATATACAGGGTGTAAATGAAATAAGTGCATTAAATTTAACCAGTATTGTAATTCGACGAGAGCAACAATATTTCTTAATAACTTTTTTTTCTAAGTCTTTTAGATTTTGAGTTAAAATTCTTTAAAGATTTGCTGCATATTTCGGCGCGCACCCATGGAGAACAAATGGCTGCTCCGTATTCAAGTGGGATACAAACAGCTCAAAAAATTTCAATTATCGGTTACACTTGCAGTCACAGTAATTAATAAACGAATCAACGGAAATAACATTTATTATTAATTAATTCGTAATAGTACAATTTTTAAAATAAAGAAATTTAAATTTTGAATAACAAAATTATAAAGTTGTGTATTAAACCAAGCTTTAATCACCTGTGAATAGAGGAAGACAAGGAGGAACGAGGGGAGGAAGAGCAAAAGCATAGTTATTAGGTTATGAGATGATTATTTATCGTCGACAAATCATAATAGTTTAAATACGTTATTCAAAAAATGTAAGCACAAACTTTTGTCCATTTAAACGAGGTACATGAGTACCAATAATTAGTCGTCCATTTAATGTTCCCGCTCAAACATTTTTTGATGAAAATTTTTACAGCATTTTCGTCTGTTGAAATGTGTATTGTGCATAATAAATACACCTTCCCAAGTAAATGCAGTCTCATTAATGAACATTATGAGCCATTCTCAAAATCGAAGTCTGCTGAAAACATTGATCTTTTTGTACATGATATGGATACAACTGTTGCTTTATTTAAAATTGTCATATGTGACACTTCGTATTGTGATAAAGATGTACAAGATTAACAAATGTGCGAATATTCTAAATGCGTTGGCAACTTTATAATACTGTCTTTATATCAACCACAAATTAAAATGTAGAAAAGATACGAATAAATAAATAAATAAACCATAGGTAACTAATTACAATATCTGTGTACTCGCTATTTGTAAACGTAAGCATTTTGACAGAATTTTACCTGATAAACAAGTTTATTACTAATGCCAAAATATAATTGCAACAACTGACAAAACTGTCAATTGCTAAAACAAAATTTTTCATAGCTATTGCTACTGCATTCAATTATTAGAAAAATACGTGGAACGACTCGTCAATTTACGGGGTGGTAAAAATGCTAAAAAAATATGCGATTTTGAGAAAAAGTTATTAAGAAATATTGTTGCTCTCGCCGAGTTACATTACTGGTTAAATTTAATGCACTTATTTCATTTACACCATGTATATCCATTTGCTCTATGAATTGTAATTGTAATTTGCCACAATTATTTTCGATTTTCAAGTTGCCCAGAAATGAAGTGCATCATGACAGTTTTGAAAGTTCGTGAGGTAACAACCGGCAACTGCTCTCAATGGTACAAAATTATCGTCAAGTATCTGCGAATAGAAGCAGATTTGCCATAACAAAGTATTGGAGCGAATCGAAAATATTAAGTTGTAATAATGAATTCGGTGTAATTATCAGTTAAAAACATGAGTTCATAACGAAGTGAATGTCACTAAGAAAACGATGTTTGAAGTGTGTAGTAATGCGCATAATTAAAACGCTGTTACGTTGATAGCTTCGAGACGAATGAGGAATTTGAAGTTCTTCCTAGTTCCCATGAACATGGAATTGGTAGGTATTCATTTGAGAAATTCAACAGAATACAAGAAAGCAACATATTACATATAAAAAATATGTGATTAGGCTTTTTATACATTACGGTGTTGATCTCATGCAGATTTCAGTAATTGCGGAAGGTTATTTTTCAGAATTAAAATTTATATTATATATAGGTTGGAGGAGCAGATAGGTGTATTAAATTCACGGTAGTTTTAACAAATAAGTTATTTTTCCAAAAAAAAAAAATGCATAGCTTACTAGATAATGACAAAAAACTGATTTCGTTTTTACCTTCCGTCACCTTTAGGTAAGGAAGGTATTGTGTTTGGTCAAAAAATTCGGTGGTGAGTTTTTGATGAATAAGCACGTTTTAGGGTCCCTACAATACGATTTTACTATTTTTACGATGATGTCTGTATGTGTGTGTGCGTGTGTGTGTATGTATGTGTGTCTATGTGTGTGCGTGTGTGTGTATGTATGTGTGTCTATGTGTGTGTGTGTATGTAACAAAATTTTCGTCTACGATAACTTCCATACTACAATTCTAAAAATTATAATTCTTTCGTATTTCTCTTCGTTACATCCATGTGAAGAGCTGATTAGATTTTGGTTAGAATTGGACAACCGGAAGTACCTTCATTTGAAGATTTTAACAGTTTTTCTTGAAAAAACTATGTTAAATATCATTTTTTCACATTTATTGTTATTATAAATATTAAAGAATATTTTATTCTCTATACGATTTGACTACATTTTATACTTAATATTAAATGGATATAGAGTTAAAAAATTATAAAGAAATTAAATTTCTTAAAGTAGCCATAGCTATGGAAACATCTACTATATTAAGAAAATTTTGATTGAAAGATGTCAGTGTCAAGTGAAATTAACATAGTGTGTTTGTCGTATAATTTTACTGGAAATATAGGATCTTTTGCTATAAATTTTCTGTATGGAATTTGCATAAAATACATGCAACTGCCGGAAGGTAAAGTACAAGAAATATAATCTTTAGCAAGGAACTTTCTGTATGAAATTTGTACAAAATACATAGAACTGACGGAAGGTAATGTGCTGGCCACATCAGATTTTTTCTTTTTCAAATTATTTCTAAACTATCAATTATCGAGAAAAATAAATTTTCTATTGGCAAAATTACAAGACATAACACAAACTTAAAACCGTTTCTGAGATACCTAGTGGCCTCGAAAGAAAAAACACCCCTATATTAAATATTATTAATTAATTGCTAGAACTACAGTGTGTTTAATATACTTGTTTGTTTTTCTATAAATAAATATAAATATATCATCACAGCATATTACCCATTGCTGGGTGTACCAATCTGCTTCGTACACAGATTTCGGTAATGATGATGACATATTTGTACCGTGCGGGCGTTTCGCAGGCGTCACTTCTCAGGCATTCATTGCTGGCGTGGAGAGTGATACAAATGTTTTGTTATAATCAATTTTAGTTGTGAAAATTGATTTTCTGCACTAGGATTCTTTGATCCAATACATGTGCGACTGGGCTCGAATGTACAGGAAGTAAATGAAAAGGCGGGACATATGCATGAGAAAATTCGTTTTTCTTTAAGAAAACGTTACTAAATTATCTTCCGCAAACATACTTAAAAAAAATTCAATTCTATTATTTTAAGCAAAAGCCGTGTGTGTCAATTTTTTTGGTAAATGCCGTAACACAATTTGATGGGAAGTAAATAAAACAATAAATAAAGAAAACATGTTGAACCATTTCCTATACAAGTGTGCATATCAAAACAATTAACAAAATTCCCACTAAACTACATAACCTCTAAATATGTAAAAATATCTGATAACAGAAAACACGTCCGTGTCCATTGAGAGAGAGTCCGAATTCATTCCGTTTTTATATGAAAATATTTCCCACAAGTTCATTTGTAATTAGTGGTACCGTATTTCATGATGCAGAACAATGAAGCTTTAATATTAACAAAAATTGTGCGCTCGCTAGAAGACACGCATATATACACGCGAGGAAGATCATATCATTTCTATATCTGCAGGAACTTCAACAGTTTCAATGAGGAGTTACATACATTTCATTTGAATGAAGGAAAATGAATTTAAATATAATATGATTCAGGGTATTGTCAGGCTTTTTATCACATCAAAACAGTTATTCTCAAAGGTTTTAAATCTAGTCTAAACATTATTTGTAAATTATAAAATAATAATAACAATAATAATAATAATAATAATAATAATAATAATAATAATAATAATAATAATAATAATGATGATGAGAAATATTCGTTTTCCGGGAATGGACTGTGTCATATTTTGAGTCAGAGCTCAACGTTTCGCCCGCAGTCGTATGGGGCATCTTCAGGAGCAAGGGGGATAGTACTGTCTTAAACAAGGTTACCCGACGTGTCAACCACGCTAGAGGCCGAGTTTAAGCAACAAGAGGGGGAGACTCAGTTTACAAGGTTACCGGACGTGTAAACTGAGTCTCCCCCTCTTGTTGCTTAAACTCGGCCTCTAGCGTGGTTGACACGTCGGGTAACCTTGTTTAAGACAGTACTAACCCCCTTGCTCCAGAAGATGCCCCATACGACTGCGGGCGAAACGTTGAGCCCTGACTCAAAATATGACACAGTCCATTCCCGGAAAACGAATATTTCTCATGACTCAGACTGTGGAAGCCTACGCAATTATTTCAATAATAATAATAATAATAATAATAATAATAATAATAATAATAATAATAATAATAATAATAATAATAATAATAATAATAGCAGAAAATTTATGAGTGGTATAAGAAATACATAAATATCGTCAGCATATGAAAGGAGTTTCATAACGAATGAAAGATATTTTAAACACAGGTTCGGAAAACACTAAAACAATCTATTTATAAATTGAAGATTGCACTACATACCTAAAATACCGGAAGTAATAAAAAATATTCAAACATACGTCATTTTATGCTCTAGTTGTTACTTATTCCAATATGCCTTCAAAAATTGAAATAATTTCACAAATATCTGAAAATTTCTTTCCCACAAATGGGTAATACGTTGTAATGACATACCGAGAGCTTTTTTATGAGTGAACATTCGCGTATGTCATTACTATAATTACATTTAAAATGATTGACAACAATGTATTTCGCATTTTTTTTTTAAACTGGACATAAGGAGTTGTCAGTTATCAACCTAGCATCTTCCAAAATAATGTATGAAGAAAAAATACAAATTATAACATGGTATAAATCAAATATAAGTCAAAGGCAAGTTTCCGATTTATTTGCTGCTACTTTTAATAAACGATCCAGGCCAGCAACTATTAGAAAAATCTATAATAATTATATACAACTACAAGATACGTTAATAGTTAGCATTAAAAGAAAATTAGAACATGTAAGGTAATTAATAATAAGAAACATTAAATTATACAGTTAAATTAAAATGACAATACTCTTTCGATATAAAAAGAATTTCTGAAATTGACACATGACAGTTTGATGATAATGACAACTCCGAGGGGTTCGTCACTGGACGTTTAAGTGTACAAAGATTGTAAATCTTTGAAGATTTACTAGATTCAAGATGATTTATAGGGATTTTATTAGATTGTCAAAGATTTTCAATCAGATTTTTATGTAAGTGTACAAAGATTTCTTGAATTAGTAGCTATGAATTTGCGTAGACTTATCTAAGAATATAAGATTGCAAACAAGATTTCCAAGATTTCTGGGATTTTACAAAGATAGTAATGATTTTTGGGATTATAATGTTGATTGGAAAGATTTCTGGGATTTTATAAAATTGTTTTGGGGATTGTTGATTACAAAGATGCAGTATTAAAGAAAGATTTTCAAGATTTTCAATCAGATTTATATGTAAATGTACAAAGATTTTTGAGATAGTTACCAAGAACTTGCATAGACTTGTCTAAGAATATGAGATTGCAAGTAAGATTTCCAAGATTTTAAATTATTTTTATAAAGATTGTAATGATTTTTGGGATTGTAATGTTGATTGCAAAGATTGCAGTATTAAGATAAAGATTTTCAGGATTTTCAATCGGATTTTTATGTAAGTGTACAAGGATTTCTTGAGTGACGGACCCCTCGGACAACTCCATGTTCAGTTACATATATAAATATGTAAATAAATATATCATCACGGTTTATTACCCATTGCTGGACGTGCCAATCTGCTTTGTACACAGATATCGGTAATGATGAAATATTTGCACCGTGCGGGCGCTTACCAGGCGGCACCTCACGGGCACTCATTGCTGACGTGAAGAGTGCACCACAAGGATCAATTTTGTGCGATTTAAAATTGAAAATATTTGGCGTCGGTCGGGATCAAACCCGGTTCCCCAGATTTGCGCCCTGACACTCAGGCACGCGGCCACGAGACCCCATTTTTTAAAAGAACGCGATAATACATTGTTGTCAATCATTTTAAATGTAACTATGGTAAAGACATACGCCCATGTCCACTGATAAAAGCTCCCGGTATTTATTTATTTGTTTAAATTAAAATCATACTTCAATTTTAAACAAAACAGTCAAATCTTTTGATTTAAAATTTAGGGATTGTTTTATACATTTAATAAATGCAAAAAAGGTCTAAATTTTATCCCACGTTGTGTACGTTAGTATTTATAGAGATATTACATCAAATAGTGCAAAAAATTCCAAATTTATTGCAAATTTCAACTTTCGAGTTCTCCGAAGAGAAATAGGAACTAAATCGTTGCTTTCTTTATAACGATTTCAGTTCCGGTATTGTTTTTACAAAAATCGTCCGATTCACTTTGGTTTCGGTTTAGTAGCGAGTAAAGCATACAAATTCGCCATTTCACAAACTGTCAAAGTAGAGAAAGTATTGATGAAATGTATAAGAAATATTCTATGCAGATTATAAGTGAAATTGAGTTGTTTTTGTTGGAGATTCCCTGTCTGACTCCGTTCAGATTGTGACAAAATGCAGGCATATATCGCGTGTACAGACGCCATTATCGTTAGAGATATTGGTTTTTTAAGAAGCATGAAACTAAAAAAGAAAAAGCCGTTTATTTAAGACGTGCATTGTACGATATTCAGCAAATGCAGTTTTTTACTACGGACGATTTTGTTCTGTGTACGTTTGTTATATTACTGTAACACATGATATTACGCTATTAACTCAAATTGAATGTTTACTTTAATAGTTTCAAATGTGATGATCATTAGATTTTAAATAGGTGAGTTTTTTATCTAAATCTGTTTTGTTATAATTGGATAATCATAAGAAATATTTCAATGTCACTTTTCATGAGAAAACTTTCAAGTAGGTATTTGCTAAATTACAGATGTACACCATTTTGTCTTATTTCAGCGCAAGAACAATTCAACAAAAAAAAACTTTGTAGGAGCAAGGCAAAAAAGAACTATTAGCCCCCTCCTGAGTCTCCTTTATCTGTGCGATTTGCTGAATTCAGCCCGAGTGTCAGGAAGGATGTGTTTGGAACCCTCATGTGATTTGGTTAAGACCTTAAGACCGTGGGGAAACGACTAGGATTTACTCCCTACGTAATGACACTTTGACTGCAGTCATTTATTTTATTTTCTCACTTTTTTTACGAAAGCGCCACGTTCGAAAATAAACATTACTCGAGCAATTTGTCCTTGCAAGAAGTTTAATAGGTTAATAATGACTCACCTGTTTGGAAGTCTACCTCATAACCCACGGGGTGCAGGAAGATCTGAAAAAAGAAAGAAAAATTATTATTTCTCTATTTATACAGGCCGTTATTTAAGTAAGCATACAACGCTTAATCGATAGTAGAAGTAAACTCATATACAGTAAATCTGGGAATAATATTTTTGTTTTACATGATTTCTATAAGAACTGGAGCCTCTTAAAACTGACCAATTATGTCATAGTTCAAAATTAAGTAAAAAAGTAAGTGTTCTCTGAAAAACATGTCACGCCTATTACAATTGATAGATAATAGGTATTTGAGACTCACACAATGAAAAACTACATGTTTACCACCAAGGTAATTGGCATTTTGATATTCAATAAAATGAGTATATATTGTACGCTAATGCAAAAATCTGGTGTGGCCATCACAATACCTCCCGCCATTTACAGCCCGAGTCACAAAAAAGATTAAGTTTTTTAGATTAGCGAATTTTACTCTAATTTTGACAGTTAATTTCTTAAAATATAGTCTAATCTAATTCAAGTAACTACTCTTTTTTTAAATCCCTCAACAGGATTAAATCCCAATTACAGAGTGGGTTCACATTCACACACATCCAAGCCTTAGTGGGATTCGAACCCATAGTCCCGAGGGCACTCATGACATTGCTCCAACCATTGAGTCACCGGAGCTATAATAAAATAAAGATTAAATTTTAAATACCGGGATAGAATAGAATTCACTAATCCAAAAATGGGGATTAGCTTAAACATTTTTCTGAATCGTTAATTTTTATTAATCTAAATCCATACCTACATATTTACTTATGCTGGAAACTGTATTGAATTCCTTTTCTATTGTTCTATTTACTTTTTTTCTTTTTAAAACGTTATTAATATTATTTTGAAATGAATAGTTCTTTGATAGTGACATTTATCTGTCAGTTACATACATTTTAATAACTGCGTTTTATTTGTTTAAAGCGTAGGCTCTGGGATTTAAATTATAGATAATTTTATAAATTTATCCATAAAATATATAGAAAAAGTATTAATGCGAATCTATAGAAAATTTAATAATCTTTAATTTATATAACATTAATCTCAAAAAAATAACATTTAAAAGTATTTTTCGAAGAAGAACTATTTTGAGCTTCTCGTAAAGTGCCATTTCCGGTTATCCGATTTTCACCAAAATCTAATGGGCTCTTTCAAAATTTTCTGAATGATAGTATATGAGTTAGAGTGGAGGAGCCACACACACATACACACAGACATCATCGTGAAAATGTTAAAATTGGATACTAGGGACCTTAAAACGTGGTCATTTACCAAAATCTCGATATGCGATTTTTAGCACGATCCCTATACCTCCCTTACCAAGGGTAGCGGGAGGTAGAAAAGCGTTTCACGTTAGTTTTGACAATCAACATTTTTTCCAGAGAACACATTGCTTTTTACTTTTTTTACAATATTTGGACTATGTTCCAGGTTCCTGTTCTTATACAAAGTTAGTTCTACCATAGGTTAAGCGTTGTACGCTTGGTCAAATAACACCCTACACATCAAGATTTTGTTTATTTGTGCGAATGATATTTATTTAATTTCATTTAAGTTAATGATGATAGTGTTAATGTAGAAAACGTTTACTAGACAAAAAGTATGGCGACAAGCGTAGTTCTATGGTCAAATGGAAGATAACGAATTTTTTATTTTAGGCGATCGGGCTTGGGCAATCCGAATCCAAACAGCAGGAGTCGAGATCTCATTCCAGAGTCGATTACGTGCACTGATAGTCACCGGAATATATCATTAGCCATTGTTCAACCGGAAGTCTGGGAGACGAAAGACGACCAAGCAGCTCTCTTCTTCTTACCAAACGCACTTTTCAAATTCTCTACATTCAATTAAATAAAACAAGCGTTATTCACCAAACACCACCTGTCACATCAACATGTTACTCAATGTATAAAATAATAATAATCATATTAATTATTCGCCAACACAATAAAAATGCTAAGTACGTCTTCATTGAAGAAAGAACGGAATGACGGGAATTACTACCTAGAAAATGAAAGTACTTCGAGGAATAAATTGGTCAAATATCTACTTTTTGTCATGTGTAATAGCTTATATAATTATTGCAATTAATCATTTAGATTTCTTCTAATGGGGCTTAATCTTAATGCTATCAATTAAGTCATAAAATCTTAATTGATTCTATTAGAAAAACATAACAGCACTTTATTTATTGCTCATATTTATAACCAATTTCTTTTTCTACGCGTACATAATCTTGCACCATTTCTCACAGAATAATTAGATTTTAATCTCAATTTATATGTTCTTCTTCTTAGTATACGACAACTGAGCGACGTTTAACTGGGCGATTCACAATGGGAACAAATGGGCGATAGTTAATAGGGCAACAGATTTTTTGCACGCTTAACAAGCATACAATTTGGGCACTGTTTCATATAGATTTAATATGCGCCTGAAGTATCCCAAGGCAAGAAACTTAAGCCACAACATTGTCATCAAACTTAGCAGTAATATCACATTATATTACATCAGTGGTGGATAAAGGGAGGCAAGTAGACGTAATCTACACTGACTTTCATAAAGCTTTCGACCAAATCGATCATGGTATATTGTTGTAAAAATTACAGTCTTTTGGTCTTAACTTAAATTTAATTTATTTGCTTCAATCATATTTATCTAATAGAAAGCAATTTGTTAAATATAATGGTTTCCACCCCTACTTCTGGCGTACCACAAGGCTCGGTATTAGGACCATTTTTATTTATATTATATATCAACGACCTAAGCAATCTTATTAATATGTGTGATCATCTGTTTTACGCAGATGATTTAATAATATACTGCTTATTCACGAATGAATTAGACTGTCATAGGCTCCAATGTCAGTTGGACCAAATTTTCGAATGTGTAACCAACACAATTTAAAACTGAACTTTGATAAATGCAAAACTTTGTCATATTATAAAATAAAAAATCCAATTTTGTTTAATTATCACATTGATAACATTGTACTAGAAAGACCATCTCATTTTAAGGATCTTGGAGTTATTTTTGAACCAGATATGTCTTTTGTAATACATGTTACAGAATTGGTTAGTTCTGCTTTTAAAATACTTGGATTCATATTTAGGAACTGTAAACAATTTTGTAACGTGAACACAATTATAATATTGCTCAATAGTTATATTCGTTCCAAATTAGAATATGGAACATTAATATGGTATCCAATTTATGACTGGTACATTACTAGAGTTGAGGCTGTACAAAAACGTCTCCTGAAGTATTTAGCATTTAAATGTGATCATATCTATCCTGAACGAGATTCAGATTATAACAATTTTTTAGTACGTTTTAACTTTAAATCATTAGAAACACGTAGAATCTGTCAGTCAATTATATTTTTGTTAAAACTGCTGCAATACAAAATGAATTGTCCTGCCTTGTTAGAGAATATTGAAATTCATGTACCACGTCTAACATCAAGACATAAATTATATTTTCAATGTCCTAGAGCGAGGACAAATACACAAACCAGATCTCCGATCTATATAATGTGCAACAACATCAATAAAATTGTTAGTGATATAGATATATTCACAATATCACCATATTCTGTTATAAATGTATTTTCGAATTTGGAAAAAATTTAGACATTTATTATGTATTTATATATTAAATTTTATATTATTTTATGTCTGCATGTATATGTATATTCCTTTCAAAATTTACTTAGATGCATGTAACTGTACTTTGTCCTTTATATGGTGTACACTGTTGGGCAAATAAATTATTATTATTATTATTATTATTATTATTATTATTATTATTATTATTATTATTATTATTATTATCAAATGGACTATGATTTTATTTAACCATCGAAGTGTCCTCACCCTCTTTTTAATCTTGTACTGTTTCTACTACTTATATAGAGAGAGCACCAATAAACAGTTACTAGAAAATGTATGAAGTCTTTTCAAATCCGGATTGTATGATTGTTAAATCATATTCACCGTAGTATGGCTCATCATTTATTTATATTTGCCGAATAGTTTTTATATTGTGGGAACGATAATGAGTATATAAAAATGCGCGTTGATGAGTCGGTCAGGAAGAATCACTGATGATCATATGGAATAGGACTTTCACTCGACGTCAAGTAAATTTAGATTCTCTCATATTTTATTGAGGATATATCTGGGAAAGAGTTGCTTTCAAACCAGTTTATTATTTTAAAACTGACATCTTCTTTCCTTGCTTAACCTATTAAGAATATTCCGTTACTCGTTATGCTCGTACTGCACTACAAATTGTTTCTATTATTTTTAATTAAGTTTTTTAATAGTCACAGTATTAAAGTCAGCAATAAAGAGACGGACATGTTTTGTAAGTTAGAGTTTGTTGGTTCAAATCCCTGTTAGGAAACTGTCTCCAAATACAAAAAATATAAATTGTAGACCCTTACCAACTTTATTTGTTAGCTTATACCTATTTATTTTATTTAATTTTTGGTATCTATAATGTCGGGTTTTTGACCGAATCTTGAAGCTATACTCTAACAAAACACTGACTTCTGCCACATCGACCTTTTAATTATTTCTAGGTAATTAATTTTTCTGGGAATGAATGTGTCAGTCGTATGCCGTGAAAATGTTTTAATTATATTTTATGTCTTTCTCTCAACGAAATATTTCATATTTTACTTAAAACAACTGGTTTTTATTTCGTTAACTTTGTGTTCTCAGCTATTTTAATTGCTATTTATTTTTTATTCTGCGAATGTTGTTCATTATTTTATACCACGTTTAAATTTAAACTGCATGGGCTTGGCATACAGGTTCACAGTTATCAATCCTAAATCACACCACCAAAATTGTAAAGGTTTAAGTTTAATTTATTCATAGTTTGTTGGTGCTTCTAGGATTCTGTTTCGTATTGGAGTTTCATTCGCAGTAAGTGAATATAAGATTAGAATTTCAAATGTGTGAAATTTGGAATTATCTAAAAGCCCTATTTGAATAATCCTTGGGAACGGCAACCTGCCCCATTCGGTGGTGTTATACGAGTACTATTCTATCCCTATCTCCGTATCAAAAATGCAATAAACAAGTTGAAATTGGATTTAAATTCTGCAGTGTTTGGAGTGTTAGGGCGTAAAGCTTTATAAATCACACCGTGTCTCGCTCCAAATCAAATTGATTTTCATTTCCACTGCATAGGAGGGAGACTACTCTTCGCTTGCTGCTAATTCTGCCATTGAAAATGAGACAGACGACTGTTAATTAAATTCCTTTGGACGTTGATGCTCATTGAAATGGCGTTAAATTTATCAAAAGCCAATCTGTACCTTCCTTTCCAGCTTCTCCTTCATTACAGATCACTTTTCACTATTTCCCAAACAGGGACGGGCCCACAAGATTCCCCAATTTCAGTCAACAGAAATAAGATAAGTTTACAAAATACATTAGTTTCATTTCCGTTTTTACAAAAATTTATACCGAAAAACTTTGTATTTTGATGGAAGCTAGATGTTCTATAATTTATTCGGTGTTTGTCAAATGTGTCTAACAAAATCTTATGGAGTTCTAATAGAAACATGTATAATATCTCCATTATCATTTGAATTCGAAGTTTTCTTTTCCTGAAGTCTTGTTGCGCCATCAGAGTAACTGGCGACCTACAAATCATCCCTGAAGATAGTTAAGAGCCCAATCCAAACCTCAATTTGAAAACTCGTCTTCCAGGTTAAAATTGGTATATTTTATATTCTTGTCTTCCCCTTTCAAGTTAGTGTTATACAATGCAGATATTCAAGAATTCCACAAATAGGTATTACCAGGAATTAAGTTTTCCATATTACAGGAAAATATAGGGAATTCCATAGAAAATATTAGGTATGACAATTAAATATATCATCACAGTAATAATAAATATACAATAAATACAATTTTGATACTTGGTGAAACTGTTCTAATATATCCGTACACTCAACCTAGTTATTGCCTCCTGGACGCTGCAGTGCACTACACTGATGAACCCCAATAAAATGCGTCTGTGGTTCTGATTGACACGTTGTGAAACGTGTTAAGTGATTTTTAAAATATTATCGAGGCTTATTACCTATTGCTGGGTGTGCCAATCTGCTTTTATTTCTAGATTTCGGTAATGGCGATATGTATGTACGATTGAGGGCGCTTACCACGGGCCACCTCACGAATTCTCATAGTTCTGTTATGAAGAGAGCACCAAAGAATTTTGAAAATAATTCATAGTTGTGTTTATGTATATTTGTTTGTATAATACAAAGATTACTGTTGACATTTCTCGTCCTGATGGAAAATGTACGTATACGGTTCTGCAAACGATCTCCCCACCATTAAATGAAGATTTGCATAAATAGAAGGGGAGTGCATAGAATGGCATTCATTCCTTCTCATTTTTCGTTTTCCCGTCTAGCGAAATCCTCTTTTTATCTGCGAAATACGCGAACGTCTTTATAATGAATTGATTTTTTGGTACTCTAAGCTGGTTTTTTGCCTCTTAGGGGTACGTTCACTTCTTGCTTTAATGGTTTATTAAAACGCTCGCGCGATAATGACTATAGTTTTGATTTCGCTGCGCTAAAACAATAGACTTTTCCTCCAAGAAAATTCTTAATTCGCACAAGTTCGCCAAGTTTAAAACTTCTTCCTTTGCATATTAAAACCTTTTGTTTTTTTAAATAATAAATGACTTCTTTTGTAAAGCTAATATTAAATTAAAATTTTGACACATTGTGAAAAATTTTCTTTGTGAGTTTTAATGTTTGCAACAAATTTAAATGCGACATTTACGAGTTGGTTAATGAATGTGCGTGATGAAGTAATTAGCTTGAAATGGAATTGCATTCTAGCTGCGGCTGGACGATCGAGTAAAATGAAAATGCGTGCGGTTCACGAATAAAGAATAACATTTACAATCACTACCCGCATGTACGCACCACTTTTTCGTTTTATACTACCTCAGATATACTTATCAAGATATTGTTCAGTGTTCACTAGCTTTGCATTTAAATCAAATCCTGCATATGGCATGGCTACTTTTGTAATGAACACACCTTTGAATTCAAGAAAATAAGTGAAATGATATGTACAGGGTGTAAATCGAAAAGTGAAACATAGGAGTTTAACATGGGAAATCAATTTTTGTTTGCGCAAACGTTACCTAATTATTTTATCCAAAAATACTTCAAATAAAAGTTATAGAGATTTAAATGCAGCATCTAAATCATGTGAAACGATTATTTTATCTCTTCATATAAACGTAAAAATCAATTACAAAGTTATAGTTTTTACGAGCATTTTGTGTAAGCAGCCATGGATATATGACAAAAAAAAACAAATACGTTGTTTTTGTCATAAATCCATGGCTGCTTAGACAAATAACTCATAAAAACTGTAACTTTGTAATTAATTTTTACGTTTATATGAAGAGATAAAATAATCGTTTCACATTATTTAGATGCTGCATTTAAATCTCTTTAACTTTTATTTGAAGTATTTTTGCATAAAATAATTAGGTAACGTTTGCGCAAAGAAAAATTGATTTCCCATGTTAAACTCCTATGTTTTACTTTTCGGTTTACACCCTGTACATAAAAAAATATGTGTAGAATTACAAAATTGTCTTAGATGCCAGCACTGGTTCCCATATCTGCAGAGTCGTCTCCGTCATGTTAAAATGATTCAATGTTAATAATTGTAAAGCTCTTGGCAAAAACAACCATAGTCCAAATATTTTAAATATGAGTTACATACAGCGACATGTACTTTCAAGGGTGCCAAACTATTTTTCGCATCTTAGTCACAAGTTATAAAGTATATAAAGTTATATGGGGTCGCGAATCTGGGGAACCGGGTTCGATCCCGACCGACGCCAAATATTTCGAATTTTAAAAGGCACTAAATTGACCCCTGTGGTGCACTCTCCACGACAGCAATGAGTGCCCGTGAGGTGACGCCTGGTAAACGCCCGCACGGTACAAATATTTCATCATTACCGATATCTGTGTACAAAGCAGATTGGCACGTCCAGCAATGGGTAATAAACCGTGATGATATATTTATTTATATATTTATATTTAAAAAAACTGGACATAGGGAGTTATCATTGTCATCAAACTGTCATGTGTCAATTTCGGAAATTCTTTTTTATATCGAAAGGGTATTGTCATTTTCATTTAACTGTATAAATTAATGTTTCTTATTATTAATTACCTTACTTGTTCTAATTTTCTTTTAATGCTAACTATTAACGCATCTTGTAGTTGTATGTAATTATTGTAGATATCGGTATATTTGCGTACAAAGCAGATTGGCACACCCAGCAATGGATAATATGCCGTGATGATATATTTATTTATTTCTTAACTTTCAGTAAATAATTTTCAAATAATATCAGAGATTTATAAAAGTAAGGACGCTATAAAGATTTTTAATTATTTCAAATTCAAAAATATTGACTAAAGTTGATTTTACTAAAAACTCAATTGCTTTCTTTATGCGGTTACATGCACCACAATTATTCTTATAATTATTATTATTATTTGCACTAAACTGGACAATATTGAGTTTGGACTTGGCTATTAATCTGATAATATAACCTAATAACTTAACTTAATGCCCAAAACACCGATTGTCATATCTGCAGCCGCAATGAATTTATATTATAGCAACAGGTACCAGCTACCATTTTTTTTTTGTTTGAAACAACCGACGCCGTAGTTAAAGCTCTTCCTTATTTTAAACTGTTTTTCCCGTTGCACGAAAATGCAGCAAATTGTCTGCTAAATGCGCAAAATTATTAAGTTTTTGTTGCCCACTTAACCATCGGCCACTACACTATCGCCCAGTTGACCGTCGCCTACTGTGACTCGCCCATTTGTTGAAGATTTCAACTGGCAATTGTGGTATGATATCACGAATGTTTTATTGTTCTTTAAACTTGAAACGATTGCACAGTAATGTTTCCTGTACATTGAGTTGTTTTTTATGTTTGTTTTATCGTTTGTTTAAATGCTGTATCCTCTCTACTTGAGTGCATATGATTTGTTTTGAATTTTGGCGCGATGTATTCAATGAAGAGTTAGTGTTATAGTTGAGTGCTCCTCCCAAGGCAGCAGCAACAGGGTACACCTTTATATCCTCCATGCAGTTGGATGAATGTGGCTTGCATGGCTCGTGGTTGTGGTGCTGGTGCCATCGTCTTCTTCCGGTTTCCGCATCGTTACCCATACCCAGCCGTCTTAGGTCTTAGCAGACCGCCAGACTACAATCACCTTCGAATCACCTATAGGTTTTGCTTACACCACTATGAGTAACAAACGTGTTTGGCCACTTTTCTTCTATTTGTCAGCGGAGATGATGAGTTCATGATTAATTATGGTGCATATTTTACGCTACGCAATACTTTCAACAAGATATACTACAGTTTATGGTTTATTGATATTTGAAATCTTATTTTTGAAGTAAGATACTGTATTCAATCTTAGTCCAAACTCAAATTGGACATTATACTCACAGATGGGTCGAGTTTCAACTTATGTTGGACCCAATAGAATTTTCTTGCCTGACTACCGAATCTACTAAGCAAAAATGCTTGAACCGTCATTCTGTTTAGCTCCTGTATGTTAGGACTGTTACCGTTTTTGTTTTCTTTAAATATACCTGCAAGGTCTGCCTACAAAAATCTAGGCTTCATAATTCGCAATAGTCGTTCCTTTCTTAGGTTAAGAACTTTAAAAATGTTATATTTTTCATTCGTACGTTCAAAATTGGAATACTGCTTACAAATATGGAATCCGTCATATAATATATATATATATATATATATATATATATATATATATATATATATATATATATATATATATATATATATATATATAGCAACAATATTGAAAGGATACAAAAATAAATTGTAAGGTACTGTTATTATAAAACATATAGTGTTTATCCTACTCATGATATGTCATAGAATAACTTACTATCCATTTTCAACCTGGTATCATTAGAAAATAGAAGAAACATGCAATCTTCGATCTACGTATATAAATTAGTCAACAATATTAAAGACGATCCTATTTGTTTAGCTAGTATTCCATTTTCTGTTCCGCGCCTATCTTCTAGAAATAAGTATACATTTTCAATGCTCACTTGTAAGAAATAACTACGAAGCAAGATCGCCCATCAGACAATTATGCTATATTTTTAATAATATTAATATAGATATTCGATCACATTACCAAATATCGCTCAATGGCTAAGATGCTCTCTATTGATGATCGTGTAACAAAGATGTATCTCTGTCTAATACAGAAAATTATAAAAACTGGTACCCCACATTATTTGCTCGACAAATTAATAATAAAACAGTACAACTATACGCTACGGATGAAAGATCTATACATTGTTCCTTCATATAGAAAATCTAAATTTAAGGGCTCTTTCTCTTACCTTGCACCATTTCTTTATAATAATATACCGAATGATTTGAAATCTCTTTGTGTAAATTCATTTAAAAATAAAATTAAGAAGTTATTTGAGTACACCATTTTTATTTTTTTCATTTTTCTTGTTTCCATGTTTTACTTAATATATTGTCATTTACATCCAGTTAATGTTTGTGTAAACTATGATCAATATAATTTGTAATTGTTTCAGTAGTACCATTGTTTTTTCATGAATTACATTTTACATTGTCATTTATAGTTAATATCTGTGTAAAATGGGGTCTCGTGGCCGCGTGCCTGAGTGTCTGGTCGCGAATCTGGGGAACCGGGTTCGATCCCGACCGACGCCAAATATTTCGATTTTTAAATGGCACGAAATTGACCCCTGTGGTGCACTCTCCACGCCAGCAATGAGTGCCCGTGAGGTGACGCCTGGTAAACGCCCGCACGGTACAAATATGTCATCATCATTACCGATATCTGCGAACAAAGCAGATTGGCACACCCAGCAATGGGTAACATGCCGTGATGATATATTTATTTATTTATTTTATTTATCTGTGTAAAATTAGGATCAGTGTTTTGTTTATATTGCTGTATTTTTTCATGTATATATTTGGACTATGTTTTTGATTTATAAAGTTGTCAATTTGTCATTTTGCATCTTGCACATCATGTTTATATATGTGTATTGTTAGGTGGAAGACCAGCCTTCGGCTGAACCTCGCCTTTTGATTTCGGTCAATAAAGGATTATTATTATTATTATTATTATTATTATTATTATTATTATATTGATATTTATCACGTATCACTTAGACATTTCAAGCGAGCATTATTAAATATGTATATTTTGAATTGATTTTCATTTTTGTAAATTATATTGTGTAAATAATTATTCTTGTATGTTGAAACATTGTATTGTAACTGTTATGTATTCGTTGTGCATCCACCCCGTAATTGGGATTTCGATCCTGTGGGATGGATGGGATATTAAATAAATAAATAAATAAATAAATACCACTTGAAAGCCCCACCTTCAATCTATTAGTAAACCAATCATCTGATTTTGCTAGAAAATAGACATTTATCCTTTTCCTCCCTAGTTCTTCACATGTTGACAGAGAACTTTAGAATTAATAATAATTATTTAATTAACGAAGATTATTTCATAAATATTCATGGACCTCATAGAGATTTGAACCCAGGACTCTCCTATGCTACACCATCTGAACATTGGGTTTTTTTGTACGTAGACGTGGTTGGCCACTTATTTTTCTTAGTAAAAATCCTTGTACGCGAGCAACTGGTAACAATTTCCTTGTATTGGAGCATTTGTAAAACATATGCATGTTGTAAAAGTGCAGTTATTTTTAGCCTTTTAGAAACAATAATTATAAAGGACAGCACGTTAGCAATTGCAATGGATTTGCTTTGCACCTGTACCTGTACCAGGTTGGTTGGAATGTTCAAAATGATTGCTCAGACTCAGACGAAGTATGTTAGGCTAGGTAAAGGTTTAATTGCGAATATAATACTCGTTGTGATTTTTTCGCTGGTTATGCAGGCGTTTCTCAACAATGCAACAGACCGACTGACCTTGAAAACCCATATACTTCCCATAAGTCAATCGCGTGAGCGCATAATAAAACCATACGATGCACCATGCACCGTGCGTGTGCGTTGTGCGTACTTCAGTCAATATGACCATGATGGTACCCTGACGCCTTTACACTTACATTCGGAATTATTCTGCTAACGTGCTATGATTTACTGCACAGATTACCCACCGATTTTCACCAAGCAACATGGGCGAATAAAGTATACATATGCATTTTTAACAGACAACAAACTATTACTCCTAGTACTGGATCATAGATTCTTCAGCTCTTCTTGCACAGAAGTTTTATACTACGTCAAATTAGTAAATACGACCAAACAATCGAATTGAATTAAATATTTTAACATAGTTGAATTCATTAAAATATTTAAACAGTCGAATTATTCAAAAAATTATGTTCGACTGTGTTGGGGATGGAATAAATAAAGTTTCGGACTGGCAGTCAATATTACAATTTATTCACGCCGACGTTTCGACTATACAATAGTCTTCTTCAGGGCTCTACAATATATATACAGAGTGAAATAGTACATGAGAACACAATATAATTATAAAATTCTAGATTACAAAAAACTATAACATGAAACTTACAGAATGGTCCAGTTGAAGGAAAAAGCACACGTGTGGATAAGCGTAGATACATACAAGTCGGACATTTAAAAAATATAAATAAATAAATAGTCAAAAAACAGAGATCACAGAGTGAAAATCGTCAAATAATAAAAAATTGTCCAAGATGACTACAATAAACTAAGCTGAATTTAAAAAAATATTTTAAAATGGTAACTGTACATGTGTGTTTCACACCAATCTAAGGAATTATACATTTTGGAAGTAAATGTAAATAAATACAGACAAATTCATTAAAATACCGGGAGTTTTTTCACAGTTGAACATGGTCGTATGTCTTTACCATAGTTACATTTAATTGACAGCAATGTATTATCGCGTTTTTTAAAAAACTGGACATAGGGAGCTTTCAGTCATCAAACTGTCATGTGTCAATTTCAGATATTCTTTTTATATCGAAAGGGTATTGCCATTGTCATTTAACTGCATAATGCTGTCCATTGACGCATCTTGTAGTTGTATAATTATAATAGATTTTTCTAATACTTTCTGGCCTGGGTCGCATATTAAAAGTAGCAACAAATAAATCGAAATCTTGCCTTAGATTCATATTAGACGTATACCGTGTTATGATTTGTATTTTTTCTTCATACATCATTTTGGAAGATGAAGTTTGATGACTTTGATAACTCCCTATGTCCAGTTTCTTAAAAAAAAAACGCGATACTACATTGCAGTCGAATATAGTAACATTTATAAAACATAGCGGAATTGTCAGCAATACACTCATTGTTTGTTCAGATACTGGTTAATATATTCGACTATGGTAATATATTTCAATGAATTCAACTATCTTTATGTATATTTAATAATTTGACTAATGCCCAGTTGCAGAAACGTTCATCAACTTTTTGTTTAATTCTCGGATCATCAAAATGAACAAATTCGAATTAGTTTCTTTGTTGATATGAGATTTAAATCATTGCTATCAAAAAATCGCGTTGCATTTGTTCATTTTGAAGATCCATTAATTAAATAAAGAGTTGATGAGCGGTCCTGCAAACGGGCGTAAGGATAAAATGTCTTAGGTGTGAATATTGTTAACAACTACGTTTTATAAATATTAGTATAATCTACTGCTTAATTTTTTTTACTTATTTCGACTATGTTTATCTAAGTATTAATTTGACTTAGTATAAAATTTCTAGTGTGACTATTGTCATCAATTTGACCATGTTTTATAAATATCATTATATCAGGGGATATAATTTGAAAAAATTAGAGCTGCAATTTTTTGTCCAAGGATACCGGGAGGATGGGGGAGGTTGAACAGTTACAGGTTTAACGCTTTTTTTATATAAAGAAATAAATCAAAATTAATTTGATTAAAATTATTTCACTATATACATACGTACGGCATTTGAAGGAATATTTGAACATACAATCTAATATTCTACAATGCATCTGTAGAGTCAAGAATAAACTACGGTATTAGCTTGTGGCTCGGATTTTGAGGAAACTCTAATTGTGCTCAATTTGTCTTTATCGCTCAATATACCTAAATCTAGAGTTAAAGAACTCTTCTTGTAAACCACTTTTCAAAAAACTTAAACTGCTTACAGTGACTGACTTCTATACACTTGACATTTGTCTTTAGATATTTCAAAATAGAAATAAATTCAAATCAACTCAGACATTCATGAGTACCAAACTAGAAACGAAAATGACTTCCATATACCTAAATCTAGAGTTAAAGTCGTCAAAGATTCTCCAGATAGGATTGGTCTTTCATTTTTCAATAAGCTACCAGAGAACATTAAAAACTCGAAATCCTGTAAAAAATTTAAAACTAAGTATTTATACGCTAGTAATTTTATAATGCGAATGAATTTGTATTGAATTATTATTGTGTGACGTTTTCTATAAACAGTGTAATGTATCTTCAGAAATAAAAGATTTATTATTATACTTATTATTATTAATACATACAAAAGAATAGGTATATACATTTAAGCCGCGACAATACCCAGATGTGTTACGGGAAACGCGCGTTCTAATAATTAAAAATATATTTTGTAATTCTTATTTAATGTACAGATTTGAATAATAAATAATATAGAGAAAAGTGAAAGCAACTGCAAAATTTGGATTTCGAGCTGCATTTTTTAAATTAGAACTGCAGAAACAAGCCAGAGCTGCACCAAATTATATCCCCTGCATTATATCGACTATGTTCAAAAGGATCTAAATATATTAATATGTACTATAAACTAAACAAAATGTGCAAGAAATTAGTATAGGGCGCTTTTATTATAGGCAAGAGTATTATATGTTTTTGCAGCATGTTTATTTTGGTTTATGAATAGTATTGATGTTGACACAGCCGTTTTATTACTTGTACATTAAATTATTATTAAATATAAACATATCGTGCGTATTTATATTTTATTGCGGTTGCAGTGTAGTATATATTGCATCTGCGCATTTGTTCATATGACTAAATATGTTAATGTATATCCGTATAGGATATGTATGTATGAACATGAACGTTTACATATGTTAATGAGAATTTACAAGTGCGATTTTTTATCTCTCGTGATGAAAATTTACACAAGTATATCAGGTTTACCTAACATGCCAAAATTAATTCGATCGAAGTACAATATTTTTAAAATATAAAAATGAAATTTAGTTCCCTTTATATTTATATGCTTGATTTGTAAATGGCTCGGATGTTCTGCATCTGGTCCAAAGCTCCACGTGCTACAGAATACATTCATTCACACTTCACACATCTCACAAACATGTGTAATGATAGGGAAGCTCAAAAACCCATCTGAACTAGGTCGCTCATCTTCAACGTGTAGGCGGAATAATGAAGAATAACCCTTGAATTATATGTATAAATAAAATTCACAAATGCCGTTGGCGTGTGACCTAAAAGACTCGGATTCAAGCGCGAGCAACTTAAACTTAAACCTGTTATTTGTCACTCAATGACAAAAGACACACAGATGTCCGTGTGGCAGTAGGTCAACGAAAAACGTATAAATTTATCAAGAAATTGTTAATAAAAGAAGAAAAAAAAATATGGTATAGGTTGTCAATTGTGTATTATATTATTCCGGAATTCTAGGTATTACCGTAGAAATTCAAGAGTTTTAAGAAGTTACCTATATTCTATTATACTAAAAATAAAATAAAAGTATTGCTGATAGACGCAAATTATTATTAGATAATAAAGGTGCATTCACAAATGAAAATTAGGTTTATGGTGTTTGTTTATATTTAAATAAGTCATTCATAAATGCAAGTTTAATTTAACTCCAATTTAATTTTGATTATACTGACATTTATGTAAATGCTTCAAAAACAAGATTAAAATATCGGTAGAGCAAAACTTAATAGATACCCGTGCTTACCCGTGCGCCGTGAAACTGTTATTCGCTTGGCATTATTGGTTATGTTTCAACAATTAAATTTTGACAGTTCTATGTTCTTCTCGCATTTATTTAAAAACCTGATTCCACCAAGTGAATACTAAATAAAGATGGGTGTATATATCTATATCGTTTCAGATTCGTTCTCACTAGTGAAGTTTGTGGCGTCAAACTAAATCATAAACCTAAAGTTTGGACCTTGCAATGTTTAGCTTTGGATTTAGAGACCCTAAATTCTGAACTGTGAATGGAGTCATTACATAATATGAGGCCAAAGTCTTTAAATCTAAAATATAAACCATAAATCTAAACCTAATTTTACCTTTAAGGTACATTCACAAATGAAAATTAGGTTTATGGTTTTTGTTTAGGTTTAAGTATGTCATTCATAAATGTAAGTTTAAATTACCTGTGATTTAGTTTTAGTATGTACAGACATCTGTCTATATGCTTCAAAAACAAGATTAAAATATTGGTAGAGCAGTACTTAACAAATATCCGTGCGCCGTGAAACTGTCATTTGCTTGGCATTATTGGTTATATTTCAGCAATTAAGTTTTGACAGTCTTCATGTTCTTCTCGCATTTTTTTAAAAAGCCGAATCCACCAAGTGAATATTAAATAAAGATGGGTGTATATATCTATATCGTTTCAGACTCGTTCTCATTGGTGAAGTGTGTGACGTCAAACTAAATCATAAACCTAAAGTTTGGACCTTGAAATGTTTAGCTTTATGATTTGAATTTAGAGACCCTAAATTCTGAAGTGTGAATGGAGTCATTACATAATATGAGACCAAAGTCTTTAAATCTAAAGTATAAACCATAAATCTAAACCTAATTTTCATTTGTGAATGTACCTTAGAACATAATTTAAAGTTCTAAATCAAACAGTTTTAAACAAAACATTTTGAAGGTGGTGGCCACCATTCTCTCCAACATTCGGGCTATTTTTTGCCGAATAAAATTCTTCAGCTAAAGCATGGTTGTATGGCAGTGTTTGTAAACCTCTGCCTTGAGATATCTCAATAAAAAAAATCACATGGCGTTAGATGGAGCGAGTGCACCGTCCACGGGATATCACCTCGAATCGAAACAAGCAGTCAGGGGAACATTGCCCTCACAACTCTATTTTTTTATGAAGATATCTTCAGGCAAAGGTTTACAAACCCCTATAACCCTGCTTCAGCTGAAGAATCTTATTCGGCAGAAATAATCCGAATGTTGGAACGTGTAGAGAGGAGCTTCAGAAATCGATTGCATCAGGGCATAGAGAACAATGGCCATCACCTTCAAGATGTTTTGTTTAAAACTGCATGATTTAAAACTTTAAATTATAAGTAAATAAATATATCATCACGGCTTATTTACCCATTGCTGGGTGTGCCAATATGCTTTGTACACAGATATCGGTAATGTTCTTTCTTTATCCAAAATGAATTTTGTCTATCAGCAATACTTTTAATTTTATTAGGCTTCAAAAACAGGAAGTTTCTAGTCCCTACTCTGTAGTACCTACCATCACAAAATATACCATAGCTTCTCAAATGTGTATTATATTATTGTGGGAATTCTAGGTATTACTGTAATTTTAAGGTGTTAAGGTGCATTCACAAATGAAAATTAGGTTTATGGTTTTTGTTTAGGTTTAAGTAAGTCGTTCATAAATGTAAGTTTAAATTACCTGCAAATTAGTTTTGATATGTATAGACATCTATGTAAATGCTTAAAAAACAAGATTAAAATATCGGTAGAGCAGTACTCAACAAGACACATATGACAATCTCCATGTTCCTGTCGCATTTGTTTAAAAAGCCGAATCCACCAACTGGATACTAAATAAAGATGGGTGTATATATCTATATCATTTCAGACTCGTTCTTATTGGTGAAGTTTGTGACGTCAAACTAAATCATAAACCTAAAGTTTGGACCTTGCAATGTTTAGCTTTATGATTTGGATTTAGAGACCCTAAATTCTGAAGTGTGAATGGAGTCATTACTTAATATGCGGCCAAACTCTTTAAATCTAAAGTATAAACCATAAATCTAAACCTAATTTTCATTTGTGAATGCATACCTTTAAGCTTCCTTCACAGCTTGTTTTTTAATGCATAACGTTAATATATAGTGCTAATAGATAATTCATAACGAAGCTTGTTATATGGCAAGGCACAGGACCATTCACAGCTAGTTTTAATTTGAACGCATAATGCATAAACACAATGCATAGCAACAAAAGTTTGGAAACTCCAAACTTTTATGCATTACGCATTATGCATTAAGTGAATTTGCAAGAAATCTCAAAATTTTCAATTTCGAAGAAAACAAATAGATACATCTAGTGCTACATTTGTAAAACTATGTGCTCAAATAAAATTAAACAAGGAAATACTCTTCAGTATTTCCTGCCATGATAAACTTCAATTTTGACAGGTAATTTAAATAAATACAGATGTCAACTATCAATTAAATTTTGTTGCAGAAAATGCTATGTTTTTCTTAGCCTTACGCATTAGCACTACGAATTAAAGTTATGTCTTATGCATTACCATTACGGATTAGAAAAGTAGCTGTGAATATAACTTACACGTACTGTGACAAAACATGGATATATTCAAATATGTATCCAGATTTTGATTTCTTTAATTTGATATGTATGTTTATACCCATAGGATAAAGGGTTTACAAAATCGTTTTTTATACAGAAACTGATTTCGCATCACTCTTTAAAATAATGTATTACAAAATATATCTGTACCGTTGAACTAATATCGTCAAATCTGACGAAGTCATCAAAATCCAAGAATGAAGTGAAATGAAAACCATCTATTGTGGGTTTCATTCGAACCTACGGTTGGTTTTGGATGATTAGCACGTATATTTGAAGAATAGTTGTCACATAGTAAGACGATGACTTACGCCAATGCGGGTATACTTATGTTCTAAACTCATGTTGACTATGAATTTGGCAGGTATGTTTTCAAACAAACTGTAGCTAACCGTGTTATTAGGCCCTGTTTACAAAACAACTGCCATAAAAACAGAAAATACATCTAATTGTTTTCAAGAAATGCAAGTAGGTACCTTATCGTTGTTTTCTCGGAAAATTTGCAACGAATTTATTTTAACGATTTTTTGTTGTGCATCAAAAGACGCATTATTTTTATCATTTGCATCACCTCACCTCAGCTCAAAGTAAGATGAGTTTGATATGAACTGAGTTGCGATTTTTGTGATAGTCGTCGTTACTGTCGTTAGAAAATTAGAAGTAGGTATTGTCCACTGAAATTTACGAAAATAACAAATTGCCTATATGACTCATGTCATCATTTAGTAATTGCCCCTAAAAATAAACTTAAAACATTATAATAAATATTAAATAATCATTATGGGGTCTCGTGGTGCACTCTCCACGCCAGCAATAAGTGCCCGTGAGGTGACGCCTGGTAAACGCCCGATATCTGCTTACAAAGCAGATTGGCACACCCAGCAATGGGTAATATGCCATGATGATGATGATATATGTATATATATATATATATATATATATATATATATATATATATATATATATATATATATATATATATATATATAATAATCATTACTTTAACTCCAGCAAAACATTCATCTCCACTTTTCAATTTCATCTGAGATTAAAAACTCAACAAGCACAATATCTTGAGGTGATTCAGAATCGGCAAGGGGGGTACAACTCATGTCACTTCGGTTTCACTTTATCCTTTATCTCACCTCAGTTAGAACAATAAGAACGGTTAAAATTAATGAGGCAACTGAGGTGAGCTAATACATACTGAGATATGTAAAAAGAACGCGACTAATATCACCAAGATAATGTTATAAAAACGTCTGTACAATTTATCTAAAGAAAGTTAAAATAAGAAATGTATCGCTTCAAAAAAATTGTGGAAAAAGAGACCGCGAATTTGGTCCCCCCTGGAGTTAACAGCAAGTCTTTCTCTTCTAAAAACAGTAAACAATTAGTACCCACCTCAAGGTTGTACTTAAAAAACCTCCTCCGTTTAAAAATAACAATTAACAAGTGCTCTAAGAAGAAACAGCGAACATCGTCAGTTCGTCAACATTCTCCGTTTTTGCCCGATAGTTTTTTGTTATTTGACACCCGCGTGGATGTAAAAAATTAAGACAAAATACTAGCACACATGATTGTTTTTATAAACAATACAACATGTGGTTCGGTATGTATTGTACCACCCGTAAAGAGATATAACCACATGTTATGATTTAGTCGCGCGACAGACCGACCTAACCTATATAATTATCCCGAAAAAGAGAAGGAGCACAAGCTATTATCTTAATTGACTTTTAATCTTGGATTCGGCCAGTGTTAGACGAATTTTTTTTTGGAAAGCAGTTTCTCGGTTCCTGCTAAAATCTCCGATAAATATTAACAAACTAATTTGCAATATTTTTCACAAAAATTATGTTTATTTTTTATCTTGAGTTTTTAGGAACAAGAAAAATGAGAAACAAATTTGAGTCCTGCACAATTTAAAAATATATTTCCAGGTGTCTTATGTTTTCCAAATACAAGGAGCTTATACAGAAATAAAGTAATGTTTGATATTTATTATACAAATTAATAAACTACACTATCAAATCATAAATTAAGTTTGACAGATTATGTGTTTTACAAATATGATTTGCGATAAAGAACACCGTTTACATAAGCAAATAAAATGAAACAAAAATGTAGTACATATGGAACAACAATATCGTTACGATTGGCAATAAAAGCAATTTTATTATATAACTGAAATCACTTGTGTACGGTCTTACAACCATAAAGCAAAGTTTGTAAACATTACGTAGTAAAAATTCTCATATTACGCTGTATGTCGCGCGTCGTTGCAATTATCCTTTTGGGCATGCGCAGTTAAAAAACGCACTCAGTACTGTAACAGCTGCTGACTTTGCGAATACGCACGAAAATGCACGAACGAGCAGCATCTGCCGAAGTTACTATACCATTTACTCTCATTTTCTCATCAATCATTCGGTTGGATCATATACAATCCAGAAGATCAAAAAGATTCTTATTTTTAGTAATTTTAGCAACTTTAACTTGCTTTTTAATGGACAGTGTTGTCAAAATTATTTCCAATTAGCAAAAAACTCAATAGGATGGTGCTTTCAAAACGACAGCTTTGCAAGTGAAATAATAGATTTTTCGTTTGTTTCTTAATAATTTTAAATTTTTTAAAACAAAAGAATGTAGATTTGTTATACATCGTTGAATCGCTTATAAAATAAGGAAAAAGATAAGAATATTTTCCCATTTAAAAAATATTATGTTTGTCATATCTCGAGAATTATTGTTTAAAAAAAATCCAATTACACCACGATATTCGACGTAAAAAGCCATATAAAAATTATCTAAACATTTTTTTATCTGCCATAATAGCTGCAGCTCAAAAACAAAAGACGATCGAAAATTTTTGTGGAGCCTATTAAAATTGTCTCAAAAAATTGGTTCATAAAGACCTACATCAACATACTGTAGCGTGCATATAAGAAAGTTTTTCACATAAGGAACTCGAATTTGTTCCATCCTGTACATTCTATTAACAACCGTACTATAGTACCCCTTTTAATTTCCAAACTAAATAAATTGATGCACTCTCTATTTCAGCAATGAGTGCCCGTGAGGTGGCGCCTAATAAACGCCTACACATTTAGTAAAATTGATGATAAATATATATATATATATATATATATATATATATATATATATATATATATATATATATATATATATATATATATATATATATATATATATATATCACTGTGCCTATAATAGTATATTATATATCTAGAATGAAAAGTGAATCTTTAAGGTATGAGCAAGTTGTTATTACTTGTGAGTACTATAAAGATACATACTGGTTTCTAGTTATTAAATTAAAAAAAAAAATATGCAACAGTATAGTATGACTAGCGAATGAAAGTTGACGTTTAGATTATTTTTTAATAGATGTGGTTTATTTTGAAAACATTTCCCTACATTTGATTTGAAAGGAAACTGACCCTTATGTATTCCGTTACAGAAGATTAGAATTGTACTCAGTACCAGGAGGCATTTAAAATGACCTTAGCAACAGGATTCAGGGATGTATTTAAAAAAATTAATACCGCAAATTCTAGTTCGTTCGTCTCAGGTGTAAGCAATCCTCGAGTCGGAATTACTGTTAGAGGAAATTTAAAATAATCCTATTTCATATAATTGCCAAACTATATAGTTTAAAGATCAAAATATTTTGTTATAATCCACATAAACGAAAAATGTTTTAAATATTTTAAACCCAATCCCGTTTTGATATTCAGTTACCCTAGTCGGCCATTTATTTTCAGGCAGATATAGTAATGTATTTCTGTGCTTTCCTAGTCCAGTATTTAAATGGGTTCATGCAAAAATTTCATACCTGAATATTTCGTACAATTCTATTCTTGTCTAGGGTTTCAAAAGAAACCACATCTATAAAATAATTTAAACGTCAACTTTCATTCGCTAGTCATACCATATGAGTTTTGTATAAGTAGGCTAAAAAAATACATTCCTCGAGATATATTGATGTTGAGGTAAAGAAAAAATTAATGCTGCATTAATAAAGAATTAAGTATGAAAGTATAATTTTAAAGTTGGAGGACTTTGATGTTTCACTTGTTTTATATATTGTTCAAAAAACTTTGTTTTAGAAACCAGTATGACATAAAGGAAATTTATAGTGCATGCACTTCATGTGATGAAAATATCTGATGGAACGGGTGTGTTAATTTTGTGAGTGAAATTGTCTGGACTGCACTGTTTCAATGTTTGATATTAATTAGAAAATATGAGATAGCACAGACTATGGCTATTTGCAAAATGAATGCAGTTTAATAATTCAAAAGCGTAATCATAGTGTGTTTTGGCTTTTGGCAATTTGGAAAATCAATCTGGCGGCAGCGGTCTAGTGTCGTTCGTTCGTCGTTCCATAATTCATTCGCTCGTCGATAATTACTATTTCCGCTTTCGTCAGATTCGTCGTTTAGATTATCAAGCAATAACGGTCGCATTTTGCATATTATTCATTCAAATTATACTTTGCAATCTTATCAGATCACTTTTAAATTTGTACTTTAATTTTAAATGAGGTTTTTACTATGAAAAATGACTTGTCTTTGCAACCGTGTTATTTCACCAGAGATAATATAACTCAAAAGTTGAAAGAGAGTTTGTAGACGTCACTTTTGGACATCATCAGATAATTGTTTCAATTTGGAATCTATATCTGGACATAATAGAAACAATGACTACGTTTATCTCGACGTTTGAAGCCGCTTGAATTTAGTAAATCCCTTTCCAATCTTCGAAATAAACGATCGAGATTAATATTTGAAGCCGCTTGAAAATGTCAAGTCAAGCCTATAAAGTAACAGGCTTGGACTTATAAAGCGGCTTGACTACTGTCGAAATAAACAGTGAAGCTTCAAATAATGTAACTACGCAAGGCCACATCCGCAATATGTTGCAGTGTTACTAAATTCATATTAGTTGTTGGTTGTTTGCATTTTACCTCATTTTATAAAAGTCGCGACATAAAACTTAGTAAAATTGTCGAAAAGCGAAATATTTGGAATGATGAAGAAATAAATGTTTTTTTAATGTTTTTGAAAGAGAAGACAAATAACAAAATGACAATTTTTAGATTTTGGGGTTATATATCCAGGATGAAATTAGATCATATACCTCTCCTTGTCTGACTGCATAATCAAGTATTTAACTATCTTTTTTTAATAGATACGAATTTAAAGAAGATTGAAAGTAACTCAATCCTATTTTGAATCCGCTGAGATAAACCAATAGGACTTTTCAAGTCATAATATACCTGAAGCCGCTTGAATTATCGAGATAAACGTAGTGAACGTGACGCCTGGTAAGCGCCCACGCGGTACAAAGCAGATTGGCACACCCAGCAATGGGTAATAAGCCGTTATGATATATTTATTTATTTTTTATTTATCTATTTATGTTTTACCAGCACAACTAAAATCTTTAGGTTTAGACCTACGAGCCCATACTTATAATAGTTTAACCGGCTTAAGTTTTTAACAAATTATAAAACCTCCATGAACGGTTAGAAATTTCTACATCTTCCATTCCTTTATTCTTGGCACTATCTGAAAATTTCGTAAAAATTCAGTGCGTACAGTAAAACCTACCTTGCAAGAACAATACTCTAACAGAAAAGAAATGCAGAGCTTAGAGATGCAATGCCTAATAGACGCTGGTATTACTAATAAAAGCCAAGTAACCCAATATTAAATGGTGAAATATTTGAATAACATACTTAGTTTTTGTAAGATTAAAAGCTATATTTTAAAGTAGTGAAAGGAAATTTATGGAAATTTCTCAACATTTGCGTTTTTATAATTTAAACCGGTCAAACTATTATGAGTTTGGATTAGTACAGATGATAAACATATAAAAATCGGTATATAGTGAATCTATGTCATGTCATAAAACAAACATAGTATATTGTATAACTAGTGCGGAAAGTTGGATATTTCACGAGTATGAAATACCTTTTCAGCACGTGTTGTACACGATACTTTTCCGACGACCATAATTTGTTGAATTGATATAAATGTATATACATATTAAAACAGATTATGTTAACATCATTGCTATCAGAATTCACCAAAAATTGTTAAAATCTGATAAATCAGGGTCCAACCTTCTTAATCCGTGTAAATTCAGCAAATTATCTGCAACTGTCAAACTTTTAAATACAAATTTTTAGGTTAGTTCGCACAGATATCGCAGCTTGTGATAAAATCATATCACACAGTTGCGGACGCATCTGATTGGCTAACGAGCTTTCATATCACACAGCATTGCTAGTGATGTGCAATGACCAACTTTCGTGTGAATTTATGTACTTTTCGTAGTGGTCGTCGGAAAAATACTTATTGCAATAATAATAATGTAGAATCAGTAAAATCCCGAAGACCATTAGTTCTAATGAACATAAATAGCGCAGAATATCAAGTTTCATAAGAAGGTACTTGGGTATTGACGCTGAAACTGAAATCTCTCCTCATTCCCAAAATCACGAAATATTGACATTGATTGTTCTTGCATTATTCCACAGATAAATAGCCACATCGAAAATGATGTCCTGCAGCTGTACTCTAGGTGTATAATGAATAGTATCTTATCTAGAGTCTGTGTAGATTTCCCATAGCAGTTGGTGATGCTCTCAACGTATGTCTTCCGTTTCTGCTTTCATTTCTTTTCTTCTGTTCTGTTAACCCTTTGCAGTTGCTTCCACACGATGTTTATACCTGTGCATTCGGCTTACAATAATATCCTCCTTTTTTACTTAATCATTGTCCATGCGACAGATGTTATATTCTCAAAAGAAATCATTTTTGGGAAGTTTTCTTTCGTTAGAGGTTCGGAACATCGGTTGTTGGGGGTGCTTATTTTTAAGGGAAGTAAAAAACTGATTTTTATCGTTTTTATTGGATTGTGGAGTCGGTTTTTTCCCAGGCGCGTGGACGGAAACTTATCCAAAAAGGATATACTTACGTTTTAGGTACTGCTAAAGACATTGAGTTATTATTTAAGGAATCTGGAATCCCATTTATGAAAATTATCAGGACCACATTGAATCTATCCAAAAAAAGTTTTTAAAATATATATATATATATATATATATATATATATATATATATATATATATATATATATATATTTCAAAATTAATAGAACTTATCCGGACTATTTATATAAATACTTAAAGCTGTTACGAACATTTAAAATACATAGCCTAATTGAGCGTCGCGACTTCCAACTTGTTCATCATCTCTCTAAATTAATTCACGGTGAAGTAGATGATCCTACTTGCTTAAATCAACTCCCTTTCCACACTCCTTTCATACACACTCGCTATTTTCAAACCTTCTATCTTCCTACTCCACGCAGTAATGCCTTATCTCTTTCTCTTATATACCGAATGTGTCAAATTTATACAAACAAATTTTCAAATATCGATGTATTCCGCTACTCCCCCAAAAAATTCATAAATATTCTTAAACAAATAAAGTGACATCGTTGCATGTTGTTCTTTTTTATTATTTTTATTCATTGATCGTTGTGCACACATTTACTCATTTTTATGTATTCATGTATTTTTTTGCCCTCTTACTGGGTCTTCACCTGTTGGGCATTGTATTGTTAAATAAATAAATAAATATTGGAATGAGGTCGTATACCAAATTTAAGAAATCTGAAAGAACAGGATGAACTAAGAATTTTAGTGCAAACGCAACTTCAGAATTTGGCATGTGACGTATCTTGTACTCACCAGTGGTCGTAAACCGTTAATTCTAGAGGGTACAAGTTTTTATATCTTTATTTTTTCCTCCTAAATTATATAACATTGATACAGTTTAATCATTGTTTGATAATATTGTGAAAAACAATAACGTCGGGTGGCGCTAATATTTGTCCATTGGTGGTTTCACAGTGGGAGGGCGTACAAGACGCGGGAGTTTCGCTTTTAAAACCAGACAATCAATCAAACTGCTTAGCAGATGATACGTCATCTTAATTATTAATCAACTTCAGTCGCTTATAATTTCTTCCAGTAATACTCATTAATTTACGTATATATTTGAATTCTTATCTTAGATAGTTACTTCCTAAGACATTATTAGCTATAGGAAATATGGGTACATAGTACTTGGACAAAATTGATATTACAATTTTAAGTATAATTTAAAATATTCCTTGGGACGTATTAGGTGTAGAAATTATACAGGTATTACTGAAGAAGTTAAATACAGAATTCCACAGGTGTTATAATATAATAATAATAATGCTTTATTGCATAAGTAATAATATTACATCGTAATCGTCAAAAGTAGTTACAGTGCCTAGCAGAGGTTGATTTCAAAAAATTCGTTTAGCGTATAAAATACATTTTCTAATAACAAAGATTTCATTTTATATTTAAAAACAGACTTTTTTCGCTAGATTTAATAGAGATGGGTAAGTGATTATAAACTTTTAGCCCAAGCACATTAGGAGAATTTTTAGTTTTGTTTAACCTAGCAAAAGGAATTCTCAACTGATTATGAATTCTCGTGTTCATATAACTAAGCTGTGAGTTAACAGTGAACTTATTCTTATTTTGATATATATATATATATATATATATATATATATATATATATATATATATATATATATATATATATATATATATATATATACATATATATATATATATATATATATATATATATATATATATATATATATATATATATATATATATAACAGGATACATCCAAAATGTACAACTCTACCAATGTCATAATTTTGTATTTTAAAAAAAATTCTCGGCACGAATGTTGCGGTTTAATATTTGCGATGCATCTAATGATGCGTTTTTGAACCACGAAGACTTGATTGGCGTGTGTAGAACTACCCCAAAGTCTAATATCATACCGCAGCCTCGATTCTACAGTTGCATGATAAAATAACAATATCTGATCGAAATTCAAAACACTTTTCAGATGTCTGACCTGATAAATTACTGAGTTTAATTTCGAGCAAAGTTCATCGCAATGTGTTTTCTAAGAACCAAGTTCTTCAAGCCATATACCTAAAAATTTGGTTTTGGTACTGTTAGTGATGGGCTCCTCATTAATGCATAATTCAAGATTTTCATCACTTAAATGGCTATTCCTGAATCTAGTGAAGGAAGTTATCGAATGATTCAGGTACAGTGAATTAATCATGCACCACTCATATAAAATTTCTAGTTTATTATTGCATCTATTTGTTAGTGTTTGGGAATTTTTATGTGATAACAATATTGAAACATCATCTGCAAAGAAAGCGAGGATGCAGTCGTTTTCTAGTTTTTCATTTAAGTCATTTATGAAGAGGTTGAATAATAGGAGAGAAAGCACCCCGCCTTGAGGTACCCTACGGAGACTTGGGATAGTTCAGATTTGCCGTCAATATTGCCATTTATAAATGTGTATTGTCTGCGGTTTTCAAGGTAGCTCTCAATCCAATTTAGAGCAATTCCTCTAATGCCGTACTGTTCCAGTTACCAAGTATTATTGAGAAAATATGGATATTACAAGGAATTTCTGAGATATTTATAATTATAATTATATAATAATTATTATATTATATTATTATTATTACTCTCCACGCCAGCAATGAGTGCCCGTGAGGTGACGCCTGGCAAACGCCCGCACGGTACAAATATGTCATCATCATTACCGATATCTGCCTACAAAGCAGATTGGCACACCCAGCAATGGGTAATATGCCGTGATGATATATTTATTTATTTATTTTATAAAATATGACATTCCTTCGGAAATATTAGGTAGATCCGCGAAATATAGGGTACAAAATTGGTTCAGTGCTGTTTTCTCCATGTCAAATATGAGTGCTTATAAAATTGAGATCGGTACCGAAATTAATGTTGAACAAATTGGCACACCCTAAACGAAAAAATGCGCTGATAATATATTCTGCATCACATTTAAATGAAGAATGAATCATTCTGTCATTCAACAAGTTTTTATGCCAAATATATAATATATTAATTGATGGTGAAATTCATTAAGCATATATAATATTTACATAATGTCACAAGTAGTATGGTAATGCATATGGTTTGTCCTTATACTTAAGTGGTTTGTAAGTTTTAGCGTGGGAAAAGTAAGTTTTGTCATAAATTAAACGGCGAGATTTTTACTTGATATCTGTGTTAATGAATACATAATTACACCTGGACATTTTTCACATTATTAGATACTGATTTATTAATTATTTCATTTTGTTTTTACTTGTACTGATATTATTTATTGCCTTGCTAACTACCTGCAGAATAATAGAACTAATTTATTTGAAATAGTATTAATCATATCATGCATATTTGCACTTATTGAAATCTTGACTTGAATTTTCGAACCCTACGTATTTATAAATAGACTGTAATTTTTCAAAATTGTCTTCACCGTCATAACTAATTAAAAAACGAAATTTCAATTCCTCCTCAGTTTTAAAAATATCTCTAGACAAGCTGCAAAAGTGTCGGGGTTTTTGCAAAGAACATAAATATAACTAATCATAAATAAATACATCGACACGTGTGTTGAGCATTTGTGTCGCTAAAAAACTCGCACGTGGATGTTGAGATACGTATATGTTCCCCTAGGTCTAGGTTTGATGCTACGAATGTGTTCAACACTCTTCACCATGGAATTGATGGTTGGTGATGGTTTTTTACTTTCTTTCTTTTGCAAATGTTTCAACAAACTGAATTGGTATACAATTTTCGACAAAAATGAAATTGAAGATGATGAGCAATCGGCCAAACAATCGCTATCTAAAGGAAAATAGAAGAGCTTTTGAACCAAGGAAATTATAAGAAACTTGGCAAATATTCTACTACGTCTATAGAAAACAAAGTGTACCGTGCTCTCAAGAAATATAAATAATTATATTTCGTTTAGAACAGATATCACTCCATATTTTAGCAAGCTCCCATACCTGAACGGGCTTCCAAAAATCCATAAGAAAGATTTAAGCATCTCAGAAACCCGTCAAAAGTTCCATAAATTCTCCTACTTACAAACTATCACAATTTCTATTACCAATCATTCAGATACTTCAAGGAAAAAGAACATCATATGTGAAGAATTCAAAACATTTTATAGAACTTTTGAGCTAAATACAATTACAACCACAAAATCTTCTTGTCATATTTCCAAGAAAAAGATAGATATTTTGTACAAGAAGATGGTTTGCTGATGGATTCTTCTCAGTTATACCCAATTTATACAAGGAATTTTTTGAAGAATTAACACTAGATACAGCCAATATAAGACCTAAACTTTGGCTTAGATATGTCGATGATACTTTATATTAGGTTCACAATGGAGAAAAGATCTCATGGAGTCCTTCTGTTCTTGGATGATTTAACAGAGAAAATGAACCATGGACTAGTAACATCAGTGTACCCTAGAGTAAACCAACACACCAACACCGGACAATACCTTAACTATAATTCCAATCATTAACAATCTAAAAAGTAGGAAATTATCAAAATTTCATACATTCGACCTCGGACTATATCTGCAACACCGAAAGAAATTTTGTGAAGAATTAGAAAATATTAAAAACGATCCAAATAAGAACGGTTAGCCGGTTAAGTTAATTAGATGATGCTACGTACTCAAATTTTAGTTTGTAATCACCGAGCAGCGGCCTCAAAAAGCCGCGGCCTCTCGGGAAATTCCCGATTATCCCGACTGGCCAATCCGTTCCTGTGGAAGTTTCTTGTTGATGTAAATCAGCTCTTCCCAAAAATACAAAATGTTAAGATAGGCAGTGGCGTCGATAGACCATTTCTGAGGGGGCTTGCGCCCTCCCTGTTTAATTTTGCGCCCCTTTCCGTGTTTTTATTTAAATAAATTATTAAAAATCAATCTGATTTTTTTACTATTTTATTATGCACTTATTTATCTGCAATAAGCAGCGAGACGATTATGTACCTACGACTTTAGCCGAAGAGGAAAGGTTACCGCTGCTCTAAAATATGAAGCGAAAATTCAAATAAATTATTCCTGTATTAGAACTATTAACGCATTAAAAAATTCAACACACGACAAGCATCCTTCCGATACTAACCTGCATTTTAAAATAAAAATTATTGAAATCTATTAATACTGGACTTTTCTCGTTTTGCCATTAAAATTAAAGTCAAATACTAATACATTTCAATAATATATTTTTTTAATTCAGGTTAATATCGGAAGTATGCGTGTCGTGTGTTGAGTTTTTTAAAATGTTAATAGTTCGAAACAATGAATTGAATTTTCACTTCATATTTTAGTAGGTACAGGGGTAACCTTTCCTCTTAAGAAAGGTACTATAAGAAATCAAAATGATGCCCCATTCAAGCTATAAAAGAGACGAAATTATTTAAGGCTATCCCATTGCAAGGACATAATGAAACAAAAAATTCAACAAATAAGGCCAATTTTATAGACTTTAGTTATTAAAAAATTTGATCATATCTCCAGAATTACAATGTACCTCAAAATGCATATTATTGTCCACTACGTCACAAAATCATGTTATAGAGAGTAGTGCAAAATGTATAATACGCAAAATAACTCCGGAAATTAATAATTGTGATTATTTTGCAATAATAGTAGATGATCCTCGGGACATCATTGCAGAAGAATAGATAAGTATTTGTGTTCGCTTCATTACATCTGAAAATCTTCCAAAAGAAATATTTTTATGTTTTAAACATGAAAAAATTTAAATGCAGAATCAGACTGTCAAAAATTATTTCGTTCTAAAGGTGCGCCCTGTTGCGCCCTCCCTGTTAAAAGTACCTAGTGACGCCCCTGAAGATAGGTATTATTTTCTCACGATTTCTTCGGTAATTTAGTAGGGCTATCCAACGTGTTCATACCATTTCTTGAGTTTCGCAGAACTTGGAAATTTGCTGTACAGATGTACTGGTAGTGGTAGATTTCCGGAATTCCCATTTTTACATTGTGTACCGGTGTCTGTTGTGCAGATGTGTCCTCGTACATAGGAAATAGGTGAGCAATAAAACAATAAAGGTTAGGTGCGTCGCTGCGTACCAGATGTGAGGTGGATTTTGGAAAAGAGCTTCATAAAATCAGTGTTCTGTTAGGGGTTGTTGGACAGATGTCGCGGTTGTTCTTGTTCGTGTACTGGTACTCTTACATTGTATTACGGTCCGGTTTGTTTAATAAGTTCTTTGCGCAGCGCCAGGCCGATTCCGAGGCCGAAGCCCGAATGCTGCTGGCGCTGGCTGGGCCCCGCTCTAGCATCTGGTGTGCAGGTGTCACTCCCTTAACCTTGATTTGTCTCTACAGCACCTTATCACACCATCTTCATATGCCCGCAATCAAAACTACACAATGTTACAATATAAAAAATATCAAATCGCAACAGCAAAAATGAACCTCCCGTAGTTCGAGTACATGCTCTTCCACAAGCTTTCAGTAGGGCTTAAATTATTGTATTTTGCATAGGAATTTGTTAATTTTATTACGAATAACTATAATAAAGAACTATTGTAATGTTGTGAAACAAAAAAAGAATGCACATTTTTTTGATATTTTTATTTTATTTAAATACATATACCGGGAGTTTTTTTATCAGTGACCATGGGCGTATGCCCGTACCATAGTTACATTAAAATGATTGACAGCACTGTTTAATTTTTTAACTGGGCATAGGGAGTTATCAAAGTCCTCAAACTGTCATCTGTCAATTTCAGAAATTATTTAATGTTTCTTATTTTTAATTACATTACTTGTTCTGATTTTCTTTTTTGTCCATTGACATCCTGTAGTTCTATACTTATTATAAATTTTTCTAATAGATGCTAAATTGTGTCGCTTATTAAAAGTAGCAGAAAATCAATCGGAAATTTGCCTTAAACTCATATTGGACTTATACCATGTTATGATTTGTATTTTTTCTTCAATTGTACACTCGCACATAATTTTGAATGATGACAATTTGAATTTGTTTAAATACATATACTGGGAGTTTTTTTTATCAGTGAACATGGGCGTATATGGGGTCTCGTGGCCGCGTGCCTGAGTGTCTGGTCGCGAATCTGGGGAACCGGGTTCGATCTCGACCGACGCTAAATATTTCCAATTTTAAATGGCACAAAAATGATCCCTGTAGTGTACTCTCCACGCCAGCAATGAGTGCCCGTGAGGTGACGCCTGGTAAACGCCCGCACGATACAAATATGTCATCATCATTACCGATATCTGCGTACAAAGCAGATTGCCACACCCAACAATGGATAATATGCCGTGATGATATATTTATATTTATTTATTTATTTAACATGGGCGTATGCCATTACCATAGTTATATTTAAAATGATTGACAGCAATGTATTATTTTTTTAACTGGATATAGGGAGTTGTCAAAGTCCTCAAACTGTCATCTGTCAATTTCAGAAATTATTTAATGTTTCTTATTTTTACATTACTTGTTCTGATTTTCTTTTTTGTCCATTGCCATCCTGTAGTTCTATAATTGTTATAAATTTTTCTAATAGTTGCTGAATTGTGTCGCTTATTAAAAGTAGCAGGAAATCAATCGGAGACTTGCCTTAGACTCATATTGGACTTATACCATGTTATGATTTGTATTTTTTCTTCAATTCTACACTCGTACATAGTTTTGAATGATGACAATTTGATGACTTTGATAACTCCTTATGTCCAGTTTTTATAAAATATATTGCTATCAATCATTTTTAATGTCACTATGGTAATAACATACACTCATGTTCACTGATAAAAAAAACTCCAGATTCAGAATGTATGTAAACAAAATGGATATGAACATTAAATAAAAGAAAAAGTTGCAGCTACAGTTATTGTTTTTGAATAAAAATATCACATAGTTCTCTTTGAATGTAAATGTTTCAATTTCTTAAAAGTCACTGTTGTTTACTTGCATTTTAAATGCAAATTTAAGCAATTAAACGAATCAGGATTTGGACCAATGTCGTCACAGTCACTGACCAAAAATAAAATAAAAAATTAAACTGTTTCAGGTATAATTTCTAAGGAAACGTATTAAAAATCGTCGTCTACTTGAGTTTGCTGATCTGAGAAAAGAATTACGTAAATGCATATTCAAGATCCTTGAACAACAGACCAATTATATTTTTTCCCGTAAAAACAAATTATGCATCATAAAATAAGATCTTCGCTTCGCAAGGTATTTACTGCAAATATCTCAGATATGAGCACCGTAATCTGTAATAAGATTATTTAATGCATTGCGTCACCGGAAGAACAATTTTTAATTTTACTTCGCGATGTGAAACAAAAATAGAATGCTTATCTGTCGATCTTCTAATAACAAAAGCGTGAAAAGAGAAGTGATCTTTGTCCTTATTACAAATGAGTATTTTTTCACTTTTGAAACAATGCCAGATTACTAGATGTTAATGTATTTCTATTATGACAAGCCCTGATGATTTAATAAATAATTACAATTTTTTACAAGTTATTCACATAATAATGTCAAAAAATAACAGAATATGCAGTTTTTTCAATTATTACCTGTCCCGTCACTTTGTACATATAGTTTTAAAAAACAAAATTCTGAATTTGTGTTAATTTTTTTAAATTTACAACTTTAGTGACCGAATACACTAATGGTAAATACATATTTATTTAGTATACGTTATTTCAAGAAATAAACGTTCAAAACTGTCAATTATCCACTTTTTGATATGTTACTTGGTTTGACAGTTTATTGGAAAAAAATTTAAATATTTTGGCACCTAAAAATTAAGAATTTTATTCTCTAAAGCCTCCTAATAAATTTTCATCTCCTAACTTGCTACTGCCACGAGAAAAGGTCATTTCAAATATTACGTAATTTTGCCAGAGGTACACCAAATTTAATCCAAAAGCAATAATTGAAAAATCAATACATATAAATATTTTCTTTAATTGTGTTAGCTCCTACATGGTGAAACTTATTATTCATTTTAATTATTAAAAATACTTGGTTTTAAGTATCACAATTATTTTATTTGATTACTAGTTTCGCTACAACATTAGCATCATCAGATCTTCCTTATCGTCACCGAATACGTCACAAAGATAGAAACTTATATTAATTATGACATTGTAAACTAAATGTATTGTTTAAATTCTTCTATTTTTATGTAAATCAATGACTGTCAAATAACTTCAACAAAACGTAAGTTCCTTTAAATCAAATTATTTTATACATTGTAAAATTATTTGTATTTCAACTTCAGTGTCCTGATGAAGTGTACAGTCCAAATACACGAAAGTTTGACAGATTTTAAAAGAATCTACTAAATCTAATTTAAGCCCAGAAAACATCCCACTGATATACCCACTAAAATTTATCTCCTTTTATATATATATATATATATATATATATATATATATATATATATATATATATATATATATATATATATATATATATATATATATATGTCAATTTAATATGTTTCTATCTTTATGACATGGTAAACTAAATGTATTGTTTAAATTCTTCTTTTTTATGTAAATCAATGACTGTCAAATAACTTCAACAAAACGTAAGTTCCTTTAAATTTTTTTACATGAAAGCTTGACAGATTTTAAAAGAATCTACTAAAACAAATTTAAGCCCAGAAAACATCCCACTGATATACCCACTAAAATTTATCTCCTTAACTAATCGACAGTGACGATTACACGACACACACACACACACACACACACACACACACACATATATATATATATATATATATATATATATATATATATATATATATATATATATATATATATATTAAAATAATTTTTGTTTTTTGATTTTTCGAAAATTACAAAGTTCAAAAATATTAATATAAACAAATAAATTATTACACAAATTTTATAATGTTTCTAGAAACTTCATTAATGGTGAATTATTAAGGCTTGTCTGTTCATTTACAATATTTTCGTTATTCTTTATTGCTTTACCAATTTCTATAGCTTCTAAAAAATCTAATCTTGGTCCTTTAGTTTCTATATGTATCTATTATTTCGGGATTAAAATTGCTGGTATGATTTTCTTCTATTAAATGATTGGAAAATGTTGTCAGACTTTTTGTTTAAATATGATTTTTTGTGTACATTTACCCTTATATTAAAATTTCTTCCTGATTGACCTATATGTACACAGCATTACTAATAATCAAATAAAATAATTGTGAAACGAAAAACCAAGTATTTTGAATAATTAAAACATATAAATATGTTTTTGACATAAAAACTATCAGCTGGTTGAAGTTACTAACAGCATTTATTCATCTTTCCACGCCAGCAATGAATGCTAGTCAGGTGACGCCTGGTAAACGCCCACACGATACAAATATGTCATTATCATTGCCGATATTTGTGTACAAAATATATTGGCACACCCAGCAATGGATAATATGCCGTGATGATATATATTTATTAAATTTTTTGCCAAACAGCAGTTTGTTAGGAGATGAAAATCATGGCGCGACAGATATTTAGAAAAAAATGTTTACCTAAACACTTATGTCATGAATCTATATCTATTTCAATGGCTGCATAATTAGTATCATTTTTAATACATGACAGTTAACAGTTCGAATTACAGCTGAAAAAATCTTCACCCACATATGGCCTGGCCTTCGGAAGGGTTCTTCCGAATTGAAACACCTTGACCGGTGTTCATTCGTTTAAACATTCATTTTATAATTAATGAAATATACGGACGTCGCGTACCCTTTCGACAAAAAACTGATTTTTCTATTCAGTTAGTGATTAATTCGAAAGGTAAGCTGCAGCCATTGGATAATAGAAATTGATTAGTTGCATTTGACAATGGGGCAGATCCTTGATTACTATGTATTTTTTCACTGGGATTTTTAATTTAGTTAAGTTCATTTGGAAGGTAATTAAAATTGTAATTATAAAAGTAAATATTGAAAGACACCGTGAATGTGTGTATTGTTTTGGCGGGTAGTTTATTTGTTGTTCATTGAAGAGCGGATAAGAATGAAAGGTAATGGTAGTGGCTGTGACGAAGGGTAAGGAGACCGGTCGCGGTGAGTAGCCACAGTATCTTCATGACTCAAGACTTCCGGTCAGCCGGTCTCACCGGATCTGCGCCTGGACTCACACACACACACGTACAATCCAAAACTAATCTCACATAACATACACAACCTATCAAAAGTTACACTCAAATTCATACTTCTAATTTTCCTCTTCCTATATTAATTGTATATTTTCCTACTAGGTACCTGCAATTCTTGTCCTTATTTAAATCTATATTCTACGAAAACAAATTTATTTTAGAATATTTGTTTCTTAGAATTCCTTGAATATAGGTTAATTCTTTTAAAATTTATTTAAATTTAAAAATAAAAACGTTTATTTAGGCCAAAATCTAATGCTAGATCTTATTATTCCAATTAATCCAATTTTTAAACTAGATCATGTCCTATTTAACCTAATCCCAGAATAAATAAATGTGGAATAATTAATCCAGTTCATAAACTGGATCATTGCTAGATCTTAGCCTAAACTATTAAAAAAATAGAATATGATCTGGTAATTGATTTCAAAAACTAGATCAAGTCGTCTATATTCCAATTAATCCAATTTCTAAACTAGATCATGTCCTATTTCAAAAAAATGTCTAGATTGTAGACCAATTTATTAATCTAGATCATGAACCATATTTAGCCTAAATCCCAGAATAAATAAATCTGGACTAATTCGCCCAGTTCATAAACTAGATCATTACAAGATCTTAGCCTAAACTATTAAAAAAAAATTAGAATATGATCAGGTAACTGATTTCAAAAACTAAATCAAATCGTCTATATTCCAATTAATCCAATTTCTAAACTAGATCATGTCCTATTTCAAAAAAATGTCTAGATTGTAGACCAATTTATTAATCTAGATCATGAACCAAATTTAGCCTAAATACCAGAATAAATAAATGTGGACTAATCATCCCAGTTCATAAACTAGATCATTGCCTAAAGTCCAGAATGTGGATCAATTGATCTAGCTCATTATCTAAATTATGAACTAGATCTTGACCTAAATTTTAGAATAAAGACTAATTAATCCAGTTTATAAACTATATCTTAGCCTAAATTCCGAAATGGGTAACAATAGACCTTTTCATAGTGATGCACGACGAGGCGAGAGAACTCTCGCATCTCGTCTCGTCTCGTTGCATTATGCGAGACGAGAACGAGAGCGAGATTGCAGTTTAAAATTCGAGGCGAGATCGATATAACAACTGCGAGAAGCGAGAAATCTCGCGAGATTCTCGCGAGAGTCTCGCAATAAAAACTATTTGTAACTTTATAGCTTTTACTCATAAATTCAATTAAAAATGCATCGTACAAGGAGTGGAGTCAACGCTAATTCGTGCATAGAACACGCGAATGTGAAAATGATATGAATTCACTATATTTTTTGAGTCTATCTAGAGTCGATTGGTATCGGTCCCAGAGCGAGGAAATGCAAAATAAAGACAAATTCGGTTTTGCATCCAGATATGTGCAATGGGGATCTGCGCATAGTAAGAACAATTGAGATCTATGGCGTTTGTTTCTAAAAAATAGACGTAAAATGTGAGAAAAATCTTTGACAACTTTAAAAAACTTCTCGAAAAAGTTACAAAAGCTTTTATTGGAGCTAAAATATCTAACGATGCAAATTTTAACCGAGAATACAGGTATTTTAATGACTGCAATATTTTTGACATTTCGTTTGACAGCCCAACTGGCAGTTGTTGGCACCATTTTACTTACTATTTGCAGCGACAGAAAGAGATAATCGTTAAATTGAAAAGGTCTATTGATCCAGTTTATAAAATAGATCATGAACAACATCTTGCCCCATGTTCCAGAATGAAGACATTATGATCCAATTTTAGAAGGTGGATCAATTGATCCAGGTCATAAATTAGATCATGAACTTAATCTTGACGTGAATTCTAGAATGTGGACTAGTTGATCCTATTCATAAATTAGATAATGGAATTCATAAGTTACATCGATAGTAATTTTGCTTTATATAAAAATAAGAAAAATTGAATATTTTTTGTAAAAATATGTTTCGCCAATTGTGATTTAAAAATTAGTTCGTTCCAATACTTTTCTTTTAGAGTCTGAATGTTCCGGTACTTCCAGATTTAGGATCACAAACTGGCTTAACTATATAGTAAGTAATGTAAATGCAATGTCACTAACATATATTCTGTAGAATGTCTAGTTAAAGGGGAAGTATTCCGGAATAATTAGGTTCTGTTCGGAAGCAACGATGCTTGAAGCTCATCAGGGGGTAGCGCTTGAAAACTTTATAAATTACCTAAGAAACCATCACAAGAAACAGTCCAGACACTGGACAGAGACACAATTACCCATTCTCATTCAAAACAATGAATGTCTCCTCTTTTTACTCTACTTTTTCACATCTCTTTCGTTAATGAACAACGAGCCTAACTGCTAACGAAAAAATAATTTGGTTATGTGGAATCATTAGAGGAAGAACTCTTCATTCGCAAAAAAGTAATGTACCTGCTACAAAAACTCTGTCCATCGCTGGTTGAAATAATAGTAGTATTATTTGCGAATTTTTATAATTAAGAGATTGTGAAAATGCAAGGACTGTAACGGATTTTGTGCCCAGCAGAGGGTGCAAATGATGCACCCAATTATAAATAAGAAAGCCCTCGTGTAGTACGAAACCGTGGTATGCGGGACAGAGTAATAGGGGATTACAGCTCAATCGAATTAAGAGAAATTAGTAAAAAATAATGAAAGTAGATGCTTAATAATGAATATTAATAAAAAAAATAAAATGATATAATTGAAATACTTCGGAAATAAGGGGGTTTTTGTTATATATATATATATATATATATATATATATATATATATATATATATATATATATACAGGGTGTTAATTAAAAAGCGGGCCATTGGCGTTTAACATGGGAAATCAGTTTTTCCTTGCGCAAAAGTTCCCAATTAATTTTAGACAAAAGTGTTTCAAATAAAAGTTGTAGATAATTAAATTATACACCAGAATCATTAGACAGATTTTATTTTGCATGTTTAGTAACCTGTAAAATCCAAATTGTAATTCTATAAATATTGCTCATTTGTAGTGGTAGCCATGGAATTTAAACAAAATTACAAAGAAATGCATATCGTCTGAACTGTCAGAAATTCGATTTTCAAATAAAAATTACTGATAATTACATTCTATCCTTAGTCCTTAAAAATATTTTGCTTTTATAATCTACATCTAAATTATTGCTTAGATTTTATTTATTTTTATTTTGTAACCTGCAAAATCGAAATTCTGACAATTCAAACGATATGCATTTCTTTGTAATTTTGTTTAAATTTCATGGCTATCACTACAAATGAGCAATATTTATAAAATTTTAAATTGGATTTTACAGGTTACTACACATGCAAAATAAAATCTGTTTAGTGATGCTGCTGTAGAATTTAATTCTCTGCAACATTTATATGAAACATTTTTGTTTAAAATTAAACGGGAAGTTTTGCGCAATGAAAAACTGATTTCCCATGTTAAACGCCTATGGCCCGCTTTTTAATTAACACCCTGTATATATATATATATATATATATATATATATATATATATATATATATATATTATTTTGATTGGCGACCCAAAGACCGCTTATAAATATATAACGAATACCAAGTTAGGCGGTGGAGTCTACTACCAATGGAAATAGACAAATTCAAATAGCGGGCACGTGGCTATCAGTTCAGTACTGTAATACTCAAACAGTTTTTATTTGAATATAAATTTCTTGCATTAAACTTTTTTAAAATTTTGTTACACTTGCGATTATAAAGCATGTAGATTTGTACAGTGTTACAATATTAATTTGTTATTTTTATAAAAATAATTTAAAAATAGCATACATTTTAAGAACATTTTAGACCCACGAAGAAAACAGTTTTATATAAAAAATTATATTCGTGACGTCACATCTATATTTTCAAACTTTGGGGGCCCAAACTCGCTTATTGATAGGAATTTTTTTCACCGGATTTTCACCAATGGTCTTAGTTTTACTTATACTTTCTGATGAAATTATTTTTAAAAAATGGTGGAATCCCTTATTCTAATCACAGAATTGGACTTGACCTCTTTTCAAAATTAGCGATTCATTTGAAGAATTTATTTTCTACATCTGTTTTTTAATGCGAACATAAATTAAAATGCAATCAATTTATAGTAGCAATATTGCAAATCATGTAGAAATATAGGATGTAATATAACATATTTATATAGATACTTAATTAAATCTAGATATTATGCCATTTAAGTTCAAAATAATATAGATAAATTAGTATTAGGTCACATAAAAATAAATGAGGCAAAAATTTGTTATGACAGAGTTGTACGAATTGCGGTGAAACGTGAAAGTAAAAGTAAAAGATGCGCTTTAATCTACAAGTCGTTTTGAAATCAGTTATAAATATACAAATAGTGTGATGTTTCTAATTTTGCATAAATTATCCCATGTTTTCCTATATAATTTGCAATTAACTATTTTCTCTTTTAAACTTTATATATTTATGCACATTGGTGCTTCATCGTTTAATGTGGAGTGGATTACAGATATTAATTATTATAATTACTACATTTATTTAAGTGTTAACATATTTGAAAGTTATACGCCAGATGACAGATTTAATAACACATGTACAGGGTGAACACGAGAATCCGTTACATAGGCATTTATTATGGGAAAACAGTTTTTTCAAATATACGCGGTGCGTTATACATAAAGTTTAGAACTTTGTCACGGATTCTCTTGTTCACCCAATACAATATGCTGTTATAGTATTCTTCACGTAAAAAAGGCATAATGTTTCATTTATAGGTAGCTCAATTCTCTCAATAAACTGTGTTGGCACCCAGGGGCGTAAACTACGTGGGTGCACGGACGCACATACACCCACAGAAAGTAAAAGTGTGGGTGCACAGCACCCATTATAATTTCGCACTAACATTTTAATTATATTTCAAACATTGTAAAAATGAGTTGTCAATCTTTTTAAGTTGTTTAAGAGTAAGCTGACATTATTTAATCGTGTCATAATAATGACAGTAAAATACTACTATTAAATCGAACAAACGGATATGTTAATAATTATAGGATATTGCAAAGAAAATTATTGGCAACCTATAAACAATTGTTATTGTCATAAAAAATTAGTTGCTTGACATTGGATAGATTGCTAGACGAAATTTATTTTAAAAATTGCACTGTGCACTGTCACTCATATTTTTTTTTTGTGCCTATACCGTTGCAGATATCACAACTTACGCAGAGACAGAAAAGATTACCATTGAATGTATCATTGTCTTGACACCTAAGTGTCATTCAAACCGAACAAAGCGTTATGTCATTATAAGCAAAATTATTTTTTTACAAAACGGTACACTTTCGGTTTTTCGGATATTGGTAAATTATCTGTGTTTAAGCCATGTCTACGTGTTTTAGAGATACCTGTATATAAATAATAAAAGTATAATTTTTTTTTATAGATATTAATTTTATTTATGTTAAATATACACATAATTTAATATATGTATAATAAAATAAGTATGTTATTTTTATTGTATTATTTGCATTTATAAAAACATACAGGTACCCATATTTAAAATAAAAATAGTGCACCCACAGCCAAAATAAAAAGTTTACACCTCTGTTGACAGCTATTGGGAATGGAAAAGTATCTTTTTCTGCATCATGCAACAATACCATGTTTCGAGCCCTTTTCGTTAGTTTTTCTTTGACATTATTGATGAATAAAGTAAAACATCACACAAAAATGTTAAAATACATGCCAATGTGTACGAACTGTGTTGACAGTTCTGCACTACAATTTTTTTTATTATTTTAAATGAAAGTTCGTTTAATTTTGAAGCTATTCGTAGTATTAAAAATCTTAATTGTTTTTAGTTTAACTACATTTGATTTTTAACGAAACCTATTACTATCTTTATCGCGCCAGTTCCTATAGTAGGCTGCGCAAGAAAGATTGCAATAGTTGTGACGTCACAGTAGCACTGATAAATTGAAATATCCCGCAAAGTAATTATTAAAAAATGGTTTTGTTAACTTAATCGTTATTTTCTGAGTAATACATAAAGTGTACTTTTTATAATTTTTTCTTATTTTTCTTTTCATTGTGCTATGCCATTATACAAATAACCAAAATAGTCGTATGTACAGTCCAAACAGCTAAAAGTGGCACAGACAATTTAACTTTATTGAAATGGTAAGAATAATTGTTGATCTGAAGATGAAGATGATTAAAAGTAAACAATGACATCGGTGCCCCATTTCCCACGTATTTGGTCCGCCACTGCTCACAACTAATGTAAAGAATCACTCTAACACAGGAAACGATATGCTCATTAGATTTTCAGATAAAACAAGTTAGTTAAAAAAGATATTATATTCGATTTAAATCTCGTTTTTAATAGCTTAAGTTTTGTATGATTAAATAATTAAAAAATAAGAAGAATAAGAAAGTGACTAGGGGTCACTTCACAACATTGACACTTAAAGAAAAATTTAGAAATTCATTCTACATATTTATTTAATTCATTTGTGTCTTAAAAAATCAACAGCTACAACTAATACATCATAAGATACCGGGTGCTCAGTAGTCTGCAGATGTACTATTTGGGGTTATTTTTATACCATTAATAATCCTTTCCCAGATACCGTAATCTGTAGTGGCTGTCTCTACTCAACTCTCAGTATAATTATTATTATTTTTATATTAGCGAAAGCCGTACCTTATATTCTTCAGTGATTTTCTGTAATCATACTTTGTAACCAGTCTATTATCATTATCTAGATGTCAACATCAAGGTAACACTTTGAGTCGCAAAATTTTCACCCAAAATTCGGTATGATAGATAATAACTTTGAAATTCTTACAAGACTGGAGCCTTGCAATTTTGACCATTTTCATAAGTTGAATTACAATAGGTTCTTTGTGGCAATTCATTTTTTTCTAGAGTGCAATAAAACATAATACAACACAGTTTAAATTTAAAAAAAACAACAAAAGTTTTGGTACATGCCTATTGGTAATTGACGTCTCTTAGGTTACTTAAACAATAACTGAATTCTGTTTGGTCAAAATATCAGTTCGTCTCAGCTCAGTAAATTGTTCTTTTTGAGTTAATTGAGCTGAGCGGCACTGAGTGTGCTCACATTTAACATTTCGATAAATGATAATCAATCTTTATTAGGTGGCTATATTTTGGTGTTTATCGTCATTTGTTATTTGTTGCAATGTAGAATTACCAACAAAATATTCAGTTCAAATATGAAACAGAAAGTATTTAACTGAGTGTATATAAAGACGAAAAATAATGTATTACACTTCCCCTACTGTTTGTCACTCAAATTTGTATTCTGGAAATTAAAGTATATGAGCTCGTAAATATTCAGTTCAAATATAAAACAGAAAGTATTTAACTGAGTGTATATATATACAGGCTGTCTCACAACTCGCGCCCCAGAGCGAATGAGGAAACACAAGACTGCACTCGGATGTGTAATTTCGAAAAAAAATCTAGCTTAAAAGATATTCGAGAAAAGACGTCTTAAAATTGTCCAATCAGAGACCTACACCTTTAACGTGTGTTTGCCGTAATTTTACGTTACTAGGGTTTTATACAAATCAAATCTTCTTTAAAATGTGTGGGCGACTGTAGTTTGAAAATGAAAAATAATGTATTACTCTTCCCCTACTGTTTGTCACTCAGATTTGGATTCTGGAAACTAAAGTATATGGTCTCCTAAATATTTAGTGCAAATATGAAACAAAAAGTATTTAAATGAATGTAAATAAAAATGAAAAATAATGTATTACTCTTCCCCTACTTTTCGTCACTCAAATTTGTATTCTGGAAATTAAAGTATATGGTCTCCTAAATATCAGAAAGTATTTAACTGAGCGTACGTAAGGATGAAAAATAATGTATTACTCAGTATTTGGAACCTATTCTAAACTGTATGTAGACTTTAGAACATTTAGAGCGAATTTTGAAAACAAATCCGACTCTAAATCTAATTTAAAATGTTTATTCGTTTTAATAGAGATGCATTTTCACGATTTTTTTTTTACTAGAAATATTTGGCAACTATTCTCTAGGATCTAAAACATTTAGAGCGAATTTGGCTTTTGTGGTTCATCTTCTGATTGCGTTCTTCTTGATGAAGATACGTTTTTGATGATTTTTTCAGTATAAGTATTTGGCAACGTGGTGTCTGCGCACAAAAATAGCAGAGTGATCTCCTGAATTGAGTGCAGTTGTAAACATGAACGTAGGTACAATGACGTCACGTCGTGAGTGAGGTTATGTGAGGCTCTGTCCTATTTAACCCGCGACGCCACTGTTTGGAGCGTTTTTTTCTTTTCGTGGTGGCACAACTTAAAATACACCGGATGCCAACGTCTCTCTCTATTCCCAACGCGGTATTACATTTTTCGATTATAATTTACGAGTTAATATTATGAAATTATTCGTCAACAGTTTCGATTTCATGGAAATGTAAATTGATTAACTTGTTTTCAATAAACAGTCGATAATATATGGGTGTACCAATACTTGAATTATTAAACAACTTTATTTGCAAAACCAAAATAAATCAACACATCAACACCCTCTACAATTTTATGGTTTGTCTTAGAAGTAGAGATATAAAATTTATTTGTTATATTTTTTTTAACAAAATAACATTTGAAAGTTAAATATATAAATAAATATATCATCACGGCATATTACCCATTGCTGGGTATGCCAATCTGTTTTGTACACAGAATTCGGTAATGATGATGACATCTTTGTACCGTGTGGGCGCTTACCAGGCGTCACCTCACGGGCATGCATTGCTGGCCTGGAGAGTGCACCACAGGGTCAATTTTGTGCCATTTTAAAATTAAAACATTAATATTTGAAAGTTAATTTATTTATTTATTCATTTATACCACTCAACAGGACTTACGTCCCAAATGGGGTCATACCAAAAAGAAAAAAAATTGATTTTTCTTTCATAAATAAAAAAATTATCAAATATTATGCATATATACATCAAAAATATTTAATATTATTGTACTTTTCATTCATGATTTTCTTTATAAAGATTCTGAGTTTGGTTTTGTGACGTCACAGTTTTGTACACAAATATACGATAGTGAGGCACACCCGTACTCGTGCTTTTACTGTACATGAACAGATCTGTCACTTTTTTCTAACAAAACCTTATATAACCAATATTTTGAAAGTAACGGCAACATTCTTGCAACAAGTTGTTTTTTTAAAAAAAAAGTGAATACAAATAACAAAAATGCTAAATAAAAATTATAAATAAATACAATTTATGTTTGATTTAGATATTACAATGGTTGTACAATATTGTTCTGTGTCGTCCTGCGAAAACAACTCGTTGAGAAGTAAAAATAAAATTTTTGTTTGTATCTTATGGCTCAAGATGTAAGGAAAATATGGTATAAGGTAATAAATACTCCAAAAGTTTTGAAGACTACGGTTGGTTTAAAGCGTAGTTTCAAAACACAATGACATAAACGTCAAATGTAGTTCCATTTTTGCTCGGTAGACGTCACTACGACCGCAAAACTGTGACGTCATTTGAAATTTTATATAAACTTTAAAAAATTATTACTGTAAAACTAGAAACTTATGAGCCATAAAATATATATTTTCGTAAGTAGTTTTAAATGTACTTTTATAAAATAAATAAATTGGAAAATGTGGTATGACCCCATTACAGAGGGTAATATTACAAAATATATAATAACACCAAATGGAATTCCACTAATAGCTAAGTAGTACCATAAAATAAATACAGAATATAATATAATAAAAAGATAATCATTCACATTTTGTTTGGAGATAATTACTTATTTTATGTATATAGACATTAAATTTATTATTAAAAATGTCTGTATCTACACACTTAGAAATGTCATTGAAATATGCGCCTTACAGAGTATTTTAGTTCATAATTTACTTTTGCCAATGCAACATGAAAAGATAGTTTCTGTCTAAGATTACATGTGCGTGGAACATGGAAATTTATGTTAGATAAAAGATTAGAGTCATTAATGTTATTATTAATTAGTTTGAAAAGAAATATGCATGACTGCAGAATTCTGCGATTTTCTAATATCATCATATTATAGGTAACAATATTACACTGAGTTTTATTTTTATCAGTTAATATGAGCATATGACTTACCCTAGTTACATTTAAAATGATTGACAGAAATGTCTTATTGCGTTTTTTTAAAACTGGACATAGGGAGTTGTCAGTCATTAAACTATCATGTGTCAATTTCCGAAATTCTTTTTATATCAAAAGGGTATTGTCATTTTCATTTAACTGATAATTCAATGTTCCTTATTATTAATTACGTTACTTGTTCTGATTTTCTTTTAATGCTGTCCATTGACGCATACTATAGTTCTATATTTATTAAAGATTTTTCTAATAGTATCTTGTTCACATTAGCTTTTTTCATAGTTGTCATCTGCTATTTTCATAATTCAAGTCAACATATTATTGAAAACCCAGATTTCTTAAAAATCGGTGATTTCGGTATCAGAATATTTTTTTATTATGCAGTATTATGGCTCTTGATGTTATTTTTATTCTTTCGGGTTTGTGCTAACCCACTACGTGGGAAATGCGTGATTTTATGTATGCAGTGGCGCCGACTATATGGGTGCCCCAGGGCTTGAGCACCCGACAAGAGAATTTGTCGGGTGCTCCGCACCCGACAGGAACACACGATAGAGAACGATATATACGAATATACCTTATTAAACTATATTTTTATATTTTGCGTTCATAATGAAGTCATTACGATACGCAATTTTTTGTTTTAGACGGTAGGTACTAGATGACGTTTCTTTAACCCATTTTTACCTAATTTGTTTTTAGTTAAGTGACAATTCATTTTAATAATATAATGTCGAAATTATTAATTTTTTTTATTTAGGGGCAATTTTAAGGGATGTTTAATAATTAATGTATCCGTTGGAATATTTTGATGAAAATTGGTATACTTATGTTTTTTGGTACAAGGAATTTACTGGTGAGGTCGTTGAAGGTGTACAACACACATTTTTGGGTATGAGGATGGTGTGGTTTAAAAAAGAGTCAAAATTTTTAAAAAATTAAAAATTCTTAAAATTTGTATTTAAGTAGTTTGAAAGGTGTAGATTTAAGATTTTAAAACCACATGTCGATATCTCTTTTCGTGTCCGAGATATTCGGCTTCAAAAATTTGCTCAAAAATGCCCATTTTTGGGTCATATCCCAAAAATGGTCAATTATACACCGCTGGCGATATCACCATTAGATTCTACGAGCAAAATTACATAAGTATACCAATTTTCATATATTTTGAATAACTATTACAATCTCCAGAAGGAAAAGTCTGAAAATGGCCAAAAACCGCAAAAAATGTAAGGTGTACCCCTTGCGATTTTTTCAGTTTTTGACAATTTTAAGGAATGTTTAATAATTAATGTATCCGTTGGAATATTTTAATGAAAATTGGTATACTTATGTTTTTTGGTACGAGGAATTTAATGGTGAAGTCGTTGAAGGTGTACCGCACACCCATTTTTGGGTATGAGGATAGTGTGGTTTAAAAAAGGGTCGAAATTTTTAAAAAAATAAAAATTCTGAAAATTTGTATTTAAGTAGTTTGAAAGGTGTAGATTTAAGATTTTAAAACCACATGTCGATATCTCTTTTCGTGTCCGAGATATTCGGCTTCAAAAATTTGCTCAAAAATGCCCATTTTTGGGTCATATCCCAAAAATGGTCAATTATACACCGCTGGCGATATCACCATTAGATTCTACGAGCAAAATTACATAAGTATACCAATTTTCACAATTTTTGAATAACTTTTACAATCTCCAGAAGGAAAAGTCTGAAAATGGCCAAAAACCGCAAAAAATCTAAGGTGTACCCCTTGCGATTTTTTCAGTTTTTGACAATTTTAAGGAATGTTTAATAATTAATGTATCCGTTGGAATATTTTAATGAAAATTGGTATACTTATGTTTTTTGGTACGAGGAATTTAATGGTGAAGTCGTTGAAGGTGTACCGCACACCCATTTTTGGGTATGAGGATAGTGTGGTTTAAAAAAGGGTCGAAATTTTTAAAAAATTAAAAATTCTGAAAATTTGTATTTAAGTAGTTTGAAGGGTGTAGATTTAAGATTTTAAAACCACATGTCGATATCTCTTTTCGTGTCCGAGATATTCGGCTTCAAAAATTTGCTCAAAAATGCCCATTTTTGGGTCATATCCTAAAAATGGTCAATTATACACCGCTGGCGATATCATCATTAGATTCTACGAGCAAAATTACATAAGTATACCAATTTTCATATATTTTGAATAACTATTACAATCTCCAGAAGGAAAAGTCTGAAAATGGCCAAAAACCGCAAAAAATCTAAGGTGTACCCCTTGCGATTTTTTCAGTTTTTGACAATTTTAAGGAATGTTTAATAATTAATGTATCCGTTGGAATATTTTGATGAAAATTGGTATACTTATGTTTTTTGGTACGAGGAATTTAATGGTGAAGTCGTTGAAGGTGTACCGCACACCCATTTTTGGGTATGAGGATAGTGTGGTTTAAAAAAGGGTCGAAATTTTTAAAAAATTAAAAATTCTGAAAATTTGTATTTAAGTAGTTTGAAGGGTGTAGATTTAAGATCTTAAAACCACAGGTCGATATCTCTTTTCGTGTCCGAGATATTCGGCCTCAAAAATTTGCTCAAAAATGCATTTGTTTCTACTTGTAGAAATTTTAACAGGCTGTAAAAATGAACATGATAGGTACGATATAAAATACATGAGAAAGTACATATTGCATTAGAAAATCGAAAATAAACATAACCTGTCCAGCACGTTTATTGTAATGTAACTTAGGCCATGTATAATAGTCGCACATTGTGTTGTGCTTACACAGTTTATCCAGATAAGTCAACAATCAGTTAAATATATTCTCTTTTCTAAAATCTTCTGAGATCTGCCAATTTATTTTTGTACATGAGAGGGGAAAAATATGCAGCTTCTCATCCCTTAAAAATATATAACTTTCAATTATAAGGCATTTGACCTTGAATGGAAAAAAAATTCGCCTGCATCACCAAAATTTTGGCGCACGAGCTGCCCATTGTATACTTAAAATACTTCTTTTTAGGTTTCGAGCACCCGACAGAAATATAAAAAGTCAGCGCCACTGTATGTATGTATGTATATGTATGTATGTACTATGGCTATCCTTCTGGCTTTTGATTGTTTCCCATTAAAAGTGCCAAATACATGTCAATACAACGATAATAATCAACAACTCTTTTTTTAAATATTCGTTATCTAGTCTTTTCGTTCTAAATACAGTCGTCAGTTACAATTTTTTTCTCGTAAAATCAAATTTGTCTCTTTACTTCTTACACAGCCCCTTATTTATTTATTTATGTCAATCATTTATTGTGAAGTCCTCCATAGTTGATGTCGGTATGTTAATATAGAACCAGCTGCCGTGATGAACGTGTCATATCTACCAATTGTTTCCAAAATGCTTCCATAAGGGCGAAAGGTTGTCCCACAGCTGCCCTCTGGCATTTTGCGGACAATTATTTCAACCTTATCTACATCAAGATAGCATGATTTGGTCACCTTTCCTACACTCTCAAATGACAGATTCTAGATAAGAACAAGAACCCTGTTTTCAAGCGTGAAATTTTCAGTTACTGATCAATTTACAACGTTTCATTACAACTACACGTAACGCTATTTCATTTTCATTTCAATTTGTGTATGTTTCGCAGAAATACTCAGTCTTCGGTGTTTATTATTGCCAACTGAAATAGATAGATGTTGTATAATTGAAATTGTTGATTTTCTCTAACATGTGATGCGATGATTAATTTATTCTCTGATTGACAAATAAGATCATAATTTATACACCAGTTTTCAGGGATCTCGTGGCCGCGTGCCTGAGTGTCAGGTCGGGAATCTGGAAAACCGGGTTCGATCCCGACCGATGCCAAATATGTCCAAAAAATTGACCCCTGTGGTGCACTCTCCACGCCAGCAATGAATGCCCGTGAGGTGACGCCTGGTAAGCGCCCGCACGGAGCAAATATACCATCTTTACCGATATCTGTGTACAAAGCAGATTGGCACACCCAGCAATGGGTAATAAGCCGTGATGGTATATTTGTTTATTTTCAGAATACAGGACGTTCGACATAGTAACTTTTGTCGCTGCAAGCTATAAGATAGCGACGCAATAATAGCGTTATTGTTACAACATATGTATAGTGCATTTTAAATGAAATAAGTTCCAAAAGTCCATTGCAAATTTGTTTGTCACTATCAAATACAGAAATTATACGTAGCGACGGATATCACGACACAAGACTCGGGCTCTGAAGAATTTTTTTACATCTACTATACTTAGTGATGCACAACGAGGCGAGAGTACTCTCGCATCTCGTCTCGTTGCATTACGCGAGACGAGAACGAGAGCAAGATTGCAATTTAAAATTCGAGGCGAGATCGATATAACAACTGCGAGAAGCGAGAAATTTCACGAGATTCTCGCGAGAGTCTCGCAATAAAAAGTATTTGTAACTTTATAGCTTTAATTCATAAATTCAATGAAAAATGCACCAGTCAGGGAGTGGAGTCAACGGTAATTCGTGCATAGAACACGTGAATGTGAAAATTATATGAATTGGCTATATTTTTTTGAGTCTATCTAGAGTCGAATGATATCGGTCGCAGAGCGAGGAAATACAAAATAAAGACTAAATCGGTTTTGCATCTAACAGACCTAGTTTTTCTCTAACATTTCAGCCCCTAATTCATCCCAGTTAAAACTACGGTTAATAAAATTCTTGTCGTTCCTGAAAAGTAAAGGATCTTATATTAAGCGTCGACAGGAGCCAACACGGAGTGAAGCGCAGTGATTGGTTGCCAGCGGGTTCCCAGTGTAGCGCTTTTTTATGAGTAAATCTTACTTAAATGGTGGCATAGAGTTAATGATAAAGTGTAGAAACTTTTAGTTACAAAAAAAAAATTTTTTAATGTTTAATTAGTTTTACTGATGACAGAATGTATTAACAGATGTTCGTATTGAAATAGTTTGGTGACTAGAATTTAGTGTTTCGTCTCTTTATTATAGTTATACGACTGTAAATACACGGAAGACGGAACGATTGGTGCGAACTTGTCTTTTGTAGTTCAACTGATACGTAAATACCGAGGTAAATACGTAGTGCGCAAGCGCTTATTTTTACAGCGAGACTCTCGCGAGAGTCTCGCACGAGAACGAGACGAGACCCAAAAAAATGTGCGAGAACGAGAGCAAGATCGAGATTGCAGATCCGAAAACGAGACGAGATCGATATTTTATATTTCTCGTCTCGTCTCGCCTCGCGTGCATCACTAACTGTACTTAGACACTTTACAACTCAAAGTATATGAATTTGGCAGACCACAATGGCAAGAAGTGATGAACGTAGTAAGTGCAAAAAAGTGCGCACTCAGTAAGATTCAATTCACTCGAAAAGTATAAATGAAAAATGAAACACGTAAAACTCAGCTAGTGCGCACTGATTTTATAAATGGAAAACGTTTTCTCATTGTATTAGCAATATTTGGCCTTTAAAATGTTAAAAATGATATAAATATTTCTTTTAATAACTGTGTAAGATTAATGAAGATATTATTCTTGTTGGTAACGTATGCTCTTCGATTTCCAATTAATTAAGCATACAGCACAGCGCATAATTTTCTATTCCTATAAAAGATAAGCGAATAACTTTCGTAGTGAACAAGTAATTTCTCTTGCTAAAACCATGAATAAAACTGTTTTCTTAACTACTTCCTTTCATGGTTCTCAGCTTAAATTCATTAGGATAAAAAATCGCAGTTTCTACATAGAAGACATAAATATCAGCACGCCCTTTTCCCACAATTTCGAATTTAAGTATTGTGAAATTAAGAGTGATTAGGCGAAAATCATCTAGGAAATATTTCCGCTTCAAGATGGTCTATGATTTTTCAATAATTGAAGCTAGTTATTCAACAATTTCTTAATATCATTTTTTTCTGTTTCAATCTCCTTGAATTTAAGTGCTTCACATAGTATGTTTAAAAGTAATGTGTTGTATTATTGCATAATTAAATGTTGGGCGTTTGAAATGCAAGAAGGGAAAAGTTTCTATTTCTGGAATGTTGGGGGAAAAAGATAAATTCCCTGCTGTTCCCGGGTCTAATTCCCGTTTAAATAGAAAGTTAATGTGAGGGAAACATCCCGTTTATTTGCTACAGCATTCATTCCCCTTTTTATTCATTTGTTTTACGGAAATTCTTTAGGGGTGTAGATAAATACTAATGCCACCTTTTAACTTTAAGGGTAAAAGTAAATTTATTTCTTCCCGCAAAATTAAACAACTTAATTTTCTCTGTTAAGATATATTGCTCTCGTTATTTTTACAGAATTTAACAGATAAATCCTTTAACACTCTTTCTATTATTAAAAAAATAAATTCCTGGCAGAATTTTAAATTCTTCCTAGAAATAAAATCATAAGGTAAATAAACATATCATCACGGCTTATTACCCTTTAGTTTTCTTGATGTAACAATCTAATTTTCATAGCTTATATTTTTCTTTAACTATATTCAAATAATTCTTCGGTAGCTTTGAGAGCCCGTGAAGTTCACGTAGTTTTTGGGAAATTAAAAATAAAGTTTATAGCAATAATTACTACGTTTACATGCAGTTTTGAAATTTGTGTCAGTTTTCAGTCAAAATTATGCAAAACTGTTTACATGCAGTTTTTAAAACAAGTTTAAAAATTGATTTGAAATCAGTTTCGGCGCATGTGCATTTAGCTGATGTAAGTGACAGATCCTCTTCACTCCAAATACTTCGTTTTGCTATTATTCCAATTATTTTTTATACTTCGTACCACTACGCACTAAAACTACACAACTGTCAGTATATTTGAAGATTATGCTCTGGACGCATGCGCAGTATCGAAACTGAATTTTAAGTGTTTACATGAGTAGTTTTGAAACTAGTTTTCAGTCCAACCCATGAATTTTAGTTTTGGTTTGTGATAGTTCAAAACCGTTTTGACACTGTATACATAGCGTTTTCAATACTAAAAACGTTTTAAAAACGGTTTCAAAACTGCATGTAAACTCAGTAAATGTTCTTCTGTTGTATGGGTATATTTCAAAGCTAAATAACAGTGAGACTATGATCCTTATCGAATTGGAAGTTTGTACATAAAATTCTACCATATTTGATGCACAAGACGCATACCTTAACTCTTAACTGCTTAACTCATTTCGTTAAAAAATGCGATATTTCCCCTTTCGGCAGCATGGTCTTCATATGCGAATAGAAGCAGATTGGTTCACCCAGTAATCGGCTAAAATTCCTTGTCCTCTTTTTTCGCCTATTTTGTCTGCCCAAATAATCTTCGCAAGTTTTTTATCCATCCTTACAAAATGTCCCTACTCGAGTAACTCAGCTGTCTTTCACCAATAAAATTTTGTATCGTTTTCATTCTTAATAGGGGATTCCACATTTTTTGTTTATAATTTAATCAAAAAGTATAAGTAAAACTAAGACTATTGGTGAAAATCCGCCGAAAAATTTCCAATTAATAAGCGAGTTATAGTCCCCCGAAGTTTGAAAATATAGATGTGACGTCACGAATATAAGTTTTTATATAAAACTGTTTTCTTCGTGGATCTAAAATGTTCTTGAAATGTATGCTATTTTTAAATTATATTTATAAAAAACAAATTAATATTATAACATTGTACAAGTCTACATGCTTTACAATTGCAAGTGTATCAAAATTATTAAGTTTAATGCAAGAAATTTATATTCAAATAAAAACTGTTTGAGAATTGCACTACTGGACTGGTGCCTCGTGTCCGCTATTTGAACTTGTCTACTTCCATTGGTAGTAGACTCCACCCCTAACTCGGTATTCGTTATATATTTATAGGTGGTCTTTGAGTCGTCAATCAAAATAATATATATGGATTTCATATGAGTGACGAGCTGCTAAAACAAAAACTTCCTTATTTCCGAAGTATTTCAATTATATCATTTTATTTCTTTATTAATATTCATTATTAAGCATCTACTTTCATTATTTTTTTACTAATTTCTTTTAATTCGATTGAGCTGTAATCCCCTATTCTTCTTTTATACCGTGAGTTTCACCTAAGATGCAATATTTACTATTCTATCATTAATGTGTTAATAAGGATACTAGTTACACATACTGTACCGTCCCAGATAAAATGTAACATAGGTTGTCAATGTTAAATGAATTTATCATCATTATTCACTGATTTATAAATAAGTAAAAAAGTAATATTTTCTTCAGTTCATGCAGTTTTTATTCTTCCCTTTTTGTATGATTCTTATATAAATATCCATCACTTTTAAATTTTATAAATATTCTCGAAACTGTAAAAGAATTTCATATTCTGTCTAGCATTGTAAATAGTAGCACCTTTGGCAATTCTTAATAGTTTGTCTTGTAATACATGGGATTCCAATAGTACAGTAATCCCATATGTTGCGAGTTACCCCTGAAGAAGTTTTGTTTACTATCCAGTCGCTAAACTGTTTTTTAAAAGCCCTAATATGTTATTTTACTGTGATTACTATCGTATGTTATCGAGCTTGACCTTTCCTAATGCGTCCTTCGAGCCGGATTCTGTATTCACATATATTAGCGGTCCCAATAATTTTCTAAAAAAAATTGCTAGAATTTTGCAAAAAATGTACACTTATTACATTTAAGTCACCGCCAAGATGATTATATTTTTGTTTGTATATTATTGGAGTTATTATCATACACGTCTTCGTTGATTTTTTGAGAATCTGGCTCCTGGTTAGAGTCTGGAAGGTATGGAATAAAACAGAGTGCCGTACAGATTACACTATCTCAATGGAGGTTCTGGCTTCGAGAGCATAAATTTCACCCGTCGTATTTTTAGTCAAGAACGTAAGTAAATGAGATCATCAATGCCTAACATGTGAGATACGACCCTATATATCTACAATAATAGCATATATGCTTCATTCATTTATCTATTGTTGTGCGGTATATTTCTGTAACGAATAACTTTTATGATCTTACTTAAAACTTTATAGGGTTTTCTAGTAATCTGTGCTCTTTGTTGCAATCATATTTAAATAACCGTATGCAGTATGTTAATTGTAATGGGTATAAATCATCAAAATTTGTAGCATTTTCTGGAGTCCCGCAGGGCTCTATCCTAGGGCCCCTTCTTTTCCTACTGTTTGTGAATGACAAAATCAATGAATTGGAATACTGTCACTGCTTAATGTACGCAGATGACTTTAAGTTATATCGTGAAATCTCAAATGTACATGACTGTCATTCACTACAATTCGATCTTAACAAAATACTGATGTGGTCTGTCAAAAATCAGCTTAATTTTAATGTCAGTAAGTGTCAAGTAATTAGTTTCAGCAGGAAACATACAAATATCACTTTCAGTTATCATATGAATAATCTGGTTTTACAACGTGTTACTCTTGTTACAGATCTTGGTCTATTACTGGACCCAGGATTGACTTTAAAATGTCATATTGAAGCAATGATCACTAATTGTTATAAAACCTTAGGTTTCGTGTTGCGAATCACATATGAATTCAAAAATATTTCCTGCTACAAGTCCTTATATTATTCGTTAGTTTTAAGTAAGTTAGATTATTGTAGTATCATATGGAACCCTTCACAGCAGTATCTGATCAATGCTATCGAGGGAACTCAAAAGAAATTTGTAAAAACTGTTTGTTATAGATTATTTGGCTACTGGCCACAGGGTGAATATGTGCACCTGTTAAATAATTTTTCCCTAGAACATTTAATAAATCGGCGAACTAAACAGGAAATTATATTTTTATATAAACTAATAAATGATTTTGTTGATGATCCTGAATTATTAAAGCTGCTTAATTTTTATATAAATAACTTCAATACTCGATTGGAACAAACTTTTGTTTGTAGTTTCTCACGAACAGAATACCACCTGAATTCACCTCTAAACACCATGTGCCGTAAATATAATAATTACTGCAAAGATTTAGATTTCTCTGATAATATTAGGACTTAAATATAAGCTACATGAATTATTTTCAATATAATATACCGGGTGTTCACTTTTTTTATAGGACATAGGAAATACAATGTTAAAATTTTCATTATGCGTTCCCTATGAATTTTAGAACAAAAGTGTAAATATAAAAAATGTTCAGAATTAAAAACTGCATCGAATAAGCTTCAATTTATTGATATAATTCGTTCCTGTCATGAGATAAACGTAACATAAAATTTATAATTTTTAGCTATTTACAGTGTGCCATGGAAAACAAAACATACAATTCAAACAGTCGTATTGTTTGAGTTTGACAGATGACATTTGTTATTGTCGTAAAAATTTAATAATTATTGCCTTCATTTAAATTATTTATCAGTAATTATGGATACATTTAATATCTCTGAAAAAATTTACGACAATATTAATGAGCTGAAAAATGCAATTGTTGAAGAATGTAATAATGTCATATTTACACAACTAAGTCATGTTCGACGGGAATTTTATGATAGATTAAGGTATTGTTTAGCAGTTGATGTGGATTTGTTTCCATGACACACTGTAAATAGCTAAAAATTATAAATTTTATTTTACGTTTATCTCATGACAGGAGCGAATTATATCAATAAATTGAAGCTTGTTCGATGCAGTTTTTAAATCTGAACATTTTTTGTATTTACACGTTTGTTCTAAAATTCATAGGGAACGAACTATCGCATAATGAAAATTTTAACATTATATTTCCTATGTCCTATAAAAAAAGTGAACACCCGGTATGTATTGTATCTTGTTTCAAATTTCCTACAACGCATAATGCATTCATGTAACAATATTTGTATGGTTATTATTTTCATGATACTTAGTGGTACATTTGTAATGCTTTCATGTAACAATACTTGTATGTTTATTTTTTATGTTACTTAGTTGCATATTTGTACTGTATGTTTTCTCATGTATTTTTATATGATGTTATTCTGTAATAGGGGCATAGTCCCCTGTTGAATAATAATACTAATATATACCGGGAGTTTTTTTATCAGTGAATATGGGCGCATGTCATTACTATACTGGACATAGGGAGTTGTCATCTATGTGTAAATTTGTAAATGAATAAATTTATAAATAAACAAAAGCGTCTGGACGCTGATGAGCACCTAACGACGGACGTCTAGGCCGACGCCTCATAGTGTTCCAATCCAATCCGCCCCCACTTTAAGGGCCTAGTTAACTTACTCGTCTGGCTTTTTATAGACGTCCTTAAAGAAGTCAAGGGTAATGATGTTTGTGTTTGTTGTTTTATTCTTAAAGCGAACCACGAAGAAATCAATTTGAATTTGAATATTTGCTACCATACCATAAACATCAAGAAGAATGCGTGTATTGTGAATCACTCGAACAAGAGGATATATTTATTAATATTGATATTAAATCAATAAGAACATCGCGGAGGAAATATTAATATACAGGATGTAAATTAAAAAGCGGGCCATAGGCGTTTAATATGGGAAATCAGTTTTTCCTTGCGCTACCCATTTAATCTTAAACAAAAATGTTTCAAATAAATGTTGTAGAGAATTAAATTATACACCTAAATGACTAATAGATTTTATTTTACATATTTAATAAGCTATCTTTTAAAAAAAGTATATAAAAAACATGTTTAACAGTAATTTGAGAAACATAAAATTTTTACTCCAATATTTTAATTTACTACCATCGTAAAATTGAAGAGTGACACTTCATTAGCCCGCTCCCATAAAATCTATATATAACACTTTTTTTCCTTCATATTAGAGAAAAATATAAGCATTAAATTTCAAAGAAACGACAATAATTTTGTACTTAATTTATAAATAAGTACAGAATTTCACATTTCGTAAATAATAAAATATTCCGAGAATTAAACAGCCACTTTTACATAGTGTGGGAGGACACGTGGAAAAAAATAGGTAGTGTGAATCGAGCTTTACAATTGCAATACTTTTGCGGCTGTGCCAATGTGCTACCTTTTCTGGAATTTTTCGTTGTTAATATTCAAGGATTAAAAAGATTTGGGATATTCCTTTTATACTCTAAAATAATTTTTTGATTTCAAATAGTAATCTCTCTACTAGTTTAGAAAATTTATCTTATTATCTTTATATATTTTTGCTCATCTGACGTTTTCCTATATGCACAAATGAATAAATAAATATAAAAAAAAATATATAAGTTGCAAAGTAAATGATTTAATTAACAATTTGTAACAAAGATAATTATAGTGCAGTCATAAATATTTACAGAACTAGGCAATAAAATTTTTAAATGCTGACCTCAATAAGTCGATCCAAAAATACATTTAACACATAGTTCACATTATATCTTATGCATTTCATTCAAAAAGATACAATACGAATGCGGAAATATTAAGTTTATGATTCATACTACAGTTGAAAATTTATTTGTAATAGTAAAATACAAATCTAAACTTAAGTGTCAAATAAAATTTTATCGTTATGTAACTGGCAAAAGCTGAAATGAGGGAATATACGAAAATGTTCGAGCAAATCGCAAAAGACATCCTATCGCGTTTTGTCCGATTTCTGGCTTCCCCTGTAACGTTTACGCTGATATAATATATATATATATATATATATATATATATATATATATATATATATATATATATATATATATATATATATATATGCACAAGGTGTTTCCTTTAAAACAACCAGCGCTTTTTTGGGCGAACTAACAACTTTAGAGAAAATTGTTTTATACCAAAAATGATCAAGAATAAGGGGATAATGTATCAATAGTGACAAACCGAATATTTAACCAGCGGTTCTCAAACGGTAGAACAAAATTATATTTTTTTAAATGGCACCCTATATAATTTTTTAGCCCTTGAAATAGAATATTATTTTCTGATTTCAACGATATAAATATAGCATAGGGTTGTATAATAATTATTTCGAGGAAAAAAAACTAGAAAAAAAAAATGGAGTTACTACTAGCGTAACCAGGCAACAGATATATCAATGTCTGTGTATAGCATAGCCTATTGTAGTATTATAACATTTTTAATACCATTTTTCTCGAAATAATTGTTATACAACCCTATACCATATTTATATCGTTGAAACAGAAAAAATTCTCTATCTAAAGGGCTAAAAAATTATATAAGATACCATTTAAAAAAATATAATTTTGTTCTGCCGTTTGAGAACCACTGGTCGAATTTTCGGTTTGTTATTATTAACAAATTAGCCCCTTATTCTTGATCATTTCTTGTATAAAACATTTTTTTCTAAAGTCATTAGTTCGCCCAAAAAAGGGCTGGTTGTTTTAAAGGAAACACCCTGTAAATATATATATATATATATATATATATATATATATATATATATATATATATATATATATATATATATATATATATATATATATATATATATATATATATTATTTACAAAATAGATACACAGCTGATTGTGTTTCGATCAAAAGAACTGCTGGCATTTATATCCAAATAAATCAAATTTTTACGATGTTCTTTTACATTTTCAGGAAACAGTTGCATCTTATAAAATTCTTAATTTATGAATTTTGTGATTAAAATTTAAGAAGCTCGTAAAACGCAAAAGTAAATTCAAAGAAACCTTAAAATAATGATTTCCGTTAAAATCGGAAGGTGGACATTTCTCCTTCTAAAATAGTTCAAACAAAAAACTAACAAAAAATCATTGGTAAAAACTTCAGTCAATAGCAATACAAGGTTGTAGTTACAACGAAGACGATATTAAATAAAGTTCGACATGAGAATGCGAAAAATGTATTGCACCTATTTTAGAAAGTCTTGGTATGCCGTATGCCGCTTCTTTGCATCTTTCATTTGTCACGAGTTCAAGCATCGTCGAATGAGAACCTTCGCTAGATTTGAACACACTTATTTCGATAGAACATAAGGCCTGTATTCGTCTAAGTGCACCTGAATCGCAAGAATTCGGATTTGATGTTAAGTGCAGGAATCTCATTACTTTATGCTATGATTCTTCCCAAGATATATACAATAATTGAAAATTTCAGGGCGTCAAATTGGCTTTTTATATTTTAAAGTTACTCAAATAAAAACACGACACTTGTTTTTTTAATAATTTCTTATTGTTCAAAGTCAAAATGAAAAAGTTCTGTAATTTAATAATTTAGATCTGAAATAGATCAACGATGTGGGGCGACATAAAAAATTTAGTCCAATTTTCTGAAATATTTTGGCGACATTGAAAGTATTAAAAATGCGAGCAAATATCTAATAATAGATAAACAGGATGTTTTGTAAACAGCCGAAACAAATTTATAGGCTAGGGCACATTACAGGTCATTAAAAACTAATACCATTACACTGTATATAAATGACAGGAAACATTCAAAATTTTCAATTACAAAATACGAATTAATTATCAATAAAATTTTCAAAACCATTTTATTTCCACCGATTGACATTTTAGCATGTGCTTTAGTTAAATGAAAATTACACACTGTGATATTACAAAGACCAAGGTCGGTATCGCTATCGAAATGAAGATTAATATATAATTTTGCGGTATTTATTTGTCATTCCTAAAGATGGCTATAAAACAAGGTTAGAAGACACGACCATTATATTAAATGGTATTAGGATATCCTGTTCATACCACATACACATTATTTAGCATTAGAATGATGAATGATGATGCTACTTTTACCTTTCTTTTATTTTTATAACTGCGAATTGTCACAAAAGGATGTCGCGGACAAAGTTTTTGTCCCTATTTTCTCTCTATTTTACATTTTATATTTGGGCCTATTCTGTACCTCAGTGGTTAACTTTAACAATTGGTTCAAAAAAATTAACCACTGGGACAAAAAATTCTTTGTATGATAACCAAACATTAAACATTAATTTTATAAAGAACTCTAATACTTTGTTGAATTTAATGGTCAATGATACACCCCTAGCGATTGCACCATTAAATTCTACGAGCAAAATTACATAAGTATACCAATTTTCATAATGTTTGAACAACTATTACGGTCTCCAGAAGGAAAAGTCTAAAAATTGAAAAAATCGTAAGGGGTACCCCTTTGGATTTTTTCAATTTTCCGTTTTTGGGCCATATCTCAAAAACGGTCAATGACACGTCCCTGGCGATTGGACCATTAAATTCTACGAGCAAAATTACATAAGTGTACCAATTTTCATAATGTTTGAACAACTATTACGGTCTCCAGAAGGAAAAGTCTAAAAATTGAAAAAATCGTAAGGGGTACCCCTTTGGATTTTTTCAATTTTCCGTTTTTGGGCCATATCTCAAAAACGGTCAATGACACGTCCCTGGCGATTGGACCATTAAATTCTACGAGCAAAATTACGTAAGTGTACCAATTTTCATAATGTTTGAACAACTATTACGGTCTCCAGAAGGAAAAGTCTAAAAATTGAAAAAATCGTAAGGGGTACCCCTTTGGATTTTTTCAATTTTCCGTTTTTGGGCCATATCTTAAAAACGGTCAACGATACACCCCTGGCGATAAATATTGAAAATATTCATAATTTTATGACAAAGAAATCCAGGGCTGGACTGGGAATGCTTAGTACCGGGAAATTCGGATGGGGTCGGGCCAAGCCAGTCATTTAAAGCGATTTTTTATAATTTTAATCATTATAATATTTTGTTTAATAATTTACTTTTTACCTCCCGTTACCCTTGGTAGAGGAGGTATAGGGATCGTGCTAAAAATCGCATATCGAGATTTTGGTAAATGACTACATTTTAAGGCCCTTAGAATCCAATTCTAACATTTTCACGATGATGTCTGTGTGTTTATGTCTATGGATCATCCACTCTAACTCAAATACTATCATTCAGAAAATTTTGAAACCTTGTATTGCTAGATTGTTATCTTATTCTCTAATATGAAATGAGCCATTAGATTTTGGTGTAAATCAGATAACCGGAAATGGCACTTTATTTGAAGCTCAGAATAGATTTTCTTCGAAAAATACCTTTAGTTTTTATTTCTTCGCAATTTATATTCATAATATAAATTAAAGATTATTGAATTTTCTATAGGTTTGCATTAATACTTTTTATATATATTTTATGGATAAATTTATAAAATAATATACAATTTAAATCCCGGAGCCTACGATTAAAATAAAACTCCTCTTAAATGTATGTAACTGTCAGATAACTGTCACTGTCAAAATACTAATCATATCAAATTAATAGTCGTAAAGTTTTGAAAAGAAAATAGTAAACTGAACATTAGTTTTATATATATATATATATATATATATATATATAGTTTCCAATATGAGTAAATATGTAAGTAACTATGTATTAAAATTAATAAAAATTAAATGGCAGGAGATATTGTGTTGGCTACATCAGATGTTTTTTTTTTCAAAACGTCTATGATTCGCTCATTTTTGATATTCTTGTTGATAACAATGTGACAATAAATTTGCCCAGCCCTGAAGAAATCTCAAATCCCCGTACAATAATTAAAACATTAACAATATAAACCGTTTATATATATATATATATATATATATATATATATATATATATATATATATATATATATATATATATATATATATATATATATATAATAAAGAAATATTTTGTTGGATTTGCTTTGGTTTTTATAACAGCAACTAAATGATGACAAATAAATCTACCAAATTTTGGTTCACCTATGACGTTATATTCTGCCATTCTGCTTGTAGTTTATTTTCTAATTCTTCTTTAGTTTTAATGGTATATATTCTTGTTTCCTTCATGAATTTTACGCACTTACTCAATTGGGTTGTCCCAATTCCGATGATTATGAGGGATGATTTAGCTTATTTTTATTTTGCAATTCTGTTAAAAGGCGCGAATTACTTGTAGAATCGTTATCATGAATCAAATTAAAATTGTCTGCTAAGTCCTACTTTTCGGCACATATAGCTTCAAATTTGTTTTTATAATATGAAGAGAACTTTTACTATTCATAATTGTTACAATAGAAGCTAATTTTTGTACTATCCCGTTGTCCAAATATACCCCAAATTTTGGGGCCCAAAACAAAATGCAATGACCCATCATTGTTAGCCCAGGGCCCCCAAAGTTCACGGTCCCCCTGATACAGCCCCAGATCTTAACAGACACAGGAAACATGCGTTTTGATAATAAATAGTATTTTGTTGCCATTGCCAATATGAAAGTAAGTAGGATGCATACAGTAGGCTTTGCTTGGTGTTGCTGTTGCTGTGCCTTCGCCGTAACCTCAATCAGAAGATGGCGAAGTGAACAGTGGCATTTGCTCGGTGCCGTATTAGAAATGTTGCCGTACAACTTGTTTCATATTTACGGAATCATCACTTGTTACTTGTTAGGTGCCTATTACTTTCTCTCTAGGATTCAGGCCAGCACCTACATGTGTTGCTTGAGCATCTTCACTTTGCTATTATAATGCGAATACGATGGCGATGCGACTTCGTACCAGCCTGATATTTCCGGATGGAAATTTTTCACATTTTTCAACGGCTTTTCCGGATATGCTAATAATGTACAGGTTTCTCAGAAACGTTAGATCATTATCGCATCTAATCCCATCGAATTAGATAAATTAAGTTAAAAGTCGGTGAATGTGGAATAGTCATCTAGTGTGGAATAGGCGCTTTTTGAAAAAATGGTACACGACATCTGCGATCTAATGGCACAAATGCACGTGTGTAGGGGAGGTATTACCTACATAGAGACACCAATTTAACTACATTGTGCATAACATCAAAAACCTTGAAAAATAGTATGAGTGCCTGCTGAGCTTTTTAAGCGATTTTTTGCAACTGCAGTGTGGATAGGGGTTTGGGGATGTAGGCTACATTTAAAAAATATTTTTCAAACTAATTCCTAAATGAAATTCGATGGCGCGTATTTAATGTCAACAAATCCGCTAATGTGGAATACCGAGGAGTATGCCAATGTGGAATATTCCAAATTAGCGAAAATGTTATAATATGAGTAGATAACTGTTCTTGGTTTAGGAAAATGTACCAGAAAAGTATACCTAGCAAGAAGCAAACATGCAGAAGGCAGTGCGGAATAATATAGTTTATTTTGTTACATTCTAATAGCATACTCATTTTATTTTTGTGGTATATATTCCACGTTAATGCACTATGGTATTCCACATTACCATCCCTTTTTCAACAGGTGTAAAAATTTCAATTTTGAAGAAAATTGCTCTTATAAATGAATCATTTTACTATTTTGTAAAGTACATTTTAAATGACCTATATACAATATTTGATGATTAACCGCCATCTTCTCGCATGTTTTTTCAATGAAATAAAAATGGTATTCCACATTCACCGACTTTACTCTAATATTTTAACAATAACTTTTAATTTTCGATTTCATATAATCCCTTGAATCAAACCCCAAAAGCAAAGACATCACTTTTGAGACAGCCGATATATTAATACAAGAAAAACCAATGATTTTTGTTGTGTAACCAGCTAAAAACCGCTATATTTTTATATATCAGAACCAGAGCTGGACAAAGTACCAATTAAAAATACTCGAGTAGCGAGTAAAAGTATTCAATACTCAAATGTACTTTTAAAGTAAAGTATTAGTACTTTGAACATTTTTTGGGAAAAATACAAAGTACTTTCTAGTTACTTTAAAGTACTTCTATACTTAATATAAAATTATGTAACAAATCGCTTCTAATTGTATAGTAAAAATATGGAAACAAATTAAATATTTTAGAATTGAATACCAGTTTTATATGTATAATATTTAAAGGAATATCGTTTATGTATTTGTTTACACCTTAAAATATTTAAGTATTTAATTATAAAACGTATGTTTTTCTAAATATCAAGTAATAATAGAATAGCTATTTGTTTGTGCAGTATGTAAGAAAAAGTAGTTTTCCTACTTAGTGCGCACAAGATTTTTTGTATTACCGTTTCTAAGAGGTGTTTTTCAAAAAAACATTTAACAGTTAATAAATAAAGTATCGTTGATAATATACATTTCTGCACTTGTGTGGAAATTTACAACTCAAATGAATATGGAAATTAAAAACATTTCTAAATGATAGAAAAATATATAAACTGCATTCTGTTTTGCATTTGGTAATAGAATGACGAACCTCCAAAGATCTATGGTACACAGATTTGATATTTTATAAAAAATTAATTGGTGCACAAGTATGATCGTTGTATTCGTAATCGTAGACATAAAATAATAATTTAAAATATTAATTTGAAGTACTCTAAGTATTCGGAAATTTATAAGTACTCAGAGTACTTTTCATGTAGTCTAAGTACTTTTTAGAGTATTGAGTACGAGTATTTAGATGAAATATCGCAAGTACAAATAAAAGTAACATATTTTAAAATGTAGGTACTCGAGTACGAGTACAGAGTACAAAACTTGGACTAAACAGTACTGTCGAGTAAATGTATTCGAGTACGCCCAGCTCTGATCAGAACAACCATAATCTAACTGTAATGAAACTTATACTAGGAATCGATATATTTTAGACCAAAGTAGATATTATACTGCGTCCTGTAAAATCTATTATAACATGGCTCCATCTTAGTTTTCTGGACGTAGTTCCAGAGTTCTCATGGAGCCAGTTATTGCTCTAGAAGTCACCTTTTACCTAGATGGTTAAGTCTACGCACGGCCACGGCTAAACATTCAAATACAATGTGTTCTAAAATTTCTTCGTCCTCTTCGCAGAGTCGACAGATACAGTTTTCAGCTATACCAATCTAATATAGATGGTATTTCAGATGGCAATGACCAGTAAAGATACCTGCCATAGCTCTAAGGTCCTTTTTGTTCAGAGCTAATAGTTCATGTAGACATATCAGTAAAATCACGAAAGATTTTAGTGCTTAGTTACAAAATGTTGACATTGGTCTTCTTATTACCCATTTCTAAGTATGCCAATCATCTTTTTTTTAAGTTGTAGAGAACACTTTTGTGTGTTTTGAAAATTGGAAATAAATTCGAAGAATATTAATACTTATTTAATAAATGTGTGTCCGTGAGATGTGCAATAATTTGATACATTTCGTTAAAAGTCAAACAGATTTGCTAATACATTACACTAGTTTAAAATCTAAAGAATATAATTAAGTTATTAAAACCATCATTTCATATTCGTAACTAGCTTGCTCAATTCTGACAGCATGTAATTAATTTCAATATAGAATCATCAACGAAAATTTTCATCCAATTTATATAATTTGTTACGCAAAACTAGTAAAAATGACGAATTTCAAACCATTTACACATCTTTCCGCCTTTCTCAAAAACATAAACTTTCACCGTACGAAATCATCAAATTAAATTATTCCATACAGTCGAATTAAGTGTAGGTGTAAAAAGTTGTGTAAAAACTAATGAATTTATGAAAAGAAAAACAAGATAATGGTAGCGTTTAGGCGTAAATAATAAATAAAACATCGGCATAAGACACCTATTAATAAACTCTACGGGAGAACAGAAAGAACTGTTTTGAAGAACACTTTTACTTTTCAAACTTGTAAACAAAAAGCTGACATTGGCAGAATCGACGGAGATATTTGCGGCCCCCAGGGCCCTATTTTTCACCAAAAATATGTATTATAAAACGAGCACTTTCCACTATAACTATCAGTGCCCGTAGAGTGACGTCCAATATAGCCACAAATCTGCATAAAGAATGTCAAAAATGCAGAGAAGGGTATAACTCTCGCACTCTCGTTGATATTTTATTTATTTATCCAATCGCGAACGTAAGATTACAAAATGAATTTGTTTGCTCTAATTTTTACATCAAATAAACTAGTGAATGAAATACACGATTAATCACAGATTACATTAGAGTTAAATTTAATCTAAATGTATTAAAAATAGACGGAATAAAATTGACCCCACCTTGAGTTAAATTCAGCCTGAAGAAAGTTGGAATATTTGAAGGTTAAAAAAACTTGTCTCCAGTTTATTTTATTTTGAGACGAGTAAACAAACCTTTTGTTACTAATAAAATCCCTGTCTGCTAACAGTCTACCGATTGGGAGACATTCCAACAAATAAACAAAGAACTAATTAACACTTACCCATATGCAGACTTGAAAAAAATCATTGTTGTAGCTGCAACAGCGTCATCGACTCAAAATAGCCACATTTTCCGAAAAATACACTTTTCACTATTGCACAGTTCTAGAATAAAAGAAGAAACAATCCTTTTACTTTTTACAGGAGTCATCTCAACGTCCTATACACCGCACACGATACAAACAGACGGATACACATTGTTATTGTTAACCTAACTTTTGATAAACAATTGTAATTGTCAAAATGATTAGGACGTAAAATACTGGTGCTAAGTTCAGCCAAACACTGAAGCATACTTCGAGAGCGAGTTAAGAGAATCGTTTGTGAACCAAGGAACTAATAAAACGGCGAAAATAGAACTACGAAAAACAGTAAGCAAGCGTATATGGTGCCCGAGCCAGGTTATCTGGTATTTACAACACGTTCGATCAATTCTCATTTATTATTAATATTATTGAAAATTTTCACAAATTAATCACAGAACAATATTTAATAAAGATTTTAAGTACACGTATTTTTATGACTGATGCTACTGACACCTCGATACTATCTTAATATTCTTTTGTTTAAACGCTAACTTCAATTTGAGATATATGTTCGAACACGTTTACCGTTACAGAAAGAACAACATATTCCAATAAGGAACGCGTTTATATTTTAACTGAAATTTAATTATTATACATTAAATAACATTTCCAATAAAAAATAATATAATATATGTCACAAATGCGTTTAAAGGCAAGGAAATTGGAAGGAAAATAATCATTTTATTTATAGAATAATTAATTGAGATCCAACCTAAATGTTTAAATCGTAGAAATGGGCTATGCAGGGATGGCGAACCTTTACGTATCAACGCGCCATTTTTCTAAAGAAATGTTTAATGAGGTCATAGACGTGCCATCAAATAATTTTGACTTTGTGATTATTGGGAAAATAATAATAATAATGAATACTATCAACTCAAAACTCTTTATTTACTACAAAAAAATAGAAACATTTTGCAATGTTTCAATTATACGCGTAATTTAAATTAAAGTAAAATTGGTGTGACTTTTGTTGTTGCAGATTAGATGACAAATAACATATGTTAGGGTTGTAAGATGTTACTTTTAGCAGAATGCATGCTGAACTGGAGTCATCTGTCAAACGGTTTCTAACCGAGTCTTTAATGGTATTCATCTCTGAAAATAATGACTCGCAGGCATAGGTTGATGAAAATATTGTTAAAATAGCATGAGCCAGCTTCTTCAAACAATTAAATGTGTCTGGTAACGCATTCCATGTTTACAAAATTTTGTTATTAGCATTTTCACTTATATTGCTTGTCAATCTTTCTGTTACAATTAATTCTAACTCTTTCCTTGTTTCAATAAATTTTTGAATCCATATTGAACTAGACTGGAAATCAATCAGCTACATTTCAAATTCTTCAATTTCCAACCAATCGAATTGGGACAAATTCAGTTTATCAAATGACGTCACATCAGGGTACATAATAAACTTGAGTATTTCCGATAATTCTTTGAACTGAGAAAATCTCGCAGAAAATTCCTTGATTGAAGAATCAATCACAGAAATAAATTCTTCAGTAACTTGGTCTTCGTCTGGTTTCTCATGTATTTCTAAATCGTTGATATATTTTTTCAAATCGCAGCCCGCGCACCGCACCCGAACATTCCGTAGCGTAGGGATCACTCGCGTTCGCTCGTCATATAATACCTACTTCACACTTTTTTTCGTAGTGCATCGTAATGAATTTTGTGATCAGTGACATGCCCAAAATATTGTGTGGCACGCGTGCCATTGGTACGCCATCCCTGGGCTATAGGATCCAGGAAAAATTTATTTAAACAAAGAAAGAATAGTGAAAAATTCATGGACCTCGCTGGGATCCCAACTTACGTAGTTTGATCTGCAAATTCGAATGAGGACTATATCGTTATAAAAAAAAATCTGGAAGTACAGGATGAATTAAGAATTATAGTGCAAACGCGTCTTAAAAATATACGTAATAATAAGCGAAATATGAATTTGTAAAGTTCAAAATTTGGCGAATGACGCAGAATTTCCTAACCAGTAGTCGACAAACTGTTCTAGTCTAGTGGGTACAAATTTTTCATGTTCACTTAACTGAAATACTGAAAAACTTATACGTTATATTCATGAAGAAATAATTATTAAGCATAAATAACATAAAATGCATTTTTTCCTTAATAAATTATAGAACATTGAAACAGTGTGACCATTGTTTGACAATATTGTGACACAAACTATCAAGAGATGATATGTCATCCTAATTATTTATCGAGTTCAATCAATATTAATATTTAAACAAAATTATTTTACTAATATTCATTAAATACGTATATTATTAAAATTTTACTATGGTATAGTACCCCATTCTGAAATCACCAAGTTAGTATCTATATTCATTTTTGAATTATTGTCCCAAAACTCAAATACCTATTTGCCCAAAAAATACTGAAAATATTCAGGCTAAAACAGTATTTTTGTTTTATTAAAAATTCATTAGGTATCATATCTAAATCATATAAATTTTTATTCAACGTTAACGTACACACAATTTGCAGTCACAAAATTATATTTACAAATTGACAATATTTTTTACAAATTATTAAGTGAAATTGTTTATGCGAAAAATATATATTTACAATACCGGAGAAAATAAGATTATAATAAACATATTTAAAGATAATGGCAAAGTTATATTGTCAGGCATAATTTGTCATTATCTTTAAATAAGGAATGTTATTAACATCGACCAAATGGAAAGACTATGTACACAATTAATTTAGGTGATGTTAAAATGTATGAATCTATTATTTTTCTATGCTGAAATAAATATCTTAAAACCTATATTTAAACTGGATTAAAGTAATAATTACTAACGTCATACTGTACTGAAATGTATCACAGAAGTAACTTTATAAACAGTACAATGAAAAAATGATTAAAATGTCAAGTATCAGATCTTAAATAACTTCTGATAATAAAAATTCATAATGAGAAAAAAATAAGACAAAACAATTAAAAATATACAAATTATAAAATATTTACAAAAATTAGGATAAGGTGAAAATATTTCAAACAATAATGTTCATATGGTAAATATCGAGTATGTTTTATCAGTGAACATGAGCGTATGTCACAACCATAGTTACATTTAAAATTATTGACAGCAGTGTTATTTGTGGACATAAGGTGTTGTCAAAGTCATCAAATTGTCATCTTCCAAAATGATGTATGAAGTAAAAGTACAAATCATAACATGGTATAAGTCCAATATGAGTCTAATGCAAGTTTCCGATTTATAGTCCAGCATTAAAATAAAATCAGAATAAGGAAGGTAATGAAAATGATAAAAAGAATTTCTGAAATGGACACGATAACTTTGACAACTCCCTATGTCCAGTTTTTTTAACGCGATAATACATTGGTCTCAATCATTTTAAATGTAACAATGGTAATGACATATGCCCATGTCCACTGATAAAAAAAAATGTTTGAAATTACTAACACCGGCCCTAAATAAAATAAAGTTGGACCAAGAGAAGGTAAATTATTTTACAATTATACTCTTTATCAGAAATATCACAATAAACCAGAAAATTTTCAAATAAAATATAAAGTAAATAATAAAATCATAAATATATCGTACACATAAGTATTTTAAAATCGGTCCTGTTAAAACTTCTTTCACTCCTGGCCAGGAGTGTATTCAGAAAATTTTATTCCGTATTTTACAGTATGTTTCAAGTAACAAGAATTATACAGGCTGTTTCCTTTAAAACAACCAGCGCTTTTTTGGGCGAACTAACAACTTTAGAGAAAAATGTTTTATACCAAAAATGATCAAGATTAAGGGGATAATGTAGCAAAAGTAACAAACCGAATATTTAACCAGTGGTTCTCAAACGGTAGAACAAAATTATATTTTTTTAAATGGCACCCTATATAATTTTTTAGCCCTTTAAATAGAATATTATTTTCTGATTTCAACGATATAAGTATAGCATAGGGTTGTATAACAATTATTTCGAGAAAATGGTATTAAAAACTAGAAATAATGTAATAAAAAATGGGTATACTACTAGCGTAACTAAGCAACAGACGTATTTTTAATACAATTTTTCTCGAAATAATTGTCATACAACCCTATATCATATTTATATCGTTGAAATCAGAAAAAAATTCTCTATCTAATGGGCTAAAAAATTATATAGGATACCATTTAAAAAAATATAATTTTGTTCTGCCGTTTGAGAACCACTGGTCGAATTTTTGGTTTGTTATTATTAATAAATTAACCCATTATTCTTGATCATTTCTTGTATATAACATTTTTTTCTAAAGTCATTAGTTCGCCCAAAAAAGCGCTGGTTGTTTTAAAGGAAACACCCTGTATTGTTTCTTCCCAAAGACATAAGTTAACTAATTCACAATGTATGTTACTTGAAAGCAACGATCATGGAACGAGATATTTTGCTAAAGTAACCATACCTTCCTATTCTTGATCAGGAGTACTCTCATAGAAACAATAGCTGATGGAATCCGTGGTAGACGTCGACCCAGAGCTGGCCGCACTCCTAATGGGGACCGGCAGTGGCCTAGCGGGTTTTCTGGGCCGCGAAACCCCTCTGACTCCCTGGTGGGCCGGACCGCCGGGTTTCAAGCGAGGACGCCCAGGACCTCGTCGGACCGGCACCGTGGGTGCCCCAGCAGAGGCAGCCACAGGGCTACCCCCACGGGGTGACCCGCTACTGCCTGGGCCGTCCCATAAGGAGGACTGACTAGATTCGAAACTTGTATCTAGAAGGACAAAATATATGAGGTGGACGATGGGGTTTATTTGTCCCCTTATGACCTAATAATGCGATGCAAATTTAGAATTTTGAAATTTCACATAAAGTTTGGTTAGGTACATACACAATATCATAGAGTTAAGAATATATATATATATATATATATATATATATATATATATATATATATATATATATATATATATATATATATATATATATATATATAGAGGGAGCGTGAAGCATAGTTCGTAGGCAATGACCTTGATGCCTAGTAACGAAAGGGGTATGAAGCGTCGGCCATATTGCACTGGTCCATTTCTGCAGTCTAATACATAGTAAACTGTCATATTTATTAAACACAAAAGATTGCAGACTTGTGCTCCCTCTATTATATATTCTTAACTCTATGCACAATATTGTGTATTATATTCAGCAACTTTACTAGTTCTTTTAAATTTTAAACTAAAATAAATTTTAGGAAAGTAGGTATAGTGATGCACGCGATTCGAGACGAGACGAGGAATATAAAATATCGATCTCGTCTCGTTTTCGGATCTGTACTCTCGATTTCGCTCTCGTTCTCGCACGAGAGTCTCGCTATAAAAATAAGCGCATGCGCACTACGCATTTACGTAACTGTTTAACTACAAGAGAGAATTTCGCACCAATCGCACCGTCTTCCATGTATTTGCAATCGTATAACTATAATAAAGAGACGAAACACTAAATTCTAGTCACCAAATTATTTCAATACGAACATAATGTTTATCCATTTACGGTCACCACAAAATGTGATAAGTTAGTAAATAATTTAATTTACCTCGTGATCTCTAAACTATTTCAATACGAACATCTGTAAATACATTCTGCCTGTCATCAGTAAAACGAATTAAACATTAAAATATTATTTTTTTGTAACTAAAAGTACCTACACTTTTTCATTAAATATATGCCACTGTTTAAATAAGATTAAGTCATAAAAAACCACTACAGTGGTAATCTTCTGGCAACCAATCACCCCGCCTCTCTCCCTGTTGGATCCCATCGACGCTTAATATAATATCCTTTACTTTTCAGGGGCGAAAATAGTTTTATTAACCGTGGTTTTAACTGGGGTGAATTAGGGGATGAAATATTAGAGAAAACTAGTTCTATTGGATGCAATACCGATTTTGTCTTTATTTTTGCATTTCCTCGCTCTGGGAACGATACTAATCGAATTGACTCTAGATAGACTAAAAAAATATAGTGAATTCATATAATTTTCACATTTACGTGTTCTATGCATGAATTAGCGTTGACTCCACTCCTCGTACGGTGTATCTTTCATTGAATTTATGAATCAAAGCTATAAAGTTACAAATACTTTTTATTGCGAGACTCTCGCGAGAATCTCGCGAGATTTCTCGCTTCTCGCAGTTGTTATATCGATCTCGCCTCGAATTTTAAACTACAATCTCGTCTCGCATAGTGCAACGAGACGAGACGAGATGCGAGAGTACTCTCGCCTCGTCGTGCATCACTAAGTTGACAGTTACTAGATATGTTCATGTTTATTTGTTGTTTTCGTAATCTTTTGTATTTTTACAAAAATATGTGTTGTTGATCTTTGTGATATAATATTGTAAATTTTAACAAAAAACAAACAAAAGAAGAATGACGTATCACATATTTAACACTAGGTTCCCCAAGTGCAATATTTCGATTGGTAAACCAAAAGTAACCAAAAATTACTAAATCTGGTGGAAAGTTGCAGTTGCCGGCAACAAAATTAGAACATGCTCTATTTGAGGAATACGTTGCGCAACGAGTTGCTGGAAAATGTTGCTGAGTGTAAAACGGGCTTTTAGATTTATACCATTTACAACCACCTTTACTTGTTCCTGAAATTTAGGTGAATCATTTATAGCAACAATATAAAATACTAAACTCGATAGAGTGGTTGACCATTATATATTGTTTTCATTTAGTAACGTTGCACTTATTAAATTAAACTGGCATTAAACAACATTAAATCAAATGCAACCCAGGAAAACAATTTTATAAAACGATACACTGGCAATCCGCTGGAAGCCAATCACTCCACTTCGCTCCGTGTTGGCATTGTGCAATAATGTTTCGTTTATAGGTAATTCAATTCGCTCTATAATCTGTGCTGACATCTACTGGAAAACTATATTTTCTGCATCAAGAAATATATGGGCAAGACCATTTTTTAGCCCTTTTCGATAGTTTTTTATGGTTTTATTGATAAATCACGTAAATCGACACGAGAACAAAAATGCTAAAATACATGCCAATATATTCAAACTATGTTGACAGTTCCAAATTATTTCCTGAACAGAATTACGACATACGTCACCTTATGAAATGATTTTATAACCTGTGTGGCAAAAGGGAACTACTTCAATTATGTATTTCGTCAAGAATCATACACTTTTTATTACGCAATGACTTTGTTAGTTTTCTTATTTTCTTCAACAGTATTCAATTTCAATATTTCGTCTGAATACTAAATATAACATTCATATATGACCCATATTTCTTATATTAGACTTTGACGAACGTATTAACTTTGCACTGTTGATTTTGATGCATCTATTTCTAATTGCTGGAAAATTTCTTGAATTCTAAATTTTTTCCACAATATTCTAATTCTTTCTTCTAAAAATCTTCTCATGAAAAGCAGATAATTTGAAGGAAATTTAAATATTCATACCTACGTGTATGCAAATTTTTTATAGTTAAATTCATTGGGAACCACAATAACACAATACTTATGTTAATATCATTAAATACTGAATCAGTATTGTTCATTTTTTAACTACGTACTTTAGGTACTAGGAAATAAAATACCTATATATTCTTATTCTTTTGCAGTTCGTAATTTACTAGAAATTCACATATATGTACTGCTTATTTCTGCTAAAGTATTCGGTGCACTTAGAACTTACACTCATTATTATATAGGTACTAATTAGTTGTTTTTTTTTTCGTACTACCTACTAGCTAATACAATACATGGCGAGAGTTTTTTTTTATCAGTAAACATGGGCGTATGTCATTACCATAGTTACATTCAAAATTATTGACAACAAAGTATTTTACAAAAACTGGGCATAGCTAGTTCTCGAAATCATCAAACTGTCATCTTCCAAAATGATGTATGAAGAAAAAATACAAATCATAACATGGTATAAGTCCATATGAGTCTAAGGCAAGTCTCAGATTTATTTGCTGCTACTTTTAATAAGCGATAAGCGACCCAAGCCAGCAACTATTAGAAAAATCTATAATAATTATAAAACTACAAGATGCGTCAATGGACAGTAATATTATAAGAAAATCAGAACAAGTAAGATAATTATTAATAAGAACTCCCTATGTCCAGTTTAAAAAAAGCTTGATAATACATTGATGCCAGTCATTTTATCATGCTCACTGATAAAAAAAATTCCCGGTATATGTATTCTTATCTTTGCATTATTTTTCTAAATTAAAATAATGAAAATAAATTATCTATACTCTATACTATCTTTCGAATCTTTCTGCTAAAAAACCCGTGAGTTGTTCTGAGATTTTTCGACAAAATCAATGCTAAAAATAGCCGAAATTCATATATGACCTAAAATTTTGCACACGTTTTAGCCATGTATCATTGAAACGAAATGCCGACGTCTTAAAAAAACAAAATAAAAAACACTAATGTAAGGGGTGCTTATGAATACCTTAAAGGATATCCGGTCCAGCTGCCTATGAGAAGGGCGAACGGGCGTAAAAAACTAGTTCTCCACAAATTACAATATCTACATAGGCGATGATAATTTTTCTTAAACTTAGTATTTGTATATTACTTATACATTCCGAAAATATACCGTGAGTTTCAGCTAAGATGCAATATTTACTATTCTGACATTAATGTATTAGGGGAGACCGGTGTCAATTGTTACAAAATTTAATTTTTTATTTTTCACCAGTTAACGGTACATTTCGAAATTTTGAAATTACCTATATGAGAACCTACCCACCTTAGTGAATAATATTTTGAATTTTAAACTTTTGAAAATGTGACAAATATAAAAGTATATGGATTTTTAGTCAGGCATTACAAATGTTACCTAACTGGTGTCAATAGTAACAGGGCCAGTGTCAATTGTAACAAATTTTAACAGTGATGTAATAAGATAAAATAACAGATAAAAGAAGAAATTATTGAAAAAAAGAAACATTTATTACCTCAGAAATACAAAATTCAGATGACTCAACTAAAAGCAAACAAAATATATATTTTGTTGGTGATATGGACCTTTTTGACCAATGCCTTTAGTCGCTAACAAAATTGCAGTTTAGGTAAATATAAAATAGGCCTTTCTTCGTACAATTTAACTTGCCCGGTGTCCAGATTTTACATTTTGGCCACTGCAACCAATCTCCTGTGCTCAAAAAATATGGGCCAATATATATCAGAGAGTTTCCTCATCGGAACCATCTGAAAAGTAATCTGCGACTGTTACTTTTGGAACTGTTTTTCGTTTTTTCGCTCTTCTTCTTTTATGTTTTCGATAGCAGTGGTTTTTTCTTGTAATTTTTATCATGATCAATACTGTACTTAATTATTAAACACGTTACAATCGACACCGTGGCATGTGTTACAACTGACACCGCTTCACTTATAAAGATATTATTTAATTTTTTGTATTTATTAGGTAATAATTCGAATTTTTTTTTTTTTTGAAAAATAAAAGCAAATATATCTCACAAACTGATCCTTAACTTGAAATATTTCCGAGCAGAGCACTTATAGTGTTTTAGAAACAATGTGTGTCACTACCTGTATTTACTTTTTTGTCGATTTACAGACATTCGTCAGAAACAGACGCCGTATTTGCGCGTATGTACTTACACTAAATACCAAAGAGCTATGACTCTTTCTGCTTCACTCTGCAAGCGCGTTTTGATCTACTTCGAAAAGATGGCCCTGTTACCTACCTTTATTACATTTGACATCTGTTACAATTGACACCGGTCTCCCCTACTAGTTACATATACTGTATCGTTCCAGATAAAATGCAACCTAGGTTGCCAATCTTAAATGAACTTATCATAATTTACTGATTTTTAAATAACGTAAGAAAGTAATAATAGTAGTATCAATAAAAAAATCATTATATTTTCTTCATCCATCACTTTTAAATTGTGTAAATATTCTCGAACCTGTAGAAGGATTTGGTATAGCACATTCAAGAGATAAATTAGCAAACATATTACAAACATTCGCGTTTTTTCTTCTTTAGTAAATATCTTTAAAGCGTGATGACAAATTCATTTGACATTGACAGTATGTGTATCTAGTATCCATAGTAATACAGTGGACCCCCGGTAATCCGGCCCCTGGCTAATCCGGCACCCCCTGTAATCCGACATGACCCCACCACTAATGTGTTGGACGCGTAGGTATTGATTTGATGATGATTGATTCATAGTATGATTTTTATTAGTAATTTTTGATTATTTTAGTATGTACATTTGTTTGTACACAATTACATATTTCCTAATGTAAAGTTATTATTGTTTGTAAGTTCTATAGCGTTAATGACGTTAATTTCATAATAAAACGTAAGCTCTCTATTGTGTTGTTTAATTTACTAAATTTGACATACATAATGAAGTATGATTTGTACTTCAGAGTATAACATATAGAATCTTATCACTAGATCTGTAATTTGTCGGATTACAAGGTACTCGTTTGTAAAAAAATCCGGACTATAGGGTGTCTTAGGCAGTACTCTATAATCCGACAAATTCGATAGTCCGACACTGCCCTAAAAAACGTTTGTCGGATTACCGGGGGTCCACTGTACATTAATGACAGAATAGTAAATATTGCATTTTAGCTTAAGCTCACGGCATGTCATTGTAAAAAAAACTTACTCTGAACACCCTTAAAATAAAATTCTAAAAAATATGAACCACGTGTCTTGTTCTCAATATGTAAAATCTACAGTAGAAAAAATAAAAAATGATAGTCACTTTCCATATGACCAACCGGAAATGAAACAACCCTTTCTAACGAACTAAATTCCGTTTTAAAATACAACCCCTTCGTTTCAACCACTTAAATATGTAATAAATTTATTTATATTTAAATTTAAAACTGTTTAACACCTGGTATACGGACCTCGTTTCGAAATATGTTACCAAATTTACTGGGCACCTGTCTAATATTAATAAATAATTGTTGATAAAAAGGTGCTAACACATCGTAATATTCTAAAACAGTTACAAAGATCTTTAACTTCCCATTCGATAAAAAAAATATACAGGATGTTATGTACATAATGTGCTATAGTTCATTGTATGATAAGTTGACCAATTAGGAGCCATTCTTCTTAATAAATTCAAATCTAAAAATAGGGTATTCTCTCATATTTTTTATTTATTTTTCTTAAAGAACAGTTATATCTAAAGCTACGTTTCCAGCTCTTAACATAGTCACTGTTTTTGTTATTTGTCATAACCTTGAAAGTTTGTCATACGTATAATGGCTTGAGCGTTTCCAGCTACTGTTTTAGTCTTTAGTCTTTGTCATAGCGCATAAACACAAAGTTTGCATGCTTCATACTTTCGTCATAGTCTTTGTCGCTGTTCTGTTGGAAAGAGATAAGTGATGTAAGCGCTATCTCTTTTTATGTTGCGCAGTAGTTCTACGCGTTGTATCTGTCATTATTTTGGTGGTTATGTTATTATTTTTGTGTTGAGATAATATAAATATGGACAACAGAAAGAAAAAAAAATCTTATTTTTTATATTATAAGTACAAATAAAATTATATCATATCTTATGGATATACAGACAATATTGAAATTTTAAAGTGGAATATTAGAAATATTGTGGCTCGTTCACCATATTAATTTCGTGCTTTATTTCAAATGTTATTTTGGAATTATACAAAATAATTACATTATTACTTAATTTGAGTAATGATTACTACTCATCATTAATATCATTAATAACTATATTAATTTTGAAGCATTGTAAAGAGTTTTATATATGTGTTCCTTTTTTGAGTGAACAAACATTATAAGTACAAAAACTTAAGACTGTGCTTATGTTAACAGCTGGAAATGGCCAATATCTTCTAACAAAAACATAAGACAAAAAACAAAAACAAAGACTAAAACAGTGACTATGTTAAGAGCTGGAAACGTAGCTTAAGAGTATCTGTGAAAACCCGAGTAAAAATTCCTTTTAATAAGTGAGATACTAATTTTTAAAATTTGATTTTCTTGTGTCACGTGATAGTGACGTACTAGTTGTACAGTACCAGCGGTGTGCTATCAGTGGTTCATGCGGCGTCTTATCACATTCGAACATGGAGTAGGGATTTCAACTGGTCTCCCATAGGAAGGTCATCTAGTACATCAGCAAAATTTAAATGCTTTATATCTTTTGTAACAATCAATTTATATTATGATTTTTTGTTTTTTCCCTGTTGTTTACCTATCAACACTAATATTTTTAATAAATTTTTAATATTAGTAATCCTCAGAGAATACCCTAATAAGTTCCAAAAAAAAAAAACAATATTTGTTGGTTGTCACAAATGACATTGAATTTGCAATAAGTGGCGTTATACTTAAATATTTAGAAATGCCTGTTACTTTCACTAATCAAGAATACACCGACATGCATTTGGTTTGCGGAGAAATCAGCCAAAACAGTCGCCATTAATAAAAAAAAGTGTCTTATCCATGTTCCACGTCTAACTTCAAACCTTTAAAAATAACAATTCTTTATTCAAATAAATAATTGTTATTGGTCCATCTCGAAGTGCTTTTGCTATTGCAACAAGCACATTAAAAAAGAAATTATTGCAGATTACGATACACTGTAACCTTGTTTAATAACATATGGCACGTTACATAATTATTAATGAAAATGTGATGGGGCGCATTTTTCCAAATTCACAGATATTCGACTTAAATCTAATATTAAATAATCGTAAATGTAGGTACATCCAAAAAATGGATACTGATCAGTGGTACAAAAATGTTTGCCAAAAAATACCGTATAATTTTGAAATTAACAGTAAAAATAAAATTTGGGCCCTAAGAAATATATACATTCGAAAATTTCGTTTCAGACCGTGAAACGTTCAAATCCGATGTAAAAACTGTTTTTCATAACATTAAATTAAAACAATAATTAATTTTATAAATTTTATTTTATTATTTTATAAAAATAAATAAAAACACTGTTTTCTAGATACATGTTTATATTTTTCATCGCTAGTTGGCAGCACCTCTCACGTTTCATAATTTTTATTATTAAAATTAATATTTACAAAATCGTGCAATTGTGCTTGTCTGCAAGCTTGAAAATTGGATATAACAGACTTGCACAAACCAAATTTCTATTTTTAGACTGCTGATTGTTATTTCAAATTGAAGTAGATTTGCTTTATTTGGCCCGCAAAATATTTTTAAATAATTTGTAGGCGAGATTCAGCGGGAATAACAAACAATTTTTGAATATAAAATCAGTGTAAAAATGTGGTGTTAGTTCAAGAATTGTCACAAGATGACTCTAGGAGTTTAGTTTTTTAGTAGACGAAATATTAGTAGCGTTGATTACGGCTGGAATCGAACCCGGGACGTCTGAATCGCAACCCCATAAGGAGTGATGATATATTTATTCATCGGCGTGCGTACGGTGGGTGCCATAGGTGCCACGGCACCCCCTAATATATTAATACGAGGGTTGTTTTCTTTCCACTGAGCCTATCTAGCAGACTATGATATTTTGGAACAAATTTTGTTTGACATTTCAATCTAGCAGAGCTGGGCAAAGTACCAAATAAAAATACTCGAGTAACGACTAAAAGTATTCAATACTGAAATAATAACAATTCTTTATTCAAATAAATAATTGTTATTGGTCCATCTTGAAGTGCTTTTGCAATTGCAACAAGCACATTAGAAAAGAAATTATTGCAGATTACGATACACTGTAACCTTGTTTAGTAAGTGGTAACGTATGGCACGTTACTTACATAATTATTAATGAAAATGTGATGGGGCGCAATTTTCCAAATTCACAAATATTCGGCTTAAATCTAATATTAAATAATCGTAAATGTAGGTACATCCAAAAACTGGATACTGGATCAGTGGTACAAAAAATGTTTGCCAAAAAATACCGTATAATTTTGAAATTAACAGTAAAAATAAAATTAAAATTTGTGCCCTGAGAAATATATACATTCAAAAATTTCGTTTCAGACCGTGAAACGTTCAAATCCGATGTAAAAACTGTTTTTCATAACATTAAATTAAAACAATAATTAATTTTATAAATTTTATTTTATTATTTTATAAAAATAAATAAAAACACTGTTTTCTAGATACATGTTTATATTTTTCATCGCCAGTTGGCAGCACCTCTCACGTTTCATAATTTTTATTATTAAAATTAATATTTACAAAATCGTGCAATTGTGCTGGTCTGCAAGCTTGAAAATTGGATGTAACAGACTTGCACAAACCAAATTTCTATTTTTAGAGTATTGATTGTTATTTCAAATTGAAGTACATTTGCTTTATTTGGCCCGCAAAATATTTTTAAATAATTTGTAGGCGAGAAAACGAGATTCAGCGGGAATAACAAACAATTTTTGAATATAGAATCAGTGTAAAAATGTGGTGTTAGTTCAAGAATTGTCACAAGATGACTCTAGGAGTTTAGTTATTTAGTAGACGAAATATTAGTAGCGTTGATGACGGCTGGAATCGAACCCGGGACGTCTGAATCGCAACCCCATAAGGAGTGATGATATATTTATTCATCGGCGTGCGTGCGGTGGGTGCCATAGGTGCCACGGCACCCCCTAATATATTAATACGAGGGTTGTTTTCTTTCCACTGAGCCTATCTAGCAGACTATGATATTTTGAAACAAATTTTGTTTGACATTTCAATCTAGCAGAGCTGGGCAAAGTACCAAATAAAAATACTCGAGTAACGAGTAAAAGTATTCAATACTGAAATAATAACAATTCTTTATTCAAATAAATAATTGTTATTGGTCCATCTTGAAGTGCTTTTGCTATTGCAACAAGCACATTAGAAAAGAAATTATTGCAGATTACGATACACTGTAACCTTGTTTAGTAAGTGGTAAATATGATGAGGCGCAATGGGCCCGTCCAACTCTTCGACTTTTTAGAAATTACATGTCTCATATGAATTTTGAATATAAATAAATGAAAACGAAATAAAAATTGCTATATTAATTTTTATACCGATAATAATGTAATTAAAGTTTTTAGCGTAAAATGGTCGCCATGTTCTTACGTCAGTGTCACTACAGTCGTCCAGTTACCCTGTGGAAATGTCACTATAGAGTAAACCATGCATATTTTGCTCATAAATTCACGATTGGATTTACACATACTTTAACATGCACATATGTAATATATCGAAGTAATTTTTTATTAATATCAAAAGAAAATTTACTTATTAAATAATTGCATAATATAATTTATGTTTTAATTATTGTAATCTCATATTTGTCATTGTTGTAATCATTTAGTAAATAGAAATGTAAATGCTGGATTACCTTTTATTATGAACTATGTTTTGATTTTTGTAATCAATACTGTCATTGTTGTATTTAATTATAAATAGAAAATAGTTTAAATACTATTTTAATTATAATAATGACACGTGGTGAGTATGATAACCTTTAATAGTAAAATAAAGAAAGTCTTAAAAACACAATCATTAAAGCATAATTAACCTGATTATAAAAAGGAGCAAAAATTATTAATTTTATTTACCTGATTTTTACATAAATTATACCAAATAAATATATATTTTGAAATGATATTAACATTTTAATGGTAACGTATGTCGGTTATCTCTACTTATGGCGGAGTGACGCTAACGTCACAACTTTCGCGCCAGAATTTTAATAATTATTTTAGGCGTTATTAAGCAGAATTTCAAGAAAACAAAAAATACAGAATTTCTATTTAAAAGAAGCTGGACGGGCCCATTTTCCAAATTCATAAATATTCGACTTAAATCTAATATTAAATAATAGTAAATGTAGGTACATCCAAAAATGGATACTGGATCAGTGGTACAAAAAATGTTTGCCAAAAATACCGTATAATTTTGAAATAAAATTAACAACAAAAATATAACAATAAAGCAAAAAAATCTTAACGAAATATCAACAATAATATACAATTATTCTTACAACAAAAAAAAAACAATAAGAATTTTAATGTAAAGTTAATTTTTGAAGAAACTTACCGAGATTGGAGACATATCCCGACGATTGACTCGCTTGCAAAGTATTGGTGACAGGTCTCCCAACCCCTAAAGACCTCCTGGACCCGCGAGGACGCCCCCGTTTGGAATGACCCCTGGGTTGGACCCGACCTCGACTCGATCCATACGGCGGAGCAAAAGTTACTGAAAAAAAATATTAGCAAAATGTGCAAAGCCGGACCTGTGGAAACGCAACCTGCAAGACACTCAATTTGAATTTTAACTTACAAGGCGCTGTAGGGTCTAAGTCCACGACAAGGGCTTCATTGCTTGTATCTTCATTGTTGCTAACGCCACTGGCATCTGTGACGTCAGAGTTTGCAGGGCTTGGAGGTCCACTATCTACATTCAACCAGACGTCGTCGGGTAATTCGCCGTCTTTTAAGCGTTTGCCGTCAGGTCCTCGCGCCTGTAACACACACAAACTTACCCTCGGATTCAATCAATCGGTGGCTGTTTCTTACGTTCGATTTCACAGCCATTATTTGTTTTCGCTTCCGTTCTCTTTCTCTCTCTTTTTCTCTCTCGCGTTGTTCTTCCGCTTGTCTGCGTTCTTCTGTGCGCTGGCGATCTGGAAGAAAGGATAACGCTTCAAAGGAAACGAAAGGATTATATTATCCTTCTAGTTCAACTGTTAGTTTGAGTTTCATTTGAACTTTTTGCGCAAAAAGTACCAGCAAGCTAATACAGTATGTTAAAAAAAACTAACTCAGAGTAGGCTATGAACAGAGAAACATATGTCTGATCATTGAAATGTAATGAGGTGTGTGACCATATTCGAATTTCAATATACAGGGTGTTAATTGTTCCTTGCGCAAAAGTTCCCAATTAATTTTAGACAAAAGTGTTTCAAATAAAAGTTGTAGATAATTAAATTATACACCAGCATAACTAAACAGATTTTATTTTGCATGTTTAGTAACCTGCAAAATCCGAATTGAAATTCTATAAATATTGCTTATTTGTAGTGATAGCCATGGAATTTAAACAAAATTACAAAGAAATGCATATCATTTGAACTGTCAGAAATTCGATTTTCAAATAAAAATTACTGATAATTATATTCTATCCTAAGTCCTTTAAACTATTTTCTTTTTATAATCTACATCTTAATTATTGCTTAGATTTTATTTATTTTTATTTTGTAACCTGCAAAACCGAAATTCTGACAATTCAAACGATATGCATTTCTTTGTAATTTTGTTTAAATTTCATGGCTATCACTAAAATGAGTAATATTTATAAAATTTCAAATTGGATTTTACAGGTTACTAAACATGCAAAATAAAATCTGTTTAGTGATGCTGGTGTAGAATTTAATTCTTTACAACATTTATTTGAAACATTTTTGTTTAAAATTAAATGGGAAGTTTTGCGCAAGGAAAAACTGATTTCCCATGTTAAACGCCTATGGCCCGCCTTTTAATTAACACCCTGTATATGTCATAAACTATAAAAACTAACCACTGTAGCTTCTCATTATAATAATAAAAACTAAACATTAATTTGTAATAATCTTGTTATTAACAGTGTAATGTTTTGGAGAAGGGATATATGCCGTAACTATGTTAGAATAGTGGACGAAGACAGATAGACTGCGGGAAGGAAAGAAACAGTTATAAATCAGCCTATCAGCGTCGCGTTTATGTTGTGGTTGGTGTGGCAGGGTGTGGCATGGTCACATCTGGCTATAACTATCTTTTTCTCTCCCAGTCTAACCGTCTTTTTTCACGCTTCTACCATTGTCACGTCACAAATCCCTTCCCCAAATTTTTAATAATTATTTTCTCGTAAAATACGAATAATTAATCGATGTAAAAAATACGGGTATTTTATTTTTTTGTCTAGTATCATATAATGCAAAAATAAAAATTTGGTCACATACCCCATTCTAAGGAGAAAAAATAACAAAGAAGGAAACAGAATATTGCCATTTTCTAATTTATTTCCATTTCTAAAATAAGATTCAAGAAGAAAAGCTTTGATTTCTTTAGATAATATTTTTGATAATATCTCGTATCATATTGATATTTAATTAAATAAATAAATAAATATATCATCACGGCTTATTACCCATTGCTGGGTGTGCCAATCTGCTTTGTATGCAGATATCGGTAAAGATGATATATTTGCACCGTGCGGGCGCTTACAAGGCGTATATTAAAATATACGTTTCTTTTTTCATAGCCTACTTCGACTTAGGTTTTTTTAACACACTGTATTACGAAAGACACGGTAAAATTATTGAGAAAAAGAAAAAAATTGTATTTAAAAACATATTTATCTATCATTTCAAATTAATTTGCAAAAGTTAAATTAATAATTTTTTAATAAAAGTATCGGAAAAATATGTAGTTTACCAATTATAATTTATAATTTGACAACTTTGACAGTTTTTTAGTCTGCCTTAAATTAATTTGACAGTTTTTAAGTCTCCAGGTTTGGCAGCTTGGCAGTTATCCGACATTCAAAATTAATAGCGTTTTCTATTTATATATTCAGTTTTCCACGTGCTTAGTGCATTTTAAATGACACGTGTTACAAAAGTCCAGTGCAAGTTCGTTAGCTGTCAAATAGAGATGTTACGTAAGCAATAGATCACTACAAAAGAATCGGACTGTAAAGACTAATTTCTTTTACATCCATTGTACTTATGCAAATACTTTTTACAACTCAAAATATTAATTTGACAGACTGCAAAAAAGTGCGCACCATATTATGACTAATTCTCAATAATTTTTGTGTGACCCCCGGTAACAGCAAACAGATAAAAAATGGTATTTTTAACAAATAAAAAAAATCTCATACATTTCATTTCAATTTCCTCGTCGTCAAGGAGTAAAGACACCACTTCCTTCGGTTTGAGTGTATCAGGTTTAAAGTTTCCACCACTAATAACCATTCTTTGAATCTATAAAAAATTGAATAATAAACAAAACGTTTAATTTGTTTTCCATTCGAAATTTACTTCGCTTTTCTCTCTGGCTCGCTGCAGTATTCTTTCTTCTATTGATCCTTTACAAATCAATCTATAAACAGTGACCTGTTTAGTTTGACCTAACCTATGAGCGCGGTCCATAGCTTGCTGGTCAACGGTTGGGTTCCAGTCGCTATCATAAAATATTACCTGCAATCAAAATGGATTCCCACCCACATATAAACACGATCCATTTAGTATTAATCTTATTTTGTACCCAAAAATGGGTGGGACAATTTTCTTCAAATACTTTTAATTTCATCGCGGATTACCCATTTCTGGGCGTACCAATCTATTTTTTATTTATTTATTTCGGTAATAGGGGATTCCACCATTTTTAAATGTAATTTCATCTGAACGTATAAGTAAAACTAAGACTGTCGGTGAAAATCCGGTGAAAAAATTCCTATTAATAAGTGAGTTATTATATTTTCTACAGATTTGGATTAATACTTTTTCTATATATTTTATGGATAAATTTATAAAATTATCTATAATTTAAATCCCGGAACCTACGCTTTACACAAACAAAACTCCTTGGTTGCGCAGTTATTCAAATATATGTAACTGACAGATAAATGTCACTGTCAAAGAACTAATCATTTCAAATTAATAATAGTAACGTTTTAAAAAGAAAATAGTAAATAGAACCATAGTTATATGGAATGGATCTTAATACAGTTTTCGCAATAACTAAATATGTAAGTATGTATATTTAAATTAATCAAAATTAAATAGAGGGAGGTTTGGTGTTGGCCACTTCAGATTTTTTATAATTTCATCTGAACGTATAAATAAAACTAAGACTGTCCTCTGAAATTTGAAAATATAGATGTGACGTAACGAATATAAGTTTTTATATCAAACTATTTTCTTCGTGGACCTAAATGTTCTTGAAATATATGCTATTTCTAAATTATATTTATAAAAAATAAATGAATATTATTATACTATACAAGTCTACATGATTTATAATTGGAAATGTATTTAAATTATTAAGTTTAATGCAAAATATTTATATTCAAATAAAAACTTTGTTGAGAATTGCACTACTGGACTGATAGCCACGGCTAAGCTATTTGAATATCTCTACTTCCATTGGTAGTATGCTGCGCCCCTAACTGGGTATTCGTTATATATTTATAGGCCGTCTTGAATCGCCAATCAAAATAATATATATATGGATTTCATATGAGTGACGAGTTGCTATAAAAAATCCCCTTATTTCCAAAGTATTTAAATTATGCCGTTATATTTCTTTATTAATATTTATTATTAAGCATATACTTTCAATATTTTTTCCTAATTTCTCTTAAATCAATTGCGCTGTAATCCCCTATTGGCAATATTTTTTATGTTTTAAGTTTGACGTCGAAATCGAACCGCTACTTAAATATTAACAGTAAAAATAAAATTAAAATTTGTGCCCTAAGAAATATATACATTCAAAAATTTCTTTGAGTCGTCAATCAAAATAATATATATGGATTTCATATGAGTGACGAGCTGCTATAACAAAATCCCCTTATTTCCGAAGTATTTCAATTATGTCGTTTTATTTCTTTATTAATATTTATTATTAAGCATATACTTTCAATATTTTTTCTTAATTTCTCTTAAATAAATTGCGCTGTAATCCCCTAATGGCGATGTTTTAAGTTTGACGTCGAAATCGGACCGTTACTTAAATATTAACAGTAAAAATAAAATTAAAATTTGTGCCCTAAGAAATATATACATACAAAAATTTCGTTTCAGACCGTGAAACGTTCAAATCCGATGTAAAAACTGTTTTTCATAACATTCAATTAAAACAATAATTAATTTTATAAATTTTATTTTATTATTTTATAAAAATAAATAAAAACACTGTTTTCTAGATACATGTTTATATTTTTCATCGCCAGTTGGCAGCACCTCTCACGTTTCATAATTTTTATTATTAAAATTAATATTTACAAAATCGTGCAATTGTGCTTGTCTGCAAGCTTGAAAATTGGATGTAACAGACTTGCACAAACCAAATTTCTATTTTTAGACTGCTGATTGTTATTTCAAATTGAAGTAGATTTGCTTTATTTGGCCCGCAAAATATTTTAAATAATTTGTAGGCGAGAAAACGAGATTCAGCGGGAATAATAAACAATTTTTGAATATAAAATCAATGTAAAAATGTGGTATTAGTTCAAGAATTGTCACAAGATGACTCTAGGAGTTTAGTTTTTCAGTAGACGAAATATTTGTAGCGTTGACGACGGCTGGAATCGAACCCGGGACGTCTGAATCGCAACCCCATAAGGAGTGATGATATATTTATTTATTTTGTAATAATTCTTATGCAGTTTTTGTGTGGTTCTATATCGTATAACGATGATTTTGTGGCATAAAGCCAAAAGAGCGAATTGTGAAGATAATGCCTGCTGCGGTTATCGTTCTGAGCACTTGCTCTTCTCTTTTTCTTCCACTTGACAAAGTACGAATGGCCTTGATAGCTTGAATTATGTGAACTCCACTGAACTGAACACTACTGCCACCACCAGACATATATACGTACATCGCCAAATTACTTTTTCTTACAGTCTACCAACTTTCTTATAATCGTCTCAAGTCTCCAGCTCTTTCCAATACGGGGAAATTCTTTTACTTAACATTTTCATTTAGCCGTTCACAAAAGTAGAATCGCATTTGTGGTAAAAAAAAAACTGCGAAAACTTGTCATTTAGAATGAAAGAAATGCAGATTACTCGACGTGTCAACCACGCCAGAGGTCTGGCAAAAATGACTACGATAATAGGCGCTCTGGTTAGAAATAGAGTGACCCCACAATGTGCGCTTTCTACCTACCTCGCTATAGGATGCCACAACCTGTTAATAAGGAGTGTATATGTCATTAATTTCCATAGTTACATTTAAAATGGTTGACAGCAATATATTATCGCGTTTGATTTTTATAAGTGAATATTTGGCGAAAGGGTATTGTCATTTTCATTGAACTATATAATTTAATGTTTCTTATTTTTAATTACCTTACTTGTTCTGATTTTCTTTTAATGCTGTTCATTGACGCATCCTGTAGTTATAGATTTTTCTAATAGATACTGGACTGAGTCACTTATTAAAAGTAGCAGCAAATAAATCGGAAACTTGCCTTCGTCATATATTCACATCACACGCAAGAAAAAAATAGAACATCTCGATACAAACAAACCCCATCCCGTTATATTTTCCATCTGTAATTTAGGATTGTTTGTACTGCCGTAACCATAGCAACCATTACTTCTAAGCAGTGTCGCTAAGTATCTATTGTATACATCACTTTGAAAAATAACAGTTTGATGAACTATTTCTTAAGTTCACTTATAAAAAAATCTGGTGTGGCCAACACAATACCTCCCGCCATTAACCGCCCGAGTCACAAAAAAGATTAAGCTAATCCTTATTTTTGAGTTAGCGAATTTTACTTTACTTTTTTTGATAATAAAATGTAGATTAAATTTTAAATACCTGGATAGAATAGAATACACTAATCCAATAATGAGAATTAGCTTAAACTTTTTTGCGAATCGTTAATTTTTATTAATCTAAATACATACTTATATATTTACTTATGCTGGAAACTGTTTTGATTTTCGTTCCTATTGTTCTATTTACTTTTTTCTTTTTAATACGTTACTATTATTAATTTGACATGATTAGTTATTTGACAGTGACATTTATCTGTCAGTTACATACATTTGAATAATTTGTTTAAAGCGTAGGCTCTGGGATTTAAATTATATATAATTTTATAACTTTATCCATAATATATGCAGAAAAAGTATTAATGCAAAACTGTAGAAAATTTTATAATCTTTAATTTTTATAATAACGTTAATCTCGAAAAAATAACATTTAAAGGTATTTTTCGAAGAAAAACTATTTTGAGCTTCCAGTAAAGTGTCATTTTCCTGTTATCCGATTTACACCAAAATCTAATGGGCTCTTTCCATAATAAAAAAAAGTTCGAAATACAAGGTTTCAAAATTTTCTGAATACTAGTATTTGAGTTAGAGTGGAGGATCCACACATACATACATACATGTTAAAATTGGATTCTAGGGATCTTAAAACGTGCTCATTTACAAAAATCTCGATATACGATTTTTAGCACGATCCCTATACCTCCCTTACCAAGGATAGCGGGAGGTAAAAAACGCGATAATACATTGCAGTCAATAATTTTAAATATAACTATAGTAATGACGTACGCCTGTTTCCAAATACTGGTACAATCGTAATATTGTATTAACCAGAAAATGGATTCTATTTTGAGTTTAATTTAATTTTACTGAACCAAATTACTTCAGAGAACAATTCAATAATGTACAAGATTATATGATACAGATTAAGCGAGTAAATTATTATTTATATTTATAGAGAATTTATTTTTAGTCTAATTCAATTCATATGCTATTGATTACTCGGGTATTTATAAAACCCTCTACAAACTAAATGTTCGGCATCCTTTTAAATTTGACTCAGTGTGAAAATGTAGCTAAAATTAAATACATCATTAACTAGAGTGGAAAGTAACCCCTTGTTAAATTACTTTCGCCTATCCACCCCCTTCACAGATTAAATATATAAATATCAGCTCACAAAAAAGTTTAGAAAAAAATAACACTCTTCAACATTAAGGGGGTAGTCGGCAAACTATATCGAATGCAGAATGACACACCCAAAAGTGGGTAATTATTATTCTTGGAACAAGTTTTTTGCAATTTTATCAGTGGCGTCACTCTCCTTACGTTTTTTACTACAAGATCGTGGTTGTGTGAACGGACGTACAAGCCAGTTCACAGTGAATTCACCCATTGATCACCGAAGACCTGACGTGATTCACCAATCATTCATCTCTCAGTCTGATCATTCATTCATTATGTATAACATTATGCAAGATATCGTAAAATTATGCACTGTATGTAGTTTAGGATATTTTATTTATTATTAATTAAGTCTCGACATACGTGCCAAAACGTGCTTCATAGAAAGAGACAGAAGCAAAACACGGCCACCTGTTTATGTTTACATTTGACACTTGACAATTTAATTTCTGTGTTTCTCGTATTTTCTAGGTTTTACGTTTACATATTTAAAATCTAATAATTTGCTTTTTGCGATTTGACATTGAATTTAAATAAATAAATAAATAAATAAATAAATAAAATAAATATACCATCACGGTTTATTACCCATTGCTGGGTGTGCCAATCTGCTTTGTACACAGATATCACTAATAATGAAATATTTGCACCGTGCGGGCGCTTACCAGGCGTCACCTCACGGGCACTCATTGCTGGCGTGGAGAGTGCACCACAGGAGTCAATTTTGTGCCATTTAAAATTGCAAATATTTGGCGTCGATCGGGATCGAACCTAGTTCGATTGAATTTGACGTTTTAATGCGGCAGAATAGTATGACGTCAGAGTATAGCGCGAAATATGAAATACTGTCCTAAGCAAAAACGATACTTTCAAAGTAGATTCTATTGACAGAACAGATAAGGGTCATAATTTAAAGGCTTGTAATTTGATGCTGATATTATTGTTATTATGAAGAAGTTAACTTTGAGATATCAATAACATCAAATTGTAAACATTTTTCTATTACTTCGTAATACAATATATACACATTAATAAATAATAAAGGTTTTATTTCAAATTGAAATCAACTCTGCACATTCTGAACTACAGAGTATCAAGTTTGCGCAGCTTCAAACAATCCGAGAGTTTCCCGACATACCGAATGAGATTTTGTTTGTTGGCGTTTTTAAGCATTTCCAAATCAGTTCTTTTCAAAACTTTAGATTTTTTTCTTTTTAAGTTTAATGTACGTAAATAACTCTGTCTATCCACATTAATATAATAATATGACGTGTTCTTAGGGTACTGTAACATGATGTGATTCACCAATCATTCGTCTCTCAATCTGATCATTCATTCATTATGTATAATATTATGCAAGATATCGTAAAATTATGTACTGTATGTAGTTTAGGATATTTTATTAGTTTTGGAGGCACTGTGCCAACTATAACAGAATTTATTTTGTTTCTACAACTTGCAAAATAACTTCTATAGCTACACAATAAATTACAACTGATTTTATCTACCATGTACACCACTCCAAAAATGTTTAGAATAACAATTACGCGCGTCATTATTTTTAATCTCTCAAATAAACTTTTCCTCCGGACGTCAGAGAGAAAATCTCAAGTTTCTCACCTTTTTTCGAGATTCATTAGGATTCTTCATCCGTCCATAAACATATTTTGCATATGGAATAAGATTTAGATGACCAAGATGATACAATTTTGAACAAGTGGGTGTAATTATGTGCTATGAATTTTAGTCACGACTATAGTCCATATTTGGTTTCGGTTAAAACATTATTAATGCAAAACAAACTAAATTTTATACTTAGGCAATCGTATCACGTATGGAGCATACATTGAACTTACTTTATATTTCCAAAAAATTCCGTTTCATTCAAATTTTATAATTTCGCATGTTTAAAGCAACAATAGGGGATTCCACCATTTTTTTTATAATTTCATCTGAACGTATAAGTAAAACTAAGACTGTCGGTGAAAAAATTCCTATTAATAAGCGAGTTATGGTCCTCCGAAATTTGAAAATATAGATGTGACGTCTCGTATATAAGTTTTTATATCAAACTATTTTCTTCGTGGACCTAAATGTTTTTGAAATATATGCTATTTCTAAATTATATTTATAAAAAATAAATGAATATTATTATACTGTACAAATCGACATGATTTATAATTGGAAATTTATTTAAATTATTAAGTTTCATGCAAAATATTTAGATTCAAATAAAAACTGTTTGAGAATTGTACTACTGGACTGTTAGCCTCGCCTCCGCTATTTGAATTTCTCTACTTCCATTGGTAGTAGGCCCCGCCCCTAACTCGGTATTCGTTATATATTTATAGGTGGTCTTTGAGCCAATCAAAATAATATATATGGATTTCATATGAGTGACGAGCTCCTAAAAAAACCCCTTATCTCCGAAGTATTTCAATTATATAATTTTATTTCTTTATTAATATTCATTATTAAGCATATAATTTCACTATTTTTTACTAATTTATCTTAATTCGATTGAGCTCTAATCCCCTATTGTAACAGTGTAATATTAACAATGAGTGAAAGATTGTTCAGCCATCGAGAGGTTCGGTAGAGCACTATCCCGGCAAGGTAGGTGTGCCGGGTTCGAATCACGATGACTGACAATTAATCACAATTTATTTCAAATTGTAACAGTCATTTTAAAAAATAAGATATTCGACAAATTTTTTATACCATAGGTTTCAGCTAAGATGCAATATTTACTATTCTGTCATTAATGTAATGCTATGGATACTAGTTTTGTATATACTGTAACGTTCCAGATACAATGCAACATTCGAGAATATTTACAAAATTTAAAAGTAATGATTGTTTAGATAAGAATCATACGAAAAGAGCAAGAACAAAAACTGCGCGAACTGAAGAAAATAATTGATTTTTTTATTGATATTGCTTTTATTACTTTTTTATTAGTAAATGATGATGACAAGTTCATTTGAAATTGACATTCTGGAACGATACAGTATGTGTAACTAGTGTTTTTAGTAATACATTAATGACAGAATAGTAATATACAGTGTGGGATTAAAGTATGGAATATTTTTAAAAACAGCGAACTCAACCGGTTTTTTTTAAAAACGCTAAAACACGTCGATTTTAGTTTTAAAAAGTACACATTATAATGTGCTATTCACTTTCCGCGTTTCATTTGTTTTGAAGTTACGACGTCATCATAAAACAAATTAAATGGCAATATAGATTTCAATAGTGGAATCCGATAGTGATTTTTCTTCCCTTTATGATCATACAAATGAATCATAGGATTGCATAACAAAAATTCTGAGAAAAATTGTGCTGAAAATTTAATAATAATGATTCAAGATACCTAAATTTCATTTTTCAATTTAGAATTTTTCGTTGAAATTTTTTTTAAATCTTTAAACATTTAATGTTGGTATTATTATTAATAATATAATAATAATAATAATAATAATAATAATAATAATAATAATAATAATAAAATCTTTATTGACCGTACGTCAAAGGCGAGGTTCAGCCAAGGGCTGTTCTTCCATCTAACCCGTTCAATGATTATAACAGATATTTATAAGTCAACAAAGTATTTTGTTTACAAAAAATTAAATTTAAACAAAGATTAACAAAAAATAAAACACATAGAAAAAGAAAAAAGATACAGGTCGTATAGGTGTTATGAAATCGGAAGCCATTCCACATTATTTTTGTTATAACTTATAAAACATGATAAATGAAAAATTCTATACTGAAAAATGAAATCAGGTATCTTGATTATTCATTAATTATTATTAAATTTTCAGCTCGATTTTTCATAGAATTTTTGTTATGTATATTTTTTTGTGATGACGTCATAACTTAAAAACAAATGAAAGTCGGAAGGTGAATCGCACATATTAATGTGTATTTTAGCGTTTTGTAAAAAACCGGTTGAGTTCGCTGTTTTTTTTTTAATATTCCATACATTAATCCCACATTGTATATAAAGGGGTAATACGTAGTAGTGTTAATGTGTTGTATTGTACCTGTACAATGTATTTTATACAGGGTGGTTGGGGGTAAAGTATAGAATAAATAGGGGGTGAACCGGGTCGCGCACGTGCTCAAACACGTCCTCCCGCGTTGTTGTGTTGTTGAAGAGATTGTTATTGCATAATGTACCGGATATAGTGGGATCCTCTGCCACTTCCTGCCCCGGGTATTCCATTTACCCTAAGGCGCACGTGTGTTATGGAACACAACCACACACACACATACATCGCAGATCATGTGTCGGTCTGATTTCCTCACCTGATATGTGCTACCTTCATATTTTACATCAATACATGATATTAGTGTTCAGCTGATACACTACCAAGCAAGAAAATTAAAAAAGGCCTAATTCAAACCCACTGATTACGGGACAAATATTCAGAAAATCACTGGGCCTTAGTTTCAAAATACAATTTTTTATTTTGAACAGAAATCTTACAAGTTTTTTTTGACTTTGGCGGTCTATAGCTAATGAACGGTAAAATATCAATGGATGGACGTTACGCCATTCAACTGTATGGACTTTTCTACGTATGTATACCAATTTTCAAATTTCGTGTCCAGCTGATACAGTATTACCAAACAAAAAACTAAAAAATGGTATGTACTGCGATAGAGGCAAATAAAAAATAGGGTCTAATTTTTTATTAAGATTAACATACGGTGAGTTTCAGCTAAGATGCAATATACTATTCTGTGAGTCATGTATTACTATGGATACTAGTTATACGTACCTACTGTACCGTTTCAGATAAAATGCAACATGTTGTCAATGTTAAATAAAATTGTCATCATAATTTACTGATTTATAAATAACGTAAGAAAGTAAATTATTTTTATTTATTCATCACTTTTAATTTTGTAAATATTCTCGAAATTGTAGAAGGATTTGGTCTAAGAGTTTCAGGAGATAAATTAGCAAACATATAAACATTTCTCAAACTATAACCAGCATTGTACCAAGTAACCATTCTTTAGTAAACTTCTTTAAAGCGTTCATTTCACGTTAACAACGTATCTATAGAAATACTGTAATGTGCAGCGCCCGCCGTCGCCGGCACTGTCGCCGCCGCTGTCGCAGCGAGCGAGTGTCTATTTTTAGCGATGACGCAACAGACTTGTCCGATCCTGCTTAATTACACGGTTCATGTAATCTATTGTATTTGAGTTTCTATCTGGAATAGTTTTCTAGAAATTTCTCGAATAGAAATGCCGGAGTATATAAGCACTATTAGCGAAGGCATTGGACAGTCTGATATAAATAAGCGTCGCGTGTTAAATTGTTGGTGATATAAAAAGATAGTCGACAAGTGGTAAACATAAATAAATATAGTTGTATAAATAAATGAGCTGTATATTGTTTAAATAAATAATCTTAGTGTTTAAGTGTCTTATAATATTCTTAGTCTTAATTAGTGTTTAATATTTGTTTAATCGTAGTGTTAGTTAAATTTATTATCTTTAATTATATTTTAATATCTATTTATCGTTATAATAAACTTTTATTTTAATTAATAATAATTGTCTAATATTTACACTTCACCCAAATAAATAAAAACGTTACAATACATTAGTGACAGAATAGTAAATAGCTGAAACTCACGGTATAATTTATAAAATGTGATAGGGGACTTTTCGAATATTTTGTTAAAATATTTTTAAATCTAAAGCGTTTTTACTTTTATATTTTGTAAAATTTAAAAAAAATACCGGAAAAAAAATGTTCTACTTTTGCAATATTTTTTTCCCGTTACTATGGCGTACATAACATCGACTATGTGCGAATTAAGTCTTGACATACGTGCCAAAACGTGCTTCGCAGAAAGAGACAGAAGCAAAACACGGCCACCTGTTTATGTTTACATTTGACACTTGACAATTTAATTTCTGTGTTTATCGTATTTTCTAGGTTTTACGTTTACATATTTAAAATCTAATAATTTGCTTTTTGCGATTTGACATTGAATTTGACGTTTCAATATCAAATATAGAAGACATACGTTCATGTTTTCATTCAAAACTAGCGTTCGTAGAGGGCAACTACGACGAACCAAAGATGTCGCATACGTCATCGTAGTGCGGGCGATTTAACTAACAATAAATTTAATATCGTTTGTAGAAAAAATACGCTATATTTTATTACTTTTATTGCATTAATAGTATTGCAATAATGTGGAAAAATCATTACATTTCAACATGACTAAACTCCCCCATTATTCAATAGACCATATTATTTATTAAAGCGCCTAGGTTTATGAAATGAAAAAAAGCGTGCCAGGGTGACAAACTATTTTTTAATTTTTCCAATTAAGTTGGCAATACTAACTTTTTTTCTCTGTACTATTCTTAGGAAAAAAAATATATTTCGCACTTTACAAAAGAATCACAACTACAAAATATTAGTTTGGGGTTATCTGTCAGTGACAGAAGAGTAAACAGGCGCTTAAAATTTTTAAATTTCATGTTTATTTTATTGATTATTTATATATAATTAGGGCAGAATCCAGTAGACAAACATGAAATGAAACTTGCAAGAAAAAAATTATCGTTCATTTACGTCTACATAAAATAATATTTTGCTTTAAAAATACAATTTTTCCCATAAGATAACATTGGTTTCATTTCCGCTGTACTCCCAAGCATATGATTGGCGCATCCTGAGCATGCGCATTGAGATAGTAATATGGTCTATTAGACGCAGAATTTAATTCGTTACAACATTTATTTGAAGCATTATTGTCTAAAATTAATAAGCCACTTTTGAGAAAGAAAAAACTTATTTCTCATGTTAAACGCCTATGGCCCGCTTTTAGTGTTACTCCCTGTATAGACAGAAAATTAGGTACAATTCAAAACACATGATAGAGAGTTTATACCGCGACCCATTTTTGGGAGCGGAATAATTATCAGATAAACAACATTTTCGTCTTTCCAGGAATTTTGGGGATAAGTTTTCCCGAATAGTCGTATTGTTTTTATCATATTCGTTCGTATGACAATAAGAATAAGATATACATGTAAATATGAAGAGACCTTTCGTTTACGTTTATATTTGTTGGTGCACGTACCACGTACGCTTGAGACATGCTGGGAGCGAAACCTGGGACGTTGTTCTCATGTATGTTTCCTTGGAAAGAATGTCACATATTTCCTTTAGCATTCATAGCATACATTACTGGTTGCCTGTTAAATCACTGACTAGTGACTATTGATTCGTTCATTTCATTGCGGTTGCGTTCTCATTGTCTACAGCTATACAACAAACCAATTGTTATGTGTACCCAACATTTCATATTCTATATTCATAATACATATACCATATATACGTATATTTAGATACCATCTTAGATCTTCTCTGCGACAAATCTCTATTTACATATATTTCATTTTCCTTACCATTTATTATGAACAAGTTGTAACGTTAGGCTAATTATCATATGTTTAATTTTAATAAAATTCTTATTACTACCCCATTGTCAAAAACTAATCTAATTTTACGGTTAAAAATTTCATTACATTAGCTGTCAAATATACAATTTGACAGCTTTGACAATAGGGGATTACAGCTCAATCGAATTAAGAGAAATTAGTAAAAAAAATAGTGAATGTATATGCTTAATAATGAATATTAATAAAGAAATAATATGATATAATTGCAATACTTCGGAAATAAGGGGGTTTTTGTTTTAGCAGCTCATCACTCATATGAAATCCACATACAGGGTGTTAATTAAAAAGCGGGCCATAGGCGTTTAACATGGGAAATCAGTTTTTCCTTGCGCAAAACTTCCCATTTAATTTTAAACAAAAATGTTTCAAATAAATGTTGTAGAGAATTAAATTCTACACCAGCGTCACTAAACAGATTTTATTTTGCATGTTTAGTAAACTGTAAAATCCAATTTGAAATTTTATAAATATTACTCATTTGTAGTGATAGCCATGAAATTTAAACAAAATTACAAAGAAATGCATATCGTTTGAATTGTCAGAATTTCGATTTTGCAGGTTACAAAATAAAAATAAATAAAATCTAAGCAATAATTTAGATGTAGATTATAAAAACAAAATAGTTTCAAGGACTTAGAATAGAATATAATTATCAGTAATTTTTATTTGAAAATCGAATTTCTGACAGTTCAAATGATATGCATTTCTTTGTAATTTTGTTTAAATTCCATGGCTATCGCTACAAATGAGCAATATTTATAGAATTTCAATTCGGATTTTACAGGTTACTAAACATGCAAAATAAAATCTGTTTAGTGATGCTGGTGTAGGTATAATTTAATTATCTACAATTTTTATTTGCAACACTTTTGTCTAAAATTAATTGGGAACTTTTGCGCAAAGAAAAACTGATTTCCCATGTTAAACGCCTATGGCCCGCTTTTTAATTAACACCCTGTATATTATTTTTATTGGCGACTCAAAGACCACCTGTAAATATATAACGAATACCGAGTGAAAAGCGAAGCCTACTACCAATGGAAGTAGAGAAATTCAAACAGCGGAGGCGTGGCTATCAGTCCAGTAGTGCAATTCTCAAACAGTTTTTATTTGAATATAAATATTTTGCATTAAGCTTAATAATTTAAATACATTTCCAATTATAAATCATGTACACTTGTACAGTATAATAATATTAATTTATTTTTTATAAATATAATTTAGAAGTAGCATATATTTCAAAAACATTTAGGTCCACGAAGAAAATAGTTTGATATAAAAACTTATATACGTGACGTCACACCTATATTTTCAAATTTCGGAGGACTGTAACTCGCTTATTAATAGGATTTTTTTCACCGGATTTTCACCGACAGTCTTAGTTTTACGTTCAGATGAAATTATAAAAAGAATGGTGGAATCCCCTATTTGAAAATTTTGCTATTTGACAGCTTTACTTTTTAGAAATCTATATCGATATTGCAAATATAACGGTTTAAAATCAGTTTTCATTATAAAAGTTGACAATTTTGTCATTTGACAGCTAGAACAATTTGACATTTATATCTTTTAAAAAATTGTTGATATTGCAAATTTTACGGTTTAAAATCAGATTTTATTAGGCAATTTGCATTATAATTGTTGCCAATTTATGCGGGCACTAGCTTTTAAACAGTGGAGAAGGGAGTGGGTCACACTTCGTACAGGAATTGTGAAATATAGGGCGCCACATAAATATACGTTTATAAAATGATTTTTACTAAAATTTTTAAGACACAAAAACTCAAAGGACCAGCATAAAATTATTAAACGTCCCTGAAATGCATATAAAGAATGATGACATATTTACTACGGTCTGAAAAGAATTACTCCACCCAAAACTACGTATAAAAAGTTTGTATCTTCCCATGGCAATTCACGGCGCAAAAATGCAACCTGCCTAGAATTTCATTCTGAGAATGGGAACCTATTTAAAGGTATTTCTCAATGACTAATTGATCCACCGTTTTTAGAACACTAATAAATATTACCGTCGGTTTTTATCAGTTTCATCTAAAACGCGACAGCACTCAAGGTCTCAAGTAGTCAAGAACTACTTGACGGTGTCTCCAAGGAATTTCCCAAACTATTACAACTATATCTGCATACATGCACTGAAAAGAGTGAATACTGCGTCAAGTAGAAGTGCGTAATGGGGTAGAATAGTGTGACGTCAGAGTATAGCGCGAAATATGAAGTACTGTCCTATGCAAAAACGATACTTTCAAAGTAGACTCTATTGATAGACCACATAAGGGTCATAATTTAAAGCCTTTTAATTTAATGCTGCTGTTATTATTGCGTAGGCTTCCACAGTCTGAGTCATGAGAAATATTCGTTTTCCGGGAATGGACTGTGTCATATTTTGAGTCAGAGCTCAACGTTTCGCCCGCAGTCGTATGGGGCATCTTCAGGAGCAAGGGGGATAGTACTGTCTTAAACAAGGTTACCCGACGTGTCTACCACGCTAGAGGCCGAGTTTAAGCAACAAGAAGGGGAGACTCAGTTTACAAGGTTACCCGACGTGTAAACCACGCTACAGGCCAAATAAACCAAGTAACGAAGGAAGGCCGAGAAGACAGTTATATATTAATCTACCGTATCTTTATATTAGTATATAACTGTTTTCTCGGCCTTCCTTCGTCACTTGGTTTATTTGGCCTCTAGCGTGGTTTACACGTCGGGTAACCTTGTAAACTGTGTCTCCCCCTATTGTTGCTTAAACTCGGCCTCTAGCGTGGTTGACACGTCGGGTAACCTTGTTTAAGACAGTACGTTGAGCTCCGACTCAAAATATGACACAGTCCATTCCCGGAAAACGAATATTTCTCGCTGCTATTATTGTTATTATGACGAAGTTAACTTTGAGATATTAATAACATCAAATTGTAAACATTTTTCTATTACTTCGTAATACAATATATACACATTAATAAATAACAAAGGTTTTATTTCAAATTGAAATCAACTCTGCACATTCTGAACTACAGAGCATTAAATTTGCGTAGCTTCAAACATATCCGAGAGTTTACCGACATACCGACTGAGATTTTGTTTGTTGGCGTTTTTGAGCATTTTCAAATCAGTTCTTTTCAAAACTTTAGATTTTTTCTTTTTAAGTTTAATGTACGTAAATAACTCTGTCTATCCACATTAATATATTAATAATGGTCGCGTTCTTTTTATCATTTGCCTTATCTCATCTCATCTCAAAATGAGATGAGTTTGACATGAACTGAGTTGAGATCAAGAAAGATTTTTATGAAGTAAAAGAACGACAAAAGACAAATTTTGTTGCTAACTTGAACAATTTGAATTTGACATTAGCTTTTCAACGGTCAACCACGATATTTTCAGGCGTTATTTTGGATCGCCCAAAACTATGAGTGGGCATTATTTGGGCTTCCATAATTCTGTCGATTACATAATAACATGTAGTGAGACACGTTCTAAAATGTTGTTTAAATTGTACGGTACTATAACTTTCACATAATTTTCAATTGTATGAAGTTTACATCTTTTGTATATTTATTTATTCTTCTAATAATAATATTTATTAAAGGAATAAAAAAATCTTTACAATAACCAAACTAATTGTATGTGACAGCAAAACATTCATCCCCACCATTCATCTAAGATTAAAAACTCAACAAGCACAACCTCCAAAGGTGACTAAGAATCGGGGAGGAGGAACTCTTCTCACTTCGGTCTCACTTTATCTCACCTCCGTTACGATAAAAAGAACGGTCAAAATTAGTGAGGCAACTGAGACGAACTGAGATCTCATGTAAATAGTGGTAAAAATAACGGGACTATTATATCGTGTTCTTAGGGTACTGTAACATAAAAATGGTTCGGTGTCTTTGAAACGGGCCCTTCCGGCCGCTTCACGCGATGTTTCACGAACATGTTCGAGATTGAACGAACATGTAATTCCATGCAAAGTTTTTTAAAACTTAAATAGAATAATTATTATTACTAATTAGGATAATCTGTTCTGTTTAATTGAAAGGGTAATATTTAAACTTAACTGAATGAATTGGCGACGAAATGAACTGCTTAAAATTATAGTTCTTATTTGCTGTGACAATAAGGTTCACTTTGAAAGATGTGTTTACCGGTAGGACAGTAGTTTAAATGAAGCGCGCCTCATATGACGTAATTACTGAACAACCCTATTAATTTTTTAAGATGTAGGAAGTTCAAGAACGAAACTATTTAGGGTCTAATAAAAGTTGTAGACTAATTGATTATAAAATATTTTCGTGTTCATGGCAATGTACATTGTGGGAAATGTCGTGATTATGTTTTCTTCTCAATGTAGTTAATAAATCATGACCATATTGAGTTATCCGGTACAGTATTTAACAAAATTAATACAATTATCACATCATGTTTTTCATCGTGTACACGGAAACATGTCAAAATTACAGCATCCGTGACATAGTCATAAAATGTTATTGCCTCAACTTAACTCCTCCGGAAGTTTTGAACAGATCGAAAAGGAAAATAATATTAAGACCGTTATCTTTTATCATAATACGTGACGAAAACTGCTGATGAATCCTCATGCAAATTTTGCAATATTTAAAAAAAGTCTATCCCGGCGACTTTAAATATAATTATGATAAAGACTTCAAGTACAATGTAGCATATAATGTATTTTATAAGCGGATATTGTATTACAGATTAAGCGAACTTCCAATAAAAGCAAAACGATACTAGTATAGTCATCTAGCGTTCCAGTTAACAACTAATTTATATACATTGTGTAACGTAACATATCGGATTTTATGAACGAAGATTGTATTGTATGATTGAGAAACAAAACAAAACAAAAACGGTGGCAGTAGTGGCATCTACCGGCGTTAACAACAACTTTGCGGAAACAAATATTGATTCACACAACACGATATAAAACATAAACATTTAAAAAATTTGAAACAAAAATGTAACCAATAATTGAGAGTTTAATACCTATTTTTAGGTGTACCAAATACATGAAAAATAGTAAAAATACAGGTGTTTCAGAACTTCGGGCACAAACTTTAAGGACATATATTTCCGAGATATACGGCAGTGAAAAATTAGTTTTTACGAGGTTTATTTATTCAAAAACTATAAGATTTACGAATTCGATTAAATGAGACTTTTGTTTACCTTTCAGAGGTCATCTTAGATAGGGTTGCCAGACTTATAATTTCACAATTTAGGACGTATATCGATGGATTCAAAATTTGAGAAAAAATGCGCGCAGGCGATTTTTTGAAAATTTTCAAGGTCAAGCGTGTTTTAATACAAAGATAATATAGAGTTCTTCACAATGAAGCAAATTTAACAAAATCTTCCAAAATTTAAATCGGATAGAAGTCCGAAACTAATAATTTATTTCATTTTAAGAAAACAGTTACATAAATAATACATTAAAAATAATTAAAATATTAATATAATATTAAGAAAAATTCTATAACATAAGTAACATTGTCAATATTAAATATTTAAAAAACTTTTTTAAACTTATATTTCTTTTGCGACTTTACAGCTGCCAATAAATTTTTACTTGCCTCTTTATTTAATAATAATAAAATTTGCGAATTCATAAGGGACTGTCTTTAAATTACGTAACGCTTCAAGGGGGGGGGGGTCAAGAGTAGCGTTACGAAATGTTAAGAGGGGGTGGGGGAGGGTTAATGTGTGTGTTACGTAACGATAAATTATAATTTTTTTCGCTAAACTTGCTTTAATAATTTTGAAACATTCAAATTTCGCGGTGCTAATTCGTATATGCAGGCAGTCGTTTGTTTTCAATAACAATCAACAGATGTCGGGCACAGTTCAAATTCGGGCCAGTGGTCTTTCATTCGTGCAATGTAATTCATATTAAATCATGAATTCAAGTAGTGTTGATAAAGAAAAACTTTTCAATAGTTTGTTAAAAACATATGCAAATGCATTTGCTTTAATTTTAAGGAGGCCATATACTTTTATATCCAGTATTAAAATTGGGGTGACAAGCCGTAGGCCAAGAGTAGTACATTATTTTTCATCTTTATGTACATTAATTTAAATAGTTTCTGTTTCAAATTTAAACTGAATATTAAGGAGGCCATATACTTTTATATCCAGCAAAGAAATTGGGGTGACAAGCCATAGGGCAAGAGTAGTACATTATTTTTCATCTTTATGTACATTAATTTAAATATTTTCTGTTCTGTTCTGTTATTTTTCATCTTTATGTACATTAATTTAAATAGTTTCTGTTTAAAATTCTAACTGAATATTAAGGAGGCCATATACTTTTATATCTAGAAAAAAAATGGGGGGGGGGGTCAAATACTGCGTTACGTAATATATGGGGGGGTTCATGTTAGCGTTACGGGTGCGTTACAAGGGGGGAAGGGGGTATCAACAATTGCCTAATTTTGCGTTACGTAATTTAAGGACAGCCCCTAACAACACATTTATTAATTGAAATATAATTATGATGCGAGATGCGAGCATATAAGCAATAACTACAGAAACAGAAAATCTGAAAATACAATGCTGCATTAAATTATTATATTACTGAGTGACAATATAATTATTCTATTGAACTGCTCCAAATAAAATATATAATAATTAAATGTTAATTAAATCGCGCTCCTCACAAAATACGGGACAATTGGGTGTCCCGAACAGTACTTTACGGGACGCTCAAATTTTAGCTGAAATAGGGGACAATCCCGTATATATGGGACGCCTGGCAACCCAATTTTAGATGTGCTTGTTATAAAAAAAATGTTGGGGCGACCTTGACCAATATTTAATTTTCAAATAACTTCTTAACTATTAGAAATGTTTCATATAAAATAATATTGGAATATTTCAATAAGAATGCGAAGCTGGTGGCGAAATTTGGAACTAAAACAAAGGAGTAACTTCGTTTTATTCGTATGCTTTTATAAAGGCGTGTACAATTTATACAGTGAAAAATAGATAATAAAACTAATATTTATAATTAATGAAACTACTATTATCTAATATTTATTGTAAAACTGGCACTAAGAAAAAACAAAATGTGAACATAACCTAACACCTACTAACTAATAAAACAGGAAACAAGGAAATATACTCTACCTAAAATAATAATAATAAACACTGAAAGAAAATTCAAAATACAATAAAAACTACTGTCAGCAATGATACACTTATGGTAGTTAAATAAAAGTATTATTTTCTCGAAGGTTAGATGTTGGTGCACAACGCCATCTCTACGTAGTGACATATCCTAATAGTCTATTTACTGCCATAGACAAACAGCCTTTATATAAAATGTTTTAAACTTATTTTACGATATTTAAGCGTGATAAAGACCAACAAGATGTCAAATAAATAATTTATTTTATTTAGAAGCCGAATTATTATTTTAACAAAATGCGGGACATCAAATAAATACCGATAAGTGATCGATTGGCCGTGCACATATTTCATAGAGCCGAACTCCGTTTAACACATTAATTTTTGAATTTGTGGAGTAAAAAAATATAAACCGCGAACATTTTTTTCTGGTTTTCACGAAAGTACCGAAATATGTACTAATAAATGAAGAATGTAAAAGGACTTACCGTATCTGCAGCGGTGAGATTGATACCCAGTCCTCCAGCTCTCGTACTCAGCAAGAAAACAAAGATGTCTGTCCTCGCCTGGAAATCTGCTACCATGTCTCTTCTTTCGGAAATTTTCGACGACCCGTCCAGACGCATATACTTGTGTTTTCTGTGCCACATATACTCCTGGAAATTTACCAAACATAGACGATAAAAAACAGATCATTTACAAGACAATCAATAATATACCTCAAGCAAATCGATCATTTTTGTCATCTGGGAGTAAATGAGAACCCTATGCCCTCCTTCTTTCAATCGTTTGAGAAGTTGGTCGAGGACTGAGAGTTTGCCGGCATCCGTAACTAATGTTTCTTTATCTAAAATAAATAAAAAATATAATAAATGTGAGTTATATTTTGTTGTGAACGAACCAGGAACAATAATACTGGACCAAGATTTTAAAGGAGATCCTGCTTCTATTCCACCTGGCATAGGAACATGACACAAATTATATTTAAGTTTTTCCCTGTAGTTTTCTATGTTGGAACACGAATTCCACACAGATTGAAGACCCTGCCAACTGTGGATTTGTACGAATTTTAGCCAATCCCATTGCGCTTTGCGGCTGTTGCAATACATTTGTTTAGACCTAGTTTGAACCTAAAATTTTCACATTATTGTGCCGTTTATTGCAGAAATCTTGTAGCTTACTTTTGGTGTTAAATTTAGTAAGAATCTGGGCATATCAGATCTCTGGCAGTACAACGTTTTGGAAGGTCTTTCGATATATGTAAATTCATTTACCAAAGGAACTACTTCGCCGTTATTATCTAAGACTTCTTTAGACTTGTCAGTGTTTAAATTTCTTTGATCACCGATCCTACTTCTGATCATTCTGTGTTCAATTGTTTCGGGCATAGAATGATATACATGGTCAATATGAGCGTAAGTTATGCTGTTTTGTTCTGAAATTGAAGTGAAAACCATTTTTCCCAACACATCGCTTGATTTTATTTGAGGCAAAGATAATCGAAATTCAGTAGAAGTTAATAAGTAATCAGGTTTTCTACAATTCCCCCAATATCGCAAATAATGAAGTATATTCATAAAATTTTCAGTTTCGAAATAATGTTTCCATCTTAGAATTAAATCTCCGCTCATAATTTCGAACAATTCTAACGGAGATAGATTGAGAAAATTTATAAATGAAAATGTTTGTGAATTTAGAACATGTTCGCAGGTAAAAATGTATAATAAATTATATAAAATGTGTTGATTGCTGGGAAAATTGTGACACATTATACTACACTCGTATATAAGTTTAGGAATGTCGTAATTTGTACATTCCACAAATAGCGGAGATTTTGCGTCTCTCCTTTCGAAAAGTTCTGGATGATTGCAAACCTAACACAATTATAAACATTAAAAACAATCGTTTATATTAAAGATATTTTTGTTTACCTTTCTAAATTGCATAACAAGATTCATAAGATTAGAAGTGAAATTCCTATCGACTGAATGTGATTCACTTCCTCCTGTGATAGTATAATGGAGTAGATCTTCTATCCTGATTTTCTTTTTCAAAGCCATGTAGAGTAATTTTTGACGTGTGGTCAAAGGGCAGTAAACCATAATTTCTATTTTGTCTGATAATTCATTTTCTACATCTTTTTTTATTCGTCTGAGCATGAATGGCTTTAAAATCATGTGCAAGCGAGACAAATGCTCTATAAAATAATACAAAAATCATACAGGATGTTTCTTTATAAAAACCAGTACAGGATGTCTCATTTTCGATGTTTTTTTAAGATATCTCGGGTAATATTAATGATAGAGCGAAACCGTTTGCACATTGTAGGGTTAACTTTTCGAGAAAAGTTTAATAGTCACCACAGGAATTTTCGATCTTCTTTTGTTTCTGAGCTACAGGCAAAAACTCGTTTTTCGCTCATTTTGAAAATATGTCATATCTTATTTATTAGGATAGTTAGAGAAAAAATGTTTTCATAAAAATTTTACCGGTTTTTAAATAGAATAAAATGGCGTAATTATATTTTTTAAAAACAATAATTCTCGAGACAAAACACAAACTTATGATTTTTTAAATGGGAACCTATGTTGAAAATAGTCTCGCCTTTTTGCTTATTTTATAAGCTTTTCAATGATATATAACAAGTCGACATTCTTTTGTTTTAAACATTAATAAAAGACGAATTATTAATTTATTGAGGTTAAAATATTGGAAATTATTAAGAAACAAATGAAAAAATTTATTATAAATCATCATTTGTTTATTTTGATTCAATACCTATTAATTTTGTTCTCAAAATTATTCTTAACCAATTATTTTCGGGTTAGTTAAATTACTATTTATCGACGTTACAGTTGGTTTTGACACGATCCGAAGAATATAGTTTAATATGCTTTTGAAGTAAATAAATTGAAAAAATGAGTAAAACTGAAACAAATACGAATGCGAATGATGATCTGGAATAGATTTTTTCATTTGTTTCTTAATAATTTCCAATATTTTCACCCCAATAAATTAATAATTCGTCTTTTATTAATGTTTAAAACAAAAGAATGTCGACTTGTTATATATCATTGAAAAGCTTATAAAATAAGCAAAAAGACGAGACTATTTTCAACATAGGTTCCCATTTAAAAAATCACAAGTTTGTGTTATATCTCGAAAATTATTAAGTTTTCAAAAAATCTAATTACGCCATTTTATTCTACTTAAAAAACGGTAATTTTTTTATAAAAAACATTTTTCTCTAACTATCATAATAAATATGAGATATTTTCAAAATGAGCGAAAAACGAGTATTTGCCTGTAGCTCAGAAACAAAAGAAGATCGAAAATTCCTGTGGTGACTATTAAACATTTCTGGAAAAGTTGACCCTGGATGTGCAAAATGAGACATTCTGTACTTTTTGGGCGAACCAATGACTTTAGAGAAATATGTTACATACAAAATATGATTAAGAATAAGGAACTAAGTTATCAGTGATTAAAAACCGAAAATGCTCTGGTTGTTTTAAAGGAAACATCTATACAGAATCCAAAAGATCATAAATGTAGTAGGGAATGCACCACAGTGATATTTGTGCAAAAAAATAATTCGATTTGATTTGGTTTCGTTATAAAATTAATTTGATATGGTTGTAATTTTATTATTTTTATGGTGATTTCCTATAACAATTTGTCTTACTTTCATCGATTCCAGTTTTATTTTCTGCATGGCTTTCAATATCTTTAGAAAACCATTCATTGAATTCGTCATGGGAGTCGAATAAAGTAGGCATTATAAAATGCAATAACGCCCAAAGTTCAGCCATACTATTTTGAATCGGAGTTCCACTCAAAAGTAACCGATTTCTACAACTGAACCCTAAAAGCATCTTCCATCGAACACTGCTAGTACTTTTTATCGCCTGGGCTTCATCCAAAATCATATACTGCCATTTGATCCTATTAAAATACTTAAAATCTGTAATAACTATTTGATAACTTGTGATTACTACGTGAAAACTGGCATCTTTTGTGTGCATATCTTTTTGATCCCAAAATTGTCGGAGAATTTTACGCTCATTCGGGTTTCCCCAATATGGAACAACTTTAAAACTGGGGACAAATCTCTCCATTTCTTGTTGCCAATTGTGAAGCGTCGATGCAGGTGAAATAATAAGAAATGGACCCCATACGGAATATTTTTCAGCAATATGGCAAAGAAAAGCAATAGATTGGACTGTTTTCCCTAGACCCATTTCGTCGGCGAGAATTCCGCTGATGCCTTGGTCGTATAAATTTGCAAGCCAGTTCATTCCGCGTAGTTGATATCCTTTTAAATTCCCTTTAAACAAAGATGGCTGTGGGTGCTCTTCATCAGCTGGACTTAAATTCGTATCGGATAAGTCGAAATCGTCAGATAAATCTTGTTTTATTTTTGAATTAGCTTGAATGTCAAACTGCCTCGTTCTGTTTCTTTCGTTTGCAAAAGCTTCTCTAGCGTTTTTCTTTGCTTTGGCTTTCACTGCTTCGCTATCATAATCATCAATATTTGCGAGTCGTGGATTTTTTTCTTCATCTAATTGGCTCAAAATTCTGAGCTGTTCTTCGGGGGAAGCTTTGCCAAGCTTTTTAGACATAAAATGAGCGTATAATTCAGTTTGGGTGATTAAAAAGTTGAGCTTTCTTTGTTGTCGTTTAGCTTCAATCATTTCAACATCCATTTTTCTTTGCTCTTCTGCTTCTTTTTCCATTCGACGTCTTGTTTCTCTTTCGACGCGATCGTAGCGTTTCCAATAAGACTGCATTTCTCGGGTGAGCCGTTTTGCACGCCAGAGAGTTTCTTTCATATTCTTTTGAGATTGCATTGCTTTTTGACGACATGATCGCATGCACAATTGAGCTGTTTTCTTGCAAGCAGCTAGCATTTCTTTATGATTGTTAGCTTTTGCGCGTTGTACTTTACCGATTTCTTTTTTGCACATTAAGATCCAAACTTTTCGACGCCTGGCAGCCATTAATTCGGGATTTTTCTGGGAGAATTTCTTTTTGGAAAGTGATATGCCGTTTTTCATTTCGAATTCATCGTCGAAGTCTTCTTTAAATTGAGGCAGATCATCTTCCCAATCTAAATTGTTGTAGTTTAAGTACGATTCGTCTTGAGTATCTTCCATTTCTCTGGGTTTGATTGTGACACGTTTCAATAACTTTTTTTCATTCTTTTTATCTTTTTCTCTTTTCCGTTTTTTAACATTAGGTACAGATTTTTGACGCTCTGGATATTTGTCGTAATTCGACAATATTCCAGCACTATAATACTGATACTGCGCATTCTAAAACAGTTAAATATATTTGTCACGTTTAATTAATATGTTTGAATAATCAAATTACAAATTTTCAATAACAACAATTTAATACTAATTGTAACAATGTATAAAAAAAACAAAGGATGTTGACCTTTACTATTGTTTTGTTTCCAAAGCACACTAGACATAATACTCACGTTTTTATCTGTGTAATACTTTTTCTTATATTTATTGAGTATGGCATGATGCTTCAACATGTCCAAATAATCATCCTGAGTTATTTCATCCGAAGAAGACTCATCTGACGAATCAGTAGATTCCAATAAAATATTTTGTAACCATGCCCTATCGTGGTGAACATTAGAAAAATTGTACAATTTAGATCGGTCCAAAGAAACTCCTACAACAAAATTGAGCTAGATTCAAGCATTTTAGACGAAAGTAACACTCCTACCATCGGAATTGGTCGCCGGAAAATCATCCAAAGAGTTAAAATTCTGCTCATACTCGTCAGTAGAGTTCGAATCCTCATCGTTTATCGAACTGCCAATTGTTTGCTCCAAACATTGTAAAAATGGGCCTAAATCTAAAGCTTTCTCTAGACGCTGAATATGCACCGGTTTTGCTACCTCTGGTATAGATATTGTTGGTTTATCAGCCATTTCTGAAATAACACGTTTTGTTGCAATGTACATAAGATATTCTATTTTTTAACGTCTCAAATATAACCAAACTTCTTACCTAGTTAACCTTACTTATCCCCTGATTTTACTTATTACTATAGCATTCAAAACATTCATACAAATTAGTCATTATTTATGAAGTATAAATAATTCTGTATAAAATGGTAAATCATTCACACAATAATACATTTACATATATTTTTGATACAAACATAACAGGAATCACACAGCAATAACTACTTTTAGGGCATGCGTACATAAATACGACGTGCGCATGTAGTTCAGCTTTAGCAAGTGTTCAAAGCAAATATTATTCTTTCAATTTGTAGATGTTTTTAATAACATCCTGAATTATAATGAAGGTGTAATTTGTAATATCTTCCACTAAAACATTAAATATTTATTTTTTGTTTCTATAAATAGTATTTAAACACCGTAAACGTTAAGTTTATCAGGGGAAGATATTACAAATTTCAGCGTTTTGGATGCAGTAACAAAAATGTTGGAAGAACTTTATTGAAATAATCAAAAAACTTAGAGAAAGAAGCTACTCAGGGACCTTTTTAACTAGAAAATAAAGATAAAGAGCCAGTGTTTGACAACAGTCGTTTTGATTCTGAAGATTATTTTAAAAACTTTAAAAGAACATGTTGAAATAAAACCAAATTTTGACTCACCTAATAGAATTAATTACTCAATAACGATGATTTTTTTGTAATATAACTGTATTCGTTTTGAATATCATCTTTTACAAGTGTTTTTATTTTGTACAATCATTTTATTCGGTGTAATATGTTGTGGAACTAATGTAAACAATTTATTGTTAATAAAACTTCCTTAAAGTTATTGTATATTTTTTACTATTTTACTTACACTTTGAGCACTTATACACTGCATTATTTTCACTAGAAATCACGCATTTTTCCTTTTTATACTGACTGGTTTAACATGAAAATACTATTGAAGAAATTTATAAACACGGACGCGCGCAATCCGCGCGTTAACCTATAAACATGACAGTACCAACTTTCGGTTCAGATAAAAACGATTTCGTTAAAAGTGGAAATTATGCATTAAATTTATACTTAAATTGTAGAGGAGACTTAAAGCAATCTATTGGTGTATAGCTTGTCGCAAAAAAGTCAATAGGAAGCGAGAAAATCAATTTTTTCTGCCAGAACGAAAAAAAAATCGGCGTGACCCCACCTTAAGGATAAAAATTTCCAAATTTTTTATTTCGTTTTTTTGGCTTTTTGAGCGGTTTAACAACAAAATTTAAAGTGGAAATTAGTCAAGAAATGTTTGAAGAAAATGTATAAACCAAAAAAACGGTTTAACAGCAAAATTTTGAAGAAAATTTATGAGCCAAAAAAACGAAAAATTGTATTTCATTTTTCTTACCAAATTTACCATAACCATTTACCATATTATCTTGGTGGATAGCGGAGCGGCTTTGGCATGGCTAAAACACTAGGAAAAATATTTTTCTTTTACAATAATAAGTTACAATACATCTTAAAGCTAAATATAAATTACAACATATATCTTATGAACGAAATGTAAATATGTCTGTAGCTGATCTCGATGAAGCGGCTGTTGCATCTTCAAGATCTTCTGATGGTCACGACTGAAAATATTTCATAAATTAATGTTTTACCACTGAATTGTGTTTACAAGTTTTACCTGAAGATCATTCCCATGTCTTTTTTCTGCTTTGGAAACTGGATGACGTTACAAGTGATTTTGTATCTGTAACAGACTTATACAAGTGGATTTAGAATAAAATTTGGACTATTTATTAACTTATAAACTATTAGGGCCTATCATTGAGGAACCGCGATACTTTCTATCATTCATGGGCGTCCCACTCACACAAACAGTCACACAATACCCAATATTTTTTGGAATACTCTTCAAGACACACCACTGCCTTCTTCTGGTCTTGTAACTTCGGTTATTTTTTCTACACCAAACGACAAGATATTCCATATCTGTAACAGATTCAAACAAAAAAAGTACATTCAAATATTAACTATTTAGTAATTTATAAACTAAAGGAGCCTAACAAAGGGGATCGCGACTCGAAAATTCTTACAAACTAAACACTTACTACTCGGATTACCAACTACCGTTTGTAACGTGCTAGGATGTAGAAATGCCCGGCTATTTCTCGTACAACTACCGTATCCATCCAAAATGAGTTTGTATCTGCAACAGGGTCACACGAAAACAATTAGAATCATATTTTAACTATGTATTAACTCGTAAATAGGGACTGAACTAAGAGGACCGCGACTCGAAATATGTTACAAACTAAATTCTTACCACCATATTATATTTACCAATTATACCTGAAGATTATTTAGATATCTCCCTGCTCTAGAAGAAGCGGCGAGTGATTTCATATCTGCAACTTATACGAATGGAATTAGTACAATATTAAAACCATTTATTAACTTATAAACTATTAGGGCCTATCAATGAGGAACCGCGATACATTCTATCATTCATGGGCGTCCCACTCACACAAACAGTCACACAATACCCAATATTTTTTGGAATACTCTTCAAGACACATCACTGCTTTCTTATGGTCTTGTAACTTCGATTATTTCTTCTACACCAAACGACATTCCATATCTGTAACAGACTCAAACAAAAAGAATTACATTCAAATATTGACTATTTATTAATTTATAAACTAAAGGAGCCTAACAAAGGGGATCGCGACTCGAAAATTCTTACAAACTAAACACTTACTACTCGGAATACCAACTACCGTTTGTACCGCACTAGGATGTAGAAACCTTCGGGTATTTCTCGCAGAACAGCTGCATTTACAATGATTTTGTATCTGCAACAGACTCATACAAATAAAATTAGAATAGAATCTTACTTATTTATTAACTTATTTGCTAATAGGGGCTTAATAAAAAGGATTCGCGACTCGAAATATTTTACAAACTAAATTCTTACCACCGTGTTAAATTTACCGATTGTACCTGAAGATTTTTTACATGTCTCCCTGCTCTAGAAGAAGCGGCGAGTTCATATCTGTAACTTATACGAATGGAATTAGCACAAAATTGCGACCATTTATTAACTTATGAACTAATTGAACACAAACTCCATACTACATTCTTTCTTTGGCGTCCCACACATTCACAGACAGACACAATATCAGCACAGAACAGTTAAATTATTTAAAAAATCTTTCGAATATAATATAATTCAACAATTTAATACATGCAATAATATTAAAAATTACTTACAAAATTTCGCCACAGACGGAACAATATTTTTTTCGCCACGGGCATGAATTGCCAAATACCTACAACTGCAGTTCATATCCATGTCTCCTTGTTCTATAAGAAGCGGCGAATGATTTTGTATCTGTAACATAGCTTATACAGACGGAATTAGAATTATATTGTGACTATACATTAAATTAAAAACTAAATCACACGTTTTTCATGCACGCAACATTCATTTGGGCGTCCCATATTTACACACATACATCCAAAGACATATATTTTACATTAAATCAAAACAAATTATGTAAAAATGCTAGAAAATAATCTATTTTAACTATTTCATGCAAAATTTGTTAGTATCAATCTACAAAAATACAATAAAGTACTTACATACAATTTTCATTGTTGCCGCAAAAATCATTTATAAATAATGAAGTATTTTATTTAGCTTAACGCATAATTTGTACCTCAGAATGACAGCTGAACATTTCTAAAACTATTTATATATTAATTAACAATGTACTTACTAAATTTTCGCATAAATTTTCACTAATTATTCACAACACTCATTATTTTGGTCACTGTTTGTTGATAACAGTTGAATTACTGCGTATAGCTGTGATTGGCCGCGACGTACTACGCTAGTCAAAATAGATCCAATTTAAAATAATACGTTACTTTTGAAATTAAATATATTTATTTGAAGCATTTTATTATAATAAATTTAACCAAGATACAAAGGACCGAATGTACTGGGATAAAGAAATGTAAGTAAAAAAGGTTAATAGAATTTATATATTCTTTTTATTAACACAAATATAATGCAACCTCTTACACAATATGATTTTAACTATCAGTAAGTAAAACCAAGTGTAAAATCACTTTTAATTGTAAATACAGATGATGTACACACATGTTACTTAATTATTATGTATACATATTTTAAATATAGAAGTAATACTTGATAATTTTGTGCTTGTTGTCATTGGAGACATTAATGTCGCTGTAGACACACATCATCCGTATTAATTCGTAATAAAGATATATTATATAAAAAGAAACTATATTTTATATATTTATATTATATAAAAACACATGATACATGATTAGGAGATTCTATGAGCCCAATGAGAAATAATTCAACTCGTAGTTTTTAATAATTTCGCAGACTTTTTGACAATGCGTTAAGAACTAATCATTATAATAAAGTATAATCCATATTTTCATAATATCACACATGTATAATAATTGATTGATTGCAGAACATAAATTATTTACATTAAATCTCTATAAGTTTACTTATACAATTATAAAATGTTTAGCTAATTTTTAAAAATAAAGAACATTTAATATCCAGTTTGAGCAACAGCTACCACAATTCTAAATTTGAATGAATTTCATACATTGCCAGGTGCCCACAGAATATAATATTCCATTCAGACAAGCACATTCTCACAAACAATAATAAAAGAAATGAGAACATCTAATGTCGACCATTTCAATATCATTATAATCATTCATTCAACAGCTGCCAATGGGTGGACGGATACTATTCTAGTTCTCTATAACGACTTTGATTTCTCATGTTTCGACAGAAGGATATACACATATCGTGGTACAGTGGTCAATCTACCATCACGCAATGAATTCTGTAGACACCGAAGCACTAGACGAGAGTAAATAAACCACTGTCACTGTTGAAAACTGGACGAGCAGAGCTAACTAGGGCCAACATATACAATGTGTACAACCCTAGTAAACAACGGATCAATTTCACATTTACTTATTGTTAGTTAGGGTAGGCATACAGGACAAAGGTACAAGTTCCGATCATGTTGTGTATTGTGCATTAAACATCCATAAAATACTTTGTGGCCGTTAGAAATCAGTTCGTCCTACAAGACCTACAGAATCTCCCATAGATTGAATGGTTATTGTTATTGTATAGCGACTACGAATGCGCAAGTCCAGTGGGGAGTTTGACACATCAGATTCGATTTCTGGCTGACTTGCTGGACCACATATGTATACCAGACAGTCATAGTTACACTACGCTTAATTGGTCCAAATTATTCAAACATTTTATATGTTTCGTTTTGATGGCCGTACGAAATATGCAAATGTCGATGTATTATATATATGTAAATGGTTCTTATTATAAAAACTAAGTCTAACACATCAACACTTAACTTTATAGTAGTTAATATACAGCACGACTTTGCGTACTTTCTGTACATAAATAGTGATATATCAATCGGTCCTCATACAGAATATAGTCTCTAGTTTATGGGACAATGATGTATATGTTTTCTACATTCACTAAACTATTAAACTACCGATATCTGTAGACATAACACCACTGCATTCGCTCATTTTCCACACTAGTCTTTGAAATGGTCACGATACTTCTGCTTGCAAATATGATTGTCCCGATTTAAATAAACTAATGATACTCATTTTAGAAACAATTTAGACGCATGTACACGTGTGCACATCAAAGACTGGAACTCTCATCATTGTAAAACTCCATATTTAATTTTGATATAAACATATACAAACTAACATTTTTAAATGAGAAATCGCGGTTGAAATGACTGCAAAGCGGGTTGTAAATACCGGGAATAATTAATGGAATATAGCACAGCCAATATATGTCACACTACATGGAAATATGGAATTCAAAAAGCGGGTAACGTATAACAGAATTGCGAAAATATGATTATCAAAGGTACGATTTTACTAGCAAAACATGTCATGTTTGACAAGATTTCAGCATTTGAATCAATCTCTCGGTCATTTTTCAAATACTGGCCGAGCCCAGTTAGTAACCATAGACACGTTTCGTTCTTATTGGAGCTCATCACCGACCAAATATAACTAGACAAAACTTCATTTGGTTTGTTTTGATTTCGGCTGGCCAGACAGAGAAACTAGAGATAGAGACGTGTCTGGTCTAGTCCGAGTATTTTTCACTAGAGGTCACTACTGACTATCAGTGTTAAGTTTGTACGTTGCTCACTAGAGGCGCAAGTGATCTTAGTTAACATTAAATAATTTAGAAGGTTTAATATTAAAGAAAAACCAATATGTCATTAACAAATCCACCACAACTACAAAACAAATACAAAATACACATGCTTCTACGTGGCCTCTAGTGAGCAACGTTCAAATTAACCACTAGACTGTATACTGACACTCTACGTGGCCTCTAGTGGAAATACTCGAACTAGACAAGACATATCTCTATCTCTAGTTTCTGTCTGGCCAGCCGAAATCAAAATATTCAGTGAGGAGGGATACGGAATGGTTTGTCTAGTTATATTTGGTCGTTGGGTGTAACTGTCGTCTCTTTGCAGACTTAGTCGCGTTCCTTTTATCACTTTTTACATGAGATCTTAGTTCGTCTCAGTTGCCTCACTAATTTTGACCGTTCTTTTTATCGTAACGGAGGTGAGATAAAGTGAGACCGAAGTGAGAAGAGTTCCTCCCCCCTTCCCGATTCTTAGACACCTCTGGAGGTTGTGCTTGTTGAGTTTTTAATCTTAGATGAATGTTTTGCTGTCACATACAATTAGTTTGGTTGTTGTAAAAATTATTTGTTTATTCCTTTAATAAATATTATTATTAGAAGAATAAATAAATATACAAAAGACGTAAACTTCATACAATTGAAAATTATGTGAAAGTTATAGTACCGTACAATTTAAACATTTTAGAACGTGTCGCACTACATGTTATTATGTAATCGACAGAATTATGGAAGCCCAAATAATGCCCACTCATAGTTTTCTAAAATAACGCCTTAAAATATCGTGGTTGACCGTTGAAAAGCTAATGTCAAATTCAAATTGTTCAAGTTAGCAACAAAATTTGTCTTTTGTCGTTCTTTTTACTTCATAAAAAACTTTCTTGATCTCAACTCAGTTCATGTCAAACTCATCTCATTTTGAGATGAGATAAGGCAAATGATAAAAAGAACGCGACTATGACTAACGAACCACATGCACAAGATGAAATAAGAGCGAATCTCGTCTGAGGTTACTAACTGGGCTCGGCCAGCATCTGAAAAATGACCGAGAGCTTGGTTCAGATGTAGAAATCTTGTGAAACATAGCGAGTGTTTATCTAAATCTTTATTAGCATTGTTTCGCTATTGTACTTTTCCTATTTCTTGTGATTTTTTTAGTACCAGCGCGGTCGGTCAGCAACTGGCAGTATACGGTTTTAATTTAAATATTCAAGGGGTCTAAAAATGTCGCAACAGCCGACAGCTCTCTGCTGATAGTGGCAGTGAAGTTGTACCTAAGGTACAATTTCACTGCCGTTATCAACAGCTCGGCGTCAACTACGGCGCCTATTTTGTAACTAGAAAGCGATAACGAATACCAATTCAGATGGAATACGAACCCCCCACCACTGTAAAGGTAGCCATTTTGCACTGAATAAGCAATTCGAGAGGTCTGGAGCACTTGAATAGCGTATTCCATTGTAGAATAGGGTTTTCAGTGACATTTATTAGAAATTTCATTCGATCATCGTGTTTCTGGACGAAGATTATAAATAATACTTTTAGCAGGATGGGTCGTTTATTTATTTCCTTGCGAGGAAATTATGACAAGAAATATTGCTCAAAATTTAAAAATGAAGAGAAGAAGATTAAAGACACGGTGATCCTTTTAAACTACCATCGGAAGAATTTGAGAGCAAATATTGGTAAATTTATAAATAAAACTGCGTGGTAATGTTAAAATTTCAAGACCAACAGATTAGAAATATTCGTTTTCCGGGAATGGACCGTGTCATATTTTGAGTCAGAGGTCAACGTTTCGCCCGCAGTCATATGGGGCATCTTCAGGAGCAAGGGGGATAGTACTGTCTTAAACACGGTTACCCGACGTGTCAACCACGCTAGAGGCCAAATAAACCAAGTGACGAAAAGAAGGCCGAGAAGACAGTTATATACTAATCTAAAGATACGGTAGATGAGCAGAGCTATTGAGGACCAATGGGAATCGAGTTCGTAATGGTAGATTGGGCGTGTCGTGTTCCGAAATTCACCGGTTTCCACATGTGGCTCAAGAAATAGCCATCATCCCGATTGATGTTATTCGGATGTTTCCATATTTCTAAAGTTTCCCGGTGATTCTCGGAACACGACACGCCCAATCTACCATTACGAACTCGATTCCCATTGGTCCTCAATAGCTCTGCTCATCTACCGTATCTTTAGATTAGTATATAACTGTCTTCTCGGTCTTCTTTTCGTCACTTGGTTTATTTGGCCGCTAGCGTGGTTTACACGTCGGGTAACCTTGTAAACTGAGTCTCCCTCCTTGTTGCTTAAACTCGGCCTCTAGCGTGGTTGACACGTCGGGTAACCGTGTTTAAGACAGTACTATCCCCCTTGCCCCTGAAGATGCCCCATATGCCTGCGGGCGAAACGTTGAGCTCTGACTCAAAATATGACACAGTCCATTCCCGGAAAACGAATATTTCTCATGACTCAGACTGTGGAAGCCTACGCAATTATTTCACCAACAGATTATTTTACACAATTCGATAGAATGCGTGAATCTGAATAGAAAATTAAAATGGCGCGCTTGCCATATTGAATTCATATTCGTTATCGCTTTCTAGTTACAAAATAGTGGCCCTCTGAAATGCCAATCAACGAGTTACCGTACTGCCAGAATGTATATTTTTTTTATCGCGGTTGGCAATAGTTACAAAAGTGACGTCACATGCAAGAGAAAGATAGAATATCTCGATACAAACAAACCCCCTCTCGTGGTCTTTTCCATCTGTCATTCAGGGTTATAACATATCTTTTTATTTCAAATTATTTTATTGCATTAAAAATGAGCGTAAAACCAGATCATGTGCCTGGATATATAATTATCTAATGACATTTACGATGTTTATATCTTAGAAATTCTACTGAAAATGGCTGATGACAGTTCTTTGTTTGTATTGTCGTAACCTAGCAACCATTACTTCTAAGAAATGCCGCTAGATGCGCTATTTGCATATTGCACTTGTGTAAGTGTCTATTCCATTCGAACTACAATAAAGTAATTGTGTCAATAGAGAAGGGAAATGCGTAGAGCCCAATATTCGACTAGTCGAATTCAACTCAAAAAAGAAGAGGTGCCAACATTTATAAAAACGTACCTTTACGGACAAAATCATAAATACGTATTTTACGGCAAAAACTGATACGGCTTGGACATCGTATAAAAATATTAACATAATTGAAATTACGTGTATATGTACAGTTTACACTAACATTCTCTCGCATTCTCTCACTCTAGTATCTAGTTCATTGTTCTATCACGCATATCTACGATCAGTCTATAAAAAATAGCTATTTAATTTAACATAAATATATTCGATACATTTGATAACCGGGTGATGGATCTTCAATCAGGATACGATGACATATTTAACATATTCCTTATTTTTGAAGTCTAATACAGTAATACTATTTTAATAATACATTTCCACATTATGAAAATTATATATTTTTGCAGCTGGATTGAGTTCATTTCGTTAAACACTCTAAATTCCAATTTAGAACAAATCTTTTTAGACTATGTTTATCTCGATTATTCAAGCGGCTGATTTAAATAAATAAATATATCATCAAGGCATATTATCCAATGCTGGGTGTGCCAATCTGCTTTGTACACAGATTTCGGTATTGATGATAACATATTTGTATCGTACGTCACCTCACCACAGGGGTCAATTTTGTGCCATTTAAAATTCGAAATATTCGGCGTTCCTCGGGATCGAATCCGGTTTCCTAGATTTGCGACCTGAAATATCCTATTGGTATATTTTTGATAATTTTATGGTTATTTGTTCTTTTTAAAAATGTGGTAAAATGAAACAATCGACAACCGATGTGAATTTAGTAACAAGTACAACATACCCCAGAAGTAAGCATGCGTTTTAAGCTTTGAAAAGGATTTCCTAAATGGACCAATTTCATTGAGAATGAGACATCTATTGCAAAATTTTTGAAACTTTCTATTTTGCTGGTGTTCGTTGAGATTTTGACTCACTTGATAGGGGGGGGTCTTTAGTTTTGACATGACATGTGTTTCCCTTTGCTTTGAATGATTCAAACATATATATATATATATATATATATATATATATATATATATATATATATATATATATATATATACCGTGTGTCTGTCTTAAAGGTGTACATAGGAGATTAACATGGGAAATCAGATTTTTGCAATTTCCTGCTCGCCTAATTATTTTAAGCAAAAATGCGTCAAATAAAAGTTTTAGGGCATAAAATTCTGCAACAGAATTACCTTTACATGCTTTGTAACGACAGAAATTAATTATGAAAATGACGAAAATTACGTTGAAAATATCGACAGCCATGGAACTGAACAAAAAATAAATAAATGCTTGACGTTTTATCAAATTGTCAGAAACGTCAAATAAGTTAACTTACGTTGTGACAGATAAAACGTCAAGCATTCATTTATTTATTTTTTGTTCAATTCCATGGCTGTCGACATTTTCATAATTTATTTCTGTCGTTACAAAGTACGTAAAGGTAATTCTGTTTATTGATTTAGATGCAGAATTTTATGCCCTAAAACTTTCATTTGACGCTTTTTTGCTTAAAGTAATTAGGCGAGCTGGAAATTGCAAAATCCCATGTTAATCTCCTATGTACACCTTTAAGACCGACACACGGTATATATATATATATATATATATATATATATATATATATATATATATATATATATATATATATATATATATATATATATAAACGAATAAATACGCAGACATAGATGGCAGTGTAGTGGTAGGTTTGTGAATTTCAAACGACAGAATAATACCAGGACCTGTTTTTTCAATACTAATAACACTCAGAAAATAATTTTATTTTATATTTTGGGTCATGTTTACTCCTATGATAAACCAAGACTTTTAATCTCAAATGTAAACTACTGTGAACATGGGCATGTTACGATTTTTAAACCAATGAAATTCTGCTGTCTACACCACGTGATCAACTAAGTTTAGCAACACGTAAACCCGTTTTATTTGCTGGCAAATGGCCGCGCATTCACTTTAGTAAATCTCAACTCACTTCAAGACCAAGCAAGGATTCCGTATGTCGTTGACCCACCAGTAAATAGGACAGCACAATAGAAGATGAAGCATGCACGATCAAACTAGGACATACGTTGAATGAATTTTGTAGTGTTGTATTATTATTTAAATAATTATAAACTGTGCAGAGTTCATGTGAATATTATTGTACGAATTTGGAGATAAAGGATCGGTCTAAGTGCTATATATAATGCTTTGCATAAGAGATTTACTTTTATGAGATTCTTCGGCCTTTAAAGTTGAGCAAAAATTTCCTTGGTAAGAAATACACGGGGATTGAAATTATGTTCTCAGCGTTATGAACTGAGTTTGAATTTCGCGGTTAAGTTTGACCGTTACACTTTTCTGGTCTATTTCATAGGATAGTTCGGACCTCTCACTCTAATCATGCGCACAACACCAGTGAAAATGATCCACTGAGAACCGCTGTTAATTTAATAACAAGTACAACATCCTCCAGAAAAGCTTTGAAAGGGATTTACTAGATTAAATTAAAGTGCTTTAAACGTCGAGATAAACACAGTCACAGAAAAGTCGTCCTCCGATGCGTCGTGTTTACATACACAAAGAAAGAAAACGAAATATGATGTTACGCGCGAGTATTCAACACTCCCAACTCAATTCCTTGCTGCTGCTGAGTGGTAGACGGTCAGGCGACCGCATGCCTCGGCCCCGATGCCTCCATGCCCTCAGGAGGCACCCTCACGCGTTCATTGCTGATTCCGTTGACGTTGCCGTTCGCCATTGCGTATAAATCAGGCGCGCCTTCTGTTGGGCTGCACAAAGCTTGCAGGGCTAAGTGCAACCGCATGTAGTCTGCGCAGCTACCCCAAACGCCCGGTCGGCGGTTGTGGTATAATTTTGAGTACATGTACATGTCTGCGTGGTTGTCGTATGCTAAATGTTTTGTGAGGGTTGTCAATACGCAGTAGGTTGCCGCCTCAGCTCCGCCAAATCTAAACAAGAATAGAAAACAAGTTTGTTTATATAATAATGATTTCATTTACATTTTTAACAATATTCTAGTTTAATAGCGCTAGCCGTAGAATTAAAACAAAAGGACAAACAAATGATTGATATTTTAACTGTCAAATATTGAGTCTTTTTCAGACAGATAGAAAAATCATATATTTGTTACGCTTTTTGTTTTAATTCCATGGCTATCACTATTTTTGATATGATTTTCGACATTTTCATTTCAAATTTCTCCGCTTACAAACCATGCAAAATTAATTGTGTTCATTGTTTCAAATGCAGAATTTTATGATTTACAACTTATATTTGAAGCATTTTTTTCTAAAATAATTTGAGAAGCAACGCGCAAGTTAAATGCCTATGTAACGGATTTCGATATATATATATATATAAATTATGTAAGGCCCTGTAGATATTTCACAATAATCATATCCTGTTTGTGTAAGTGAGACATCAACCAAGCTTCCCTTGGAAAGTTTCCATCTACCCACGCGTATGATAAGAAACATTTTAAATAGGCTGTAGAATTAGATAAGCTTGTTCAGTTCATTTAAGTCTTTGGGCAGTTATGCTGTTGTATCGTAATTAAGTAAATAATTTTTTTTAAACAATTATTAAATCGAGAATTTAATTGGCGCAGTCGGTAGGATTATCAGAAAAATACGATCAATCAAATCGACATCGTATGGTGAATATTTATTCTTTATTCTGAAAAATCCAAAATCATCGAATCTACGAAGAACTCCGCTTTCTACCACACTCGTCTCCAATAGTCCGTGGAAACATCAGAAACGCAGACTTCACGAGAGAAACCCAAGTTCCTTCGAAGACAACGTACAACAGAAGAAAGAAAAACTTGCTGTCCGACCTGCAGTTCACGTCTCCTGCCAACCAGAGAGATCTTGCTGTCCTGTAAGCCGTTCACGTTCTTCGAGCCGCCAGACGAACACACGAACCCGGGGATGTCCGTAAAACACTTAACAATTATTATATTGTTATTACCCTTGTAAGTTAATTAAAATTATTATTAATTATTATACAAAGGGATACTTCTAGCAAAGACTAGTAATAAAAGTATCGAGAGACCGGCACAGTCTCAACACACACAAATAATATATATGAATCTTAACAATTCGTTAGAATTAGAAAATACTAACAATCCAATAAACAAAGTTTTATTGAGACCCAGTCGCTTAGACAATATACATTTAAAAATGACTACCACGTTAGCAGAACTCAAAAATCTCTCAGAGATCATTCCTCATTATGATGGAAATATTAAAATTCTTAATAATTTTATATCAGCTGTAGATGATGTGTATACCACACTAACTAGCATCCAAATAAATGCTATTCAAAAAACATATTTATTTGGATTAATAAAAAATAAACTCACCCACAAAGCTGCTGAATTATTAGCTGAAAATAAATTCGCAGACTGGGAAGAATTAAAAGCGTACTTAACATCAAACTTTTGTGATAAAAGTACAGCAGAAACCATTTTATTAGAAATATTACAAACTAGAAATAAAATTAATTCTGAAAAAACTTTAGAGTCCATTTCACAGAGATTTTCGCAATATAAATCAAAAATATAACGGAATATAGTCAACTTCAAAAAAATGCGATAATTACGGAAAATCAGAAACTTGTTATTTCACATTTTATTTCATTACTACCAATCACTATACGAGGATCCTTTATTGTAAAGAATCCACAATCGTTAGAACAATACGAAACTCTCTTGCGAAACGAATTTAATTTTTCACATCAGTCACCGATGCTAGAAGAAAAATCAAATTTCTCATTCAACATACCTCCTAAGAAATTCCCAGGTCAACAATTCCCCTCAAAACCCATACAATTAAACAATAATAATAAACAGCCTACACCATTCGCAACGAGACAAAATTTTAAAAAAATTTATGAAACAAAACGTTCCTTTCAACCAAAACCTATGACACAACAGACTCGTTTAACGGATCCTATGTCAACACAAACTATAAAACAAAATTATAATATTGACGAGACAGACGACTCAAATACGATAGAACAATTAATTGACACAGAACGCGAATCCGAAATAGACGAAGACGCTTTTTTAGAGGTAGAAAACGAAGAGGACGAACAAAACACGTAATGTCAAGCATCACGTATAACCTCCCATCTTTACAGATACAAGATTACACTATTCTTTTTGATACAGGTTCTAGTATAAATTTAATAACTCCGGAATTAGTCAAGATTAAAAATATGAAAACTTATAAAGAAAAATGCACCTTTAAAACTGTAAATGGTAAAACTACAATAAACGAATATGTTATATTAAAATTAAACAAAATTCCAGTCAAATGTTATGTTTATAACTTTCACAAAGAATACAACCTACTTTTGGGTATAGAAGCATTCAAAGATTTAAATATACAAATCGATTTCACAAAAAATATTATTAAAGTACAGGGAAAAGAAAAATCACTACAAGTATATTCAGATACAATAAAACAAACTAATAACATTCAAATTCGAAACGAACACCTAAATAATCTAGAAAAAAATTGAATAAAGTCATCACAGAATACGAATACTTATTCCCAAAGAAAGACGAAAAATTATCTAGCACTAATATCTGTTCACATAAAATAATAGTTAACGAGGAAACTCCTATACACACAAAAAATTATAGACTTCCACAAATATACGAAAAAGACATCGAAGAACACGTTCAAACTTTATTAAAAGAAAATGTAATTCAACCTTCACATTCTCCCTGGAATTCACCTATTTGGATTGTACCAAAAAAATTAGATGCATCTGGCAAACGTAAAACTAGACTAGTTATTGATTTCAGAAAATTAAACAGTAAAACAAAACACGATAGATTCCCAATCCCTAATATAGATACTCTTTTAGACCATATAGGACCTTCAAAATATTTTACAACACTCGATTTACACTCTGGCTTTCACCAAGTATTAATGAATAAAGACGACATTGAAAAAACTGCATTTTCCACAACATCTGGTCATTATGAATTTATTCGCATGCCTTTTGGACTCAAAAACGCACCAGCCACATTTCAAAGAATGATGAATATTGCATTAGGCGACTTAGTAAACAAAATTTGATTTATATATATTTACAGGGTTGTGACTTGGACGACGCAGCGTAGGGGATTCAATGGTAAAATCTTAATGTGCAGTTATTTGCTCCTCTAATTATTTTAGAGCAAAATTGTATTAAAGTTTTTGTTACAGAAAAAAATTCTGCATCCAAATATGCTATTGTTTATAATTTTTCAATTTCCGTAACCGTAAAAATAGTCGAAAACAATAATAACATTTTTGCAAAAATCATTGATGCCATGGAACAAAAATTTAAATAAAAGCGCAAAGATCTGTTGCTACTTAAAGAAATCTTAAATTTGCTTCTAATCAAACTACATTGTTGTAATCAACAATTATTATTTTCTTCGTTTGAAACAAGAGTGCAAACATCTGTCAAAGATTCTTGACGTTTAAAATTATTTTCAAAACAAGGGTAAAACGAAAACCTTTATTGTAGAGTTGATGACAACAATGTAATAGTTGATTACAACAATGTAATTTGACGAGAACGAAATTTAAGATTTCTGTAAGTAGTGACAGATGTTTGCGCATTTGTTCCATAGCATCAATGATTTTTGCAAAAATGTTATTGTTTTCAACTATTTTTACGGTTCCGGAAATTAAAAAATTATAAACATTAGCATATTCGAATAGAATAGAAAACAAGTTTGTTTATATAATAATGATTTCATTTACATTCTTAACAAATGCATATTAGATATTTTCATATATTAATAATAATGAGATATCGGCGCAGTAGTCAACAATTGATTCATTGTTTTTACATTCATGAATTATGTATAATGTTGATACAATACGATCAATTCAAATGAGATCATTAAAAATCTATATCTATCTTCAATTATTGCGACGTTATTTCAATCGATCATTTCGAAAACAAGGTCATTGAGCAATCCTATAAAGAGTTTTACTCAGAAATAAACAATGGGGTCATACCAAAAAGAAAAAAATGTTGATTTTTCTTTTATAAATGAAAAATTTACCTAATATTTTGCATATATACATCAAAAATATTTATTATTATTATACTTTTCATTCATGATTTTCTTTATAAAGATTCTGAGTTTGCTTTTGTGACGTCACAGTTTTGTACACAAACACACGATACTCACTATCTCACCCATACTCGTGTTTTTACTGTACATGAACAGACCTGCCCCTTTCGTAACATAACCTTATATAACCAATATTTTGAAAGTAACGTCAACATCCATGCAACAAGTTTTTTTTAAAAAGAAAGTACAAATAACGAAACATGCTAAATAAAAATTATAAATAAATACAATTTATGTTTGATTTAGATATTTCAATGGTTGTACAATATTGCCCTGTACCATCCTGCGAGAACAACTCGTTGTGAAGTAAAAATAATTTTTTTATTCGTATTCCTATGCCTCAAGATGTAAGGGAAAGATGGTATAAGGCAATAAATACTCCAAAAGTTTTGAAGACTACGTTTGGTTTCAAAACACAATGACATAAACGTCAAATGAAGTTCTATTTTTGCTCGGTAGACGTCACTAAGCAAAACTGTTACGTCATTTGAAATTTTATATAAACTTTAAAAAATTATTACTGTAAAACTAGAAACTTATGTGACATAAAATATATGTTTTCGTAAGTAGTTTTAAATGTACTTTCAGAAAAAAATAAATAAATTGGAAAATGTGGTATGACCCCATTGCCTTGTATGTTAAAAAAACCCTAACTCAGGGTAAGCTATGAATTGAGAAACGTATATCTATCATTATTCATTTCAAAAGTCAAATTGACAAAATTGAACTTGAAATGTAATTTTAGCTAGAAAATATAATAAAGAAGGATACAGTATATTGCTATTCCTCGTTTTCTAATTTATTTCCATTTCTAAAATAAGATTCAAGAAGAAAAGCTTTGATTTCTTTAGATAATATTTTTGACAATATCTCGAGTAAAACTGACATACGTTTCTTTGTTCATAGCCTACTCCAAGTTGTTTTTCTTTAACACACTCTCCACAGAACTATAATTTTTTTCATATTCCGTAAATTTTCAAAATATTTTCCAGAGTACGGAAGATACATTTCAATTTAATACGGTACGCGAACTAGAAGATATGTCCCAAAAATAAAATGTAAGGTAAAAACATCATAAAAATCGGTTCGGCAGAAGTTCTTAAACATAGCCGAAAAAAAATAAAATATTATGATATCGTGTATGAACAGCAATTTGTTGAGCTTTGCTAAATAAAATGTGTTATATTATAAATTATTAATCATGAGGCACCGGTTTAACAGTCAACATCTGATTCATGCCATTTTTATTCATGAATAATGTATATTAAGTAAAAATGTTGATAGAATATAAATGATTCAATTTGTTGAAAATATCGCTTACCTATCAATGACGACCATGGGTCCGTTTTGATATCCTAGCTGCAACTCCTGAACAGTATTCGGCAGATGGAAAATATCCATTATAGATGAACAATTATGAGGCCAATTAGAACATTGAACCATCCTAACATGTAACTCATAATCATCTTGAAGAGACTGCATGGTGAAATCTCTTGTCACATAATACGTCTGCACTTGTTCGCTGACTAATTTTACTTTATAATTTTCCGCATCAATGCTATTTTGTTCTGTTGGCCAAAACGCTTCAAAATCTTGATTATCAACAAAGCTCAACATTACAATTGTTTGAGCGTTATGATCCCAAACCATCTGCCAGAAATCTTTTACTGTAGCTTGAACTGGATGTTGGGTGATGATAAATTCTCGCAAACTGTGAAAACCTTGCATCCAAGTTGCGTTGATATAATCGGAGCCGTCTTCGCCCGGTTTTGGAGTCAAATGGACTCGGGAACTTTCAACTGGCAAAATATCAGGGTTGCGATTCTTTGGTTGGTTGATTACTTTATTGGCTGATACCAAATTGAAATCTTTACATTGGAAACTTGTCACCAACTGAGAAAAGGACAAATGTTAAAACTGGACTCAATAATTAAAAAATATTGGTCTATTGCACTGTCCAGACACAGCCGCAAAAAAAGGTCCAGTCCCTCTTTCATCTCAGTTAAAACCAGTTTTTACCGTTAAGGATGTTATACTAAGCATCGATTGGCTTCCGGCGGATCGCAAATTTAATATGGCGACTACCATATTCTGAATACCGCCGGCAATATCTAACTGACAAAAGAGCACTATACCATAGTCAAATTTTAACTATCTTAAATAAGAAGACGAAAATATACTTAAATTAATGAGTATTAGTGAATTTTTTTTGTTTCAATATTGATTAGGTCGCAAACTACAAGCGATTAAAGTTGATAACTAATTAGGTATGACGCGTTAGGTCCTAAGAATTTGATTGGTCACTTGATTTTAAAAACGAGATTCGCGCGTCTGCTGCGGTCACCTTTGAAAGATTATGAACTGACACGTTGTTACCTAGCAAAAAAAAAATTATAAATTTATGTTTCATGAATTTGTTTAATTATAATATCTAGTATATACATACATACATAAAATCACGCATTTCTCACTTAGTGGGTTAGTACAAACCCGAAAGAATAAAAAAACATCCAAAAAAAAAACAGTCTCTCTTTCAACAACATTCTTACTAACCTGACATACGTACAACATATATTCCTCACTCTTAACATATTAAAGTGACCGAATTACGGTAGCGAAATACCGCAACCGGACCACAATAATAGTTACGAAACAATCATCCTTCACCACACATTCCTGTCTAAGCACACTTCTTTCGCCTCGGCCACATTCATAATCGCATTCATACACGCTCTTCTTCTCTTCCCACTCGGAAACTTTCTCTCTTTTAGTACCTTATCAATCACATCCATCCACTTACACACTGGACGGCCACGCAATCGAACACCCTCAATTTCACCAAGATATATACGCTTTACAAGCCGTCCACTCTTCATGATCTCCACATGACCAAACCATCTCAACTGGCTCATTCTTCTTAACAACATTCTTTCTAACCATACATTCTTCATACACCAAATTATTTCTCACACGATCCCGTCTTACATATCCACATACTCCACGTAAATACCTCATTTCTACGGCAGTCACTCTCTTTTTATGTTTTCCCGTCCATACCCAACATTCGCTTCCATACATCAATGCAGGCACTAGCACTCCATTATACACACTTAAACTAGCTTCCCTAGATACGTTTATGTTTCGAGCAAACGTACCCAGAGCACCCATTACCTTACACCCCGCACTCACTCTCCTTTCAATTTCTCTATCAATTCGACCATCCCTTGACATCATGGTGCGTTTTTAATGAATAAGCACGTTTTAAGGTCCCTAGAATACGATTTTACAATTTTTACGATGATGTCTGCATGTGTGTGTATGTATTTATAATTAAATCAATTTGTAATATGTATTAATAAAACTAATAATAATATTAACTAAACAAAACCAACAAACACTAGCGCCATCCGCCGTCATACTTTGTGTCATAATATTGTCGAACTGTTTCAATATTCTATAATTTATTAAGAAAAAAATGCTTATTATTTATGCTATTTATGCTTAATAATAATTTCTTCGTGAATATAACGTATACGTTTTTATATAAAAATATTTCAGCTATGCTAATATGAAAAAATCTGTTCTCTCTACAATTAACAGTTTGTCGTCCACTGGAAGTACCAGCTACGGCAAGCTACAAATTCTTAACTTTAAAAATTCATATCTCACTTATTACGTAAAATTTTTAAGTCGCGTTTGCACTAAAATTCTTATTTCACCCTGTTCTTACACAAAAATAAAATAAAAACATGGTATAGGACCCTATTTGTAATTAGTAGATAGTGGTTGTTAGGTTCTGTTCGAGAAATGGCCGCTAGATTCCGTCTGGTCCATTTCTGCGTATGTGCGACAGTTCAATATTTTTTTGCGACTGTCTAGACAGTGCAATAGACACTGCCAAAAACATTTACCTTAAATTGTGTTTCGAGCGACTTCCAATGTTCGCATTTTTCGTCGATAATATTCGAATGTAAAGCCTGAACATATCTCGGTATTTGTTCTTTATTAATATTTGTCTCACCAGATTCAATAGCCTCAAGAAGGGCATCATGTATGAAAATGTATTGTTCTTCGGTTTGGACCAAAAAATTGCGTTGAGTGCGTATATGGCGCAAGAAACCAAAAATGTTAACTTCATTTCGGTTGCGAATTTGTTTGAGCATCGCGTCTAAAACAATGTAAGTTCCTGTTCGCCCTACGCCAGCACTGCAGTGAACAATAATCGGACCAGCGTCCGTGGGGTTGGCTGCAGAAGATTTCTTCACGAAATGCAGCACGGGCAAAGGATGATCGGGGGTTCCGTGATCCGGCCAGTTGGTATAATGATATTGGTATACGAGCTTTTCAGCAGCACCTACTTTCTTCTTTTTTATTCTAAGATGCTTGATTTGTAAAGTGCGTACAGTATACGTCGCCATTACATCTTCTTTGACTAGTTTTACTTGAATCACGCCGTAAGTTTCAATTCCTTCCTTTGGCCAATACATATCACATTTTCTCTACAACCATTAAAAATCCGTGTCACTAATTTTGGAAAATTCCCACGGCTTTATTGTTAAAATTAATTAAAAACAAACAATGTATTTTGCTAAATTAGGAGATAATATTTTTATGCATTGTTAAATGATTGCGAAAACCTGAATGTTGTATTTATATTTTTATGATAATAATGAATGAATCACTAAAAAAGCAAATGATATCAAACCAAATTAACACACAAACAACAAAATCATAACTGACCTCATAGCTTTGAACAGCTATAACAGAATTTGGCTGTTTTATATATGAATCCTAATAATAGAAACTTAATCACTCATAATATTTTTTAATAAGACGTGACTAGAGTACCGAACGCGGGACCGGTAAAAAAATAAAATTCCAAAGAGGTGTGGCGGTCTAATTAAATCAAGATGAGGCGTGGTTTAGTACTGCATGTTCAAAAAAATTCCTAACTCGGCGGAGGCTATTCAATTTAAAAGTCAAGTTGTCAAAATTGAAATGTAATTTTAAGAAGAAAATATTTGTTAAATATAATGGTTTCCAATCGGAGTATTTCACCCCTACATCTGGCGTACCACAAGGCTCGGTATTAAGACCATTTTTATTTATATATCAACGACCTAAGCAATCTTATTAATATGTGTGATCATCTGTTTTACGCAGATGATTTAAAAATATACTGCTCAATTACGAATGAATTAGACTGTCATAGGCTCCAATGTCAGTTGGACCAAATTTTCGAATGGTGTAACCAACACAATTTAAAACTGAACTCTGATAAATGCAAAACTTTGTCATATTATAAAATAAAAAATCCAATTTTGTTTAATTATCACATTGATAACATTGTACTAGAAAGACCATCTCATTTTAAGGATCTTGGAGTTATTTTTGAATCAGATATGTCTTTTGTAATACATGTTACAGAATTGGTTAGTTCTGCTTTTAAAATACTTGGATTCATATTTAGGAACTGTAAACAATTTTGTAACGTGAACACAATTATAATATTGTTCAATAGTTATGTTCGTTCCAAATTAGAATATGGAACATTAATATGGTATCCAATTTATGACCGGTACATTACTAGAGTTGAGGCTGTACAAAAGTATTTAGCATTTAAATGTGATCATATCTATCCTGCTCGAGGTTCAGATTATAACAATTTATTAGTACGTTTTAACTTTAAATCATTAGAAACACGTAGAATCTGTCAGTCAATTATATTTTTGTTAAAACTGCTGCAATACAAAATTAATTGTCCTGCCTTGTTAGAGAATATTGAAATTCATGTACCACGTCTAACATCAAGACATAAATTATATTTTCAATGTCCTAGAGCGAGGACAAATACACAAACCAGATCTCCGATTTATATAATGTGCAACAACATCAATAAAATTGTTAGTGATATAGATATATTCACAATATCACCATATTCTGTTATAAATGTATTTTCGAATTTGGAAAAAATTTAGACATTTATTATGTATTTATATGTCATATTTTATATTTTTTTTATGTCTGTATGTATATGTATATTCCTTTCAAAATTTACTTAGATGCATGTAACTGTACTTTGTCCTTTATATGGTGTACACAAAGTAATATCTAAAATTTTGTCATTATTGATGTCCAAAAACCAGTTACAGTAAATGAATTTTATACGGAAACAATTTCAAATTTTCTTTCAAAATCTTGTGTAGTACCAACAGATAAATTTAGCTCTTGACTGATCCTTCGAACGGATGTTAATGGGATCTCTTCCACAACTTGCCTTACATTATCAAGTACTTAGTTATTTTCCTTGGTCTTCCGCTACCGTTTTTTTTTCAATACTTCCCTGTTCCCTAAATAATTCTACAGTTGTCTTTACAACTTGGTGAATATCATTAAAATTATGATCTACTGCTTCAATGGGAAAATTTTACTGAAATTCATTGTAACAGCAAAAGAATATTGCCATTCGCCATTTTCTAATTTATTTCTGTTTCTGAAATAAGATTCCAAAAGAGAAGCTTAGATTCCGTTAGATAACATTTATGACAACTTTTAAAATAAGACCTGCGTTTCTCTGTTCATAGCCTCCGCCGAGTTAGGATTTTTTTTGAACACACTGTACTAGAAACGTCTGGACTTGTGCAAAAAATAAAAACCCGAACGCGGGACCCTTGTTGCACACCTTACTTAGCTTGTACAGGGTGTAAATCGAAAAGTGAAACATAGGAGTTTAACATGGGAAATCAATTTCCGCAAACGTGACCTAATTATTTTATGCAAAAATACTTCAAATAAAAGTTATAGAGATTTAAACGCAACATTTAAATCATGTGAAATTTTATCTCTTCATATAAACGTAAAAATTAATTACAAAGTTATAGTTTTTATGAGTTTTTTTGACTAAGCAGCCATGGATTTATGACAAAAAACAACGTATTTTTTTTTGTCATATATCCATGGCTGCTTAGACAAAATTCTCATAAAAACTGTAACTTTGTAATTGATTTTTACGTTTATATGAAGAGATAAAATATTCGTTTCACATGATTTATATGCTGCATTTAAATCTCTATAACTTTTATTTGAAGTATTTTTGGATAAAATAATTAGGTAACGTTTGCGCAAAGAAAAATTAATTTCCCATGTTAAACTCCTATGTTTCACTTTTCGATTTATGTATCTCTATTTAGGGCTTGTATATAGCTGTCGCCGTTTACCCTTCAACCGGACTCACCGAGCCGCAGTGTTTTACGACTGCCGTACTGCCAGTTGGATTTCAGCCATTGCTACATTTATTTAAGATGTATAAGTGGCCAGCTTATAGCATCCGAGTGTGATTAATACAAGTAGCTGTATTTATTTTTTACGACAAATTACACATTGTCGATCGACGGGAATCGAACGCACGGAACATGCCCGCTCAGCCATCAAGCCGATTTATGTACAGGACATATATTTCCTCACAAAACTCAAAATGTATTTAAAGAAATTACGTAAACGGCGCTTATTTGGGACTTTAATTTTGTCTAAATGATCCCGCGTTTGAGACTGTAGACATTCTTTTTAATAATAAATGATGCCGCTAAAGTTTGTGATATGAAAAAACAACTCACCCTTCCGCGTTCAACAAGATTAGTAATCATTACAATTATAGCAACTCGCTGTTCCCAAACCATCCGCCAAAAACAGTCGAAAGTCGACGGTAGAGGTCCTTGAGTTCCAATATAAGCCCTTGAACATTGAAATCCATCGATGTAGTTCGCGTTGACATAATCCAAAGATTTCTTCTGTCCCGGAATGGACAACAGCTGCACTCGGCTGTGATCATCTGAAATAAACATTGGGGTCAATGCCCTCATTCGAAACCAGTTTTTCTTCTCACTTACATGCAATGATATTGAGATATCGGTTTTTGGCACGGTTGTCTGGGTGTTGAGAATGTTCGGAGGGATACTCATCTTGCGTTGATTCTGTCTGGATGGCTTCGTATTCTTTGCTGAAGCCAATATCGCCGTCTGCGTGCAGCTCTGCCACGTGTTTCACAAATTGATGGACTGGAATCGCCCCCTTGTACTCGCTAGAGCCTTCGGGGACGGCGTTCCAGTCTATGGTTGCGGTTGGGACGCTGCATGGTGGGTCGTCTAGGTAGTAATAGGCCGCGTGGAAGCATTTCCTAGAGGAATGACAGTGTGTAAATCTCAAGCGATATCTGGAAGACCATTCTCAGTAAACATGCTTTCATTTTAAACTAGGATAAGGGCGCTAGTAGACACGGCGGAATCAGCTGTTTTAATTTAATTCATTTAAATCCTTAATTGATTTACAATTTTTATTTCCATCGTTTAACCTTTGATGAATTAATTGTGGACGGTCTTTTTTTAATTGAAATTTCTCAAAAAAGCCGTCTGCAATCAATTTATCAAAATCTTTAATATGTTAGATTCCAATAGGTTTCAAAATAAAATTCGTGTCCACCAGCTCCCTAAATATAAATGTTAATAGTTAAAAGCATTAGTATTAGATGTTTTCCTACCTCCACAAAATAAACGCTGTAATAGCCAAGAGGAAAGCAAAAGAGGCACACACTACTCCCGCAATCATGCCAGCAGTTAATTCATTTGTCGTACGACGAAGGGGTTGTATTTTATCGCAGTTCGATTGCACTAATATCTTTCTTGGGTCTGAAGCTTCGCCTTTTATGTATTTTTTGTCGTTGTATGAGCTGCGCGATGATGCACTGATACGTATTTCGTAAATAGTATTAGCTGTAAGGTTCTTGATTGTTATCTATAAAAAAAATGATTCATACAACAACAAGCATTATTCGCAGGCCCGGATATGGCCACCTCACAATCGGGCGCCCGGAATATTTTTTTAAAGGAGGAAAATATTTATTAGTCATAAACAATAATTTAAAATGGCTGGATTGCAGTTTATCCACAATAGTAGAAATTGCAATTTTTTTTGTTGTAATGTCTTATTTTAGCGAAAATATAATAAGGAAACATAAAATTGGAGCGCGGAAACAGGTATTTATACTGTGTGTATGTCTTGAAGGTGTACATAGGAGATTAACTTGGGAAATCAGTTTTGTTTTAGGGCATAAAATTCTACATCTAAATCAATAAACAGAATTATCTTTACATGCTTTGTAACGACAGAAATTAAATATGAAAATTTCGAAAATTACGTTGAAAATATCGACAACCATGGAATTGAACAAAAAATGAATAAATGCTTAACGTTTTATCAAATTGTCAAAAACGTCAAATAAGTTAACTTACGTTGTGACAGATAAAACGTCAAGCATTTATTTATTTTTTGTTCAATTTCATGGCTGTCGATATTTCCAACGCAATTTTAGACATTTTCATAATTAATTTCTGCCGTTACAAAACATGTGAAGGTAATTCTGTTTATTGATTTAGATGTAGAATTTTATGCCCTAAAACTTTTATTTAACGTATTTTTGATTAAAATAATTAGGCGAGCAGGAAATTGCAAAAAACTGATTTCCCATGTTAATCTATGTACACCTTTAAGACAGACACACGGTATATCTTTTTGGAAAAATATTAAAAAAAAAAAAATCCTGACCAAAAACAATACCTAACGCACAGTAATGTTTTAAGATTTTAAAAAAATCCTAGCAAGAACAATACCTAATGCACACGTATTTTGTAATTAAAAAAAAATCCTGACAAAAAAAATACCTAACGCATACCCTGGCACACACATTCGACATCGCTCGGCCCATCTTCATGTTAGTTTACAATAGTTTGACAGATAAACGCAAAATTATAAATAAAAAATGTTATAAAACGTAGGATAAGAAGGAAAACAAGACATAATTTTGCAAATATACATTAATTGAAACAGTATTATTCGTATGAAAGCGTAAGTACCTACTTAAACATGGAAATATATTTAGTTCATCTAACCTATTTTTTTTTGAGAAAAAATGCCAAAATCTCTATAAATATAGCTTTCCGCGCCCAATTTTTAGTGGTATTTAGTGTTTTTAATGGTTTACCAAATATATATAACCATTAATATAAAATTCTTGAATTCTGGATAAACTGCAATTTAGCCTTTAAAATTATTCTTTTTCAAATTGGGATCAATTTTTGTTTTAGACAGGTCTGATATTTGTAAATTTATAATACTTACTGCACTGTCCAAGTAGGTTGTGGATGAATTCATAACAATACTATCGTTAGAATGATCACTAGTGTAATTGATATAGTAATAATCAATGGAATTATAAAATTCTTTCGGCCGTTCCCACTGTAAATAAATAGTATCTTGAGTTGCACAAGTCAAATTTAATATTCTCGGCGCACTGGGACCACTGATATCAGTCTTACTAATAACTGCATCAGATGGCTCTCCCTCATTTTTCAATGTATATGCTTTCACCCATATTTTATATTCGTTGTTCGGCTCTGCAATAAAATACAATAAAACATGTATACCTCAAACATTAAGTTGTTACTTACTTAAATCCTTTAATGTGTAGTGTATATTCGGAGAGCCATTCCCTAGTTTTAAAGACTGTACATCAGTGTAATTAGCAAACATGTAGTATATCCTGTACCCTTCGATGGCACCATTTGCACGCTGGGGTTCCATCCATGCTAAATTCATAGAATTTTCAGTAACACTGAGCACAGATAAGTTCAGGGGTTTACTGGGAACTGGAAAACAAAATTAAAACATTAAAAACATGCCATCATTTGCAAAACAAAGAATTAACATAACAAAGAAAGGGGCTCAACTAAAATTATACCTGGATACAAGTATTCTGTATCTTGTTCTGTAGTTGTGCTAAAATCCTCACCATTTACACAGGTGTAAATGATGGCAAAAAACGCTATCACTAACTTCATTTTTAATACTGGGAATTTCACGAATTACAATAATAAACACTCATACATAAACTTTACAGGTACTTTTATGTCGTCCATCTTTGTGAATCTGGGATAAACACAAGGCAAAAAACGAGTAAACGACACCATTTTCAGAATAATTAGTAAGTAGATGAGAGTTAATTTATTACTGCTTAATTAATATAACATTGACAGTAAATTGAGATGATGATCTGCACCACCCTGCCCGCGCCGAACTGTGACAGCACTACAGCAGCACAGTGAACAGAACACCGAGAACAGCCGGCACAAAGGAGCACCAGGGAAGAAGAAGAGACGCGCCACAGATTCAAATGTGAACGCCTTTTTACACCGTCTTTTAAATCGATATTATCGTCTATATTTCATTTCATTTACTTCTAAATAATTACTGTTAATTACTACATACACTATTGATTCAATACTACACTTTTTATAATAAAATATCACTAATAGCACATAATTTTCGCAACTTTATGTTAATTTGTAGTTTCGCTCTTCGCCACTCTTTACCGCGTTTGGTAATAACATTTCATGGAACTACAAAATTGTATAAGTGTTTATAGTTTGTAAAATATTGTATATATTTTCTATACTGAGTTTTAGTTTCAAAAATAAGTTAAATTTTGGAAATTTTTGTGCGAACACAGGAAACTTGTACATAATACTAAGCGTCGGCGTCTGCGCCGGTATTTTTCGACGCCCATCGACGCCGGAGTTCCATTTCGAGCGTGCTGTATGCCAGCCATGCCGTAGCAATATTGATTCGGAACAAGTAGAGTATGCAACACAACGGAGCGGCTCTTGTTGCCATTGTTATGACTATTATAATTATACCACATTATTATAAAAATATATCCGACTGTCGAGCGTCTATTTCCAGATTTAAATGAGACGACAAGTCATCAAAAAACATTGAAATCATCAAGTATAATACTTGTAAATAACAAAATATTTATTACAGGTAGTGTACTTGAAATACACTTATGTATTGAAGGTTGCGGCAAATAATTCTCGTGTACTATTTGAGTATTGGAATTCCTATTAAGTAAAGTTTTGCGCGATAAAATATACCAACAAAAAAGTTTAACAATGTCATTAGCAATTTAGAAAGTATTTTTTCCTTTTCGATTTAGCAAACACGTCGAGTGTGCAAGCATTTACAACAATTACAACTTTAGTAGTAACTGCATGCAAGATTTCGTGACAACTTAATTATTATGAGAATAAACAATACTTATGTCGCTATCTGCGCGCGAATTATAAACGAATTAATGTGCAACAGACAGCTTTGGTACTCGATAAATTAAAGCAATGTTCGCGTGATCGCAAAATAGTAACCCGCGTGCAAAATGGATAAATTGCATAGGAGAGGCTGTTGGCGGATCGGACATAAATAATAAATAATAATGGTAATCACATAGACGAACAAAACGTAGGACTTGCTAGTTCCTTTCTTGAAAGAATATAAAAAGTTCAAACATACCACCAAAACTATTTAATGTCTTGGAACTCCCGAAAAACTTGACAAAAAAATTGTCGTATTTTACATTTAATTAAAAATTTTATAAGAAATTTTTATAGTACAAGACTCTATTGTTAATCGGAATATGTAAAAAATTACGAAAAATTTGCTACTGTCGGAACAAAAGGTCAAAAGTCGATTTTTTTCAATTATTGTGTTTGTGGATTAAATTTGGAACCTAAGAAGAGTACATGTACAACTAGATCCTTTTAACAGTCTTTACACATGCCCATAAACTTGTACGATAGACTTAATAGCGTTGTTGTCAGAAAAAGTAAATAAATTAAAATAAAACCAAATTTACTCTTGATTTATCCACTTTATTAATTATTGTGTGATGATCCTTTCAGACAATTGGCTTACAATAAGTGAAATATGGTATTTATTTATAAGTTTAACAATGTTGAATCTGTTACATCTTTAGTGATGCACGCGAGGCGAGACGAGACGAGAAATATAAAACATCGATCTCGTCTCGTTTCGAATCTGCAATCTCGATCTCGCTCTCGTTCTCGCACATATTTTTTTGGATCTCGTCTCGTTCTCGCGCGAGAGTCTCGCTGTAAAAATAAGCGCTTGCGCACTACGTATTTACCTCGGTATTTACGTATCAGTTGAACTACTAAGTTAGCACCACTCGTTTGTCTTCCGTGTATTTACAGTCGTATAACTATAATAAAGAGACGAAACACTAAATTCTAGTCACCAAATTATTTAAATACGAACATCTGTTTATACATTCTGTCATTAGTAAAACTAATTAAACATTAAAATAATTCTTTTTTGTAACTAAAAGTTTCTACACTTTATCATTAACTATATGCCACTATTTAAGTAAGATTTACTCATAACAAAGCACTACACTGGGAACCCGCTGGCAACCAATCGCTCCGCTTCAATCCGTGTTGGCTCCTATCGACGCTTAATATAAGATCCTTTACTTTTCAGGGACGACAATGTTTTTATTAACCGTAGTTTGAACTGGGATGAATTAGGGGCTGAAATGTTGGAGAAAAACTAGTTCTATTAGATGCAAAATCGATTTAGTCTTTATTTTGCATTTCCTCGCTCTGCGACCGATATCATTCGACTCTAGATAGACTCAAAAAAATATAGTCAATTCATATAATTTTCACATTCACATGTTCTATGCACGAATTACCGTTGAGTCCACTCGCTGTACGGTGCATTTTTCATTGAATTTATGAATCAAAGCTATAAAGTTATCTCGCGAGATTTCTCGCTTCTCGCAGTTGTTATATCGATCTCGCCTTGAATTTTAAATTGCAACCTCGCTCTCGTTCTCGTCTCGCATAATGCAACGAGACGAGACGAGATGCGAGAGTACTTTCGCCTCGTCGTGCATCACTATACATCTTATTGTTTATTTCATTCTAATGTTTATCTTGGTATTGACGGCTTTTCTAATTTCAAAATTTTCCAAGCAATTTAGCTTTAGTCCCTTCTGACCTGTGTGGAGAATTTTAAATTCCTCATTACATCAGAAATGGTAAATCAAGAGTAAATTTGTTTTTATTTTAAAAGTAGGTATGTACGTTGGAGCAAATTTAATCGAAACGCAATAATTGAAAAAATCGACTTATAACCTTTTGTTCAGGTACTACGAATTATTGTGTAATATATTTGATAGAGTATAGTATTTTAGTATTTTACTAGACTAAACTCGGCTTCGCCGAGTTCAGCCTAGGGCTCCGCCGATAGTGTTTTATGATAGACTATACGTACATCCAATATGACGGATGACAAAGTTTATCTTTTTAATATTGTACATGTACGCTTCGATCGTTTGTGATATTATTTCTGCCTTTCTGATCCTTTTCGACGTGTTTCCTTATACATTTTCCAAAATTCTATTTACAAAATAAAATATATAACATAATAACAAACATGGCTTAAAATCATTATATATACCTATCTCGTTAATTTCATCATCTTTTCTTTAATATTACATATTATTGAAACATTTCTTTGCATTTAAAAGTATGAAAACCGATAATTTGTAATCATTGACATTGACATACCATATGACATGACAGCGTTTATCTTCTTAAATTTTTCAATGAGAACTGTGATCGTTACTGTGACCTATTGTTTCTGCCCCAATTTTCAATCTTTAATAATTTTTTACTCGAAAATTATGCATCCTACAGAAATTTGTGTTATTACGAGGGCACTCGAGACAATAATTTCCTACAACTTGGTGCAAATTTCACGAAAATCGGTTGTTCCATTCAGGCTGTAGAGGTGTTCAAAGGATGGCGATCGTCGTGATTAAAGTATATAACTATAGATAGTGAATCTAACCTTTTAGTATTAAGGATGAGAATTTCAAATATTTCTAGTACAAATTATATTTATCCTGGTAGGAGTGGGAAATATAAATGAATGAAGACGTCCTGTAACTCCTAAAAAGATTGCTGTACGATTTGGCAGAGAATTTTATAAGACGTGGTAAAGAAAAATATGTAATAAGAGCGCATGAAATTAAATTTTTTGTAGCAAACTTCCGTAATTTATAATCTGATAAATGTCAAGTTGCATACCGGGTTCAGTGTATTCCATATGAAAAGACTACTGAATGAATGCATGCCTGTCTGTGAATATTTATGTATCCTAGACGTCCTGTGGTGGACGTAACTCCTTGCAGTTTCAGTTTTGCCCATTTCATTTGAATCAATTTCAGTTTCAACGTTCAGATAGCATTAGGAAATGAAGGTCGTTTTCGTTCTCGTTCTCGTTCAAGTTATAGAGTGTAATTTGAGCGAGTGAGGTTCTTCCATCGTCTCGCCGTTTAGTCGGTTTAGGAAAGCATTGAGAGATGCACTCGAAACTTACCTCCTTCGTCTGTCATTACGAGTACTGTAGTACTAGGACCTGGTCCTTCTGGGTTGAATACAGACAGCGACACCAAATATTGGGTGTAGGTCTCCAGGTTTTGGATTGTGTGACTCTGGAAGAAAAAGATAATGTTATTTGTCTAATCATTCATAATACCCGGCGCAATAGGCTCATTCAGAGGCGTAAACTTTTTATTTTGGTTGTGGGTGCACTATTTTTATTTTAAATATGGGTTCCTATATGTTTTTATAAATGCAAATAATACAATAAAAATAACATACTTATTTTATCATACATATATTAAATTATGTGTACATTTAACATAAATAAAATTAATATCTATTACAAAAAAAATAATAATAATACTCCTAATATTAATATACAGGGTACCTCTAAAACACGTAGACATGGTTTAAACATAGATTCCTGTGCCCAAAGTAACACGATTTAACCTAATTTACCAATATCCGAAAAACCGAAAGTGTACCGTTTAGTAAAAAAAAATTTGCTTATACGCTTTGTTCGGTTTGAATGAAACTTAGGTGTCACGACAGTGATACATTCAATGGTAAACTTTTCTGTCTCTGCGTAAGTTGTGATATCTGTAGCGATTTAGGCAGAAAAAAATTAAATATGAGTGACAGTGCACAGAGCAATTTTTAAAATAAATTTCGTCTAGCAATCTATCCAAATGTCAAACAACTAATTTTTTGACAGTAACATTTGTTTATAGTTTGCCGATAATTTTCTTCTCAATATCCTATAATTATTAACATATCCGTTTGTTCGGCTTAATAGTAGTATTTTACTGCCATTATCATGACACGATTAAATAATGTCATCTTACTCTTATACAACTTAAAAAGATTGACAACTCATTTTTACAATGTATGAAATATAATTAAAATGTTAGGGCGAAACTTTTACTTTCTGTGGGTGCATGTGCGTCCGTGCACCCACGTAGTTTACGCCCCTGGGCTCATTAACATTTTTTATGAAACTTTGTACAAATAAATGGCCATTAATGAAAACCCGACTTGAAAATTCCTTATATTAAGCAAGATATGATTTTTTTTAAATTGTGGGAAGTGCTTTGACGTCATGTGTGGCAGCCAGTGAAATTGTAACAATATTTTTTCATGAGAGATCCGCCATCTTTCTCACCAATGGGAAAATTGATAGTGTGTGGGCGGAACGCTAGATGATGTTTCTTTAACCCATTTTTACCTAATTTATTTTTAGTTAATTGACAACTCATTTTAATAATATAATGTCGAAATTATTATTATTTTTTCTATTTAGGGACAATTTTAAGGAATGTTTAATAATTAATGTATCCGTTGGAATATTTTGATGAAAATTAGTATACTTATGTTTTTTGGTACGAGGAATTTACTGGTGAAGTCGTTGAAGGTGTACCGCACACCTATTTTTGGGTATGAGGATGGTGTGGTTTAAAAAAGGGTGGAAATTTTTAAAAAATTAAAAAATTCTGAAAATATGTATTTAAGTAGTTTGAAGGGTGTAGATTTAAGATTTTAAAACCACAGGTCGATATCTCTTTTCGTGTCCGAGATATACGGCCTCAAAACTTTGCTCAAAAATGCCCATTTTTGGATCATATCCCAAAAATGGTCAATTATACACCGCTGGCGATATCACCATTAGATTCTACGAGCAAAATTACATTAGCATATCAATTTTAATAATTTTTGAACAACTATTACAATCTCCAGAAGGAAAAGTCTGAAAATGGCCAAAAATCGCAAAAAATCTAAGGTTTACCCCTTGAGATTTTTTCAGTTTTTGACAATTTTAAGGAATGTTTAATAATTAATGTATCCGTTGGAATGTTTTGATGAAAATTGGTATACTTATGTTTTTTGGTACGAGGAATTTACTGGTGAAGTCGTTGAAGGTGTACCGCACACCTATTTTTGGGTATGAGGATGGTGTGGTTTAAAAAAGGGTGGAAATTTTTAAAAAATTAACAAATTCTGAAAATGTGTATTTAAGAAGTTTGAAGAGTGTAGATTTAAGATTTTAAAACCACAGGTCGATATCTCTTTTCGTGTCCGAGATATTATTTTATTATTTATTTTTTTTATTTAGGGAAGATTATTTACATGAAAATGTACAAATGGTTACAAATATAATCACAAATTAAGTAAGTAAATGTTATTGTAGAAGGCGCAAAATATAAAAAATAGTATAAAGAACTCATTTTATAAGACTTTCTTTCGCACTTGTCAATTAGAAAAAAACATGTCTTATAAAACACGTTCTTTAATATACTATTTGCCGCTCCCAAGCTTGGCCACCTTTGTTCTGGGAACAAAATGAACACCCGCTAGGATCGGGCCTGGCCACACGTGTGGTTTGCAGTGTGTAAACTATCAACTTTACACATTGGAGTATAAAAAAGTATATTTTAAAATAATTTTTATATGCCGGGTATTCTCAAACAGACTCTTACCCGTTACCCGGGTTTCATAGAATATGCAAAATAGTAATAAAGTTATGTGCAATCAGTTTCAAAACGAGTATCTCCAACACTTGATCCCTAGTCCTACAAGGGCAATTGTACGCGATTAATATTCAAAGTGGAATCTCGTAACCCCAAAACTAGCCATGATTTTCGAAGGGAACCATTTAAGTTAACAATAACAAAATGCAAGTTCATAAAGTGAAGTGATATGGTCAGTGGCAGAACGAACAAGAATTAAACTAACTGCTAGGGAGTTGTTTGTAACTGGCTGTCAATGAAAAGCTCGAAAGATCAAGGCATTTAGGTAAGGTTTCTAGTGATTTCCCCTGGGAACCTAGCTGAAAGTTATACCCTCTTCTGCTTCTGACTGACTCCCGGCCACTGCTCTGGAAAATATCCTTGCTGGGTGTAAGACTGCTAATCCCGTTTACTTCGGCATTCGCTGTTGCCATAAACAGATTAATAATAGTGTAACAGCGTCGTTTAGAAGGCAACCCACTCTGCGTTCAAAAATGTTCGACAACAGCTCCACAAGGGTTCCAAAATCACGAAGACGGTTCAATTCATAGGCGCCCAAGGGGGGGGGGTCGAAAGGGTCGACTGACCCCCTTTCATTTATGGACTGTCTCCATTTTTAAAAATAAAATTATAATTTTATTTTTTCATTTCAATGTATCATTGTATTTTTTCATAATTATTGGTAATATTTTCTTATATTTTAATCAAAAATTTATTACATTCTATCTATTACTAAGTACGAAATAGCTGAAGTGTTAGAATGAGTAAATTATGATATGTACTGTTATTATATTACATTATCTTCGGTGTTGTATTTTCTTTAATATGCCGTAGTTTATTCTAATCATTTTATGATCACGTTCTTCTCAAAACTTTCACAATGATCGATTTTAGTGTTATATAGAAATAAAGAAATAGAAAAGTAAATAATGAATAAACATTGCATATTTATTTATATTAAAAGTACCTACGTATGATTAGGGTTGCCGTATTTTGTGAGGAGCGCGATTTAATTAACATTTAATTATTATACATTTTATTTTGAGCAGTTAAATAGAATAATTATATTGTTACTCAGTAATATATTTTAATTTAATGCAACATTTTCAGATTGTCTGTTTCTGTAGTTATTGCATATGCTCGCATCTCGCATCATAAAGCCTAGTAGAAGGGGCAATTCTACGCTTTTAGAGCGTACATACGCATTTTCGCCATAAAATATTGATTTAAATTTTTTAAGAATTTGTTAAATTTGCTTCATTGTAAAGAACTCTATATTATCTTACTTTGCATTAAAACACGTTTGATTTTCAAAATTATTAAAAATTCGCCTGCGGCGCATTTTTTTCATACAACAAAAATTTCGACCCACCTTGTAAAAAAGTCTACGGGCGCCCATGGTTCAATTCGCTACATTTTGCAGATTTGTCTACGCATGAGGATTTATATTAAAGCTAGACCTTAAAAATGCAAGATAGGGACTACCAGAGTTTTAAAAAGTTATTAGTCTTTTAAATATTTGTGTTTTAATTGCCTAATCTACTTTACTCTGAGTAGTTTTATAGTGGAACATTGGATTTGTAATATCTGTGGTCTCATTTAAAATGAAACAGGGAACGAATTTGACATAACTATTATATTTAAATATTGTAAGAAATTACAATATAACGAACAAATAAACCAACTAACAAACAAGTAAACATAAACATAATAACATGAAAATCTGGTGTGGCCAACACAATACCTCCCGCCGAGTCACAAAAAAGATTAAGTTTTTTGGATTAGCGAATGTTACTCTAATTTTGGCAGCTTATTTCTTAATATATAGTTTAATCTAATACAAGTAACAGCCTTTTTTTTAAACCCCTCAACAAGATTAAATCCCAATTACAGAGTGGGTTCACATTCGCACATATTCATGCCTTAGTAGCATTCGAACCCAGAGCCCTGAGGGCACTCATGACATGAGGCGTTGCTCTAACAATTGAGCCACCGGAACTATAATAAAATGAAGATTAAATTTTAAATACCGGGATGGAATAGAATTCACTAATCCAAAAATGAGGATTGGCTTAAATGTTTTTGTGAATCGTTAATTTTTATTAATCTAAAAACCTACCTACATATTTACTTATGCCGGAAACTGTATTGAATTCCTTTTCTATTGTTCTATTAACTTTTTCCTTTTTAAAACGTTACTAATATTATTTAAATTATAGATAATTTTATAAATTTGTCCATGAAATATATAGAAAAAGTATTAATGCAAATCTATAGAAAATTTAATAATCTTTAATTTTTATAATAACATTAATCTCGAAAAAATAATCTTTAAAGGTATTCTTCGAAGAAAAACTATTTTGAGCTTCTAGTAAAGTGCCATTTGCGGTTATCCGATTTTTACCAAAATCTAATGGGCTCTTTCCAATACAGAAAAAGTTCGAAATACAAGATTTCAAAATTTTCTGAATGATAGTATTTGAGTTAGTGTGGAGGAACCACACACATACACACAAACACATATACACACAGACATCATCGTGAAAATGTTAAAATTGGATTCTAGGGACCTTAAAACGTGCTCATTTATCAAAATTTCGATATGCGATTTTTAGCACGATCCCTATACCTTCCTTACCAAGGGTAGTGAGAGGTAAAAATTATATTTTGCAGCAAATCTGAATTATTATTAACATTTTCAAACATTGTTTCTCAAATATTTATTGTACGTTCTCTGTCGTCCACAACGAACTCCTGGAGATTTTAAAAATGATATGATTTATAATGCTCCTTTCTAAATAACCTATGTACAGTAGCTTTGCTTAGACCAGTAACTTGTGCAAATGGTAATCTAATGTTATTATGTATTAAAACCATAATTTCATGATTTTTTCTGTGAATTTAATACATTACAGGATCTTTTTCCTTCTTTTATGTTCAGGCTGGATGCAGCCATTTTCTCTAAAGTTGTTAACGATTTTTAAAATTGTTGCTGCACTTGGTATAGGCCTGTCAAAAAATCTGAATAATGCCACTTAATAATAGGGGAGTACAGCTCAATTGAAATAAGATAAATTAGTAAAAAATAGTAAAAGTAGATGCTTAATACTGAATATTAATAAAGAAATAAAATGATATAATTGAAATACTTCGGAAATAAGGGGGTTTTTGTTTTAGCAGCTCGTCACCCATATGAATTCCATATATATTATTTTGATTGGCGACTCAAAAACCACCTATAAATATATAACGAATACCGAGTTAGGGCGTGGGGTCTACTACCAATGGAAGTAGAGAAATTCAAATAGCGAAGACGTGTCTATCAGTCCAGTACTGCAATTCTCAATCAGTTTTTATTTGAATATAAATTTCTTGCATTAAACTTCATAATTTTGATACACTTGCAATTATAAAGCATGTAGACTTGTACAGTGTTATAATATTAATTTGTTTTTTATAAATATAATTTAAAAATAGCATATAATTCAAAAACATTTTAGAGCCACGAAGAAAACAGTTTTATATAAAAACTTATATTTGTGACGTAACATCTATATTTTCAAACTTCGGGGGACCATACCTTGCTTATTAATAGGAATTTTTTCACCGGATTTTCACCAATAGTCTTAGTTTTACTTATACTTTCTGAAGAAATTATATTTAAAAAATGGTGGAATCCCCTATTTGCACTTTCTCTCCCACAGTATATACCATTGTATTTTACGTTGGATTTTTTTTTATAACATGACAGAGTAGTGAGCAAATGCCAAAATAGTTCCCTTTGTTTCGTTTTAAATGTAACTATAGATATGGCAAATCCCATGTTTCATATTAAAAAATACTCACGGTATTTCAAATTCTTACTAGTTTCAAGTCTTCTACTATCGTTTTTTTAAAATTCGGAATCCATTTTGAATTAAAAGAATGTAGAAAATATAATTTATAATATTATTATTACCTCTACTGCTGAATCCCGGATGTAGATTTCCTTTACAGCTTCCGGTCCTCGATCTCTTGGCCGGTAAGAAATCCGGTATCCCAGAAACTCGCCGTGGATGGTTTCTTGGTGTGGTGGACGCCAACTTATATGTAAGGCTGTCGCCGATGTGTTATGAGCTGTAGTGATTGTTGGCTTGCCCGCTGGAACTGAAAAGCAACGAGAATTATATTAATAGTTAGATAAAAGCTCGGTTACATATAATAGAAAATTGGGATGAACAAAACTCAAACGTTGTTTTCGCAGTACATTTTACTTTTAGCGAGACTTAAATGAGTTACCTTTGTAACTTGCAAGTTACATTGGTTGCATATCGTTGTGATATCGTTTTAATATTGGCTTGATGCATAAGCTTGTAGCGTTTTTGGTTTATTACTCTTCCCCTATTGTTTGTCACTCAAATTTGTATTCTGGAAATTAAAGTATATGTTCTCCTAAATATTCGGTTCAAATATGAAACAGAAATTATTTAATTCAGTGTACATAAAGATGAAAAATAATGTATTACTCTTCCCCTACTGTTTGTCACTCAAATTTGTATTCTAGAAATTAAAGTATATGGTCTCCTAAATAAATATTCAGTTCAAATATGAAACAGAAAGTATTTAATTAAGTGTACATAAATATGAAAAATAATGCATTACTCTTCCCCTACTCTTTGTCACTTACTTGCCGCTAGAACCATTTGTGCCGTTTATAGAGAGAATGCCATTTGGGGAAAGTACAGAAAATGGTTTTCATGTTTCAAGGAGGAATCAAATCGCGGTGATATTTCGTTTATTTAAAAATTAAATTCAATGCTCTTATTGGGACACCTTTTATGTAGGGTAAAAAAAATTTAAATTTTTATTTTTCACGAGTTAACATTACACTTCGAAATTTTGAAATTACCTACATGAGAACCTACCCACCTTAGTGAATAATATTTTGATTTTTAAACTTTTGAAAATGTAACAAATATAAAAGCATAAGGCTTTTTAGTCAGGCATTACAAATGTTACAATTGACACCTAATTGGTGTCAATATTAACAGGGCCAGTGTCAATTGTAACAAATTTTAACAGTGATGGAATAAGATAAAATAACAGATAAAAGAAGAAATTATTGAAAAAATAAACATTTATTTATTACCTCAGAAAATACACAATTCAGATGACTCAACTAAAAGCAAAGAAAATATATATGGACCATTTTGACCAATGCCTTTAGTCGCTAACGGAATTGCAGTTTAGGTAAACATAAAATAGGTCTTTCTTCGTACAATTTAACTAGCCCGGTGTTCAGATTTTACATATTCGCCACTGCAACCAATCTCCTGTGCTCAAAAAATATGGGCCAATCAGAGAGTTTTCTCATCGGAGCCATCTGAAGAGTAATCTGCGACTGTTACTTTCGGAACTGTTTTTCGTTTTTTGCTCTTCTTCTTTTATGTTTTCGATAGCAGTGGTTTATCTTGTAATTTTTATCATGATCAATACAATACTTAATTATTAAACACGTTACAATCGACACCGTGGCATGTGTTACAATTGACACCCCTTCACTTATAAAGATATTATTTGCTTTTTTGTATTTATTAGGTAATAATTCGAAATGTTTTTTAATGAAAAATAAAAGCAGATATAACTCACAAATTGATCCTTAACTTGAAATATTTCCGAGCAGAACACTTATAGTGTTTTAGAAACAATTTGTGTCACTACCTGCATTTACTTTTTTGTCGTTTTATAGACATTAGTCAGAAACAGACGCCCTATTTGCGCGTATGTACTTACACTAAATACCAAAGAACTATGACTCTTTCTGCTTCACTCTGCAAGCGCGTTTTAATCTACTTCGAAAAGATGGCCCTGTTACCGACTCTTGTTACATTTAACTAGTGTTCCAATTGACACTGGTCTCCCCTACAATGCGCGGTTCAAAAATAAGAAGATTTTTTTTTGTAAAAATTGAGTTTTGTATTTATCAAGAATTCAAAGAAAATAAAAAGAGTGGTTGACGATATGCACTGGCTGCTACCTTGGCATCATTAAATATAAACGCAGCAAGCAGCAAATAATACATCCAGATGACAAATAAATATGTTCATACAAACAAGTTGTTTACAATACCTGAAAGATTTTATTACTTGTACGTCTGTACTTAGTGCATACAATGCAATGAAAGAATATTCTTTTTCGTTGAATTCACGTATAGGACGACTCCACGTGCCCCGTGCCTCGTGCCCTGTGTGTTAGTTGAAGTTGAGGATATACGAATGCGACATTTTAATCACAACGGTACGTCGTGTCATGAGGATTGAGGACGCCATGTCAAGCCAAGCCACCCTTACCCTTGCCTTGTTTCATTCTGGCTCCGGCTCTAACTAGGCGGGCGTCGGCTACGTTTATGCGGGACGACATATTGCGGCGTTGTGTCAGAAACTGTACACAAATATATTAGTTAATCCAACCGCAAAACGTACAGACTACATAGTAGAGCCGGCAGTTGAGTCGGCAACCGAAGCACCAGCTACGTCTCGTTTGCGTAAGCAGAAGCAGGCGTTCTGAGCCTCTACATCACTCATTTGCTCACAACTCAACATCGACAAGATCCAGTGGCGCACCCAGGGGCGGTGCAACTGTGCACTTGCACCCAGAGGTTATTCTAACGTGCAGTTGGACACAAAATGTGCAGTAGGAAAAGCAAATTGTGCAGTGGGAAATTAAAATCTGTGCAGTTATTTTTCATTTATTTCGAATAAACCAAATAATTTTTTTTTAAAAAAAACATGAACTAAACATATTAGTCAGTACTATATACTCTTAAAATTAGTGACATAGATTTAGAAACATCCTGTATAAGCACCAAAATTGTACTAGCTTTTCCCTCACTCTTCGCTTGTCTTATTCTCATCATTAACATTGGCCTCAGCAAAAATACCATTAGAGGTTGCCTTGATTCCTTGACTATGTGCACACGCTTATCATTGTGGCTTTCCGGGGATCTCACTCTAACAGAAGGCATGTTGTAATACAGCCATCGTCAAACCAATTCCAAAAAAAAATAATGTAGCTTCATTTGATGACCTACGCCCTATTAGCATACTACCTACCATGTCAAAGGTTTTGGAGAAAATTTGTTGCCTGCAAATTGTTGATTATGTAAATAACAATAACATTTTACCAAACACACAATCTGGGTTTAGGAAAGGATACAGTACCAATACATGTTTATTAAATCTTGTTGATGACATGATAAAAAATTTTAACGATTCAAAACTTACTCTTCTTATCCAGATTGATTTCTCCAAGGCCTTTGATATGGTAGATCATAACATGCTTCTAGCGAAGTTAAAATATTATCGATTTGGCTGGAGTGCTTTACAGTGGTGTGCTAGCTACTTACATAACAGATCTTTTACAGTAGATATGATTTCAGATTCTAATTGCACAAAGTCCAATATTTTCCCGTTAACACGAGGTGTGCCACAAGGATCTATTCCTACTGTATGTTGCTGATCTACCTAAAATCCTACATTTTTGCACTGCACATTCATATGCGGACGACACTCAAATTGTTGCTACAGTAAATAAAAATGAACTTCAAGTTTTTTCTGAACATGTTAATTCTGATCTCGAAAAATTCTCTTTGTGGGTCAAAAATAACGGACTTTCTATTAACGCTAGCAAATCCTCGCTACTCGTATATGGTACACATGAAACACCTTCAATTATACTAAATGGTTCTACATTACAACGTAGTTCAGTGGTCAAGAGTTTAGGTGTGTACGAGATTGATGAAAATTTGCTTTTTAGAGAACATTTACATAAAAAATTAATCTCTGCCAAACTTAAGCTTAAAATGTTGTATCATTATCGTCACTCTCTGTCTACAGAAGTAAAGCTTCGTCTAGTTAATACATTAATACTCCCTATTCTGGAATATTGTGCCTGTGTATATATACCTAATCTCACAAAAGGCGATAAACAAAAAATTAACCTTCTCCAGAATAGCTGTTTACGATTTGTCTTTTGTTAGAAAATATGATCATATTTCCAAGTACCGTTCCGTTACCAATCTGCAGTTTATTGAAAAGCGCCTGAAAGTGCTTTTTCTTTGCCAAATTCATAAAATAATTATTACAAAATGTCCAGATTACCTTTATAATAAACTTATGATGAAAAATAGTAACTACAGTTTACGCGAAAGTGATCTGTTTACAATACCACCTGTTAAAAAAATTAAATTCAAAAATTCCTTTTCATATTTAGCACCAACACTATATAATAGTATACCAAAGAATTTGAAATCTCTTTCACATATAAGTTTCAAGAAAAACATTCAAAATTTCTTTAATTAATTTTTAACTTTAAGTTTCATAAAGTATATAAGCAGTAATTAATTAATTTCATACCTGTCATGATTATGTACTTTATTTATTCCTCTTACACTTAATATTTTATATTGTATCTTCTTGTTTTTTGTATTATGTTTTGTATTTACTTATTTGTATTTTCAAAATTTATTATTACATATATTCTTATCTTTTTGTAATTTTCTTTATAAATTTGGTTAGGTGGAAGATCAGCCTTGGCTGAACCTCGCCTTGGAGGTATTTCCCTCAATAAAGTTTATTATTATTATTATTATTATTATTATTATTATTATTATTATTATTATTATAAATCCGCATTTTCGGAATCTACCGACAAGCTATTCCGAGACACGATTTTATATTTTTTAAATTTAATTCCGAAGAAATAGTTAAGAACTATCTCTGGAAGCGTCAGTTTCCGCAACTTTTCTATTTGTGGATGTTTTAGTATTTCGTTATAATCCAACTTGAATTAAACAAAGATGTTTTACCAAAATATTATAAATCTATACTCTGTTCCATTTAAGCCATTCAATATTGTAGAGAATAGGGAATAGTTTTAACCTTTCTGATTGGCTGAAATTGGAGAGAGACAAGTTTATCCAATATAATTTCGGCTACTTAAAATTGGCGTTGATGCGAGCGACATCTGCTGAATGGCTTAAAGGGAATAGAATATACAGGGATTTATTTTCTTGTGCAGTGGAAAAAAATCCTTAGAATAACCTCTGCTTGCACCCCCCTTGAAGTGGCGGCTCAGGCATCGGACAACTGGGTAGGCGACAAAAAAAAAGACAAAGATAGTTGGTTTGTTAGCGGTAACATTCTCCGACGGAACCTAAACTTATTTCGTACTAATTCATGTACTGAAAAGTCGTATATTAGTTCCTGATTCATAGTAGTTTTTTCAATCTTTGGACTGGTCTGATTAGTACGTGACCAATCATGTAACAATCCATATTGTTCCACGAACACGAAATTATAAGCCGAAGACGAACCGCGAACAACTAAAATGAAATTATGCATTCGTATGATGCTCTAACTCAGGGGTCGCTAATCCATCGATCGCGAGCTACCGGTAGCTCGCGTGGATACTTCCGGTAGTTCACAGGTATATCCCAAAAGAACTAAAAATAATAGAAATCTTTGCAACTTCACATCCTTTGAAAAAAATAACTTTCAATTATAAGGCATTTGACTCTGAATGGAAATAAAATTGCCTCACTCAAGTTTTGGTGCTTATTTAAGAAAATTAAATTTGTCTTTTTTATAGTGCACCCCCACATCCAAATTCCTGGGTGCGCCACTGGCCTGATCCATAGTATAATAGATAATCATAAATATTACCCAGTACTCGTTTTCAGCATTCTAAATTTTTAGTCCAAATATAATAATCTTCAAATTGCAAAAAAATTACTCTCTCTAATGTGGCCAAAAATTCGTTTTTTATAAAATGCAACCAGATTGCTAATACTTCGTTAACTTAGCGATGTTTTATGATCAAGATAGTCGTCTAGGCAGAACCGTAACTAGGGCTTTGAGCGCCTGTGGCAAAAAAAAGATATGCGCCCCTATATCAAGATATAAAAACAAAATAAAGTTCTGATGAGCAGTTCGCGAGTTATTAACAATTTAAACTAACATGAATATTTTCTAAAATTTAAAACATCTGAAAATCGGCTTAGTTCTCATATTTTCATTTTAAATTTTGACACGATTAAAGATATACAATATTATTTAGTATTTAATATGTGTCGAAATTTCAGATGAAATGATTTGCAGATGTTTAAAATATTAGTTATTATTTCATATAAGTCCAAGTTCCGCTCATCAGCAAAAATCGTATATACTCTGTTCCATTTAGGCCATTTAGCAGATGGCGCTCGCATCAGCATCAGTTTTAATTTAAGTAGTCGAAATTACATTGGGTAAACGTGTCTCATGTCTCTAATTTCAGCCAATCAGACAATTCAAAACTATGTTCAATTCTCTACAATGAATGGCTTAAATGGAACAAGATATATACTAAGTTTTAAATACCTAATATTGTTTATTTTTTGAGTAATTTTAATTTCTGTCATAAATTGTTATTCTGGTTAACTATATACATAACTCTTCATCCTAGACAAAAAATGTAAGGTACATGAAATTACGAGCTTTAATTTTGTATTCTTGAAAAATTTTGATACGGACGCTGTTTTCAAGAAAATAGCCAAAAACTCATTTTTTGCACCTTTCACCCAAGATGGCAGCAAAATCCGGGGTCGCTAGAGGGTATAAAATTAGTATGTCTTTTTGGAGGTCCCAATAAAGAGATTAAATTCACGCCAGCTTGTCACCAATTATTTCTACAATAAACACCTTGCCGACTGTATCTGTAGATAATTATTTGTTAAATTTAGGAAATAGATTTTAGAAATATTTGATCTAAACCCTTATAAATGATTAAAATTTTGCGCCACTAAGAATTTTGCGCCCGTGGCGTGTTTTACCTTTGCCACACCCTAGTTACGGCACTGCTTTTATAAAACGACGAACAGCTTGCTTAGCTTGTTTATTTCTCTAAATACAGGGTGTTGTATGATGTACCGTATTAATGTTATTATTACTTAAGTTGAGAGCTTTAAGCGTTAATCGCTTTTGTCACTGCAACCTGTAAGATCTTAATTTTCTGGAAATAGTACCAAAGGTTTTATGAGGCCAATTATTCCTCCAGGAATCAGTTTCCCGATCTCATTTGCCGCAAGATACCTTTTACTTAGATGATTAAGTCTACTTACGGCCACAGCTGGACATTTATATACAATGTGTTCCGAAGTTTCTTCGTCCTCTTCGCAGAGTCGACAGATATGGTTAACAGCTATACCAATCTTACATAGATGGTATTTCAGATGACAATGACCAGTAAAGATATCCGTCATAGTCCCAAGGTCATTTTGCTGAGAGCCAATAGCTTAGCATTTATGTTAAAGGAACAGTGAGATTATTTTCGGTGAAATTTAGCATAATTGTTGTTAGTATTGTAATTATAGTGGAATCTTCGTCTTAGGCGAATTAAACTATAGTATAGTGTGTTATAAGTGACGCTTAGAGGAAAACTTGCGGATTCAAATTCCATTTGGAGTTGACGGTAGTGCATGGTCACGTATCATATCGAATTTCGCGTTCGCGATGAGATGAGATGAGATGAGGCTAACTAACTCCTCCCGCGTCGATTTCGGCTTTGTGCTACAATGTTAGCTGTTGGTTCCGTGTTCGGCTTATGCACACAAGTTTGCCATTTCAACGTTAATCGAATACACAGGACACAGCACTGCTACATAACGCAGGGGGAAATACATACACATACATAATATTAAGGCTCCTGGATAAAATAACTTAAATACGCCATGATGATAAACATAATATTCAGATCCGGAAACAGACACATTTATCATTGGTCTTTTCTATTTACATTTTCCTACACAGAGGATATATCTGTGAAATGCTAAGTAAATGTTTTCGTAGTATGAAATGTACAAATTCCCGAAAGGCTAACAGGATAGTTCTATGTACCAATGTTACGGCTCGCCATACTTTACTCCAGTGGCGCATTATGGCATTCTACTTTAATTTGAGGCCCTTTTAAATGTGGGGATAAAAAAATCAGCAATAATCACAGACATTTTTAGTAGGCACTTGTTTTATTTTTTTATTCACTTATAAAATATACGCGTATCATATAATGAAGAATTAATTATTACAAAAACAGAATAGCTCCTTTATATTCGTAAATTAATTTTTCTGCATTTTAAATTTGGAAATTTGTCCATTAATATGTTGTAATCTAGGTAATTGCTCAGTAAATGTAGATTCTATTTATTAACACCACGGTGTAAAACGTAAGACAACTGATTTGTTATTCATTTTTACAATTTTCTTTTAATAAGTTTAACTAAAGTATGCAGTTTACTTTTAATTAAATTTTGGGGCCCAAAATCTCGGGGCCCCAGCGGGTGCCTATAGCCCCTAAAATACTGCCACTGCTATAATCACCTATATATATATATATATATATATATATATATATATATATATATATATATATATATATATAAATATATTCTATTATCCAAGCTACTCTATATCATTTATTCAGAATATTAAATTATACATACTTAGACAGATAACTAGTGGTTCTAGTTTATTTAATATTAATTATAAGTATTTATTATAATTTGAGCTATTAGTACGAAAAAATGTATCTTTCATGTATATCATTAAAAGGTTACTTCTATAATTTTTTTTATAAGTGGGAAAGAGAGCTTCTTTTGAGAGTGGGTGTAAAGGGTATATGAATAAAGTTGGAGTTGGAATCCGGATTTAATATTTTAAATTCGGTTAGCTCTCTGGAGCCACTCATTTCTTAACTTTCGTCTCGGTTGAAGCGTTCTTATTTCGCTCGAGCAGTCTGGCTGTGGGACTCGTCGATTCTCCTTTACTTGATACACATTTACCTACTTGAGCGCATTTCACGGTATGCCGGTTGATAAAGCCACATCTAAGCACAGCCGCGAAGCTTTTTATGTGTCCAACTAAATATTTCTTCATTTTTCGTCATTACTATTTAACGCTGTGAAAAGTACTGCTGAGTTTTATATCGAGCTCGTTCACTTCCTTTTATCGCAGATTTTAATTGCGAGACTTTAACGGGAACGAGAACGAAAACGAGGACGAGTCTGGAATGCCGCGGTTGATTCGTTTGGCACTACAACCGTTCTGCTATACCAGAAAATTAAATTCAAATGAATAACGGAGCAAAAGAACCATCACAGCGTTTGTCATTTCAAATCTAATTGTAAATTTAGTTTCCAATTCGTTTTTCTAAAGATATGTGAACGGGAGACTACCAACATATTTACCAATCTGCATTTATATTTATTTTTAAATTTATAAGATAATGATTCACTTTGAATTAAAACGATTTTATCTTGAATTTCCATTATCTTTATTTGTAAAAACATAAATTCTTCACAACGTTTCAAAAGCGAAAATCTGCTGTCGTCATCAGGTGATCTGACACTACTGACTAATTCCTTAACATACGAGCTTCATATCTGGTGTTATGGGAGTGAACATTAGTGACGGGTGGCTAGTCGGGTCCAATAAGTCTGCTACGATGTGCCCAACCATTGCGACCCAAACACCCAGAACGCTCGACCCACTCATTGGATCCGACCAGCTATCCGTCACTAATGTTCACCCCTATAACACCAGATATAAAGTTCGTATGTTAAGGAATTAGTCAGTAGTGTCAGATCACCTGACGACGACAGCAGATTTCCGCTTTCGAAACGTTGTGAAGAATGTATGTTTTTGCAAATAAAGTTAGTGGAAGTTTAAGATAAAAGCTGCATTTATAAGTCTTACAACAGATATTTTTGCCGGATTTTGGAATATTTTGCAACGTGGAATAACATTTTTAAATTTTTTTATAGTGCTGTGATAGAAGAGTACAAGGGACGGGCCAGGGTATACGTATAATCTCGGGCGCCAGCTGGTTTAAGGCAAGGTCCGCTCTTACTACCTCTAATTAAAGTGAAAGTTAGTGTTAACCAACGGTTATTTATTTATTTACGGGAAGCCAACAGATTACCCAATAATAGGCTTCCGCCTATGTACAATAAATATTTACAGAACTATATAGTATAAGTACCTATAAATATGACATTTACCAAATACATAGACCAGAAGTATACAAAGAACCAAATATAATGTTATGTAGTGTCATAACTGTGTAATGCATTTTTAAAGTTGTTTAAAGATAAATTAAAAATATCTAAATGTTGGAAACTTCTATTATAACATGACATAATTCTATTGATAGGAGAGTTTTTGTGATTGTTAGATTTGCATTTCAAAATATAAAAAAGATTTTTATTCCGTGTGTTGGACGGAGGAACGTGGAAATTTATATTATCAATAATAGAAAAATTATCAATAGAATTATTTAAAAATTTGTGTAATAGAAGCATGCCGTTTGCCGTTCTACGTTGTTCCAATGATTTAAGATTTAATTGTTGTAGGATATCACTGTAATTTTCATTGTATAATGAGAATTTAAATTTTAATATATTTACAAATTTTCTCTGTACAGACTCTAAGTTATTTATGTTTTTATTGTAAAATGGGTTCCATATTTGCGATGCATATTCAATAATAGGAAGTACTAGCGACTTGTATAATAATAAGAATGAATATAGTGTATTAAAATGTTTACAATATCTGTAAATAAATCCTATTATTTTATAAGCTCTGCGAACAATGGTATCAATCTGTTCGATAAAAAGTAATTTAGAGTCAAACAGAACATCAAGGTCTCTAATGGTGGTTTTGCGCTCTAAGACCAATTCATGTAATTTATAATTAAATGTGAGAATATTCCTGTTTCTAGTGAAGCTCATGACAGAACATTTTGAAATGTTTAAGGTTAAGTCGTTCTCAGTGCAGTATTTGTCAAGGTTTCACAATTCGTTCTGCAATAGGTAACAATCTGTTAATATTTTTAAATCATCTGCATACAAGAAAAAATCACAATGATTGAAACAGTCACCTATTGAATTTATATAAAGATTGAATAGTAACGGCCCTAAATGTGATCCTTGTGGTACACCTGAAGGAACATTTATTGTACGCGATTTGTAACCATTGACAAAGACCAACTGAGAACGGTTTTTTGAAAAATTGTTCCTCATACCTTTGATTAGAGCTACCTGGAAATTAAAACTGTTATTCGCATTACTTCTAACCTTCAGTTTAATTATTAAATAATGGATAAAAACATTTATCTTTATTTTCACTTTTCACAGTCGGGTGCGGAATTTCCTGCTATTATTCCTTCTCATGTTTCCTCGGGCTTCCTCCCTTTTTTATTTATACTTCTAGTTTCTATAACTGTTCTGATCCATCCTCAATTATTACAAAAAAGGATAGTATAACATTTGAGCTTTAATTCATCAATGTGTTTTAGTGCACAACGTAATAAATATTAAAGAGAAAGATATGCAATCAATTAATAAAAGTGGTGTGTGTGTACCTTGGGAAAGATGTAGATCTGAAGCGGAAATTAATTAGAGAAACCTGCTGCATTAGCATTATTATAAAAGAGATATAATGAAATTGGGAGTTGTTTGGGCAAAGTAGCACAAATGTTTCCACAGGGAGACAGAGCAGCAAGTGAAGTGAACAGCGAACGTCTGAACGTATAGATTTTTCGCCTTTCGCCGTGACCAGACTGTGGTGATGCGATGGTGACGGTACTTTCCAGTCGCATCAGTTTACTTTCGTTTAAGGAAAATATTTACCTGTGGTTTGTTTAATAATGTAGAAGTAACTGAACTAACCTTCAATTCGAATTACCGAGCTGGATGCTTACTTAACAAATATCCCAGGCGACTTTAAAGTAGACTGACCTAATCTTCGATCGGAAATAGGAACAGGAACGGGAACGAGAACTACCCAAGCTTTTCATTTCAAAATTCCAGTCTTCTCGCCACTTCACATCCTATTCGCTCGATAAAAGTTAAGATTACAAAGTTAGAAATGATGTTTACAGTTCGCCAAGTATCAAATTTATATTGGCACGACACCGGTTCATATCCTAACCAAAACCTGACGGGTCAGCAGTTTCAATATACTCTCCGTAAACTATACATGGAAATTCTCCTTTGTTTGCATCGAATTTGTTAGTAAATTTCAATGGCATAGAAATATCTGCACTAATGAAAAGTGGTAATGATAAATCCATCATTCAGGGCGACCTTAATTCGTAATTTATTTATTTATTGAAAATAACCCATCCATCCCAGAAGATCAAGATCCCAATTACGGGGTGGATGCAAAATATATACAAATACACTTACAATAATCAATGTTTCCACACAAAAAAAAAATGTAGATTAAACATAAAAAAATAACAATGATATAATACTATAAAAACATATTTATCAATGTTTGCTTGAAGCGTCTTTGAGTTAAATGAAAAATATCTATTTCAACAGATAAACTATTAAAAATTTAACAAATGCCTGATGGGCGATCTAGCTTCATAATTAGTACGTACAAATATACATCTAAATGTATTCTTGTTTCTAGATGGTAATCGTGGAACGGAGAATGGAATACTACCTAAAGAAATGAAATCGTCTATAAAAATATTCACTAGCTTATATAAATAGATAGAAGATTGCATTATTCTCCTATTTTCTAACGAAATCAGATTGAAAGTCAGTAGCAAGTTATTGTATGATGTCTCATACGTAGGGTAAACCCCGTAAATTTTAAAATAACAATACTTTACAAATTTGTATTGTATCTTTTCGATAATATTGCAATGAACCTCATATATAGGATTTCATATCTGTAAGCAGTATTCAAGTTTTGAGCCCACAAAGGAGAAGTACAAAGTTTTTAAGGGTTTTAACTTACAAAAAGAACGACAATTACGAATTATGAAACCTAGTGTTTTGTAAGCCGATTTTACAGTGTAATTTATGTGTGGAATGAAAGAGAGCTTAACATCAAAAATGATTCCTAGATCTTTAAACTCATTGACTCGATCTAGCAGATGGTGATCCATTTTATAAGTGTAAGATGTAAAAGAGTTTTTCACAGAATATGTCATAATTTTGCATTTTTGAATATTGAAATGTAGTTTACAAGATTTGGACCACAGGAGAATGCTGTTTAAATCATCTTGCAGCCTGAAACTATCCTCAGGTGAATTTATTATTTTAGATATCTTCATATCGTCGGCATAAAGAAATAAATCAGAGTGTTTAACACTGGTAGTGATGTCATTGATGAAAAGTATAAATAGCAAGGGTCCAAGGTTGGAGCCCTGTGGTACATCAGAAGTTGGCATGTATGTGCTAGAATTATAGTTATTATAATGCACTTGCATTTTTCTGTTTGAGAGATATGAAGAAAGCAAAGCTATAAGATTAAGGGAAAAGTTAAAATTATGAGAAAGTTTATATAGAAGGATATTATGGTTAAGCTTGTCAAATGCTTTAGCGAAATCGGTGTAGATTACATCTATCTGCTTATTGTCACGAAGCGCTCTTGTAGTTTTGTCAGTAAAATTCATAAGTAGTCGATCTACATTTCATAAAACCGTGTTGTAGTGGAGCTATGTATTTCTGCGTTTCGTTATATACGTGATTATAAATAATAGATTCAAAGATTTTAGAAAGATTGGAAAGTATAGAGATAGGTCGGTAAACACAAGTTTAAAGCTTTGAGTGCGGCTTGGCTGTCTGTTACTATGGAGATTCTTCTATTGTGGTAGTTCTTCTCCAATAGTAATTGCACGCTGGTTAATATTGCGTGTACTTCTGCTTGGAATACTGTTGCATTTGTCCCTAGTCCAACCGATTGGTTGTGTTAGTCCCTTTGCCCCATGTATTCCAGCTCCGGTTCCATTGGTTGTTTTGGAGCCGTCTGTATAGATGACTATGTCATCTTTTTCAACCGGACTTTGAGAATGTTCCCATGCATCACTATCAGGAATTATTATTTTGTAGGTTTTGTCGATGGTATACATCTTATTGATTCTATCAGACACCATCTGTAAAGTGGAGTGCTTGTTCATCTCTGTATAAATTTCAGAGTGTCCATTTCTGCATTTATGCTCTTTTGAGAGAACTTTCATCCTATATGCTCCGCTAATTGCCCTTGATTTTACCACTAAGTGCAGTGGGGGCAAGCTTAACAGAGTTTCCATTGCCGATGTTGGTGTGGTTGACATAGCTCCTGTTATCCCTGTTATCCTAAATACAGGTGTAACAAAAGAAGTTTTTCGGAATTATAAAATTCACTATTCGTAATTTATACTTATTTATCTCGGACAAAGTTGTCGGGTTCCTCGTTGAAATACGGTAAGTGCTTAAACGTTTCCTTGATAAAAACTAATTCGTTCATAATCTCTAAATCCAAGCAAAAATTATTTTACTAAACGGTGTGAAGTGAAAAATAACATAACACCATAATAATAAAGTAGACGGTAATACGATAATATCAGGCATTTCGTGCAACACCTAAAAGATACGTATACAAAGGAAAAATTCGTTAAGTTTTATGGTGCTACTTTATTCGTAGTGTAGTGCGCTCCCTAAGAATTCACTGCAGGGTGTAAACAAGAGAAAATGTAAGCATCGTATCACATACGTGTATACTCGTAGCAGATGCTATGCAGACTACTTGAGCATTCTATAATGATCGTGTGATTGGTTGTAAACGGAACATTTGCCGTACTTATCGCTGTAGTAAACTTCTCTTCCGCGGATTCCATCATTTCATTTTGTCATTCTTCTCTCTAATCATGTTACATTACATTTTATTGACACCGTTCATTTGTCTGAGTAACTCTTTGCTACATTACACTGTAGCAATTTGCTATTGAAATATACGTCTCTAAGAGCACCTACTTAGAGTCCAGGCTCACAATAGTTCGACCGGTTTTTAACAAACAAATTATAAAATGTTATTCAAGTATTCCGCCATTTAATAATGGGTTACTATTAAATCGCCTTTATTTGTAATAACAGCTTTAATTTCATTATAGGCATTGTATCTACAAGCCTTATACAGGGTGTTTCAGGACTAGTGTAACAAACTTTAACAGCTTATTCGTGAGGTCATTTTGAGCCAAAAATGTCATGAACATAGGTCCTATTCCTTCTAGTTACCAAAATACAAGAGGTTGAAGTTTTATAAATAACACGAAATTTTTTAATTTTCGTAATCAAGGTACTTTCGGAAAACAAGAGTTATATTGAAAAGTCATACCTTATTTGTATTAATTAATTTATGTATTAATTAATTGTCTTAATTAAAAATTGTTGTACTTTCGATTGTATTTTTGTTTCATAATGGATGGTTATAGTACTGCTGAATATGCAGATATTATTTTTATTTATGGATTATGTAATGGTAATGCCCGTTATGCGTCCAAAGAATACCAAGATAGATATCCAAATGGACGCCAACCTTCCCATCGCCTATTTGCGCGCATTTTTCAGCGTCTACGTGAAACTGGATCAACAACTGTACGGGGAGGTGTTCCACTTCTTGTACGACAACAGATGTGGTACCAGCATGATGGTGCTCCTCCTCACTATGGTAGACAAATAACTGAGTGGTTAAACCAAAACTTTCCTAATAAGTGGATTGGACGTGGAGGTCCAAACTTTTGGCCTGCAAGATCTCCAGACTTAAATCCTCTTGATTTCTATCTATGGGAACACTTGAAACAAGAAGTTTATAGGGTATAAATAAACACGCGTGAACAGTTACTTGAACGAATTATGAATGCATCTGCTGCCATTCGTAACGATCAAAATGTAATTTATCGTGTATATGATTCTATCATTCGCCGATATCAAGCATGCATTTAATGACATCCCATATAAAAAATCATCTTTGATAATGATGGCTCAACCATTTCCTTGTATATCTAGCGTATGTACTATGGGCACCAAATAAAAACAAAAATTTCGTCGAATTCCTAACGGTATTCATTTATCAAATCAAAGATATTATTGTTCAAAAAATTCATAAACTCTTCATTATTTAACAGCAAAATTATCCCCCGGGATAATGTCGCGCAGCATCTGTATTATTAACGAATCGATGCCAAACTTCTTTACGTGTTCAAGGTCAAGGTCGTGGGCGTTATTTGTATCTTTACCATAGTTAAATTTAAAATGATTGACTGATTTAAACTGGACATGGGAAGTTGTCAAAGTCATCAAACTGTCAAGCTCATAAATTCTTTTTATATCGAAAGGGTATTGTCATTTTGATTTAACTGTATTATTTAATATTTCTTATTTTTAATTACCTTACTTGTTCTGATTTTCTTTTAATGCTGTCCATTGACGCATCTTGTAGTTGTATAATTATTATTATAGATTTTTCTAATAGTTGCTGGACTGTGTCGCTTATTAAAAGTAGCAGCAAATATATCGGAAACTTGCCTTAGACCCACATTAAACTTATACCATGTTATGATTTGTACTTTTTCTTCAAGTTGGAAGATGACAGTTTGATAACTGTGACAACTCCCTATGTCTAGTTAAGAAAAGAAAAACGCGATAATACATTGTTGTCAATCATTTTAAATGTAACTATGGTACTGACATAAGCCCATGTTCAGTAATAAAGAAAAAACTCTTGGAATAAGACATTAATTTTCATTTTGCAAGAAAAAAAGTCAGAAATTTATTAAAGAAATTTGTTTCAACAATTGTGATTCACGCTAAATTTAAAGTTTGTAAATATTGAATAAATGGATATATTGCTGACAATGTGTTCTTCCAGTAAGGAAACTAATAGTATATTAAAGAACGTGTTTTATAAGGCATGTTTTTTTCGCACGCGTCAAAATTTAGAAAACGAGCGTTAGCGAGTTTTCTAATTGACAAGTGCGAAAGAAAGTCTTATAAAATGAGTTCTTTATACTATTTTTTATATTTTGCGCCTTTTACAATAACATTTACTTACTCAATTTGTGATTATATTTGTAACCATTTGTACATTTTCATGTAAATAATCTTCCCTAAATAAATAAAAAAAAATAATAAAATAATATCTCGGACACGAAAACAGATATCGACTTGTGGTTTTAAAATCTTAAATCTACACTCTTCGAACTACTTAAATACAAATTTTCAGAATTTTTAATTTTTTTTAAATTTCCACCCTTAAATCACACCATCCTCATACCCAAAAATGGGTGTGCGGTACACCTTCAACGACTTCACCAGTAAATTCCTCGTACCAAAAAACATAAGTATACCAATTTTCATCAAAATATTCCAACGGATACATTAATTATTAAACATCCCTTAAAATTGCCAAAAACTGAAAAAATCGCAAGGGGTACACCTTAGATTTTTTGCGATTTTTGGTCATTTTCAGACTTTTCCTTCTGGAGATTGTAATAGTTGTTCAAAAATTATGAAAATTGGTATGCTTATGTAATTTTGCTCGTAGAATCTAATGGTGATATCGCCAGCGGTGTATAATTGACCATTTTTGGGATATGACCCAAAAATGGGCATTTTGGAGCAAAGTTTTGAGGCCGAATATCTCGGACACGAAAAGAGATATCGACCTGTGGTTTTAAAATCTTAAATCTACACCCTTCAAACTACTTAAATACAAATTTTCAGAATTTTTATTTTTTTTAAAATTTCTACCCTTTTTTAAATCACACCATCCTTATACCCAAAAATGGGTGTGCGGTACACCTTCAACGACTTCACCAGTAAATTTCTCGTACCAAAAAACATAAGTATACCAATTTTCATCAAAATATTCCAACGGATACATTAATTATTAAACATTCCTTAAAATTGTCAAAAACTGAAAAAATCGCAAGGAGTACACCTTAGATTTTTTGCGATTTTTGGTCATTTTCAGACTTTTCCTTCTGGAGATTGTAATAGTTGTTCAAAAATTATGAAAATTGGTATGCTTATGTAATTTTGCTCGTAGAATCTAATGGTGATATCGCCAGCGGTGTATAACTGACCATTTTTGGGATATGACCAAAAAATGGGCAATTTTGAGCAAAGTTTTGAGGCCGAATATCTCGGACACGAAAAGAGATATCGACCTGTGGTTTTAAAATCTTAAATCTACACCCTTCAAACTACTTAAATACAAATTTTTAGAATTTTTAATTTTTTTAAAATTTCTATCCTTTTTTAAATCACACCATCCTTATACCCAAAAATGGGTCTGCGGTACACCTTCAACGACTTCACCAGTAAATTCCTCGTAACAAAAAACATAAGTATACCAATTTTCATCAAAATATTCCAACGGATACATTAATTATTAAACATTCCTTAAAATTGCCAAAAACTGAAAAAATCGCAAGGGGTACACCTTAGATTTTTTGCGATTTCTGGCCATTTCCAGACTTTTCCTTCTAGAGATTGTAATAGTTGTTCAAAAATTATGAAAATTGGTATGCTTATGTAATTTTGCTCGTAGAATCTAATGGTGATATCGCCAGCGGTATATAATTGACCATTTTTGGGATATGACCTAAAAATGGGCATTTTTGAGCAAAGTTTTGAGGCCGAATATCTCGGACACGAAAAGAGATATCGACCTGTGGTTTTAAAATCTTAAATCTACACCCTTCAAACTACTTAAATACAAATTTTTAGAATTTTTAATTTTTTTAAAATTTCTATCCTTTTTTAAATCACACCATCCTTATACCCAAAAATGGGTCTGCGGTACACCTTCAACGACTTCACCAGTAAATTCCTCGTAACAAAAAACATAAGTATACCAATTTTCATCAAAATATTCCAACGGATACATTAATTATTAAACATTCCTTAAAATTGTCCCTAAATAAAAAAAATAATTTCGACATTATATTATTAAAATGAATTGTCACTTAACTAAAAATAAATTAGGTAAAAATGGGTTAAAGAAACGTCATCTAGTACCTACCGTCTAAAACAAAAAATTGCGTATCAAAATAATATTATAAAACAAATACGAAGTAAATTTAGCAAATTTCGTATTCATCTTGCCGAGGCGAAATAACAATTTCCGTGGAAGAATTTTGATCTTTCCAAATGAAGTTTGCAGATTCATGTGAAAATTATCATTCTCAGCTGTTCCAAAATTAATTAAATTTCTTGCTTGTACTTTTAAAATTGTACTGATTAAAAAAATTAAAATACTTTTATTACTGCTTTCTACAAGAGAGGTAAAATTAATATCGAATCCAAATCGCATTTTTCATTTTAACTTAAAAAAGAAAACACTTTTCGTTTAAAATAAATCTTTAATATGTTCGTGTTTTCAATTAGAATCAGAAAAACTGCAGTAGATGTTATCGTGTTTTAATATTGTTTTACGTTTATATTTATGTAAAGGAGCAGAAAAATAAAATGGAAAATGATGAAGATGGAGCAGTTGCTGGAAAAATAAATAGCAGTGGTTAGAAGAGCAAAAAACGTTTCGTCTCAAGAGAGCACGCCATAAATCAGATAAGTTATAAATTTTAGATTATGTGTGTAAAAATTTTGAAAAATTATTCATATCTAATGGTGGTTCTCCACTCGTACGTCCGGAGAGAATACAAAGTTGATATTTTTCCTTGTCATTTTGTAGATGATCAATTTTTAGACTGTCATAAATGAGATCCTTTTAAATTTGTTTTTAATTTCAAACTTTTTTATCACATTGCGTACAGAGATGAAATGATGACGTCTGCTCGAGATACTGACACCCTGATTTCATTAAAATTAAATTTGCCAGCACTTTTTTCATATACAACGGCGTTTTAGTGTAAGTTACTTAGCGAATAATAAGTAGAATATACAGTAATTTTCTGCGATGCTATATCCACTGAATACAAATTAGTCTATGTAATCTAATTTTTTTATTCATTTCGTAGTTTGCAATTTATTTCCGTGTGAAATAATCACAAAATAATAAACAGTACAAAAATAATCCACGCTTTTTTGAAAAATATATTTGCTGAATGGCTGAAAAACATACATTTTTAGCAAAATTTAGTTGTTAATTAGTCTGAACTAATGGTTTACAAATAAAATATAAAAGTACATAAATTTTTAAAATGAAAACAATTAATATTTTTCTTGATTTAAATGTTTTATTAAATGAGAACATAATAATAAAAAAACAAGCAAAAATATAATGGTGTACGTTTATAATTTCACACAACCAAATTATGAAGTACTATTTGTCTCTTTTGGGGCCAATACGTCACAAACAATTTTCAACATCTTCAATAACTAAGCATAGAAGAATTTATAAAATACTCTTGTTCATTTCTTGCATGTTAAAGGAAGAATATCAAATGAATGTAAATAAAATAAAATAAAGACAACAACTACTTGATTAAGTTATTTTCAGGAAAAGTGTGCACATCTCCTAAAAATTCATTGTCGAAATATCGACCCGTCGTATCATAATACCTTCCTTTATATATTAATCCAAAGCGAAACTCGTTTCGTATTTCGTAGATAACATAATCGTACCGTGCCCTATATTTTATACGAGATATGACGTAATTGTTTCGTATTTTGTAATTAGATTAGAACGTACATTTCAGCTGTTTTCACATCAATACAATTGTTATTTTAAGTTGTACAAATTAATTTATTTAACTGTTTTATAGCATTAAGCTTAAACTATAGTTTATATTTATTTGATCATTAATCAATATTCTTTTTTAAATGAATGATCAATATTTTTAAATACCGAGAGTTTTTTTTTATTAGTAAATATGGGCATATGTCATTACCATAGTTACATTTAAAATGATTGACAGCAATGTATTATCGTGTTTTTTTATAAGTTAACATAGGGAGTTGCATAAGTCAACAAACTGTCATCTGTCAATTTCAGAAATTCATTTTGTCGAAAGGGTATTCTCATTTTCTTTAACTATATAATTTAATGTTTATCTTTTAATGCTGTCTATTGACGCATCCTGTAGTTTTATAATTATTATATTTTTTTAATACTTGCTGCACTGGGTCGTTTATTAAAAGTAGCAGCAAATAAATCGGAAACTTGTGGTACTTATGTTGGAATTATACCATGTTATAATTTGCATTTTTTTCTTCAATTGTATATATCATTTTGAAAGATTGCCTATATTTACTTATATAAAAAACGCGATAATACATTGCTGTCAATCATTTTAAATGAAACTATAGTAATGACATATGCTTATGTTTACAGATAAGAAACACCCGGTATATGATCAGTGAATTGAATATTGTGTTCTGGTTAAATTAGATCAAGTTATAGTTACGTTAGTTTAGCTTAGGTTATTTTTATTATAAGTTACTGATCATTTATATAAAATACTGATCCAAAAAATAACAGCCTTTCAATATCGCAATATTGTGTCTTTTCTTTCAATTCATAAGAACGATTTCAAATCTACTTCAATATCATATGTTTCGCAGTTCATATTTTCTAAAATGTACAAGAGAAGTAGAACAGTCTAGAGTTATATCAGTTCATTTTATTTAGTTTTGTTCGCAATGCTCGTACTCCACGTTGTGTGGAAATGTTTAAACTATGTCGTTCTCTAAGTAGTAGCAAAGCAAGTGATTTAGTGAAAAAGGTGCTATTGTGTCCATAAACTATTTGTGTGTTTAGGTAATGGTCAACTTGGACTTGTTTTTCATACTTTCTGGTCTTGTTTGAAATATCGCCGTGGTTAGAAACTTTACAACCAAGTAGAATGGCTTTTAAGTTAAGTTCAAATGTCGCATTTCATCAAATCTTTCCGGGAAACTTTATACGAACGTGGTTCCTTATATCGAGTAGATATTACATAGATATGAACACAATATTTGATTCAACAAAAAGGCTAAAAAGTTTTATACCAAAATATCAATTCTAGAAAATCTTAAAAATTGTAATCTTTTAGACCGTTAGTATGAAAATCTGATTATAGTGATTAGCAAGCAATTGGCTAATATTGTTTTTTCTCTTTCAATTGTTTTAGAGAAAATACTTCAAATAATATAGAAAAATTAATTTGTGCATTTATTTGAAATATTTTTCTCTAAACGATGAACAGAAAAAACAATGCTAGTAAACTTTTTACTTATTACCCTAACTAACGGTCATAGTATTTATCATTGTACCACTAAGCTCATTAGAATATCTTAGTTTTATGCAATACACATCTTTTTTAAAGACCTGTTTATGAAGAAAAATTAGACTGTTATTATTGCTATGTTTCGTTGAAAGAGCCCATACAAGGAGCGGTGAACTGCGGCTAGTCTTTAGTGGAGACGGGAGTGGGTCGAATATTACTTGCGTGATAAATACAAAAATAATGCTTGCGCTTAGCATAGTTAACTAGTGGTTGATATATCTGCTTGCTCATAAAGGCAGTGGTAACCAAAAATGTAGACAAACCTGAATAATTTGTAGGTTACTATAAGCTTGTAGATTGACGCCATTAATAATAATAATAATAATAATAATGATAATAATAATATACTTTATTGAGTAAGAAACCCAATGGCGAAGTTCAGCCAAGGCTGATCTTCCACCTAACCAATTTACATTACAACACAATTCAATAAAAATATAAGCGAATAAATAAAACAATAAATCCGAAAAACGGAAAGAGAGAGAGAAAAAAAACCAACAGTAACGTATAAATAGGTGCAGTTACAATTTATAATAATTGACATTTAATAGAAAATGAAATCATTAGCTAATAAGATATACTCATAAGCAATGTTTGTAATACATGTGCATGGTTTTTAAAAGTACTATAATGTAGAGACTTTAAATTTTTAGGAATACTGTTATACAATGTAGGAGCTAAATAAGAAAAAGAACTTTTAAATTTCATTTTATAAATGATGGTAGTGAATACAATTCATTGTTACGGCGGTTGTAATTATTGTTTTTTGATACGAGCTTATCGCACAAATATTTTGGACATCCCGTAGTCTTTATTTTATGTATTAGGCAAAGAAATAGTATTTTTAAGCGATCTTTAATCACATTGAAATCAGCTGCAATACGCTACTGAGAAATATGGTCAAATTTCCGAACGCCGAAAACATATCTTAAACAGCTATTTTGAAAAATGTTTACTTTCTGCTTATCACTTTTACTCAAGTTAAGTATGTAAACACAAGCACAATATTCTAACACAGGAAATATCAACGAGTTGACAAGACGAAGCTTTATCTCTGATGAAATTAAGTTACGATATAAGTATAACATTTTGAGCTTAAGTTTAGCAGAAATTAATTTTTTTGATAAGTGTCCTCGAAACGTAAGATTTTCATCAAAATGCATACCCAAAGTCTTGACCACAGTACTCCGTGGTAACGTTGTACCGCTAAGAACAACTACAGGCGTTTCATTTGTACCATGTACGAGTAGTGAAGATTTACTAGCATTAATTGACAGCCCGTTATTTGTTGCCCAAGTAGAAAAGTTTTGAAGGTCAGCGTTTAGATGCTTTAAATTATTATGAATTTCGCTTTTATTTATTGTCGCTATAATCTGGGTGTCATCTGCATATGAATGAGCAGTGAAAGATTTTAATGTGTTTGGTAAATCGCCAACATACAATAAATAGAGCAGTGGACCTAAAGTAGATCCTTGTGGAACTCCTCGGGTTGATGGGAATATTCTGAAATAAACTGAATGAGAGTTTGAGTTCATTGCAATTTTAAAATTTCTATTCAATAAATAACTCGAACACCACAGTAACGCGCTCCAGTCAAACCTATAATATTTCAACTTTGCTAATAACAAATTATGATCTTAAATACAGGTAAAATTTACAAGAGTCAGGGAACTAATGATAATAAATTTTAACAGCCTTTTTCCTCATTCACATTCATAACGAATTTTATTGGAAGAAGTGAAAATGCTGGTCCATCCGCAAAAGAATTAATTGTTGGAGATTTTCATTTGATCTCTATGCGTTGTCCAAAGTCCAAGCCTTCCTGATTTGTTCTTGTTTGCTAGCACGTAGCGCGATATTCTAATTTATTTGGTGCGAGCGAAATTTGAGTGTCCGAAACCGCCCTTCCATTGTACGTTTAATTCGATGCGTTTCGAAAACGCAGCTCACGTTTACTCGCAACAGCCAGCAAAGCAATCTGTTTAAAGCGATTCAAAGCAAGAACGAATTGTTCTGCTTGATTTTATAACGCGGAGCTCAGCGGAGACGAGAGAGAGAAGATATCAGCAGAGTAAATTAATGTATTCAATATATTCAGGGAATTCACTGCAAAGATCTTAACAACAAGGCGTTCTCGGTTCTTCCTTGCTGCTCTGCTAGCCATCAGTTGCTCGTTGTCTTCTTTCAAACTTAAAAATGCGAACATTATTTACATCAGTCATTCCGGAATAAATACGGCTCATGCAAAGCATTCTTAACGATGAATTTTCTTGACGTTGGTTTACCTATACCTCTAAGTAATATCCATTGTGTACCCACATTATATCCACAGGATTTTTGTTAAATGGAAAATTTTACAACCAAAAATATTTACCCATTATTAGGTAACAATCAAATTAATCCCTTTGAATTTATATGCATTAATTTTTGTTGATATTTATGTATTTTCAAAAGATCAACAGGTCAGAGACCCAATTACAGATCAAAATATAACCAAATACAAGTACACGTAAATAAATAAAAATAAATATATCATCACGGCACATTACCCATTGCTGGGTGTGCCAATCTGCTTTGTTCGCAGATATCGGTAATGATGTTGAGATATTTGTACCATGCGGGCGTTTACCAGGCGTACCTCACTAGCACTCATTGCTGGCGTGGAGAGTGCACCACAGGGGTCAATTTTGTGCCATTTAAAATTCGAAATATTTGGCGTCGGTCGGGATCTAACCCGGTTCCCCAGATTCGCGACCAGACACTCAGGCACGCGGCCACGAGACAAGTACACGTGAAAATACAAAAAATCTAAATGGAATCTGATATGAGATATTGAGTACATTGATTTTTAAAAGTACCAGAGGTGCAGCCAAAGATATCTGCTTGTTGATGGATAGTGTTGAGAAGTGTACACATTGAGTATAGAGGGGATTTAAGGACCAAATTTGATGAGGCTGATGGTAGTTAAAAAGAGGTTTTACTTCTGGTGGAAGTTGAGGGTACATGGAAATTTAATAAAGATAAGGATAGAGAGTCATCAATTAGATTATAAATTAATTTATATAGAAATGTTGAAAGGAAAATTTGTCGACGAACCTCTAATATAGTTAAGTTAAAAAATTTGAATAGGTCATCGTAAGAAAAATTTGATAAACAGTAAGTGTGATTCTGTTTGATATTTAACGAATTTTCTTTGAATTGTTTCAATAAGATTTTTGAATTTCTTGTAAAATGGATGCCACATAATACAGCAATATTCGAGTTTAGCTCATACTAAGGTGAAAAAAAGCACTTTTATAGCATTCAAGTTTGTAAAAGATTGTGTATTGCGCTTTATAAAAGCTAGTACTTTACACGAGGAACTCATTAAATACTGAATGTGAGGATTGAAAGTTAACTTTTCGTCAAAAATTATTCCTAAGTCTGTAGTACTGGATACACGTTTAAGAGTAGCATTATTAGCCATGTAATTGAAAACTATTGGAGTTTTTCTAGTGTAAGATAAAATTTTGCATTTCAAACATTTGGATAAAGTTCGATAACTATTCATGCAACTGGGTGTTGCATGAATAGTTATCGAACTTTTACAGATACACACATTCAAGGATTTTTATTTTTGCAAATTTTCTTAAACAGGGAAAATACCGTAACAATTTATATATCTCGGCATGTTTTGGGTAAACATGCCGAGATATATAAATTGTTACGGTATTTTCCCTGTTTAAGAAAATTTGCAAAAATAAAAATCCTTGAATGTGTGTATCTGTAAAAGTATTAAAGAATGAGAACAGATCCAGAAAAGTCCAATATGTAGTAAAGAAAACTATGGAAACACATTATAATGAAATATGAACAAAAATGTCAATATGTACATGAATAATCCAATCTATTGTAATATTCAGCGTCAATAAACAATAAATTACAATTTAGATAAGTATTAATATTCATCGGCAATATATTTTCATCTGTTATGCTGTATCCCGGACGTATATATCACATGTATCCCAATATTTTTTCCAAAGAAATTTGTACCTCTGTACGATAAAATAAAATATATTGAGTTCAATGAAAAATGTGGCCTTGAAGAGTACTTTAAGGAAAATATGAACGTCTAAGGTAACCTATTCTATTTCATTTAAAGCGGATACGTATATTAGAGTATTTTATCTGGCAAATAAATTTTAATTGTAATTTGACAGAAAATTTAATGATGATTAGCTAATAGCGGCAGTCTAATAAATCGTCTAGGATTATGGTTGCCTGCTGCGCTTTGCGCTTTCATTCGCTAGTCGCACCATCATTCCTCGCTCTCAAATTTCACTTCCCTGATTATTAATTATAGATATCAAACCAGCAGATTTTTTTAAATTTTCCATGCCCAAAAATATAGAAAATTATTATAATAAATAATGCTAAACTTTATCCAAATCAGTGAGACCAAGGTCAGGACCAGCTCGTAGTATTTTAGCACCCCTGTGCAAAATTTTATTGTAAATCCTTGACGAGTTATTTTTTTAAATTATTATTATAATCTTTTTAAATCTCTTTTAAACCCTTTCGAGTGTCGAGATTATTATTGTTAATTCTTCATTTTACACTAATTTATTAATAAAATCTTTCCATTCTTTCCTGTTCTTTGATTTCTTTGTAGCTTCGCGGTAGTTAATTTGGTTCCTGTTTACTATTTATTCAATGTTATCCTTCCATGTCTTCGTTGGTCTTCCTCTCTTCCTCTTTTCTATTGTTCTTGCATTGCACACTACTTTTACTTGTCTGTCTTCTGGCATTCTTATTAGGTGCCCATACCATGCTAGTTGTTTTTTTTCAATAACTTTGTGGATGCTTTCTATTTGCAACTTGTTCCTTATATGTTCATTTCTTACTTTATCTAACTTTGTGATTCCTTCAATTCTTCTCAAGTATTTCATTTCGGCCGCCTGTATTTTGCTTTTATTTCTTTGGTTTAGTAACCATGCTTCGTTTCCGTAAATCAATGTTGGTCTGTACACTGTTTTATATAATGTCTTCTTTGTCGTTTTTGTTATATATTTATTACTTAATATTATTTTATTTATTGTATGGTAGATCCTGTTTGCTGACTGTATCTTCATGTAATTTCATGGTCTATATTTCCTTTGCTGTTTATTGCTGCTCCCAAATACGTGAATGTCTCAACTTGTTGTATTTCTTTCCCTTTTAGTGTCAAGTTTGTTATTGTGTCTTCCTGAATATGGATGGTAAAATTAGTGATAGTAGGCGCAGGAAGAAAAAAACTGTCATTAATAATTTTTGTCTGTTGGTTTTCACGTTTTCTACAATAATCATGGTTCGTGGATTAGCAACTTCTATAAAAATACGCGAATTAATTGTTAAACAACATAATGAAGGCATGTCGATGTCGCAAATTGCTTCTGACCTTGAAATACCAAAATCAACGATTGGGGACATCATCAAGAAGCAACAAGAGGCGGGTACCCTAAATATTAGGGGAAAAAGTTCTGGGCGTCCACGATTAATAAATGAAAGAAAAAAAAAGAGTTCTGGTTAAAATTTGCAAGGAGCAAAGAAGATTAACCTTACGGGACATTACAGCCCTTTGGAATCAACAAACTGGTCTAAGTATTAGCAGAGAATGTTGTCGGGCTTGGATACACAAATCTGGACTCAGTTTTAATAAGGTATGATAACATCAAAGTTTAGTAAAACATGCGTGACATTCTGATAATTTTTGAAGGCTAAAGAGAAGCCTTTACTAACAGAAAAACAAAAGAAAAAACGTCTTGCTTGGGCTAAAGAAAGGATTTTATGGACTGTTGAGGACTGGAGCAAAGTGATATTCAGTGATGAGGCCAAGTTTGACATTAGTGTAGGAGATTGTAGGAGGCGTGTAATTAGAAGCAAATCAGAGGCGTTTCATAAAGACTGCTTAAAGCGTACAGTGAAGTTTCCTCAATGAATTATGGTTTAGGGCTGTATGTCGGTGAAAGGTCTGAGAAAATTAGATTTTGTAGATGGGACAGTTAATGCATCAAAATATCAGAACATCCTGGTAAACTATCTGATACCAACCATTCATGAATTGCATCCTAATGAACCAAACATAATTTTTCAACAAGACGGCGCCTCCTCTCATACTGCCAAATGTACAAAAAAGTGGTTTGCAGTTAATAAAATTGACGTATTAGATTGGCCGTCCAGCAGCACCGATCTCAATATTATTGAGACTGTGTGGCATAAAATGAAACAACGTCTGAGAAATGATCCTCAGCGCACTATTCCAAATCTTCGTGCTAAAATTCATGAAATTTGGGACTCATTTTCTACAGAAGATTGTCAGGAGCTTATATCAACAATGCCATTGAGAATAAAAGCAGTAATTAAGGCTAAAGGAGATGTTACGCCGTATTAAACGCCGTATTAAAAATAACTGTTGGATTTTTTTCTGTCCGTTTGATTTTTCAGTAATATTTCAATTTGTGTTTAATTCAAATTAATTTAAGATATTTGTTACTTTAAATAAGTCTGAATAAAATGTTCAAATGAGTAGAAGCATAATACAATAATCAAAAATCAAAATAATAAATCAAAAAAAAAAAATTACCGACCAAATTCTGTTGATTGCCCGTCGTCCGAACATATAGTGGTTAGGGCTCGTATTGCCTTTCTTTGTAGTTTGTGGTATCCAATTTCCATTTTTTTAGTTCTGTACCTACTACTTGATATTTTTCATTATCTTATCTACCTGCGTAAAGCATATGAAATTTTTTTTAATACGGAGTTTAAACCGTCGACCTCTTGTAAGTGAGTCATCAATGTGGTGTAGTAAGTTTAATACCGCGGCGCGATCATAAGAATAAATTGATGGGAGTGAAAGATTTGAAGTTGTGACAGTTGACGATAATGAAGCAGGGTGAGAGATGAGTATTTGTGCATTTCTATGCGGGCTGCGCACGGCGCCTGTCCCCTTGGGCCAGGGCTGCGGTGGAGGGTGGGCCCCTTTCCAATAGGCGGCACCCGGCACGTAGCGACTCCCTACAGACTGCGACGTCAAGCCGCGACTCGTGATTTCATTAAATCGGAAATGCAAGTTACAATAAGTTTCCCGGTTCGCTAATAATCTACCGCACACATGGGCACACAAATGTCAAACATAAATACCAAGTTGCAGAGTTGTGTTTGTTGTTCCAATGGACTAAGCTGCTGCCTGCCGCCTTCGTACTCTCCAAGCCAAGCCAAGCCTTGTTACTGTTACTGTTTCTCTTCTAGCTCTTGTCTAATCGTCGCCAAACCCAAACTTCACTTTGCCTTCTACACCACCCATTCGAGTTATCGACTGTGGATAATCATCACTTGCAAACGACCAAATTCAACTTAATTTGTTCCGTGTACGTTTTAAAAAGTTGGCTTACAAATATAATTTGTTAATATACCTTATTTTACTTGGCACGACAATTTTTAGTAATAGTTAAGGTACCGTTTCTCTTACGCAGCTTCAGAAAAAGATAATAGGCACTAGTGTTGAAAAATAATAAAAATAATTTGTCTGTCAATATAGAGGAATGACCAAACAACTGTTGAAGTGATCATATTGTTAAACAACGTAGTAAACGGTAAGTAAATTATATGCTTTAGGTGCAGCCCCGTCCTTAGTCAATTTACCGCACTCATATTTGAATAATCGTCAATGTTATGTTACTTATAATTGTTTCTCCTCCTGCCCCTTTCAATCAACCACAAGGATCTAACCTAGGTCCACTCTTATTTATTATATTCATTGATGAACTTATTCGATCTTTTACTTGTGAAGTACTTGCTTATGCGGATGATATTAAAATATTCACCAAAATTAATTCCTTTAACGATTGCTCACTATTTCAAAATAATATTGATAACATGGTTGATTGGTGTAATAAAAATAAAATAAAATTAAATACCAGTAAATGTTGTTTTGTAACCTATACGCGCCGTATAAACAAAATAAGCTATTCGTATAGAATGCAGGCAATTAATATTGTTCATAATTTTTCAATAAAAGATCTTGGTGTAACTTTTTGCTCTAATTTTGTTTTTCTTGAACATACAAACAATGTGTGTCGTTCTGCTAGCAGGACTATAAACTTCATTATTAGAATATCCAAAATATTTAAAGATATTACTGTATTAAAATCTTTATTCTCTGCCTTAGTTTTGAGCAAAATTGAGTATGCTGGCTTTAATTGGTTTCCTTCCACTTTAAATCAATCCATGGCTTTGGACAGGATTTATCGTAGATTTTTAAAAATTTTATCGTTCAAAATTGATAATGTTTATCCACATGGAGGAATTGATCAGCAGGCTCTCATACAGCGTCACTCCATGCCCACCCTCAGTTCCAGGCGTGAAAATTCATGTGCCAGATTGCTGTGGTCGCTGGTCCACAACAAGGTAGATGCTCCTTTTTTCCTATCTCGGATTTCGTTCCATGTCCCAAGGATGGCCTCCAGATATGCTAGCACCTTTTACCTTGCCGCTTGTCGTATTGATGTCCTCCAACGTTCACCTATTTATATAATGTGCCGATATACCAACCAAATTTATGAAGATATATTTATGTAAACACATCTCATTATTATTTTGTTTTATATATGTATATTTAATATTCTCTACATTTTTAATATTTATGTTGTATAAAGTATTATTATTATTGACATCGTAGAAATGGGCTTTAGGATCCAGGAGAAATTTATTTAAACGAAGAAAGAATTGTGAAAAATTCATGGACCTCGCTGGGATTCGAACCCAGAGTCTCCCAAACGCTCCAATTGAGCCACGAGTTCCCGTTGAAGTCTATGAATCTTTCACAGGCCTTTTTACAAATCGTAACGAGTACACTCTCACAAATTGGGAGATTGGGAGGCTCTGGGTTTGAATTCCAGCGAGGTCCATGAATTTTTCACAATTCTTTCTTCGTTTAAATAAATTTCTCCTGGATCCTAAAGCCCATTTCTACGATGTCAACATTTAGGTTGGATCTCAAATAATTATTCTATTATTATTATTATTATTATTATTATTATTATTATTATTATTATTATTATTATTATTATTATTATTATTATTATTATTATTATTATTATTATTATTATTATTATTATTATTATTATTATTATTATTATTATTATTATTATTATTATTATTATTATTATTATTATTATTATTATTATTATTATTATTATTATTATTATTATTATTATTATTATTATTATTATTATTATTATTATTATTATTATTATTATTATTATTATTATTATTATTATTATTATTATTATTATTATTATTATTATTATTATTATTATTATTATTATTATTATTATTATTATTATTATTATTATTATTATTATTATTATTATTATTATTATTATTATTATTATTATTATTATTATTATTATTATTATTATTATTATTATTATTATTATTATTATTATTATTATTATTATTATTATTATTATTATTATTATTATTATTATTATTATTATTATTATTATTATTATTATTATTATTATTATTATTATTATTATTATTATTATTATTATTATTATTATTATTATTATTATTATTATTATTATTATTATTATTATTATTATTATTATTATTATTATTATTATTATTATTATTATTATTATTATTATTATTATTATTATTATTATTATTATTATTATTATTATTATTATTATTATTATTATTATTATTATTATTATTATTATTATTATTATTATTATTATTATTATTATTATTATTATTATTATTATTATTATTATTATTATTATTATTATTATTATTATTATTATTATTATTATTATTATTATTATTATTATTATTATTATTATTATTATTATTATTATTATTATTATTATTATTATTATTATTATTATTATTATTATTATTATTATTATTATTATTATTATTATTATTATTATTATTATTATTATTATTATTATTATTATTATTATTATTATTATTATTATTATTATTATTATTATTATTATTATTATTATTATTATTATTATTATTATTATTATTATTATTATTATTATTATTATTATTATTATTATTATTATTATTATTATTATTATTATTATTATTATTATTATTATTATTATTATTATTATTATTATTATTATTATTATTATTATTATTATTATTATTATTATTATTATTATTATTATTATTATTATTATTATTATTATTATTATTATTATTATTATTATTATTATTATTATTATTATTATTATTATTATTATTATTATTATTATTATTATTATTATTATTATTATTATTATTATTATTATTATTATTATTATTATTATTATTATTATTATTATTATTATTATTATTATTATTATTATTATTATTATTATTATTATTATTATTATTATTATTATTATTATTATTATTATTATTATTATTATTATTATTATTATTATTATTATTATTATTATTATTATTATTATTATTATTATTATTATTATTATTATTATTATTATTATTATTATTATTATTATTATTATTATTATTATTATTATTATTATTATTATTATTATTATTATTATTATTATTATTATTATTATTATTATTATTATTATTATTATTATTATTATTATTATTATTATTATTATTATTATTATTATTATTATTATTATTATTATTATTATTATTATTATTATTATTATTATTATTATTATTATTATTATTATTATTATTATTATTATTATTATTATTATTATTATTATTATTATTATTATTATTATTATTATTATTATTATTATTATTATTATTATTATTATTATTATTATTATTATTATTATTATTATTATTATTATTATTATTATTATTATTATTATTATTATTATTATTATTATATGCCTAAAAGTCCAAAGGTGTAAAACAAAAATAATTTTCGTTTACAATAATAACTGAGAAATATTCGTTTTCCGGGAATGGACTGTGTCATATTTTGAGTCAGAGCTCAACGTTTCGCCCGCAGTCGTGTGGGGCATCTTCAGGAGCAAGGGGGATAGTACTGTCTTAAACAAGGTTACCCGACGTGTCAACCACGCTAGAGGCCGAGTTTAAGCAACAAAGGGGGAGACTCAGTTTACACGTCGGGTAACCTTGTAAACTGAGTCTCCCCCTTTGTTGCTTAAACTCGGTCTCTAGCGTGGTTGACACGTCGGGTAACCTTGTTTAAGACAGTACTATCACCCTTACTCCTGAAGATGCCCCATACGACTGCGGGCGAAACGTTGAGCTCCATTCCCGGAAAACGAATATTTCTCATGACTCAGACTGTGGAAGCCTACGCAATTATTTTAATAATAACTGAATTTATTGAAGTAAGTGGAACCTGTAAAGTAGGTGTTCATAAGGAGTAAATACAATTGATAATAAAAACATCAAGGCGTAATCGATATAAATTGAAAGAGAAGACAAAGATCTTAGCACGGCATATTAAATTAGGCAGAGTGTTCCGGCGGAATCCATAAACGAGCGTTGTGCCGCTCCAAATATAAGGAAAGACATTACGCCTAGTCATTTCTTTAAATTTATACTCCTCATAATTCACTTCGCATTTAATATGTCGCATTTGTAAATTTCCTTTATATCTCTGTGAACACGTGTTCGTTATCAATGAGCCGAGGCGTCGGCGTCGGAGAGGAACGATTCCCATGGCAAACGTCTTTCGCTTCTCGCCGTTTGCTGTTTTCAGTTTCCCGGTTGCCTACTGCACCCCAGCCATTCCCATTGCCATTTCTTGTCCGTTACTATTACTGGCCGCTTGATAATGTTGTAAGATCCACTTGTTCTTTCGATCTGTTGGCGTAACAGTTATTCTGCCACCTTGCTGTTGTTTGTGACTCCGCGCTGACGCTTGGAAAACAACTTGCTTTGTTTTATTTTTTATTATGGAATGTTATGAACGTGCGAGGAATCTGGAGCCTGCACGCCTGCACGAGACACGTGCAACACTCGGAGAAATAAGCACAAGTACAAGTTATTTCAATACAGTGTGGCAATGACTTGGCCGAAAGCCGACAGTCGGCTAATCGAAAATCGGCGATCGTGCGGCATAAATCATGGCACCGGCAAATCTGACAAAAAACGTTCACTCCGAAAATGCATCGGCATCGGCCAGAGAAATCGAATCAATCAGAAACCACCGGCGACGTCAATCATGATTAAATGATGATAGGTCGCTCGGCTGAAAAAGAGAAATGGTCTTCGTTAATATTAAGGTTCGTACACATAAGGCCACTCAACACATGCGGACAAAGGTACCTTTACAACAAAATTGATGTTTGTTTATAATTATAACTGGTCTTTATAAATTGATTTCAAGCAAAAAGAATTAAGGAAAACATTCTTCACGCCAGCAATGAGTGCCCGTGTGGTGACTCCTGATGAACGCCTGCACGGTACGAAAATATTATCATCATTACCGATATCCGCGTATAAAGTAAATTGGCACACTCTGCAATGGTAACATGCCGTGATAATACGAGTATATTAATTTATTTTCCTACAACCGTACGTGAAAAGTAATTTTCACGCACTCATTACAGTGTGTAAAGTGTTACTTTTCACGCACTAGTGCTTGAAAACTAAATAAGCGTTGCTAGGCAAAATTAAAATTCGGTTAATTTACCTGTCAAGTGTATTAGGGTGTAAATAATAATGAAAGTAATAAAATTTATTAAGAAATATGAATATACACTGTAACTGAAACAAATCTAATATTTTGTTTAACAGATTGAGTATTAATCTAATTTTTAAGAACATTAACATTTTTTTGACATGTATTCTAACCTTACCTAATTTTTATTATTAATACTAAATGTACAATTTGTACATTATAAAAGACTAAACATCGTCTGTCTGAGATTCTTCCAAGTGTTTAAGCTATATTTTGTACAGTGTTATGAGAAAGAGTACTAACAAACAGTATTTGAAGCTGTTGGATGTCTGCACACTCAGTATTATGAGAAACATCAATACCATTTCGGTTGTAGGAAAAATGTTGTATGCAACACGTGTGTAAAATAGTATTTTTTGTCTCGTGTAAAACATCGCACTCGACCAAAAAAGTACTACTTTACACACTTGTTACGTAAATAACTATTTATTTATCGATTACAAAAACAGTCTCATTTTTATCTCTCACTGCTTCCAAGCCAGATTGTGTCGTGGAAGTATAGACCTAAACCTTCTTCCTAGAAGCAAAAAGTGCATGTGTTCAACAGAATTTGCTAATCTATTTTTTTATCATTATTTTTAGTAATAAGTACAAAGAATAGAAAATATTGGTCGGTATGTTGACATCTTTTTTATAATAAAAGCGGTCAATAAAATCCTGTTGTTACATTATGTTTTTATATGGTTAAGCGTCATTTTTAACAAAAATAGTAATAAAAGCACATTCACCAAACTGATTTTAAAATTCAAATTGAGCTCCAAAATAGTTGTAAATGTTTCTTAAAATTACAGTACTAGTACCGAATGTGCATTTACGTTTAATTTTTGTTGCATTGTATCTTTGCAGTTTGAACAGAAATCCTCATAAAAACAGCCAATAAAACAGTCCTCAATTTATTTATGATGTCATGGTCTTCTTTAAAATCTCCATCTTTCTTTACATTTTCTATCGTTCCCACGTTGGTGTTTTTATTAGGAATTGTGTTTACTACCTGTAACCATTTATTTACTCGCATATGTCCCCAAAGCTCCTTTCAGAACATTTTGTCACGAATATTCTAGGAATACCTTCTACATCACGTAGATAAACAGGTGAAACAAACTTAGAATCTCTGTAATAATTATTGACAATAATGATAACTTAATGGCTAGAGCGCGCGCTTAATGAGGAAACTGAGTACGTTAAATTCTCACATCCGGTACTATTAATAAGAAAATATAATTACGTTCGAGTGCTTCCAACCTATTAGATTATATCTGCATTATAGTACGCTTCGCGGAAAATGGAAGTGAATTATTAGTGGGCAACCTATGGTCAGTGAAAACTTTTGTGGCGTCCATAAAACTTTATATTTGAAAACTAATAATTGTTATATTTTATGCCCAAATAAACAATTTCTGTTTTTATTGTCCTCATGCGGTTGAATTCCATGCTGGACCTCTGGTTTAAAAATATTATTTTTTGTAAATGTACAATAGTACAGATTTTTGTGAAACAGGCATCACTACTAAATGCAAGTAAATTCTATAAAGCGCGGCAGTAAACCGTAAAAGCAAACAAATCTAATAACAGTAAGTCCGTGTCTGAGTAAAATCGTTTAAAACTACAAACTGTGTGTCGGATTTGTAAATCAGTGATCTAGCAACATTGTGAACTCTCTCTTTGTGTAGTGGTCACAGCCAGATGTGATTTTGGCACTGACATTGTTAACACCAGTAGTGGAAACTCTATCAGGTCGTGTTCCTCTGGCGCCTCAGGGTCGCGTCATTATGCTTTCATGATTTCAGTTTGTTTCATGTTACATGCTACGATCACCATGTATTGTTGTTTTGGAAATATTTCAAAAACAACACTAAATTGCGGAATTGTGTACGAAATCGTCCTTTTACAACTTCAAAATATTAACTGTTTATTCTGTGATAACATGAAATCTTGGCGAGCTACAAAAAACTGTTTGTTTTTAATTTTGAAATAAAGAAGCTTGGGATGAGATCTTTTCTTACATTCTTTTTTCACCGGATAAAATCTGCTGAGAGAGAAAGACCAGGATGAATTACACGTGTAAGATGTAAAACAGAAAATAGAACAAAAGTCGACGCATTATTTTTCTGTTATTTATTTATTATTTAATAGGTTTTTCTATACAGTTAAAGTTTGGCTATTCTTGTGTATAAAAAATATTTATTAGATGATCATTGAAAAACGACATTGGTTTTTCTTGCATACATGTTAGTAGATATAAAGACTCAAGAGTAATATGACTTTTTGAGTTTGACCTTCGAAATCTTCCTAAAAACTTGTCTTTCAAGGTCACATCTGGGCCAAAATAACTCCTATATTACTACTCACGTTATGTTTGTTTTCCATTCATCGAAAGAAAATTAGCCGATTAACCGATGGTAGAACTAAACCCCTAGATAGTAAATCTGGCAATAATTTTTGTTTTGCATGCTTCCTATAAAAACTTTTGTTGTTGATATACAAAAAAATAAAAATCAATGTTTTTTCTGGAAAAAATATCACACCTGTCACAAATGACATATAAGCTCATTGACATCGCAGCCTATTTCAGATATGTTTATAAACCATATGCATGTCTGCATACTCTTGATTGGTGAAGATAATTGACATTTTGAGACTAGCAAATTAACAGAATTTAAATCGTACGCCTGTGCAAAAAGCGGTCCAACATTTTTTTAGAGAACACATTGGTTTTTATTTATTGGTCAGTATTAAGAGCCTTCAGTTCTTATAGAAAGCATGTAAACCATAAATTTCGCTTACTTAATTTCTATTCCACTTCTCCTTAAAATGATATTAACCTGAAATTAATTTATACTACTATTCTACTATAAACAAAATGGTAATATTTGTGAAAATGAAAATACCGCAAAAGAAAACAGATATGTTTTAAAATGTTGGAAAACGTTGAAAGAATCTTTGTTGCAGACATACACACACTCAGCAGCGTTGAATGGGCTATCAGGATTTTATATAGCGTTGTTTACATTACTTTTCTTTCAGAGTTATCGAGTTTTTGCAATACATATGTGTTTATTTGCTACAGTAGTACCTACAAAACAACGTATCATGTGTTAAAAATGTGTCCATTTCTAGACCCCGTCGCAAAAATGTTTATTTAGGTATAGGATTGTTTACGTAGGCGACCAGAAAATAAATATAGACTGACGGATTCTTGAGGGAACGATAAATTGTGAAAGTATAAGAAATAAAAGGTCATGTACGAAAATATTTACGAATGTGAATAAAGCGCAGGGGTATATAAGTATAGAAATGTTTGGGTTTGATACACATTTTTCAGTATGGAGCTTTGTATTTTTATGGTAAACATTTTTGATGCTACAAGCAGTCATTTTCTTTTTGTCAATAGTCTATGTCAAATTCATAATGCAAAATGCAGAAAAGAATCGGAAATTTTAATTTTGAAACATCAATCCATACCTGCCTCTATCTAATATCATTTCAATATTAGTAACTTCTGTTGCCATCACTAATGCCGGGTGAAAGTAGATAGGGGCCACTATACGCTACTAGATTGATGTCTTGGTCATTGACTGTATGTAAGCAAATAGCTGGTGGTTGTCTTTGTCTAACGCAAGCAAGGTTACAATTCGTTTGTCTTTATCTGACGCATGGGTTTGCATATGCAGTATATAACACAACGTGCTCACAACATTGATGTGATCCAAGTATCTCGCGGACTCGTGCCATTCGCTGTCTTGCTTTCAACACAGTGGTGTCGTGTGTAACAACGCTAACTCCACAATGAGCTGACTTTATTAAAATTTATTAAATTCAAAATATTCTATTATTTTTATTCTTTTGCTTTTTCTTTTCTACTTTTGTCGAAGCCTGCGCTCCCTACTGCACAGATATAGTCATTACCAAAATATACTATACATATAAAGTTCCACATGCCGGGTGCTCAGCTAAAATGTAAACAGTTCGTCAAATGACGTGATCCATTATAAATTTGATGAGAAATGTAGGAACATATACAAATAATTTATGTAGATATCTCATTTAATGTTTATTTTAGAAATGATTCCAGTTAAGGAATATGAAATGAACTAATGAGATGGTACATAAGTTTGTTTTGGTTATGACCTTAAGTTATTTGTTCATTGTTTGGCGAAATAAAGTTAATGTTTAGACATAATTTAAATTTGTTGATCTTGTTTCAGAAATTATTTGTAAAAGCGCCCGAATATAATTGTAGAGGACACTGTATGTGTTACAAATCGCTGTTCTACTAGATTTATAGTGCAAAGTGATATATTTATGTAACAAGAAGATAATCACGCAAATGGACAGCAACTAGATGTAGAATAATTTAATTTGTTTTGTTTACAAAGGTAGCAACATTTACAAATAGAACACGAATACCTTTTTAGAATGCAACATATTATACATAACAGTCATATTGAAAGTTTTTATTTATTATATATACATATAAAAACTTTTATGCCTGGCAGTTTCCAGTAAAATTAAATTCAAAAGTTCCGTGACGGATTTGACATCGTAAAGTTCCAAGCTGATGTTTCCTGTATATCACGTTATTTGTCGACGAAATTGATTTCTGCGTTTTAATAAAGGTAGTCTTATTTCGTCTGAACTGACCCGCATTTCGTTTTTCATGTTAACTGAACCGCCTTTTATTTATACATTTATACCAAAGCAATTGTTATTTTTTAATACAATAGAGACGGATCAATTAGTACCCAAAACAATTTTTCTTGTGGATCAATTGTTATGCATAAAATAGGACAAACCTTTAATAATAGCATTAACGGCTCAGCTTAAATACCCATAAATAAAAATGACAAAGTTTAGCATGAAAACTAAAAGTAAACACAACTAATGATTGTTTAGTGAATACACATATATATCTTGCATTAAGTACATAAAAATTGCCCCATAAATTGCATTTGTGCATTAAGTATAAATGATTGTACGTTACATTGTTCGATATATTACTGCATTTCAGAAAACGAATCACTTTATTTCCGCAGATATCAAAATCAAACAACACGGAAGCATTTATACATTTTTATTTTTTAGTTTTCCTTATAAAAAAGTAAATTTTATGATCATCTATTTTTAAAGATATTAATGAAGTCTTTATAACTTCATTTTCAACAAATATACATATCAGAATCTTTTCTGTAAAAGCGAAATTTTTTAAAAGAAATTTAATTATGCAGCTTCAGAATCACTTCAATTTAACTCATCGATATTTTATTAATAGTTTAATTAAAAAGTATTAATTATGACATCTAAAGACTCTTCAATGCTACGGTTATATTGGTAATTAAAAATATTTGCATGGATGATAATTTTGAGTACACAAGAACAAATCAGTCTTTGAGGTGAAACTTTTTCATTGATTATAAACTACTATGTATAAACAGAAATGCAATATTGAAAGTTCTACGACATCGGCCATAAAAACTTATCGACTTGTAGAACTATACTACGATGATGATTTTGTTCTCAAACAGTGACTTCGCAAATAATTAGTGTCATATAAATTGATCTTTTTCAGCACTTATAAAATATGTTAAAATATTTTTGTGGTCAATAATATGCGTGAATAATAAGCAATTTAATAAAATAATTAATAAAAAAATACATATATTATAGTCCTAGTTTTGATTACCACTGGTAATATATGTTTTCCAACATATCTTTCACTTTCATACCAACGCATGGATTCTGGCTTGGCATCATAAATTTAAGAAGTGTTTTTTGGATTACTTCCACTGTTTGTTATATTCTGCATTAATATACTTGGAAATCAGTGGCGGTTCGTGACATTTGTCAGAATGGAGGCTCACCTCAATGATGAAGTGGGGGTGTTGAAATTTTTCAAAAATATCCTTAAAAAATAAAAATAACATACTGAACATGTACACTGTACTACAGTACCTATATCGTTTAAGTTTAGATAGATGGTCTGTGGTTTAGCAGCAACGGTCACGAATTATGCCGAGCATTCACGAAGACCAAGGGAAGGCAGCCTCCTGTGCTAACTTATACGCTGGTATAATGTGGCTTGATTATGCAGCACGAGTGTGAGGTATGCCTTTAAAAACTATACTTTTAAGGTGCAGAGGAGCTTAGACTCCGTTCTATACACAACGGTCTAAGGCGTCACATGATTAATACAAAAATATTATGCATTAAGATCCTACGTAACTAAAACAAAATGAATGAAAATAGAAAGAAAAATAAATGAAAGAAAATGTTTTGAAACAGTTTTTATCCTAATAAGTTATGAGGAGGCATAGCCTCTCTTACCTCCCCTGACGAGCCGCTACTGTTGAAAATGTATTCCGCATTAAAAAAAGGCGATGGCAGAAGGCTTAAAAGCATTGTGTGACGTAGATATAAATATGAGAAAAATTAAAAACTCGAATATTTTAAAAACTTAAATTTTTTTTAAGCTTTGGTAGTTTTTAATATAAAATATTATGGTCTATTTTTAATATTAATGACCCATGTTCGAATTAAATATAAAAAATTGCACTTAGCTTTCAAATTAAATATGAATGTACGAAGTTTTGATTCTGTTCTAATAACATATAGGTAATTGCCTCGTCGATAAAGCAATTCAATTAGATAGATTAGAAATTTGTAAAAAGATTGAAAGATAGCAACATTAATTTTATCATCGATTTCAGTTTTTTACGACGGCGTGAAATCGTAATTTACTGTCACAGTAAATGAAAAAGCTTTAATGATAAATCAATACTGATTACATGATTTTTCCCAATAATGCAAGAGACGTAATTACTCCACAAATAATTGTTATAAATAAAAGACTTTTTCATAACAATACCATTCTTATTCATGTCAAATATGATGAATTTGTTTGAAATTGCTAAGCTAAATGCAGAAATGAGAAGGGCATTCGCAAAATGCAGACAGCTGAATTCAGCATGGCGGAATGAAAGATTTAGAATACTTTGTCAGTTGACCAGTGTACGGCTCATGTTGGCTTAACTATTCATTTAACTATGTTATTCGGACAATGTGAGCGTTTTCAGCTAAAAATTACTTTTCAAAGCTTTCGGGCACACAGATTACAGACGAAGAAAATAGTAACAGTTTAGAAAAATATTTATATTGACATAATTCGGTTCATTTAGACAAAATCTATATAGAGTGTAGAGTATGATAAAGATAATTGAAAGACGTTATAATATAAAATATATTTTGCACAGTATGCCAAGTTGTAAAAGTTGTGGGACTGTAAAATCGATCAATTACGGACCAGCTTCTTAATAAGTTAAAATCTAAAGATCAAGTAAAAAAAATATTTGTTGGTTTTCATAAATGACGTTGAAGTGGCGTAATGCTTAGATATTTAGAAATGCCTGTTACTTTCACTAATCAAAAATACACCGACTACATTTGGTTTACGGAGAAGTGTACCAAAACAGACGCCATTAGTAAAAAGTGTCTTATTCATGTTTCACCTCTGACTTCAAACCTTAAAATGTTGTTGATTTCACTCAAATAAATAATTGTTACTAGTCTATCTTGAAGTGCTTTTACAATTGCAACAAGCACATTATAAAAGAGATTATTGCAGATTACGTTACATTGCAACCTTGTTTATTAAATAATTACATACATAACACCCTGTATTTTCCAGATCCATCGTTGCATTATTTTTTATTTTTATACAATATAACGCAAATATGTTAATAGATATAAAGACTCAAAAGTAATATGACTTTTTTAAGTTTGACCTTCGAAAGCTTCCTAAAAACTTGTCTTTCAAGGTCACATCTGGGCCAAAATAACTCCTATATTACTACTCACGTTATGTTCGTTTTCCATTTATCGAAAGAAAATTAGCCGATTAACCGATGGTAGAACTAAACCCCTAAATAGTAAATCTGGCAATAATTTTTATTTTGCATGCTTCCTATAAAAACTTTTGTTGTTGATATGCAAAAAAATAAAAATCAATGTTTTTTTCTGGAAAAAATGTCACACCTGTTACAAATGACATATAAGCTCATTGACATCGCAGCCTATTTCAGATATGTTTATAAACCATATGCATGTCTGTATACTCTTGATTGGTGAAGATAATTGGCATTTTGAGACTAGCATTTGGTTTACGGAGAAGTTTAACAAAGCAGATGCCATTAATAAAAAGTGTCTTATTCATGTTTCACCTCTGACTTCAAATCTTCAAAAATGTTGTTGATTTAACTCAAATAAATAATTGTTATTGGTCTATCTTGAAGTGCTTTTACAATTGCAACAAGCACATTATAAAAAAGATTATTGCAGATTACGTTACATTGCAACCTTGTTTATTAAGTGGTTACTTACATAACACCCTGTATTTTTCAGATCCATCGTTGCATTATTTTTTATTTTTCTAATTTTATTATAATGAAAGTGTTTGAGTTTGGGAGTTTTTTAAATATCAAAAATAATGAGGACTGTTATTTTTCCTATTTAAAAAGTGAACATCGTTTGAATAGTATAAAAGAAGAATAAAAAATAAAGATAATTGCGAGCTCATAAACCATCGCGAAAAAGATTCGTTAGTAAAAATATTTAACGACAGTTATGCGAATGAAAATATCAGAATTCTCTGGAATCAGAGAGCAGCTTTTCCGATTCGTGACATAAAAACAGGAGTTATGAATAAAGTTGTAAATTCTTCCTTTACGAATTCAGCGCGTAATAAAAAATGAAAATTACGTAATGAACAATGAAATAATCCGAAATCATTGAATTTTCCTAGAAGCAGCAATAAAAAGCTCGTTTCAAGTGAAGCCTGGGGTCATTCGTAGCTTTATCCCCCATGGCCGCATCGTATTATTTTACGATACGGCTATAAATCTACGTTGATGTAGGACCATACCTTCTCGTAGCGTGAATATGTAGTACGAGACGTTGCTGGGTACGCTGGCTCCCATGGCGTTTACAGCTACCACCCGAAAGCTGTATACAGTGTATGGATGTAGCTTCGTCACCTGGTAGCTAGTTGAATTATTTGGGGTTAGAATGCCGTCTTGGACATTCCATTCACCGTCCTCCCCAACCCTGAAAAGAATAATTTTTGTTAGTAACAAGAACAAAACATTTAAAATACATCAGTAACAAGGATAATTATTTTTTAAAAGTAGTAACTAGTAACCCTTTTTACACCACTCTAGGAAACGGTACCCTAAACTATTATCATAAAATATTGCTATGCATTTGAAATTTATTTTCTCCGAATTTTATTTCTTAACCATTGCTTTTACCAGACCGTAGAGATGGGGATGAAATATGAAAGTACACACACACGCACACACATACACGAACATCCATGCCAGAAGAGGGATTCGAACCCAGAACACCAGATTCTAGCTGTGAAGTTCGCTTGAGCGCTATCTCAACATGCTAGTTACTGGTGCCGGCCATTTTAATTTTTTTATCCTTTTATGATATTATTTATATTAAACAAATTTACATTTTCAATATGGAAAGATACTATTGAAATGTTTTGTAATTAAATTAATTTAGTTACAAACACTAGTGAATGTTTTTCGGATTCAAATGTAAATTCATGAATCACCGTATGAAATTAAATCTAATTGTTATTATTATTAATTATCCGTTAATATATACACAATTATTGCTCATTTATTTATCTACTTATTGTTATAATAATATTAACTTTATATTTATGTTAATATGTCAGTATATGAATATATTATCTGTTATATTCAAATACTGTTTATTGTATATTCCTTTAAAGACATCATTACCTAAAGGGTTCTAAAGAAGTTGCTTTTAACTGATATATAAATAATAATTTCTATTTGTCAAAATCACAATATAAATGTATTTTGGAACATTAATTTGTTAAAAAACATATTATAATAATTAATTTAAAATTTAAACAATGTTTTCTATTTGAAAATACTGCAAATGATAATCCGTAATTAATAAATCATTTGATATGATATTTGATTATATTTAAACACTTGTTATTTTCATGAATAATTAAAAATAAACAATTATTTGAATTTGATTAAAATATAACTATATAAAAAATAAAATATTACAAGCAATGATTGTGAATAACAATATTGAAAAAAATATTTACTGATTTTAGAAAATACTATTCATTAGTATAAAAATTATTGATTAAATACATATAATAGTTATTTATGATATGTGTTAAAAGTGATCGTATATCATACACTATTTTTTCTACAAATACTATTTTTTAATTTAAATTTGTATTCTAATAATTTACAAAGTAACAATGATCTGTCACTTTTAACACTGATGTCATAAAATGACATTTTTAACGCTAAAAACAAACATTAAAAAGCCCACTTTTAATAGATTTGTAGAAAAATATTTATTTATTGGTTTAATAATAAAAATTGTGAAAAATTATACCTTTTGACAATATAGTAATATGTTACAGAATACTTGCATTAAATAATAATAATAATAATAATAATAAAATAAATAAATATATCATCACGGCATATTACCCATTGCTGGGTGTGCCAATCTGCTTTGTATGCAGATATCGGTAATGATGATGACATATTTGTACCGTGCGGGCGTTTACCAGGCGTCACCTCACGGGCACTCATTGCTGGCGTGGAGAGTGCACCACAGGGGTCAATTTTGTACCATTAAAAATTCGAAATATTTGGCGTCGGTCGGGATCGAACCCGGTTCCCCAGAATCGCGACCAGACACTCAGGTACGCAGCCACGAGAATAATAATAATAATAATAATAATAATAATAATAATAATAATAATAATAATAATAATAATAATATTAGTTTTTATAAAATAATGCATATATGAATATTTCTATTTTAGTTAAAGTGCACCGTCTCTTGAATAAATAAATTGAGTTAAAAATATATAAAGTAAATAATTTTATGGAAGCAAAATTAGTTTTCCTCTTCCTTTAATTCCTTTCAATTACGTCAAAATGGAAGCTAATAAAGTACCACAAATGAAACACTGGAAACTAATGAAACATAAAGCAAGGCCAATTATGACTTTTCAGGCTTGATTTTAATAACCCGAAATGGTAAATTATCACCGGAAAGAATTGGTGATTAATCTACAACCAACTGCAATGTTCATGTGCGTATAGCCGCAGCCGCAATACCAGTGCAATTGGAAAGGCAATCGCAATATGCACTTGCAGTTGCAGATACGATATGTCAGAATTGCCACTGTTGATTATTTTACGTGTGTACGTTTAGAGCTATCCCAATCTGAACGAAGATTGTATCTTTTAATGGCGGGTGGTAGCTCAATTATAATGGTCATGAGTTCAGATCTCGCACGCAACATCTCTTAATCAGAAGTCTCACTTATGCTCGCTGCTATCACTACTAGTTAAGTGAAAGTTACTGATAACCAACAGTTATGTTGCAAAATTGGTCTTACCACCTTTGGTTAGAGCTAACTGTTTGCATCGCTTCTAACCTTCAGTTTAATTCTTAAATAATGGTTAATAAACTGTCACTTTAACTAGAGGTGATATGATCTGGCCTTAGATAACTCAACTTTTACCTTAATAGTTCTGTAAACTATAATATTTTTACGCATTCTTTCTGCATTTTTTAATTATGTTTTAATTATTTTACATTCTTTTCAAAAAATATATAATAATTTAAATACCTTTCTATAAAAAATAAATATAATAAACCGCTTAATCGTTACTTAATTAAAAGTTTAGTAGTGTTAATTTTATTATCGTGCATACTATAACATTTACCATTTTCGTCTTTTATTTTTTAATTATTACACAATTTAAATTTTTTTACACAAAATTAATAATTCATATACTTTTTAACCATGGGCATTACTAGAAAACTTTTCTAGGGGGGACCAGGCCCTTTGAGTTTGAAATCCAAAGTAAATAGGATATGCCATTTTGTCGTAAAGAATGTGTTGTATTCCAAAAAATTAATAAATATTCCATTAAATTATAGAATATTTCGGAAAATCCTAGAATATTCTATAAATTTTTGGCAATTTTAAATAAGTATATAAAGGGCGGCTGAGCTCAGTTTAGTTTTAAATAACGACACAGACAGATAGAACTTTATGGAACTTTCAGAAAAATTCTAGAACGTTAAAGAACTTTATGGAAAAGAAAATTCTAAAACTCTCTCGAAATTTTGAAGTTTCTGAAACATTCTAGAACTCTCTCGAACTTTACGAAAAACCTTCCTAAATTTATATGTACATTTTAGATTATTTTGGAACATGTAAGAAACTTTTCGAACTCTCCGGAATATTTAAGTATACTTATAATGTGGATTGTTTTGAAATTTTCTATGTGAAAATTCCCAGGCATTGTTGGTTACTTTAGGTAGGATGTATAGTACAAAACGCTTATTTTATTGTTTAAAAAAGAACATAATTTGTCGAATAATTATTGTTTAATCATAATTTTTCAAATCGAAAAATTACTAAGTTATTTACTACTCACTTAAATTTCTGTCGATTAATCAATTTACACCACACCATTCACAAAATTATATCAATAATTAAAATATAAAATAATTACACATTAATATGTATTTTTTCCTAGAGGTCCCCCTCCTAGTTACGCCTATGTTTTTAACCTTGATATAAATAAAAATTTTGCCTGATTTCGTCAAGAAATGAACAATAATTCTTTATTGTTTTTTAAGTTACATTGAACTTTTTACAACTGATATGTATTGGAATAATTTTTGTTTAATTTCGTTATAATCTTTTCTTTGTACACCTACCTGTGATGGAGATAAGATGATAAACACACTCTCTCTCTCTCTCTCTCTCTCACACACACACACACACACATTATATATATATATATATATATATATATATATATATATATATATATATATATATATATATATATACTCTGGGATTAAATTTGTTTTACTAGATTCTTTTAAAATCTGTCAAGCTTTCGTATATTTAGTTTGTTCATCAGGACACTGAAGTTTAAATACAAATAATTTTACAATGTATAAAATAATTTGATTTAAAGGAACTTACGTTTTGTTGAAGTTATTTGACAGTCATTGATTTACATAGAAATAGAAGAATTTAAGCAATACATTTAGTTTATAATGTCATAAAGATAGAAACTTATATTAATTATGACAAAAGCACATGTTTTTTTTTGATTCTTCGCAATTGTACAACAAGTTATAACTATATATAACTAACGTAAGTTCCTTTAAATCAAATTATTTTATACGTTGTAAAATTATTTGTATTTAAACTTCAGTGTCCTGATGAAGTGTACAATCCAAATACACGAAAGCTTGACAGATTTTAAAAGAATCTACTAAAACAAATTTAAGCCCAGAAAACATCCCACTGATATACGCACTAAAATTTATCTCCTTAACTAATCGATAGTGACGATTACACTACATATATATATATATATATATATATATATATATATATATATATATATATATATATATATATATATATATATATATATATAATACATAAACAAATTTATCTGAATAACTTCTATCTACGCCTATGTAACTCTTCAAAAAGGATTATCGAAACGTTTATTGAGGTCTTTCTATTGTTACGGAAGCAAGTTTGGATCTATGCATAAAACGGGCGGCATCGAATCTATAAACACCCTGATCAAGTTATTTTTAATATTTCTGTTGGGTATATTTGCCGCATTCCTGACAAAAATTCAATTCTGTTTTTACAAATTTTGATTTATTACTTCAGCTAATTTTGAAACGCATTATACATCTATCAAATCGTACAGTTATAATAACCAACAACAGAAATTTAATCTGAAATGCAAAGCAATTGTCTTAAATTTTTTAAGACAGAGAGCAGCACACGTCTAATCCTCCCACACAATTCCTGAAATTGTTATATTTTCCAGTGCAGACGCCTTCTTTAAGGGGCTTGATTTTAATGTGCCCCCAAATACTCATATAAATAAATACATGGCAAAAAATTGTATCGACAGGCATGGTTTGGTATGCGACGTCTCACGATATGAAAATCAATAAAATTTTCTGCCACGAATAGACAATACGGTGTTAATTAATGTATTATAAATTTAATATTTAACAAAAATATTAAAACATGCATTTTGAAATAAGGTTTTGCAGGGTGAAAAGCATTTGCGACATTTTATTAATAATAATTGAAATTAAAATGTTAAAAAGTAATTAATTTTTCAAGTTAACGCTGCGTATGAATAATTAATTATTATTAGTGTGCAGCGCTCGTGTTGTTGACCTTGTTTATTGCAAAATGACAGGAATATTTTCATCCACTTTTTTAGTGCATTCGTTATTGACATTTATCAAGTGTGTTTATAGTGTAGTGATGAATAATATTGTGATAGAACTATCAAATAACATTTATAAACATTTCTAATGCAGTTTTTTAAATTTCTGGTGGTCATCAAAAGGTTAGAATATTTATTTATTTTATTAATAAAATATTCATGGTATAATAATTTGAATGGTAGAATACATAAATAATTCTACAAATTCGAACACCATTGTTTAGAATATCAAATAATAATAATAGAAAATCAAAATTATAATATCCAGTTTATTACGAAAATTGAGGTTAAATTGTTTAATTATTGGATTAGGTTCATACGTAGTTATATTCTGTTTATTCATATGTTTATGCGGATCTGAATGTAATAACTAGAGATATACAAGTTCATAAAATTTCATTATATTTACAGGGGTTAGCTTATCCTAATAAACCATTTGTTTAAAATTATTATTCGCTAAATATTCACAAATATACTCTTGTTTAAAGTTTGCAAAATTGTTTATTATATATATATATATATATATATATATATATATATATATATATATATATATATATATCGTTATTATTTGTTCCACCAAGTATATTATTTTAAATTAATTTATTACAATATTCATAATTTACCTACAGATTTCTTAAATAATAATGTTAAAAATGAATAATATCAGGAATATAAAATTACCGAAAATTCAAAATTATATATTACCATAATTTACCAATAATAATGAAGAATATTATAAAATATATGCTTTTTTATTTTTGTATAATTCTTTGATCTTGACAATAATTAAGATATACAAAAAATGGTCTACAGTATATATGTATTACAATAATCTTTATTTTATTTTTATGTTTGATGAATGTAAGAAAGTTTTAGTTTACATTTGAAGAGAAAAATCCACCTGGGTCATTATTTTTAATTTGAGATAAGAAAAAGAAACTAAATACCCTCTGTACTAATAAAGATTTTTGTATTTAAATTTAACTAAAGTTAATGGTTAGGTTCAATATTGGTAAATGTATTTTATGTAACAGAAAACAACAATAATGTGCAATTACCTATTTATTAATAATTTTTTTGGACAATAATTGTTTTTGTAACTGATAATTTGCAAACAGGAAAATCAAGGAACATTTTATTTTCTTAAAAGTAATATATATATATATATATATATATATATATATATATATATATATATATATATATATATATATATATATATATATATATATATATATATTCTTATTATACAAAATTAGCCTACACGTTTTCTTCAAAAACAACCAATGCATCGGGACTAAAGTTAATTTTGCTGCATTTTTGTAGGATTATAGTTCTTTTTGTAGAAACACTAAAACTTTACAATGTAATACCTTGTGACTAAGGTACTTTTTGAGAGAAAGAGTTCTACCAAGCTGTTAAACATTTTTGGATACAGATGTCGTATATATAAATCAAATTATAAAATTTGCACTATGGTTGTTTTTGTCAGTTGATATTTAGGTATAGTTAATATTTATTTTGGTATTTGCTATTTGCACATCGAGCATTGCGCTTATTGTAAAAGTGTAAAATTGCAGAGGATTTAGAAGCTTAGGTATAATGCGATCAGAAGTGTATGTGCTGGTATGAATGCAGTTATAACGCATTGTATTTTGTGTTGAATCCATCGCGGAATTCTGTTTCATGTTTCATGGTCCGATTGAAAGCAAACACAAATGGTAGAAACGGCAAAGTGCGAAATGATAGCTAGTCGGTGATTATTCTAGTGGTTGATGCATGTATAGTATGACAGTGATCAGCAGCTGCTATAATTGCGGAAAATATTTGTCAGGTCTAATGACAACAGTTTGCCCATATAATTTCGTTACACCCGTGTTGAATTTAAACGCTGGGGTTTGAAATATTTATTTCCATAATTACGAATATTCGAGCCAGTAATTATACTAATGAGGAAGATTGGATTTTTAAGTGGGGGTGACATTACACGATCAGAATTAAAATTTGTGTATTGGTCTAGTTTTCATGGCTGCTCGACTATAAATCTTTTCATTTGACGGCCTTATTTACATAATTTGTGAAAAACTATACCAAATTTTTCCTAGCTTAATATTTTTTTTAGTTTTTACAGTAACAATGATGACAAAATTATGCACTCTGTATACTAATTTCATGATCATATTCTAATTTAATACAAGGGAGGCTTGTTCTACATAAACAAAAAAATCTGTTCGAAAACGAATGTTATTTATTTGTTACATACTAATAATCTTAAAAAAATAAAATTATTTAAAATAGACTGCCTTATTCTTTCACACACTTCTGCAAACCTTCCGCCCATTCATCTATTGCAGGACGCACTATTTCCAGAGGTATGGAAGCTGTTGTTTTCACCAAATTTGCAGGCTTTCTCCTCACAAGTGGTAGTCCAAAGAATTGAGGCCCGGACAATTAATTCCGGTAAATTTAGCTCTAACCAAACTATCATTTACTGAGTTTACATGCAGTTTTGAAATCGTTTTTAAAACGTTTTTAGTTTTGAAAACGCCATGTATACAGTGTCAAAACGGTTTTGAATTATCTCAAACCAAAACTAAAATTCATGGGTTGGACTTGAAAACTAGTTTCAAAACTACTCATGTAAACACTTAAAATTCAGTTTCGATACTGCGCATGCGTACAGAGCATAACGCTTCTGTCGCTTTGTGTTACTAACCTTCAAATATACTGATAGTTGTGTAGTTTTAGTGCGTACTAGTACGAAGTATAAAAAATAATTGGAATAATAGCAAAACGAAGTATTTGGAGTGAAGAGGATCTGTCACTTACATCAGCTAAATGCGCATGCGCCGAAACTGATTTCGAAATAATTTTTAAACTTGTTTTGGAAACTGCATGTAAACAGTTTTGCATAATTTTGACTGAAAACTGAAACCATTTTCAAAACTGCATGTAAACGTAGTAATTGACGCGAGACGCGACGAGAAATATAAAATATCGATCTCGTCTCGTTTTCGAATCTGTAATCTCGATCTCGCATATTTTGTTTGGTTTCGTCTCGTTCTCGCATGAGAGTCTCGCTATAAAAATAAGCGCATGCACACTAAGTATTTACGTAACAGTTTTACTACAAGAGACAAGTTTGCACCAATCCGTGTATTTGCAGTCGTATAACTATAATAAAGAGACGAAACACTAAATTCTGGTCGCCAATTTATTTCAATACGAACATAATGTTTATTTATTTACGGTCAGCGGAAAATATGATGTTAGTAAATGATTTAATTTATCTCTAAAATATCTAATTTATCACCATATTGTGATCTCTAAATTATTTCAATACGAACATCAGTTAATACATTCTGTCGTCAGTAAGTCTAATTAAACATTTAAAAATTATTTTTTGTAACTAAGTGTAGGTCACTTTATCATTAAATATAAACCGCTACACTGGGAACCTGTCGACAACCAATCACTCCCATCGACGTTTATCCTTTACTTTTCAGGGGCGGCAAGAATTTTTAACCATGGTTTTAACTGGGATGAATTAGGGACTGAAATATTGGAGAAAACTAGTTCTATTGAATGAAAAACTGATTTTGTCATTATTTTGCATTTCCTCGCTCTGGGACCGATACCAATCGACTCTAGATAGACTCAAAAAAATATAGTCAATTCATATAATTTTCACATTCACATGTTTTATGCAAGAATTAGCGTTGACTCCACTCCTTGTACGGTGCATTTTTCATTGAATTTATAAATCAAAGCTATAAGGTTACAAATAATTTTTATTGCGAGACTCTCGCGAGAATCTCGCGAGATTTCTCGCTTCTCGCAGTTGTTATATCGATCTCGCCTCGAATTTTAAACTGCAATCTTGCTCTCGTTCTCGTCTCGCATAATGGAACGAGACGAGACGAGATGCGAGACTACTATCGCCTCGTCGTGCATCACTAGCCCCTTTCTACCTTTGGAATTTTCTTTGTAGCTTCTTGAGAGCTGTGAGCATAAACTCGGCGGTAAAATTTTTCTTCTAAAGTGGCGAAGAAAGCAGCTTCCATACCCCTAGAAGATGAGTGGCCGGAATATTTGAAGAAGAATTTTTAAAAATTATTAGTATGTAACAATTAAGAATCAAGCAACTCTTAAATCCCTGTATTACTCGCTTGTTCGATCTCGACTTGAGTACTGTCTTATTGTTTGGAATCCAATATACGACTTGCACAGCAATAACATCGAATGGGTGTAAAGAAAATTTGTACGATATTGTGCACGAAAAATTTCAATAAATTTTAATCCCCTGAACTATAGTTATACTGCTGCCCTACTACATCTCAATATGTTTACATTGGAGTCCAGACGTAAGATGTACTCCTGTCTGTATGTGCATAAATTATTATAAACAAAATCGACGACACTACTGGCTTAAATAATGTTTACATTTATATTACGCGCCTTTCATCCAGAATACATACGAGCATTACATTTTATATTCATCACCTAAGGAGAAATTATTTTCTAAAACTTCCAATTCCCCGATTGTGTTTCATTTACAACGATGTTGTAGGGAAAATAGATATTGAGGTTGACATGTTTAACATAAATTATGTTGCTTTTAAAAATATTTTGAATTCTAATCTACGTACATTTTAAAATAAATAGAATAAATCTTATTCATATATATTTTTCCTTCTATTGTGTATTATTTTTTATTTTTATTATTTTTTATGTATGTATATTGTGTTTCACATTTTGTCTTTGTCTACGTCAAACATGTTTTTTGGGTTTTTGCTAATTTGTGTATGTCTGACCCCCTTGTAATTGGGATATTATATCCTGTAAGGAGTTCAATAATGAATAAATAATAATTATAATAACATTGGTTTTTTAATCAAATTTCTTTTTTTAATGTAGAATAAGCCTCCCTTTAGGGACAGTATTTATGGTATGTCCACGTATAAAATTAATTAAGAACTAATAAATAGCATGCATTTGATAAGAATAAATGCAATATATCATGAAAAATTCATATTCATTTATTATTTCTGCAGTTCATTGTTCTGAAAATTAAAATATAAAAACAACACAATTTACGAGTGTATTGCAGATTCAAGTAAAATAAATCATTGTCAAATTCCATTGAAGTTTTTTAAAATATAAAACTTTACCAGTAATAGTTTCATACCGACTATGTGTCTTGAAAAGGATAAAACTGTTCTTTATTAACCGAAGAAGTTTAAAAATTCAATATTTTTATGTTCACGTTCTTTCAATCACAGAACTACTTGGAAGTTGAAACATCTATGAAGTATAAAAAATAAAGTACATGTAAAATCCCAATAAAATTGGATTTATGGTAAACAGCGGTACTCGTTTATACCTAGTGCAGTTTATCTGTCTTCTGGAAATAGAAATACGGCCATAATGTGCTATTAGTATGTTGCACTAGTTTTATACGGCCGTTTTTCTGATTCGTGTAAGGATAAGAGATGTTATATATCCATTAAATTGATCCTTTTATTTTATTGAACAGCATTTTAAAACACTTTAACACAATTTAAAGTAATATTAACGCAAATAGAAAAATATTTCACTCTTGCATGCAGAATTCTTTGTTTTTAAAGTAGGATTAATTGAAACAGATAAAAGGTTTAAAATAAAATAAGTTTAAAGGAAATGTAGTAATAAAGTGAAAAAGGAATTCGTGTTACAAAGATTTGTTTCTGTTTGTTGACTACGATCGAGTGTACACACACACAAACAGAGAAAAGAAGTATTAAAAACTGTTAAACCGCTACTTTTACTCGAGTTTAACAAATACTCCTTTATCCGCGTCGAGATTTATGTAGTTATTTGTTATAATACGGGCACAAATGTCTCCATTTTAAGGGCATGCAACATTCATAATAGCATTCATTATTACTTTTAAAGTAGAAAACTTCAGGTTACATGATTAATATACCAGCAAAATACACTACTATTATACAAGTTGCTTTAATCGTTAATGATACTATATCACTCTTGTTATGCTTATAATAAATTATATGTTACATACATTTTACTTTAAAAATGTATGGTGAAATATTATGCACAAGTTCCTTTACCCTTTACATTTTGCGACAAGCATAATAACACGTATTAAGGACTCTACCTTGTTTACTACAAATTTATCATTAAACAAAAATTTGAGATACTTGCAGTTTTAGTGCTTTTAGAGATGTTATAATATCGAGAAGCCGCTTGAATTTAGTAAATTTCTTTTCAATCTTCGAAATAAACGATCGAGATAAATATTTCAAGCCGCTTGAAAATGTCAAGTCAAACCTATAAAATAACAGGTTTAGACTTACGAAGACTTCTGTAGAAATAAACAGTGAATCTTCAAATAATGGAACTACGTATACGCACATCCGCAATATGTTGGAATGTTAATAAATTCATATCATTTGTTGGCTTTTTGCATTTTAGCTCATTTTATAAAAGTCGCGATATAAAACTTAGTAAAATAATATAAAAGCGAAATATTTGGAGTGATGAAGAAACAAATATTTTTTAAATGTTTTTGAAAGAGAATATAAATAACATGACATTTTTTAGATATTTCGGGTTATATGTATATCCAGGATGAAATTAAATCATATACCTGTCCCTGTCTGTCTGCATAATCGAGTATTTACCTATGTTTTTTTTAGTTGATACGAATTTAAAGAAAATTGAAAATAACTCAATCCCATTTTCAATCCGCTGAGATAAACCAATAGGATTTTTCAAGTCATAATATACTCGAAGCCGCTTGAATTTAGTAAATCTCTTTTCAATCTTCGAAATAATCGATCGAGATTAATATTTGAAGCAGCTTGAAAATGTCAAGTCAAGCCTATAAAGTAACAGGCTTGGACTTACGAAGCGGCTTGACTTCTGTCGAAATAAACAGTGAAGCTTCAAATAATGGAACTACGTATGCGCACATCCGCAATATGTTGGAGTGTTATTAAATTCATATCATTTGTTGGTTTTTTGCATTTTATAAAAGTCGTGACATAAAACTTAGTAAAATAGTCCAAAAGTAAAATATTTGGAATGATGAAGAAACAAATATGTTTTTAATGTTTTTGAAAGAGAAGACAAATAACATGACATTTTTTAGATATTTCGGGTTATATCCAGGATGAAATTAGATCATATACCTGTCCCTGTCTCTCTGCATAATCGAGTATTTTACTATCTTTTTTTAGTCGATACGAATTTAAAGAAGATTGAAAATAACTCAATCCCATTTTCAATCCGTTGAGATAAACCAAGAGGATTTTTAAGACATAATATACTTGAAGCCGCTTGAATTATCGAGATAAACGTAGTCATTGATAAGATGCAACATTAGAGTATTACTATGGTTACTAGTTATATATACTGCATCGTTCTAGATAAAATGCAGCATAGGTTGTCAAAGTTATCAATGTCACATGAACCTATCGTTTTAAAGATGTTTACTAAAGAAGATAAAATTAGAATGGGTATTTGGTACAATGCTGGTTATAGTTTGAGAAATGTTTGTGATGTTATGTTTGTGAATTTATATCCTGAACGTCCTAGATCAGATCCTTCTAGAGTTTTGAGAATATTTACAAAATTTAAAAGTGATGGATGGATGTTTAGTTAAGAATCATACGAATCATATCAAAAATGAAGAAAATAAAAATAATTTACTATGTGCAATAGAAGAAAATAATCAGCTGGCTACAAATTTTTGGTGAATTAATTCAATATTAATTAATGAAGCAGTTTTTGAAAATATGTTGTAATTTGTGGTTTAAAATATATTGGTTTTTTATTGATACTGCTTTTATTACTTTCTTAAGTTATTTATAAATCAGTAAATTATAATAGATTCATTTGACATTGACAATTCTAACACGTCAGGCCACACTCTATCCTCTAACATAAGTTTCAATATTCAGGACCAGTGCAGCACCACACAGCCGAACATGTAATTTGACATTATGAGTCCACATAGATCTCACGCGGCCAAAACGGTGAAAAAATTGTGAGACCACGTTGGCACCACATGGCACTTAAAGTGTTAGACAGCATTTTGTACGCCGTGGCTTCATAGTCTAGTCTCGACCTATTTTGGCCTGAGGGCGGTATAATGAAGTGTTTTGTTGCAATATCGATGTTTCGGGAAAAGTTCCACTTATGGCAAGTCGCTGTCAAGTCGTCGGCAGTCAAGTGCTCACTAGTGGTCACCCTCAAGCTCTTATGTCGTAGAGCAGAAGCTCTTGCTGAAGCTTCATGGAGAGTATTGATTATTTTAATTCAATGCTAATGTTCTGTGTTTTATCTTTGCTTTTTCGCGATGCTCTGCTTTACCCAATACCGACGCCAAGTATTTTCAACACCAAGCAAACTGGAAACCATAAATAATCGAGAAAAACTTTCATTTGTGACATTATTAATGGAAATGACTTGATATAAGAGCGACCAACTGTAGTCTAACTTAATTTACTCTAACTAAATGTGAAACTTGCTGCACGCAAATTTATCTAATCACCCTATTTTTCATCTCAAAAAATCAAAAGGAACAGAGCAAGTTTTTACATTTTGTAGAGGATCGATTACACTAAATGACCGCCTGTGGTTTTACATATAAACAGTAAGCTTTCATTTCTTCTTGTTCTTCGCAATCTTCTTGACCTCTATGTCGGTGTTTTTTCTCTGCCTTTTTTCTTTGTTCTCTCAATTCTCTTTTAGTTTGATTCCGAACGACATCAAACTTGAAACTTAAAATTATTTCTAATTTTCAATTAGTGCAAAATTAAGTCGTGTGATTACCTTTGTACAACAGCTTTAAGAGCCCATGAGAAAAAGCTAGTCTAATCTTCCGATTCATAAAAAACTTATGTGAATCATTTTATTAATAGAGGATTACAGCTCTATCGAATTAAGAGAAATTATTAAAAAATAGGGAAAGTATATGCTTAATAATGAATATTAATAAAGAAATAAAATGATATAATTGAAATACTTTAGAATTAAGGGGGTTTTTGTTTTAGCAGCTCGTCACTCATGTGAAATCCATATATATATTATTTTGATTGGCGACTCAAAGACCACCTATAAATATATAACGAATACCGAGTTAGGGGCGGAGCCTACTACCAATGGAAGTAGAGAAATTCAAATAGCGGAGACGTGGCTATCAGTCCAGTAGTGCAATTCTCAAACAGTTTTTATTTGAATATAAATATTTTACATTAAACTTAATAATGTAAATACATTTCCAATTATAAATCATGTCGATTTGTACAGTATAATAATATTCATTTATATTTTATAAATATAATTTAGAAATAGCATATATTTCAAGAAAATTTAGGTCCACGAAGAAAATAATTTGATATAAAACTTATATACGTGACGTCACATCTATATTTTCAAATTACGGAGGACTATAACTGGCTTATTAATAGGAATTTGTTCACCGGATTTTCACCGACAGTCTTAGTTTTACATATACGTTCAGATGAAATTATAAAAAAAAAATGGTGGAGTCCCCTATTATAGACTTCAAAGGTAAATAAAATGAAACCTAAAAACAGAAAATTTTATACCCGACTACGGGTATTAGGAATATGAAGCAGAAAAAAATAAGAAGAGAAAAAATGGTTTTATCTTTTTTGAAGAAAATATTATTGATTTCAAGTAATAAATTAATAAATGCAGAGTAGGATTTCTTGGATTTGAGATAACCAAAGAAAAAACTTTTTGGCTTCCTTATTGTTAACGATTTCTGTTACTCAGTTTATCTAAGAATCATGTTTAAATATTAGAAAATTATTTAATGGTTATTGAGTAATAGAGAAATATACATTGATGAGCAATTACATAATAATTAGTCATTTTTATAGAACGTTTTTGTAGAAACGTTCAAACATTACAACGTAATAACATGAGACTAAGATACCTTTTGTGGGAAACAGTTTTACCAAACTGTTTTACATATTTACAATATTTGAATTATGGTTGTTTTTGTTAAAAGCTCTTTAATTGTTCTTGCAAATATACAAATAAATTCTTCCATTTTGTAAAAGCTGTTAACACACTCTTTTAGTAATGAAGAGATCGCGGGTTTTAATTCCGCGAAACTTGCGCCACGTTAATTTATCTAATCACCGTATTTTTCACGTGAAAAAATGAAAAAGCCCAGACTGAGATAACATCAAATTATCTACATTATTAAAATTTCGTGCTTTTAGTGGATTCAGACGGTTCATCAAAATTTTAAGCGAAGCCGTGGAAGAAATCAACGACATCGTGACATATTTTTTGCCCTGAAATTAGCTATAAAACCACGTTTAATTATGTAAATCGGCGTTCACATCAAAGAACTTGTATAGTATCGTTGTAACACAATGTCTATAGGAATATAGTGTATTCGCAACCTGTTACATGTGGATGGCTTTTTTCTCAAACGTTTTATCTAATTTTCTAGTCACGGTTTCGGAGCAAACATTGTTGTATTATGAACTTCATACTTTGTCATAACTTCGCGTCAAGAATATTGGATCAAGAAAAATTTCTTTAGCCATAAAAGTCATCTTTTAAACTTTTCCAGTACTTGTCATTGCAGAGTAAACTCTATACGATATTATTATGCTAATGCAGACCAACAAATCTCCTTTCGAATATTTATTTTTATGGATAATGTAGCTCCATATAAATATAAAAAAAAAACATTTGTTTTCATATCAGTTGTCACGATGAAAATGTCACCGGTATAATTATTTCAATCTACGTTATAATTAATGTGGGTCAGTTTAAAACAACATATTCATATTTTAAATATTCTGGAACAAGAGATCAAAACAATGATTAATTTGATGAATATTACTCGACTTGAAAATTTAATATTAACAGTAATTTTAACCAAACATATAAATCTTTTTACTCGATACTTCCACACCAACAAAAAAAATTAAGTTAACTATTTTCCAGTGAGTCCGAAATCACAATCGTTTTTTGTAAGTGACAATTATATATAAAAGAGCTCAAGAAATTATATTTATAATATTATTCCCTATTTTTGTTTTCAAAATCAATGGAAACCAATTGAAGAGCTCTGGAAAAAACAACCATAGTCCACATTTAAGGGTGTCCAGTAGTTTGATGAAACTGTTCTTCGCAAAAAGTAGCTTAGTCATAAATATCTAATTATTATGTAATTGCTCATCAATGTTTATTTTTTTTTATTTTTTCATCCAGTAAATAATTTTGTAATATATTTTTTTTATTATAAAGACGGTTTAACTACGTGGTTATAGCGTTGATACAATATTGTTTACAGTTTTGGTTTGTAATATATACAGTTTGTAAGCTTATATTGACATGTATTTATTTTATTTTGTGTGTTCATATAGGTTTATTTTTTTAGTTATTGTATTATTTTTTGTGCTTGGGCTTGATCTTCTTTGAGGGCTTCCTTGATGTCATTTGGGATATTGTTTGTGGTTCTTTCTTGTATATGTTTAGTACATTCTGTGATAATGTTGTGTTGTTATCCTGGTGTTGCGGGCGTCGCACATGAGTGGTGTTGTTTTTTCGAATATGTGTTTGTGGGTAGTTTTGGTATGTCCTATTCTTCGTCTTGTAAAAATTATTTGGTTCCGTCTTGAGTCTTCCATTTTCCAGGTTTCTAGGTTTTCCTTTATTTCTCTTGGTTTGTTACTTCTAGTTTCATTCCATTTTTGTTGTCTGTTGTATTTAATTTGGTCTTTTATTATTTTTTTAGGTCGGTTTTGGGGGTATTCATATTAGTTATTTTGTAATATTTAAACATGATCCTGAATTAAATTAAGTTACAGAAATTAAGGAAGCTAGAAAATTGTTTTTTGATTATCTCGAGATAATCAAAAAACAATTCAACAAAATGGACTAAGATTGTTTTTGTTAAGAGCTACTCAATTAGAATCAACTGCTAAATTTATATGGATGAAATTAAAAAATAAAGTACAGAAACATTAATGTCAGAGGGTCTTAGTTTGGTATATGTATCAATATCTTTATCATTTGCACTATTCTGAATGATAAAAAATGTGTGAATAACAATTTTTGATTATTGTTAATGAACTATACTTTTAATATAATTAATATGAAATTTTAATTAACTATATTATAAATATAATTACAATTAATAATAACAATTGAAACTATTTTATTGCAACTTATTCTTCTAATAGAGTTACTATATCAGGAATGCAAAAAAATGTATCGAATTTTGCTCTTTGCATTATCACGTGGAAAAATATGATATCCAATTTGAAAAGGTTAAATTGGATAAACAATTGTAGTAAGTAGACACAATTGATCTATTGTACTCCATTTTCCCACTGAAAGTTTAAAAAATAAAGTACTACATGACCATGTACTGTGCTCTGTTTGTTTTATTGTTTCGATGTTACAAAAACCATCACGTGTTTCGTATCGGTATCCAATACTAATTTGTTATCGATTTATTTTGTTTTTGTTACGAAGAGCCTTGCTAATATATGTGAAGCAATAAATATTTAATACTCGTAAAGACTGGCGTTCACATATTGTAAGTTCAGTTAATATCTTATATTCAAACTGGTGTTACATGAAGTATTACTGCATTTTTATATTTTTTTATAAAATATTTGTTTATTTATATATTAGTCTTCTTTTTTTCTTTTATATGTACCAGCAAGTTTATATTAATACTGTTTTCTATTAATATTCTCTTTTGGAAATACATGAGTTCAATTACATTAAAAAAATAACAAATGAAAAATATAATATATATTTTGAAACAAAGGATGCTTGTTTGTATTATCTTATATTAAGTATTTTGTGGAAATATTTACCCGCAGGGATGAATATATTCCAAAAATATAAATAAAAATTTCATCATTCGCACTTTATCTAATTATTAGCGCCCTATTGACGTTAAATTAAATTAATTTAGTGCTGAAATTCAATCGACAAAACAAGCTCTACTATATCACCATTAACAGAGATAAATATTATCCACTATTAAAAGTAGCTTATTGAAAAATATAGTTCATTTTCGAAATTTCCCGTTTTATTTTTGTTAGCTGTTTGTCACAAAACAAATAAACTTAAAATCCAACGTAACGCATTTCACAATGAAAATGAATGGAGTGTTTTTTTAACCAATCTACATAATTAACTGAGAATTAAGGGCTGTGTTTGAAAACTAGTTCAATAAATAAAATTTTCAATACTTTTAATATGCGATAGCAATTCATTGATGAAGCCATTGTACGTTTATTTTATTTAAAAATATTTTATCATCAAAATATTTCAAAAGTTATATTTTGAAAAAATTGTTCAACTATTGATATATATATATATATATACAGTGTGTAAATGAAATAAGTACATTAAATTTAACCAGTAATATAACTCGTCAAGAGCAACAATATTTCTTAATAACTTTTTCTCGAAATCGCATATTTTTTTTAGCGTTTTTACAACCCCGTAAATTGACGAGTCATTCCAAGTATTTTTCTAATAATTGAATGCACTAGCAATAGCTCTGAAAAAATTTGTTTTAGCAATTGACAATCCTGTTAGTTGTTGCAATTAAATTTTGACATTAGTAATAAACTTTTTTATAAGGTAAAATTCTGTCAATGTGCTTACGTTTACAAATAGCAAGTGCACAGACATTGTAATTACCTATTACTTACCTATGGTTTATTTATTTATTCGTATCTTTACTACGTTTTAATTTGTGGTTGATATAAAGAGAGTGTTATAGAGTTGCCAACGCATTTAGACGGAGCGTTTCCAAATCATATGTTCCTAATATTCGCACATTTGTTAATATTGTACATCTTTGTCACAATACGGAGTGTCACATATGACAATTTTTTAAAAAAAAACAACAGTTGTATCCATACCATGTGCAAAAAGTTCTATGTTTTCAGCACATAACAGACTTCAATTTTGGGAATGGCTCCTAATGTTCATTAATGAGACTGAATTTACTTGTGAAGGTGTATTTATTATGCACAATACACATCTCGACAGACGAAAATGCTTTAAAAATTTTCATTAAAAAATGTTTGGCCAGGAATAATAAATGGACGACTAATTATTGGTACTCATGTACCTCGTTTAAATGGACAAAAGTTTGTACTTACATTTTTTGAAAAACGTATTTAAACTATTATGATTTGTCGATGATAAATAATCATCTCATAACCTAATAACTATGCCTTTGCTCTTCCTCGTTACCAAGTTCCTCCTTGTCTTCCTCTATTCACAGGTGATTAAAATCCTGGTTTAATACACAACTTTATAATTTTGTTATCCAAAATTTAAATTTCTTTATTTTAAAAATTGTACTATTACCAATTAATTAATAATAAATGTTTTTTCCGTTGATTCGTTTATTAATTACTCTGACTGCAAGTGTAACCGATAACCGACAATTTTTGAGCTGTTTGTATCCCACTTGAATACGGCAGCAGCCATTTGTTCTCCATGGACGGGTAATGAAATATGCAACAAATCTTTAAAGAATTTAACTCAAAATCTAAAAGACTGGTCGAGTTACATTACTGGTTAAATTTAATGCACTTATTTCATTTACATCCTATATATATGTTTGGTAATAATTATTTGTGATTGAATATAATTATTCAAATTGTTCAATTGTACATGAATTCAATGAACGAGAACTCTAACGGGCCCAGTTAAATCTCAAGATTTAATAAAGTATAAAGAAAACTGAGAATAAAGAAGAAAATATATTAAAATATTCTAAAAGAAAAAGATAGAGGAAATGTAGATATTAGTGCAGGTGAAACTACAGGAAGATATTGCAGGGAAATAAATTTTTGATATTTTAGTAGTGTTTGAAATTGAACTTATATCTCCGGGGTATATAACAGAAACTGGTATTTGAAATAAGAGCCAGAGAAAATTCCGCAATTTACTATTTACATCAAGCAGATGAGAAAATATTTTCAGTTTGTGAACAAATTGTTTGGCATTGGCCAGAGTAAGAGATGTCATAAAAGCAACAATAGGTAATCATTCAGTAACGATGTTATTAGAGAAACAGAACAATCCAAGAAGGATTGCATCTCTTGAGCCAAGGAAAGAAGAAAGCAGTGGTTCATTTGTGCAACAGATAAATAAATGTATAAAGAAAAGAATAGACATGAATACATCGGATCCACAAGCACGCCATTTACAAAATACGGGAAATAAACCAACAAAATTTATTACTTGAAGATAAAATAAGTGTATAAAAATAATTCCAGCAGATAGTATCATACTCACACAAAACAAATTGTTACGGGAATGTATGGGCAGGGGACTGTAAACAGTTCGAAAATGATTCGTAGCAAATTGAAATTCTTTCAAAGTAAGTGGATTCTATTCAAGAGTAATTCGGCGAAAACAAAATAATATGTAGAGTTTTTTATGTGTCTGAGTTGTCAGCTTGACTTGGGAAGAAGGCGATTCACGCAATCTCAAACACAAACTCCTACAAAAAAAAAATCGTCGATGATTAGAACAATAATTGATGCATTTAAGTCAACTCCAATATTTTAGAAATCGTATAAGTATTATAAGAGCTTCCGCAGACTATCGATTTTTGATCGACCGACAGTTTAATCGGTTGTTTAATTACTATGAAGACTATATATATATATATATATATATATATATATATATATATCCATATGAATTTAGCAGTTGATTCTAACTGAGTAGCTCTTAACAAAAACAATCTTAGTCCATTTTATTGAATTTGAGATAGTCAAAAAAACAATTTTCTAGCTTCCTTAATTTCTGTAACTTAATTTAATTAAGGATCATGTTTAAATATTACAAAAATAACCAATATGAATACCCCCAAAACCGACCTAAAAAAATATTAAAGGAGCAAATTAAATACAAGAGACAACAAAAATGGAATGAAACTAGAAATAACAAACCAAGAGAAATAAAGGAAAACCTAGAAACCTGGAAAATGGAAGACTCAAAACGGAACCAGATAATTTTTACAAGACTAAGAATAGGACATACCAAAACTACCCACAAACACATATTCGAAAAACAACACCACCCACGTGCGACGCCTGCAACACCAATCGGTTGTTTAATTACTATGAAGACTATATATATATATATATATATATATATATATATATATATATATATATATATATATATATATATATATATATATATATATATATATATATATATATGTGGAGTGTAATCGTCACTGTCGATTAGTTAAGGAGATAAATTTTAGTGGGTATATCAGTGGGATGTTTTCTTGGCTTAAATTTGTTTTAGTAGATTCTTTGAAAATCTGTCAAGCTTTCGTGTATTTGGATTGTACACTTCATCAGGACGGTTTTGTTGAAGTTATTTGAAAGTCATTGATTTACATAAAAATAGAAGTATTTTGAAAATACATTAAGGTTTACAATGTCATAAAGATAAAAACTTACATTAATTTTAAATAAAACCGTGCTGATGAAGTGTACAATCCAAATACACGAAAGCTTGACAGATTTTGAAAAAATCTACTAAAACAAATTTAAGCTTAAGAAACATCCCACTGATATACCAACTAAAATTGATCTCATATATATATATATATATATATATATATATATACAAGCTGTTTCACAACTCGCGCCCCAGAGCAAATGAGGAAACACGAGACTGCACTCGGATGTGTAATTTCGAAGAAAAAAATCTAGCTTAAAAGATATTCGAGAAAAGACGTCTTAAAATTGACTAGTCAGAGACCTACACCTTTAACGAGTGTTTGCCGTAATTTTACGTTACTAAGGTTTTATACAAATCAAATCTTCTTTAAAATGTGTGGGCGACTGTAGTTTTCGAAAAATATCAGTGTCAAATTAAATTTAGAACCACCATTTGCTGTTTTAATCTCAAAGAATTCAAATGACAATATTATTTTCGTCTAACACATTTTACACAGCTGCGACAACACGTTGCACTGTACGATATAAATGATGATCTCGGATGACACCTTCTCTAACCTAAATTTGTTGACAGTGAAAAGTCAACTCTAAAGTGTGAAAATTACAGTAAGTCAAACAAATTTTGTAACTCACTAGTAGTATTTTTAAAACCTAGCAACCAGTTTTATTTTGTAATAATATCATCACACCTCAAGATATCCTTCCGGGATTGGTGGATTAAAAAGTCTTGTAACTCCGTTATGTAAGCAGCCGCAAATAATTTTCTTCTATTTGTTGGCAACCTATTGTCGTCGGCAATTGTCAGTTTCGTCTGGGGCGCGAGTTGTGAGACACCTGTATATATATACTTAGCATGTTTGTACTTAATAACTTGTTTTTTATTTCTGGTTATTTTATATTTTTTATTATACATTTTTAAATACTGTTTTCCATTGGTGTGTATAAGATGTTCTGTTTGGTTCTTATTGTGTCTGTCCAATCAATTGGGTTCGCCTGTTGGGCAGTGTATTAAAATAAATACATAAATAAATAAATGTAGTGAGTGCATATACCCAACGATTCAAAAACACTATATAGGCATCATTGTAATTAAGCAACCGATTAGATAGACATGGTTCAAATGTAAGGCCAAAAATGGTTCAATTTCATGACCAAAAAGTTTTCTGGAAAAAAACACCAGAATTAAAACTTCAATGAAAAAACAATTGGTGCATTTTGTAATTTAATTTGCTTGCGTTCTAAATCTACCAAAGAGAAATTGGCAGAAATGTTCAAAATAGCGCGACATTCATAACGTTCCATTAAGTATATCAATATCATCATACTTTGCATTAGTTGCTTTGTACTACCCTTGCGTATTATAATTACAATCATAACTAAAAGGTAGTTTCACGATTAGGAATTCTAACTGCAATAATAAACCAATATCTGTGATAGGTACTTGCCTATTTATTGGCTGTAGTACAGCCAACGAATTATTGATAATGACAATTTCAAGCACATATACTTCAGAGATATAATGCTGATATCAAACATTATAGCTTTGCAATATTGAAATTAGTCAGAGTTGGAGAGAATTTGTATTTTTATTGCACATTTCTGAGTATACCAATCTGTTTTTGGAAGGATCCCTACAAGAAACTGTGGGCTGCAGCTAGTATAACAAGAAGACGGAAGTGGGTAGGTATAATCATTGGGCGCCAGTCGATACTTGACAACCTCACAAGGCTGCACGACAAATCACAGAAGGAACGTAATTTTACAGAAAGAAAAAATCAACGCACCGAATTAAAATAATTATTGCGCAAAATTTGAATATAATAAAATGATGATGTAATAAACGTATAGGTTATAGAAAGATGTATCCAAAAATTGTGAGGACATTTATCAGGCATCACTTCAAATTTATATTTTTATTGCACATTTCTGAGTATACCAATCTGTTTTTGGAAGGAGTCGTACAAAAAACTGTGGGCTGCAGCTAGTATAAAAAGGAGACGGGAGTGGGTAGGTATAATCATTGGGCGCCAGGCGATACTTGACAATCTCACAAGGCTGCACGACAAATCACAGAAGGAACGTAATTTTACAGAAAGAAAAAATCAACGCACCGAATTAAAATAATTATTGCGCAAAATTTGAATATAATAAAATGATGATGTAATAAACGTATAGGTTATAGAAAGATGTATCCAAAAATTGTGAGGACATTTATCAGGCATCACTTCAAATTTATATTTTTATTGCACATTTCTGAGTATACCAATCTGTTTTTGGAAGGATCTGTACAAGAAACTGTGGGCTGCAGCTAGTATAAAAAGGAGACGGGAGTGGGTAGGTATAATCATTGGGCGCCAGGCGATACCTGACAATCTCACAAGGCTGCACGACAAATCACAGAAGGAACGTAATTTTACAGAAACAAAAAATCAACGCACCGAATTAAAATAATTATTTCGCAAAATTTGAATATACTAAAATAATGATGTAATAAGCGTATAGGTTATAGAAAGACGTATCAAAAAATTGTGAGGACATTTATCAGGCATCACTTCACGGGCTTTTACAGCTGTCGTAAAAGGAGCACCACAAGAAAATATAAAGTGTTTGTTAATCATATTTAAAATTTTGTTTTTATCATGGTATTTGTAATAGTTAGTCATCTCAGTAATATCACCTCGTATACATCATATTTTCTTTTATTTTGAATATTTTAATATATTACCCTCTTTAACCGAGATTCGCGTCTATCTTAGTTAAATCTCGGAGAAAAACTTAATGAAAATGAATTTCATTTATGAAACGTTTTCCGTTTTATCTTAAATGTAATGTGCGGTGTCGTGTTGTCGTACATCATGATAATAAATATCTCATTACACCCTTGTACAAAACCAGCTTGAGAAAAAAAGAAAAAGAAGCGCTGGTGCTGGTGGCTGAGAGTAGTTTCGTGAAGAGTTGAAAGGAATTAGAGTAATGTAAAATACCATTAAAGTTCAGACATAACAGTGGGGCCAACGGGCAAGGGAACGGACATCAGAAAGGAAAGGAAAGGAAGGAGCAAGTGCGAAGCCGTGGTAGTCACGTGAAGTTTTAAGCGGAGCTAGTTTCAATGAGAGAAAAGGTAGATAAGTTTTAATCCCAAACTAGGTTCTCAGCTTGATTTAGAAATTTACTCTACCACTAGTTAAAAGCAGAACCGGCTCTTCCATATTTTTATAAGAATTAAAAAGTAGAAAACGGGGGAAGTTTGGAGCAGTAGTGACGGCACGCACTTTAGAATTCTATAAAATGAGAGATTTGTTTTTGCCTTTCGCCACGAAGCAAAAATTTGGTAGAATGCGTGTCTCAAAATATTCGCACGACTCCAGGCGAAAGTAATAAAGTAACGTCATTATATTGTGACAATTCAATTCAAAGTCACTATATATATATATATATTATAACATTCCTCGTATATCAGCGAGAAACAAATCAACTTTCAATTGTAATAAAGTTAGGACAAATTATGAAATGAAATCTCCAATCTGACAAATGTGCAATATTTTTAATGAAATCCCTGGTAAGATAGATGTATTCGCTGATTCATTAAATGTATTTAGACGAGAGTTGATAAATTACTTTAGTTCTATAGATATCTAACTTTTAATTATTATTTTTCATTGTTATTATTATAACTGTTAAAATTTCAATTTTCTTCTTAGTCATTTTTATTATTTACAATGTGTGCACTTTCTGCAGAGCTTTTATGTACTTAACAATTTATATAATCATTCTGTAATTGGATCTTTTAAGTTCTGTTGGATTGTTTAATAATTAAATAAATAAATAAATAAAATAAATAAATAAATATAAATATATCATCACGGCCTATTACCCATTGCTGGGTGTGTCAATCTGCTTTGTACACAGATATCGGTAATGATGAAATATTTTCACCGTGCGGGCGTTTACCAGGCGTCACCTCACGGGCACTCAATGCTGGCGTGGAGAGTGCACCACAGGGGTCAATTTTGTGCCATTTAAAATTGGAAATATTTGGCGTCGGTCGGGATCGAACCCGGTTCCCCAGATTCGCGACCTGATACTCGCGGCCACGAGACCCCATAAAAAAATACAATAATATACACAGTGGAATAGCACAGTGGTAGAGTGGTAGCTTTTGGATTCAGATATCGTGGGTTTGAATATTGTAAGTAAATGCTATCAACATTCGTAAAAATAAAATCGTATTCGCATGTTTTCTATGATAGAATTCTAAAGTGCGTACTGTCACTACAGAATACTTTTAGAATGTGATCCAGAATTCGCATATAAAAAAGTCACACTGTGTACTCTCCAGTCCGTCTATGAATGCCTGTGAAATATAAACGCCAGATAATACAAGGATTAAAGAATTTAATGTTGATTTCGACTGGATCAGAATTAAAGTTTTCCTAACCGCAATCGTCAATTAGTTCGTTGAACCAGACGGCTCAATAAACTTGTTTTATTCTTTAAATCTTTTAGTGTTGAAATAGAGAGACTCCTTAATTTACTTAAGTTATAAGTAAGTTTTCATTATCTTCCAACGTTTATTATAAGTTTGGTAAAATGTGAAGTTTGAGTTTCTAATGCTAATCTAGGTAGACGATACTTAAGAACTCATTGTCTCTAACGAGCAGAGCTTAGTGTAAAAATAATGGAAATGGCGATGTTGCCGTATCTCATGACAGTATAAACCACATGCATTTGCAAATATAAATTTTGCATGTAGAAAACTTAGTTAGCACACGTCATCTGAAGTTATTTAGCATGAATAATAATGTTCAAAAACTTGTGACATGATGCAAATAATACATTAACTAACTTATATCTCGTCAGGTAAATTTTTAAATTAAGCTTAGATATCAAGAGGAGTGGCTTTTCTGACTTTCGATAACATATATCCAATTTTTTATCAGTGCTCTTTGAATCAGAAAGGTACCGAAATTTTAAAACAAGAAAACGGTCACTAAATAAAACGATTACTAGATATTTTTTTATGAATTCACTTAAGTGGAGACGGGTGTGGTTAATAACATTTAGGGCGCCATCCGGCCATCGGCAACTCATAAAGCTAATTTTAATGATTATGAATAATAAATAATAATGATTTATATTAAAATCCATGCCCGAGCAGGATTCGAACCCGGGATCTTTGGATTGCGAAACAACATTTTTAATATTTTTTAAGAGTTTAAAGTAGATGGTCATAAGCATGTTCGTAGTAATATTAGGTATACCTATTGGTAGGTTAAATAATTATTAATATTAGTTTTATATTTAATAATTTGTGTGATAAAATGTATATTTTACAAATTTTATTGGTAAAAGTAATATTAATAAATAATATTATAAATAATATTACAGCCATGAATTATTAAAAAGATGTAATGAATTGTGATATAGGATCAGTTAAATAAAATTATATGTCATGAATATGTAACGCCGGTTTCAAATTTTTTGTGTTCCCATTTTTGTATTTTTATTTGCATTCTCGTTTCCTCACTATTTATAGGAAAAAGAAGAGAGTTAAATTTAATAAATTTGAAGATAAATCTATTAAGTTAAGGAAGCGTAAGAAGTATAAAAAGCTCGGTGGTGGCACTTAAAACGAAGTTAGCTATTTATTTCCTCATAGGGATTGTAGGAAATTTGTTTAAAGTTGGTATTGATTAAAGTGTTTCCGCCTGGCTTTCCAGTTTGCAATGCGTGAAAGTAGCTTGAAATTTGTACAGTTAACGAAACAGAAGCCACACACTTCTTAATTTACACTAGTCACATGAAATCATTACCTCAAATGAATAGGAATAGATAAATAAGAAAAGTATATGTAGCTCCTATTCGGAGTATAAAAGAGAGCCAGAATTGAAAAGTAGAAACCCTATGCCGATTCTGGTCCAGAACAATATGGTCCATCTACTTTTTGAAGTGAGAACTTAACGTTACATCACGCTAATTCGGATCATGGCCTACGTTATTAATACAAAGCCGGGAAATAATAAATAAATAAAAAAATAAACTCTAGTTCCAAATTCGCCGCTTTTTTATACATAGATAAAATATTATTTACATTTGCATTTATTGTATTTTTTTCCATTTTTTTGAAAAACCGTAACAATGTTAAAACTGCTAAATTGATTTTTTGACTGTCTAAAAATGGCATTTAAATGACAGCGGGAAAAAATCACGCCCTCATCACCGGTTTTAGAACTAGAGTTTTTGCCCAGATTGTAAAACAAAATTTGAGTTGTTTTCCGGCCTTGTATTTTTTGAATTAATAATGCTCACCATCACCAAACCAGTTTCACTTCGGAAGTGCGATCTTAAGCACACACTATTTTTTTTATTTAGTGTCAGGTCGCGAATCTGGGGAACCGGGTTCGATCCCGACCGACGCTAAATATTTCCAATTTTAAATGGCACAAAATTGACCCCTGTAATGCACTCTCCACGCCAGCAATGAGTGCCCGTGAGGTGACGCCTGGTAAGCGCACGCACGGTGCAAATATATCATCTTTACCGATATCTGTGTACAAAGCAGATTGGCACACCCAGCAATGGGCAATAAGCCGTGATGATATATTTATTTATTTATTTTATTCTAAAAATTTTTGACAGTAGTGACTAGTACATAAACAATCAACATAAACAATTGAATTCCGTTGTCATGTTGATGAAAACGTACTTATTATTAAGTGCAATCAATTATACGAAAAAAAAAATGAATAAAGAATTGTAATTTACGTATGTAGGGCGTTTCGGTATTTCGGCAGAAGAGTGTTCGTTTGTTTATTTGGTGTATGGTTTAATTGCATTGAAGAATTCCGCCGGTTATGAAAAACGGCATACAACGGAGCTTTTAGATCACGGTTGGCCGCATCGCAATGCCAGCCACTTGCGTTGCTGGTCCTTCGCTTTGAATTCTCTCAGTTCACACCCCGTTACTCTCGCTTCTCAATGCCACTGCCCTACTTTCACAATTCCATACCTACGCTTTTTCCAAACAATACTACACTATAGACCGCGATTCTCAGTTCGAATATAGCTTGTGGTAAAATATACGGTATCATGCATCTTTTTAACTATACCTTGTCAGGATTCTTTTGGCATACAATATACAGAATCCTTTTCTATACGCTCGGACATTTAAAGACGAGCACTTGTTCGCTTTAAATTATATACAGGGAGTTGACCGCGACACCGGAACATAGGACTTTAACATGTAAAATCATACTTTCGTAATTTCTTGGTCCTCTAATTATTGGTGACATAAATAATGTCCGCTAAATTTTGAACGGTTACTGTAAGTGGTATCAATGTAAACCTCCTTAAAACTTTGGTCATTCAAGGTCAAATTTGAGCCAGAATAACTGTTGTATTACTATTTATCAATTTCGTTATTTAAAAAATTGACATTGATTGTTTTCACATATTTCAGACGATACACCACTAGCGATATCACCATTAAATTCTACGAGCAAAATTACATAAGTACACCAATTTTTATAATGGTTGAACAACTATTACAGTCTCCAACGGAAAAATCTAAAAATTGAAAAAATCGTAAGGGGTACCCCTCGCAATTTTTTCAATTCTCCGTTTTTGGGCCATATCTCAAAAACGGTCAATGATACACCGCTAGCGATACCACCATTAAATTCTACGAGCAAAATTACATAAGTATACCAATTTTCATAATGTTTGAACAACTATTACAGTCTCCAGACGGAAAACTCTAAAAATTGAAAAAATCGTAAGGGGTACCCCTTGTGATTTTTTCAATATTCCGTTTTTGAGATATGGCTCAAAAACGGAATATTGAAAAAATCACAAGGGGTACCCCTTACGATTTTTTCAATTTTCCGTTTTTGGGCCATATCTCAAAAATGGTCCATGATACACCGCTAGCAATATCACCATTAAATTCTATGAGCAAAATTACATAAGTATACCAATTTTCATAATGTTTGAACTATTACAGTCTCCAGAAGGAAAAGTCTAAAAATTTTTTTTTGGGCCATATCTCAAAAACGGTCAATGATATATATATATATATATATATATATATATATATATATATATATTTAATAAATTTTTGTATTAATAAGTTTTTATTCATCGTCGAAAAATACAATCCAACAAATAATTCTCTCTTAAAGAATTTCTCTGGTCTCGTTTTCTTATTTTAGTTAAAATGACAATCTGAACCCGTCGCTGAGATGAAGATAGACTGCACCAGGATTTCTTCGGTACTTAAGACATAAGCCATCGTCAACAATATCGAGCTATTGTTCCAGATACATCAACTGTGCTCCTTAGGAGATACTTTTGTTGCGCTATCAATAATGTACACCTGATTGATTCTACAACAGAATTAACTGGAATTTTTATTAAGTATCTCTACCGCCGCCAACTTTGTTGACGGTGTTTTATTCTGGAAATATGCTTTTGTTTGATGTTTTAATAAAACAAACAATATAGTATTTGTTTTACTGAATTTTTTTCATCAATAGGTTACAATTGAAATAATAATATAGACATTGTATACAAAATTAAAAGGATTAAAAATAATACTTTAAAAGGATACATGTGCGATCATTTTCATAAATTAATTGGGAATTAATTAATTAACAGATTTGTAAGTAAAACATCATCAATACGATTACTATTGTTTTAATCCATGCAGCAAATATTATCTGACTATTCAAAGGGTGTAAATACCAAATTGATTTTTATTTTTGTATTTATTTTTATTTTCAATTATTTGCGCAGATAAATAAGTACAAATAATAAAATATTTGGTACAAAACATCGAAGGAGAGTAATTAAGAAGTTCTTAGCAAAACAACATTAGTAATTTTTTTTTTAATTTCAGATAATGAAAGAAACATTTAACTTCCTCACTTTTATAGATTTCTGTAACTTGACTCAGGATCTTCTTTAATATAAAATAATTATATATTCAATGTTAAGAAATAGGAAAATAAACATTGATTTTTGTAGGAACGCTCAAAGTTTTGAATGTAATAACATACTATTTGGCATCCTTGAAAGTACATATCGGTGTATGTAACATATTTAGAATATATGGACTATGGTTGTTTTTGTCAAAAGCTCTTTAATTTTTTAGCACTTGTACAAAATAAATAAAAATATTAACATGAGAAAAAATTGTTATTGTTTTTTACAAAACATTTATTGTTCGTTAACTTTAAAATATAATAATCATGTATTTATTTGTTATAAGGTCATTTGACCTATACAAATTATCACAATTTATATATACAACGTTTACATATGTACAATTATATAGAGACATTTTTAGTGCCCTCTGTTGACACCCTCATTACATGCAGAGTAGCTTATAGTGACCTCTGTTGCCACTCGGACTCATCGGGGTTTGTCGGTTTTTTTTTTAATTAAAAACTAACTCGTGTGGGATTCGAACGCGGTGCCACACGAGCAACCTTGTATGCCAGACGAGTACTCTTGACCACACGACCACTGATGACTTTAAAATATAAAAAATGACACATAATAAGCTTGATTAAAATATGGATGTATTAACCCCGAAAAAAATCCTTGTGGTACACCACGACGATTCCAAGAGCCCGTGAGATAAAATTCAGAACTTCCCTGAACGGTACTGATATATCGATTGAGAATTAAAAAAGGCATACCGAAAAATTAGTAATAAGCTGTAATGTCAAATTTATATTTATTTACACTAAATAAAAAAATTTAACTTCACTAGGAGTCGATTTAATACGGTTGTAAATGTTATGAAAATAACTATATAAAACAGTTTCCCATATGTTTATTTATTAGTATATTTAATTTGAAATGAATTGATAAAGTGGGTGTGTATAAAAAACTAATAGGATTAAAAATAATACTATAAAAGGGATAAAATATGATTGATCAATTGAATCAATTAAATTGGTGATTAATTACCAGAACAGATTTTAAAATATAAAGAGAAATGTAATTTCGATCTGATTGTGGGCGTCTACATGACATCAAAGGACGTTATTACAATGACTTAATAAAAGTAATATCTATTGCATGTTCAGCATTTAGGGTACAATTACAATTTGGAATGCAAATGAACATTTTATATCTATTTTCATAATAATGTTGACAACGATAAAATTTCAAATGAAACTATAGCATTCTCTATAGCTGAATAAATAAACTTATGTGCATAGACTAAGTCGATTTGCATACAAACGGTATGAAAATTAGGACATCACAATCTATTTCATGCGGTATTTGTACACTAGATTAAAATTTGTGTCTGGAACGTGCAACGATATCGAAATAAATGCTATTGCGTTATCACGTATTGAGTATAAAACATTTTATTGTTGCACAAGATAAAATAAAACGTTTTAAAATTTATGTTGCAAATTTATAAGCCGCATGTAAATAACATCGGTTCTAATGTAAATACAACAAATAAATATGTAAATTTTGCAATGTGCGAATTTTACCTAAATGCTCTGCTTCATAATCGCGATTATCATCTAGATTTTCCAATAGTAATTTCCGGAATTTTATCTAAATCATCTGGATTACTTATGTCGCATCGGCAAGCATTTTCTGAAATATAAGACAGATGTAAGAACTAGGACAATTATACCTTTAAAAAATATACTTTAAATCTGATAGTTTATTAACTTTTGGGATCATTTTGATCCCAGTTTCATCATTATTTAAATAATAAATTTTAATCTAAAGATGAAGTAACAAGTCACCAAATATTAGTAGTATTCAACAGTTAGTCCAATGTTTTTTGTTTATATGATACTTTTATACCTTTTTTACAACGTCTTTAAATTAAGTTTATTTGACCAACAAAGATTTGGCACCAAAATATTGGGTTGATGCATAAGTTCGTAACGTTTTTGGTTTTTAGGGTAAGAGTGCATTGGAAAACAATTTGATTAAATTATTGCTAAAAGAAAATGGAGTGCAAATATAAAAAAGGAGAATTTCCGATATATATTTTTATTTCAGTTTAACAGAAGACTTAAGGCATCGGATGCCATTAGAACCAATTGTGCTGTTGATGCCATTGGGAAAATAATTGATTTTTGTTTCAATAAAGGCCATTTTGACATGAACAATTCTCTTTTTAAAACCAAGGGATTTATTCAGACGTAAAATAAAAAACAACAATGGAAAAAATATATTCTTAATTAGTTCATGTATTGTCTTTATTAAAAAATAAATAATTTTTAAATTAAATAAAAACACTACAAACTTTTATATCAATCTGACATCTACATTTAGAATCTACATGAAATTCTCTATAATATACATCAGCAGACATAGTTGTATATAGGCTGTTCCAAAAGTTACAGGCATTTAAACATATACTTATTTTTGAATAATTTTTATAATAAACGATGAATTTTTGTCTAGCTCATTTTCTATATTTTTGCCTGTAGCTACTAAACAGTTAATGCTAGCAACGTGCACATTGAATATTTGGAATCTACATGAAATTCTCTATAATATACATCAGCAGCCAAATTTGTATATAGGCTGTTCCAAAAGTAACAGGCAGTCAAAAGTACACTTATTTTTAAATAATTTTTATTATAAACAACGAATTTTTGTCTAGTTCATTTTTTCAACTTTTGATTGTAGCTTGTAAACGGTTGAAGCTAGCAAACTGTACGTTAAAAATTTAGAATCTACATGAAATTCTCTATAATATATAACAGCAGACAAATTTGTATATAGGCTGTTCCAAAAGTTACAGGCAGTTAAAATTACATTTATTTTTAAATAATTTTTAGTATAAACAACGAATTTTTGTCTAGTTCATTTTTTCAACTTTTGCCTGTAGCTTCTAAACGGTTGAAGCTAGCAAATTGTACGTTGAAAATTTAGAATTTACATGAAATTTTTTATAATATACATCAGCAGACATATTTGTATATAGGCTGTTCCAAAAGTTACAGGCAGTTAAACATACACTTATTTTTGAATAATTTTTATAATAAACGAAGAATTTTTGTCTAGCTCATTTTCTATATTTTTGCCTGTAGCTACTAAACGGTTAATGCTAGCAACGTGTACGTTGAAAGTTTGGAATCTACATGAAATTTTCTGTAATATACATCAGCAGTCAAATTTGTATATAGGCTGTTCCAAAAGTTACAGGCAGTCAAAAGTACACTTATTTTTAAATAATTTTTATTATAAACAACGAATTTTTGTCTAGTTCATTTTTTCAACTTTTGATTGTAGCTTCTAAACGGTTGAAGCTAGCAAATCGTACGTTAAAAATTTAGAATCTACATGAAATTCTCTATAATATATAACAGTAGACAAATTTGTATATAGGCTGTTGCAAAAGTTACAGGCAGTTAAAATTACATTTATTTTTAAATAATTTTTAGTATAAACAACGAATTTTTGTCTAGTTTATTTTTTCAACTTTTGCCTGTAGCTTCTAAACGGTTGAAGCTAGCAAATTGTACGTTGAAAATTTAGAATTTACATGAAATTTTTTATAATATACATCAGCAGACATATTTGTATATAGGCTGTTCCAAAAGTTACAGGCAGTTAAACATACACTTATTTTTGAATAATTTTTATAATAAACGAAGAATTTTTGTCTAGCTCATTTTCTATATTTTTGCCTGTAGCTATTAAACGGTTAATGCTAGTAACGTGTACGTTGAAAGTTTGGAATCTACATGAAATTTTCTGTAATATACATCAGCAGTCAAATTTGTATATAGGCTGTTCCAAAAGTTACAGGCAGTTAAACATACACTTATTTTTGAATAATTTTTATAATAAACGAAGAATTTTTGTCTAGCTCATTTTCTATATTTTTGCCTGTAGCTACTAAACGGTTAATGCTAGCAACGTGTACGTTGAAAGTTTGGAATCTACATGAAATTTTCTGTAATATACATCAGCAGTCAAATTTGTATATAGGCTGTTCCAAAAGTTACAGGCAGTTCAAAGTACACTTATTTTTAAATAATTTTTATTATAAACAACGAATTTTTGTCTAGTTCATTTTTTCAACTTTTGCCTGTAGCTTCTAAACGGTTAAAGCTAGCAACTTGTACGTTGAAAATTTAGAATCTAAATGAAATTCTCTATAATATACATCAGCAGCCAAATTTGTATATAGAGTGTTCCAAAAGTTATAGGCAGCTAAACGTACACTTATTTTTAAATAATTTTTATTATAAACAACGAATTTTTGTCTAGTTCATTTTCTCTACTTTTGCCTGTAGCTACTAAACGATTAATGCTAGTAACGTTTTTTGCTGAAGTGAGATAAAATAGAAATTGGTCTGTAGTTTGTTATTTCAGAAGTTTCACCAGATTTATGCACAGGCACAATTCTCGCACTTTTTTATGCATCTGGAAAGGTTTTGGTTTTCAATGATAAATTAATAATGATACATAAAGCTATTTTTAAAGGACCAGCACAATCTGTTATAATGAAAGATGGAATGGAATATTAAACACAAATATCACATATTTATAATTTTCACTTTGGATTAGATAATAAAATTAGATGGAAAGAAAAGTATTACGGCTCTGATGAATGTTCTAATAAATGAATATTCACCATGTAATTAATAGATGTCAATTTGAAATGGAACTATTATTACAGCAGTTATAACAAATATATTCAACACATATTCATTATTAATTATTCGATAATGAGTATTTCATCCAGTGTGATTTGTTTTAATCAGACCATTGTATTTCATAATACACAGTATTAAATGAATGAACAATAAAATTCAATTCTGAGGGAAACCCGTTCAACTAAAACTATTATGCGGTAAGAAAAGTTCCGGGAATATTTCCGCATTTGTGTATAAAGTTCCGAATCCTTTTAACAAGCTCGCTCAATCCTTCACTGTTAAAGAGACGTTTCCACGAAAAAATTAAATCAAGAAATATTGCTCTCATTTATAAATGTACAAGTTAAAAATTAACGGCTACCTCTACAAATTAAAAGCGAAACACGATATCGTTGTGCTATGTTTATTTTGCTTTCTTGGAATTGTTTTATTTTTACTTCGCATTCGTTGTATTCACGCTACGTAGTGTTTGAGCTTGACACCTGCTCTCAGACAGATCTCCAATTTGTAACATGTAGCTCAGATCATATTTACATTATTCCAAACAGTGTTACCCGCGAAACTTTTGCATACGGAATATATCACACCAACTATAACACTTTAACTTTGTAATTAATCTTAAACTGTTTAACAAAAAGAGTTTTTTGATGTATTTTTGATGCATGAGAAAGACAGGACAATAAAAAAAGTCACTGATTAATATTAAGTTCATTATTATAAAAGTTAATGACATTACTTTTATGATGATTGAGCGAGTGCAGAATATGGGATCATTACTCAAGGCCGTAGAATATTCTTTAGAATATTATAGGATAGTGGTCTGTTCCGTTTTTGTCTTGTTCTGTTCATTTTCAGTTTTCTACTCAATTCCTCTCTTGTTTTGTACATTTTCATAAAAATGACTACGAACATGTATTATTTTGACAAATACAGAGTTTTTTTTTAGTAAACATGGGCGTATGTCATTTCCATAGTTGCAATTAAAAAGATTGACAGCATTGTATTATCGCGTTTTTTATAAGTGAAGACAGGGAGTTGTCAAATTCATCAAACTGTCATCTGTCAATTTTAGAATTTTTTTGTCGAAAGGGTATTGTAATTTTCATTTACCTGTATAATTCAGCGTTACTTATTATTAATTATATTACTTGTTCTCATGTTATTTTAATGCTGTCCATTGACGCATCCTGTTGTTCTATAATTATTATAGATTTTTCTAGAAGTTCGCACTTTAAAAGTAGTAAAAAGTATATCGGAAACTTTTCTTAGATTCATATTGGAATTATACCATGTTATGATTTGTATTTTTTCGCCATTTGTATACATCATTTTGAAAGAAGACAGTTTGATGATTTGACAACTATCCAAAGCCGTGCGGTGGTATTTTGGCGCCTGGAGTACATAATATTAATTTTGGCGTCCTAAATAAAATAAATAAATATATCATCACGGCGTATTACCCATTGCTGGGTGTGCCAATCTGCTTTGTACGCAGATTTCGGTAATGATGGTAACATATTTGTACCGTACGGGCGTTTACCAGGCGTCACCTCACGGGCAATCATTGCTGGCGTGGAGAGTACACCACAGGGGTCAATTTTGTGCCAAAGAGAAATATAGTATTCAATTTAGCGCCTTAAGAGAAATATTTATAAAATAATTTATTTTTCATTTATTTGAATCAAAATAGAAGAATATAGGACGAACTTGGGCTAACTGTTTGTCTAGTGATTACAGTGGGCACCTTTTCACGATTGTTCTTTTATAATACATTATTTTTTATCTTTATTTACATTCAGTTAGATACTTTTTGTTTCATATTTGAACTGAATATTTAGGAGACCATATACTTTAATTTCCACAATACAAATTTGAGTGACAAACAATAGGAGAAGAGGCATATACTATTTTTCATCTTTATGTACACTCAGTTAAATATTTTCTGTTTCATATTCGAACTAAATATTTAGGAGACCGTATGCTTTAGTTTCCAGAATACAAATTTGAGTGACAAACAGTAAGAGACGAGTAATATATTATTTTTCATCTTTATGTACACTGAGTTAAATACTTTCTGTTTCATATTTGAACTGAATATTGAGAAGTCTATATACTTTAATTTCCATAATACAAATTTGAGTGACAAACAGAAGGCGAAGAGTACTACATTATTTTTCATCTTTATGTACACTCAGTTAAATACTTTCTGTTTCATATTTGAACTGAATATTTAGGAGACCATATACTTTAATTTCCATAATACAAATTTGAGTGATAAACAGTAGGGGAAGAGTATTATTTCCTATATTCATCATTAATCATTTGAAATGTAACAATAGTAATGGAATACGATGAAAAAATCTTGGTATATTAATGTGGAGATACAAGCGGCAATGTTAGTACCTAGTTTTGGTATTGAACGAAATTTGGAGGAAATATTAAAGTATAGACAATTATTGGTGCATATTGTAACTGTAAACATATAACGAACATAAATTAAGCGTGTTTGGTAAAGTGAACGTAAATATTGGGAGTTAAATTTTAGTTATAGTGTTAATTATTAATTAGTTAGAGCCAGTTTCATTTCATTACAAACTGTGATTAATTAAATAAATTTTGTCGCCATTTAAACGTAGTTTTAATTAACGAAGGTGTCAAAAACATTACATGTTTTTAACATTTGGAAGGGAAAACGTTCAATCATTGTATGATGTTATCAAAAATTGGGGTGGGATTAGAATTCTAAAACGCAAACAAAAAAGCCAATACTTTTTAAATCGCACAAAACTTATTTAATTAAATACCAAACTGTATTTTACATATATGAAACCGAAAAAGTTTTAAAACTTTAATCTTGTTTTTGATTTTGAAAGATACACACCATGTGTCTAAAATAACTGTAATCTCCCATTGGGTATTACTTTTTTGCTTCCTTATTTTATAGATTTCTGTAACGATAATGTTTCCATATTATAAAATTATTTACTGGATTTTAAAAAACAGAAAAATAAACATTGATGAACAATTATATAATAATTCGACATTTTAATATGACGATTTACCAAATTGTTTGGTATCGTTGATCGTACATGCCGCTGTATGTTCTTCATATTTACAATATTTGCCAAGAGCTCTTTATTTGAATCTACTACTGAATGATATAATATATATTACAGAAGAAACTTTAAGATGAATACATCTTGTTAAAAATTGTTAATAAAAGGAAAACTCGGTACCGAGAATTCTAGATCTGGTAAGGTAGTGATTAATTAAAACTTGTAAACAAGCAAATTAGATATGTTTCAATAGTAGTGAAATATAAATTGATAGAGTATTGGTTGAAAGAGATATTTAAACTGATTGCAACATCGGTTTAATTATTTATGTACTTTAGATTTGTAACAAGTCTAAAACCATTCTTGTTTGAGTCAATTTACAGAGAGTAGGTCGGAGAGATCCTATTACAGGTGATCATTCATTATGCAAGAACCAATTAAACAATAGGTGAAGCTGTTCACATTCAGCCTTACGCCTACAACGTAATTAAGACAAGAATCCTTCACTTTACTTATCGGCAGTCGTTCACATCAGTCATCAACTACCTTAAATCAAGTCAAGCGATTGACGCGATTTGTATTAGCTACTGGTTCACGAAGGGAACGGTAATCCTATATAGCTCATCGCTATTTGAGAGATACACACTATGTTCTATTAAATTACCTACGAGCGTTGTTTAAAGAGAACAATTTTTATTCAATAAATTTAAAAGAAATCTTTATTAATTTTAAAGCAGTTCCATTTGTATTTGTGCAATAATTAATAGATTCCCTGTTAGTGAAATTTCTGTGGAATTTCTATTGTTTTAAATCGCAAAATAAAAAAAATCATTATTGATTTTAGTTAGTCTCATATTTTCTAATTTCTAATTCTCAGTGCTGTAATAGATAATCATATTTTTTATCTAGATAAAGATAAAGATAACTAACATTTTTTTATCCTGACAAGGTAATAGATATTTTTTTGTAAAGTTATCTAGATAATAGATAACAGATAATTGACTATTATCTAGATACTTTTTAGATAATTTGTTTAAAATATACATAGCATGTTATAATGTGGATATAGGACGGAATAATAAATTATTTTGCATATTTAGAAATATTCTTTTATAGTTATTTAATGTGTATTAATATAATGTATTTAACAAAATTTCGCACCAAATAAATAATGGAATTCTGTGCAAATATGCCCATTACCTAATTATGAAATTAAAGAATTTACAGAATCATACCTTCTTGACATCTTGACAAAAAAAGTAATCATATTTTATATCTTTATAGATTAGTTTTGTAAAATTTCAAAATTTTCTCAGAATTCTACCAATATTACAGTTGTACGTTTGCGCAGCTTTATTTAATATAAATTAGATTTGTATTAGAAAAGAATTTATTATTGTTTTATTAAAATTTTCATCTAGATGATTTTCAAAAAATAGATAATGTTAATTTTTATTTTTATTTAGATAAGATAATAGATAACTTCGAAAAAAAATATCTGGATAAGATAATAGATAAAACTATATTATCTAGATGAATTATCTAGATGAAATTATCTAGATAAGTTACAACACTGCTAATTCTGAACAAGTTTTGTACTTCTAAAATTAAAAGTAACTAGAGCAAAAAAAATATTGTATCAAGTTGGTGCATAAGTTCATAGCGTTTTTAATGAATTCAAAATATATTTATTATTTAATAAATAAAATATTTTAATTAATGAAGAATATTCCTCTATTGTTTACGGTTGCCTTCCAACGATCTGGTAGTTTTTTAATGCAGGATGATCTTCCTAAACGTAGAGAATTGTTCATGTGAAAATGGCCTTTCTTGAATCAAGAAAACCATTTGCGTGCTGTTCTTTCCCCAATGGTGTTCTCTCCGAAAATCCATGTGAAAAAATACGTCAGCAATGCTCATTTATTTCTACTTGACACTCCATATCTTTTGACAATAACTTACACAATTTATGCACATTTTGCAAATTCAAAGATTATAAAATTAAACAATAGTGTAACATTAAAACAACGTTGACATAATGTCCAACAAATTATTTTCCAAGGCACTCATGTCCTAGAAACCAAAAACGCTAACCTTGTATTTTTATCGAAAATTATGGAAATACATTTTTCGATACAACGCTTCGCTTACTAATTTGTAAAGTCTAGCAAATTTAAAACAAAATCAATATGTAATCAAACCAATAATGTATTCGTGCAAAGGTTAAACAAACTTAAGCTGATGTGCCCTTTACAAACTTCATTAAATTTTGACTTGGAGATCGGTGTGCGCAAAAAATTTTCCTCAATTTTAATAAGCTTAAGTTAAAAACAAGAAGAGGTATTAGATGCGATTACTGGACCTGTATTGATTTTTTGGTAGTTTAAATGATGAGGATTTTTAGAATTTTGAAAAGTTTTACGCTTTATGGTGAAATTTTCATTAAAGATTTAATTTAAATTCTTATGTACGGTGTGCTACGAGTCTTTCCCAAAAAGATTAAACGTGATATGCATGTTTAACAGCACACGGGGACTGTATTTAATATTTATTGCTCTGCAAGAACTACTTTATCTCTTTTACGTTCATATTGGATAATTTACGCTAAAATATTTTAAAAGCAAAATTATCGTATTTGGTAAACGATTTTAATTTATCTCGAGACAGTCTTAACAATGAATTAATCAGTTACCATAGTTGGAAAGTTTGAAACATAGAGATATTGTTATGTTATACAAGATATACGTATATGCCAAATTATTAACAACTATTGTTTTTCTATTACTACTAGATCTTAAATTTACAACAGATATCCAAACCATTTTTAGGTATGCCTATCTATTTCTATTCCCAGAGTTTAACATACTAGGGTGTACCACAAGGTTTGCTTTTTGAGAATTTGAAAATAATAAATAATTTTGAAGATTCAAATGGGTTGGAATTAAACCTGGACTGTCCAAGTCATTTATAAATATCAAAATTGTATTTAAATTATTATAGTAGGAGTAATAAATACAAAAGTTTGGGATAGGTATAAGAAAAAACTTAGGGGTGTAAAATTACGTGCATCTGCAAGCACCGACTGGATTAATATGATGGAGGGTTCATTTTGGGAGCAAATAAATAAATCAACTAACCACATAACGTAGGGGTCGCTACATACACACTCATAATCATACACCTACATATTCCATAGGGTGGATTTTATGTTTGCTCTGAGTAAACAATTTAAAGAATTAAATGCTTTTCTATATGTGATGGGAGGTCAGTCAACAAATACAAATACCCCACGTTGTATTATTATTACATGAGAAATACCCATTCGCTTAACTACACATATTGACTTTCCTTTCAGAAACAAAGTCGATTACAATGTTAAATTTAGCTACCAAGTTTCTTTTATGTGTAAACTATACTTGTTTTAATAGGCGTATAATGAGCAAGCAACAGTATTAAAAACTTTAAATTGAAACATTTTAATTTTTGTATAATCTTGGTAACACGAAAGCCGCAACTAGTTACAATTTCAAACTTTGAAGTAAATATTTTTAATTACTTTTTTTGCAAATGATAATCTGTAAAGAGCTCTTTACCTTATTATTGCAAATTATCTTTACAATATTTTAAAAACATTCATTGAATTAATTTCACATATCTGGTTAGAAATACTAGTATACATAGGGTGTATCATACTTTAGGAAAAAAATGAAAGAGCATATAGTACTGATCAAAATGAGTAAAAAAGGCTTAATCAACATGGGTCCGAGCTTCAATAGTTTCCGAGATACAAGGCAGTGAAAAATGAATTTTTACGGGGTTTACCTTTCCTATCTCAAAAACTATAAGAGTTACGACTTCGATTAAAAAGACTTTTTGTTTACCTTTTAGAGGTCAAATTTGATGTTCTTTTGTTTTTTTTAAATCAAATAATTATACTAAGTTAAATGTTGTGGCAACCTTGGCCAAAATTTGATTTTCAAATAACTTCGTTACTATAAAGGTGCATTCACAAATGAAAATTAGGTTTAGATTTATGGTTTATACTTTAGATTTAAAGACTTTGGCCGCATATTTTTTAATGACTCCATTCACACTTCAGAATATAGGGTCTCCAAATCCAAATCATAAAGCTAAACATTAGAAGGTCCAAACTTTAGGTTTATGATTTAGTTTGACGTCACAAACTTCACCAATGAGAACGAGTCTGAAATGATATAGATATATACACCCATCTTTATTTGGTATCCACTTGGTGGATTCGGCTTTTTAAACAAATGCGAGAAGAATATAGAGACTGGCATAAATTAATTGCTGAAATATAACCAATAATGCCAAGCGAATGACAGTTTCACGGCACACAGGTGTCTTGTTGAGTACTGCTCTACCGATATTTTAATCTTGTTTTTGGAGCATTTACATAGATTTCTGTACATATCAAAACTAATTTTCAGGTAATTTAAACTTACATTTCTGAATGACTTACTTAAACCTAAACAAAAACCCTAAACCTAATTTTCATTTGTTAATGCACCTTTAGATATTGAAAAAAATGTTTTATATAAAATTTTATTGTTTTTTATAGTCTATTTACTGACATAGACAACATTTTGTTCAATCACTATCTTTGTCAATTTTCTTTGATTATAATAGTAAATGGCCTCTTTCTCGGAAACAGTTGTAGATCAGACCTATGTTGATTAAGATTTTTTACTCATTTTCGTCTGTACTATATGCCCTTATAGTTTTTACGAGAAGTTGGAAAACACTTTGTATATTTACTACCTACTTCTGACCAAAAATTGCGAATAATAATTTACAATTTTACATTATGGCTGGTTTGGAAAGACCAATTTAGCTTGTTACTTCATAATTATCTTTTCAATATTTAAATATGAAATTCTGGTTTTTGTTTACATTGTTGCTGTAAAGCAAGATAATGTTCATAGCTAATTCACTTCAAAGAGATATTTACATGAAAATATTTGTTGATCTGGCTTTGGCAGTCTTCATGAATACACCTTTGCCGCAATCATTATAATACGTTTATCTTTGTGCTGTGTAAGCAGACAAAGAGAAAGAACGCGAACAACAGCTTTGGTGAGACTTCTTTACTTTACTTCATGAGCTTCGGTGGCCATCTTTGCATTTTCTACCGAATAGGTATTTTGTTTTCATCAAGAAATAATAGTAGCATACAAACAATCTAGTTTAGTAGAACCTATAGGGGACTTCTGGCGCGTTCGGTAGGGCTAGAATTGTATTTACACAGCTTCCACCTGGTGAAAGCATTATTGACTTTTTTGTAACTGGACAATTTGTTAAATAATGAGAAGGAATTCTCGCATGTTGACATGTAAACATTTAACAATCGACGTGGTTCGCTTGAAAGCAAACAAACTAATACAGAGAACAAAACCGTGTAAGTGCTGGTAAAGGTATGTGGCATGTGGCATGTGGTATGTGGCATGCAGTCGAGCTATCTGTCGACTGTTCTTGCATTATTTCCACGTGAATCATTTAACACTTCACACGTGCACTAGGCAAATAGTTAGCGGGAGTTAAACTCGCACTGAATAAGTAATGTCCTTCTTTAATACCGCTGTTAGCGGACCAGATTTGCTTAGTTTCACGCAGGGAGTTGAAGCCAACCAAGCGTTCAGCGGTGGTCTCACAAACTACCAACATTATACATACGAAATCAGATTCATAACAGTTCGGCCGGTATATATTTTTACATATTTCATTGGACTACTTTAAAATATAGATTTTAAACTTACAAAAATTGAATATGTTACTCAAGTATTGCGATATTTAATGTTGGATTACATCGACTTTAACTAAAACTAATATAATTACCCCTTAATCTTAAAATTAAATTTAATAAAAACTAAATACGTATTTCGAGAACTAAGTTCTCATCATCAGTAGTACAACAAGGGAAAGTTAAACAGAGTAGTTAAGATTACTCAACGTGTCAACCATGCCAGAGCTCTTAACAACTCTGAAAAACAAGGGAGAGAACTGGGATTATATAGGGACGGGAGTCACAGGTGAATGATTACCTATAAACTAAGATAAATTTCGTCCAATAATAATTAGTCATTAAATTTTAAATCGTCCAATAAAATTCAACTTTGTAATCAAACGAAAAGTTTTGAATTTAGTATGGAACCAAGATCTGCGTTCATCAAATTATTTTTATATTTATTTATTATTATACTCTCGTATGCATCTAAATACCTATCATTATTAATATATTTAAAAAGTTTAATATTAGAATTGTTAATGTTGAGGTACGCTAGATTTTTCTGGATTACCGCTTTTTAAATAAAATAAATAAATAAAAATATATCATCACGGCATATTACCCATTGCTGGGTGTGCCAATCTGCTTTGTACGCAGATATCGGTAATGATGATGACATATTTGCACCGTGCGGGCGTTTACCAGGCGTCACCTCACGGGCACTCATTGCTGGCGTGGAGAGTGCACCACAGGGGTCAATTTTGTACCATTTAAAATTGGAAATATTTGGTGTCAGTCGGGATCGAACCCGGTTCCCCAGATTCGCGACCTGACACTCAGGCACGCGGCCACGATAAAAATGTTCTTTAAATCGAGTATCAATTTATCTTTTAGTTTGACCGATGTAAACTTTATTACAATCATTACAACTAATTTTATAAATACCGGATTTTTTGTTAGTATCTATTTTATCTTTAGGGTTACTTAATAACGATTTAATGGTACTATTTAATTTGTAAGTTACGGTTAAATTTTAATTTTTAATAATTTTGTTTAATACGTATTTAGTTTTTATTAAATTTAATTTTAAGGTTAAGGGGTAATTATATTAGTTTTAGTTATATTTAACCTTAGACTCCATCTATTATTAATTTTTACATCGACTTTATTAGTAATAACAATATTTATTCTATTAGGTATTGTTACCACAAACCTTGTACATTCTTCTTTTGGAGTATAGTCCCATATTGTCGCAAGGTAGGTTTTATTGGATTTTTACAAGGTTTTTCATATTGTGTCAAAAGTAAAAGGCCTCTGCAGAAGATAAATTTGGACCCTTTAAATGCCGATCGACCTATTATCACCCGGCATTTGGCCCACAGTTTTTTAAAAATTTATAGAATTCTGTAAAAAAAATACCATTTATTTAAGCTTTACAATTTGTTGAAAATATAAAGATGCCAACTATTATGAGCCTAAACTCATAATATTTAACGAACAATTAATTGTTACAAGAAAAGTAACAAATTTAATATTTAGATTGAAAAAGAAAGATTTTAAAAATTGGAAATAGCGCGAATAAACGTTTATGTTATGATTACGTAGGATAATGCATGATGAATGGTGTGCATAAAGAGAGAAAATATAGAATAAATGCAAATAGAACGAAATGAAATGAATGGTGTGTTATCAGCTTACCCATCTGTGTGAAACGAGCAAAGCCGACTCAGTATTTGTTATTGTTAATGCATGTCCGACTGTCTTTTTGATGAATAATACTGGACAAACGAACGACCATAACACTGCGCCAGCGCCACGTAACCTATATGCGATTAATTTAGAAATTAATTATCTCCTGTATAAAACAATGGTCATCCGTTTCAATACGAATATAAATAAAATTATGAAGAGTATACATGCCACATAATTTCATATTCGATAAAATAATTGCTATTTTGGGTGTCTAACTGCATTTTAATCAAGTTAATTAACACTGGAATGGGATACAGTGTCAAATGTCTCGTTCAATGGCAGCAAATTATTTGAAATTCTGGTCGCAAATGTGATTAAAATGGCAATTTTCAATCAATAATATGAAGGCGGGTACCTTTTGATTAAAAGCTCATTTGCACTTAATTGTAAATATTGAGTTTGTAACAAAGAACTTCTACCAAATTTCAGACTTGCTCGCAGCCAAGAGCCAGCGATCAATTCTCACTCTGTTTGGAATTAATTATTAATTCGATTATGCTATCTGTCTAGCTGGTGCTTATGCGATGCGTGGTTGCTATCTTACCTTCCCCTGCTATATTATTATCATCATTACTGCTTTGCTACCCAATTATACTAAGCTAATTTACTTTTTTTGTTTCTGTTGACAATACATGTTATTACGGCGATTATACGTCAAATAAGAACAATGAATAAGTTTTAAAAGTTACTAAATTACGTGTAATTTGAAATTTACTCCAAATTAATTCTTTATAAAATAATATTTATTATCATTTAAGATTCTTGACATTTATAAATTAAAATCTTTGCGTAGGACGAGCTGCCAGAACTTATTTATCATGTTGAATGCTTACAACCCACTAAGTTTTATAAATAATGAAAACTCAAACTCAGAACTCCAGATAATACTGCTCAAGCTAATATTGAAAGCATTGTTTGAATTGTCACAAAATTTTCGGCAAAGTAATTTTGAATTGTCTAAAAATAGTAGTATAATGGGTGAATACTTGAAACCTCAACATAGTCCGTTAACATGGGAAAATCGTTTTTCTTAGACTGTTTCAACTGACAACAATGGTTGTGGTATCAATAGAAAGAACAAAAATTCTGCATTAAATGACATGCATGGAAATTTGTAATATTTTAGACGTACAAATTAATTATTGAATTTATTCAATAAATAAAAGTATATTAGCTTAGTATACTATTTTTGTAACACGAGGGGGTCTTCAAAATGATGCTACTAAACTGATGTCTGTTTACTCCAACGATGACACACTGACTGACTGGTGGACGCTTGGATGATTGGCGTCCACGATTTCATGAGACGGAAGAACACACACACACACACACACACACACACACACACACACACACACACACACTTCACTTACACTTGATGAACACAGAATTTATTAACAATTAAACTAATCTTAACATAACTAAGCCATTACTAATATGTTACATTCCGTAACCCAGCGGGTGGGCGTTCCGCACGCGCCCCAAAAACTAAAAGACACTACATGTTCAAAAACAAGAAACGTCTTTACGACGCGACGAACTAATCTCGACCCTTACCTGTTTACTTCATGAGTAACTAAATTCGACTATTCTAAAACATAGCGCTATCTTCAGGACAAGATGATCTTAGGGGTAAAGGGTGCATAGGCTAGGACATTCAAAGTCACGCACATATACATAATAATTTCTAAACCTAATGATCAACAAATAAATGTCGTGACTATCATAATACAAAAAGAGTTTCTAAACTGAATTTTGACTTAAATAGATAAACAGTTTTCTTTAATTGAAATATTTAGGGAGCCTTTCAATTTCGGAGGTTATTTAGGCTCCGGTATATTATTCATATATTATATATAGTACATTGAGGTACATAGTTTTATATTTGTTTTATTAGATTGGTACTTTGCAGGTATGTTATAATATTATTGGTGTTTTCGTTATTAGTTAGTGCTTCTTGGATTGTAGTTGGTATATTATGTTGTCTTTCTCAGTTGTACCTTTCGCATTGGAGGATTAAATGTTTCACTGTCAGGGCTGTGTTGCACGTTTCGCAGTTTGGTGGGTCTGTCCTTTGGAGTAGATATCCGTGTGTGATTAGGGTGTATCCGATTCGTAGTCTCGTCATGACTACCTGGTGTCTTCTATTGTCTGGGCTTGGCTTCTTTAAGGTCTCGTAATTTATTGTCCTTGATATTTTTCCATTCTTCTTTCCACTTATGTTGTACCTTTGATTTTGTAAGGTCGGTTGGCGTGACTGGTACGTCTAGTATGTCGTCTTCGATGGCTTTTCTAGCTTCTTTGTCAGCTTCTTCATTTCCAAGTATACCCATGTGAGAAGGAATCCAGAGGAAAAAAGATAAACAGTTAAAATATGAATATTGAAACTATAATTTAGAAAAGTTTATAAAAAGTTATTTATTTATTATTGCTCTTACCCTCGCCTTGTCACATTATCACATTTAATATTTGAGATTGTTTACATTAAAAATCTAATATAGATTTAAAATTTTAATGAAAGAAATTGTGATGATGGAAAAAACTACGCTTTTAATAAAATTATGCTTTGTATACTTTCAAGTTAAATTTATCTTCTTAAAATTAGGGATGTTTCACAAAAAAGTAAATTAAAAATGTAACAAAATTATTGTGTACTTTGAAAAGAATCTGAAATATGCTTGTAAAGTGCTCCTCCAGCAATTATATTTATACTTTTCTTCTAAATATTGCACGGCCCTGCGTTTACAGCGATAAAAGTAATAAATTAGCCTCAACGTAAAAAATTCGTGATAAGGAGTACCAACCTAAACATTTTATTATATTCTCCGTGAACGCAGTAAAAAATGAAGTTCGCAGTAATGTCTAAATTAGTTGAGTCATCATCATCATTATTCAGCTTTCCGGGTTTCACTGGGTGAAAGTCCATGCGATTGTATTCGTTACACATTCCCAGTTTTCAGTAATCTGTACGTAAAAATCATTCGTTTGAAATAATCCTCCATTTGGTAAAAATCAATGGAACTGTTTAGCTTAAATGCTCAGTCAAATTTAATGAAAAAGGATTTGATCATTTACAGAACTAATTTTTGATTTACCACAAGATTGGGGTAGCATAATGCGCATATCTTATGGCTGAAATTTAATCCAAATAATTAGAAATACAATTGGTTACTAAATGCACACAATCTATGGCAATTAATGACAAAGCCCTATGGCGATAGGTTAAGTACATAATTGTGTATTGAGTACTCAAATTTCATTGCAATAATAATAGTATCAATTATGGACGTATTGATTGATTCAATAAATATTCAGTATTATTTTTTGAATATATCACCACGGCATATTTTCCATTGCTTTATGTGCCAATCTGCATCGGTAATGATGACATATTTGTACCGTGCGAGCGCTTATCAAGCATCACCTCACGGGCACTCATTGTTAAAGTGGAGAGTGCACCACAAATTCGAAATAATTTTTGGCGTCGGTCAGGACTGAACCCGGGTCTTTAGATTAGCGACAAGAGAGACACACAGCACGAACTATAATAGGGTCCTATACCATGTTTTTTTTATTTTTTTTTCTGTAAGAACAGGATGAAATAAGAATTTTAGTGCAAATGCGACTTAAAAATTTTACGTAAAAAGCGAGATATAAATTTTTGAAGTTACGAATTTCTTGCTTGACGTAGCTGGTACTTCCAATTGTCGACAAACTGATAGTTCTAGAGAGAACAGATTTTTTCATGTTTGCATAGCTGAAATATTTTTATATAAAAACTTATACGTTATATTTACGAAGAAATTATTATTAAGCATAAATAACATAAATAATAAGCATTTTTTTCTTAATAAATTATAGAATATTGAAACAGTTTGACAATATTATGACACAAAGTATGACGGCGGATGGCGCTAGTGTTTGCTTGTTTTGATTAGTTAATATTATTATTAATTTAATTAATACATATTACAAATTGATTTAATTTTAATTACATTATTAATGTTAATATTACGAGATATTATAATTAAACAAATTCATGAAACATAAAATTGTATTTTTTTTGTTAGATTATACAACAACGTGACAATTCATAATCTTTCAAAGGTGACCGCAGCAGACGCGCGTATCTCGTTTTTAAAATCAGGCGACCAATGAAATTCTTAGGACCTAACGCGTCATACCTAATTAGTAATCAACTGTAATCGCTTGTAGTTTGCGACCTAATCAATATTGAAACAAATTTTTTTCACTAATATTTATTAATTTATTTATATTTTCGTCTTCTTATTTAAGATAGCTAAAATTTGACTATGGTGTAGTACCCTATTACTTAAAATCTTACACGATACACTGCCTTCATTACCTGATCTGTAAATAAAGAGAAACAGCGAATTAGCACACCCAGAAATGGGTAATAAGCTGGGAAAGTATATTTATTTTTATGCGAATTAGCCAAGTGAATATTATTACAATATTTAAAACACTGAAATATAATAAATGAACATATTGAAAAGAAGTGGACCAGTACGGGATCCTTGGGGAACTCCGGGGAATAAATAAAATTACTAGTTATTAAAAAAGGAAAAATATTATCAGAGTAAGGATGAAATTTATAATCTATTATATTCGTATAAATAAATAATCTTTATTGTGAACAGAACGCAGTAAAATTCTTGTTTAAGGCATTATTCTAGATTTATTTATTCAAATTTACTGAGGATAAAGCGGACGATCCTACACAAGGGATACTAACACATCTAAATAACGTTCTTAATTTACATTATATTCGCCATTTTCACGGGCAGTTGGCTTTAGGTTAGGCCTGGTGCTAAAACGAAGACAAAATGGACAATGACATTTAGGGACCGAACGGTGTAGTTACTGAAGATAATTATTATTTTAATTTAATTTCATTCATCTCGTGATAGTTGCGAGTTGAAGTTTTAAGTGCTGCTGCAATCAGAGAAACTTTAATATGAAATTCATTATTCGAAAGTTTTATTCCTAAAATTAAACTTTGGCTGGAATTGAATACATCTTTCATATTTTATGTCATTCTTCTTCATCTTATGCCACTGTCATTTAAAATTTCTAAACATCGCCACTAACTGTAGAAGTTAATTCAAAGGGATCAAAAATCAAAGGTTGTTGAAGATTTTTATTTATCCTACTTGTATGAACAAAAATCAATGTTTTAGTAACAGTACCATAAAATTTGAGATATACATATTATATTTTATTATTACGAAGCCTGTGCCAAAAGAATTGGCCTACATCCTTTTTCTTAACTTACAAGGCAACTAGACATTTATTAATGATAATAATACGTTTTATTTAAGAAATTAATTAATTTTAATAACACAAAAGTAAGTTTGTGTATAATAATTGAAAAGTGTAGTGATGCACGACGAGGCGAGAGTACTGTCGCATCTTGTCTCATCTCGTTGCATTATGCGAGACGAGAGCGAGAGCGAGATTGCAATTTAAAATTCGAGGCAAGATCAATATAACAACTGCGAGAAGCGAGAAATCTCGTGAGATTCTCGTGAGTGTCTCGCAATAAAAAGTATTTGTAACTTTATAGCTTTGATTCATAAATGCACCGTACAGGGAGTGGAGTCATCTAGAGTCAAATAATATCGGTCGCAGAGCGAGGAAATGAAAATAAAGACTAAATCGGTTTTGCATCTAATAGAAATAGTTTTTCTCCAACATTTCAGCCCCTAATTCATCCCAGTTAAAACTACGGTTAATAAAATTCTTGTCGTCTTTGAAAAGTAAAGGATCATATATTAAGCGTCGTTAGAAGTCAACACGGAGTGAAGCGGAGTGATTGGTTGCCAACGGATTCCCAGTGTAGCATTTTTATAAGTAAATCGTACTTAAATAGTGGCATATAGTTAATGATAAAGTGTAGAAACTTTTAGTTACAAAAAATATTTTTTTTAATGTTTAATTAGTTTTACTGATGGCAGAATGTATTAACAGAAAATAATTTGGTGACTAGAATTTAGTGTTTCGTCTCTTTATTATAGTTATACGACTGTATACACGGAAGACGGAACGAATGGTGCGAACTTTTCTTTTGTAGATCAACTGATACGTAAATACCGAAGTAAATACGTAGTGCGCAAGCGCTTATTTTTACAGCGAGACTCTCGTGAGACTCTCGCGCGAGAACGAGACGAGACCCAAAAAAATATGCGAGAACGAGAGCGATGTGACAAGGCGAGGGTAAGCGCAATAACAGATAAATAACTTTTTTATAAACTCTTCTAAATTATAGTTTCGACAATCATATTTTAACTCTGTTTATCTGTTTAAGTTATAAATGTCAAAATTCAGTTTAGAAATTCTTATCGTATTATGATAGTCACGACATTTATTTGTTGATAATTAAGTCTAGAAATTATTGTGTATGCGTACGTGACTATGGATGCCCTTGCCTATGCACCCCTAAGATAATCCTGTCCTGGAGATAGCGTTTTTGTTTTAAGGCAGTCAGTATTAGTCAGCCATGGGATAAACATGGGATGGTCGGTTTAGAGACTCGTAAGAGTGAACATGTAGTTTTTAGTTTTGGGGCGCCCGCCCGCTGTATTAGTTAATAATGTAATCATTTAGTTTAAATGTAAATAAAATTAGTTAGTTAGTAACATCATAAAGTATTTGTTCATGTCCGTAGTGTTCATCAGTGTCAAGTGTAAAAAGTGTAGTGTCTGAATGTTCTTCCATCACACGAAGTCGTGGACGCCAGCCATCCGAGGCGTCCACCAGTAATCATCAGTATCATCATCCTCTTCATCGTCATCAGCTTCACCCCTCCCCCCCTCGTGTTACAGCGAGATCGAGATTGCAGATCCGAAAACGAGACGAGATCGATATTTTATATTTCTCGTCTCGCCTCGCGTGCATCACTAGAAGAGTATAAAGAATAAATTTAATAATAAAAAATATGCCCACCCATTGCTGGGTGTACCAATCTACTTTGTATGCAGATATCAATAATGATGCTGGCGTGGAGAGTGCATCCGGGTCCCCGATTCGCAACCAGACAGTCAAACACACGGCCAGAGACCCAATTAAATAACTGAGAGGAACAAATTCAGACATTAAATTCAGTAATTTTATACGAAAAATTATAATAACTGGATGTAGACCAATTCTTTTAGCATAGGGTTCGTCATAACCGTAAGAAACCGGTTTCAAAAACTGATTATGTAAAAAGTAACCGGTTTTTGAACAATAGCCCATTTTAAAATTACAATCTTGATTTCAGTTAACCATTAACCGTTATTTTTTCAGTCTCTTGTTCTGATAACTGATCGGTTTTGAACTCGGGCTGTGCACAACTCACTCTTTGTATCGTTTTAAACGCTGCAACGGTATCCAATAAATTCCGACCGAATGCATTGTGCCTGAAAGAGTTTCAGCAATTGATATTCTATGTTAGTATCTGAATAGTTTATTCGTGCGAAAAGCAGGTTACATTTGACCTGAAAAGTTGGCTATAATTTTAGTAAAAACAAAATTCAGAATTTTCTCTCAATCCACAAAAAGTAACGGTATATAGTTGTTTCCTTTGAAACCTGCTAGTATTTTTTGCTGTACATTTAAATAAAAAAACCTAGCTGTGAACAATTCTCAACGCAGAATTAACTCTGCTTTTAATACATATGCATTTGCATATTTTATTTTCTTTTTTTTTTTATTTAATGTACATTATTTATAAACGTACAGGATTTGTATATCGACTGTTATATTATTGTATTATTCGTTTTTAATAATGTACAAGTTGGTTTTTCATATGATATATTTACCGGAGTGTAATATGCTTCGATATAAATATTTCAAAGCGTTATTTACATACATTTATGTTACCCTGCGCGTAGCATACAAGTATACGTTTTCCCAGTCACATAGAGATTTTTGCAAGGGTTAGAAATACTATTACTTATTCACGATAAATATGACGGCTATCATGCAAATATCGCGTTAGAAATTTATAAAATTTCAAACCAAAATAGCCGGAACGTTTACACAACCATATTTGGATACGTTATTTCTCACTTTATCAAAATAATCCAATAATATGTTACACATTTGTTTCACTTTGCTGAAATTTTCTCATAATTCTGGTATTGTTTCATGATTAATAATATCATTATTATTTTGATCTACATAATTTATCAATTTGCATATATTATCGGCATTACCGGAGTATTAAATTATATATTAATCCTTAATTATTCAGAGTATGGCAGACGTCATTTCACGATTTGAAATTTCAAAGTGTTTTTAGTAATAGTAGTATAGTGTAGGACTTTACGTGACAGCTGTAAAAAGTGGCGACTAGTTACTGTGAGCCTAAACGAATATTAGTTCAGCCGGTTAACATTTTCGACATCGCTTTTATTAGTAATACCAGCTTTACTGGCTTATTCTGTAAGAATGTCGTTATACCATAACGTATTGTTATAATGAAAAAGTTGTTAAATAACGATTATTTTCAAAAAGCGTATTCTGTAAAACCAATGTCGTTATATTGAAATCGTATTGTCGTTATTTTACGTAGTTCGTGAACGATAAGGATTCACTTGTCGTTATTCAGTCCATGAATGTCAAATGATAGCAAATGGAAGGGTTAGTTAATTTATTATTTATATTTGTACAGGAAGAAATTGAAAATAGGTAACAAAACATTTATTCATACATCAAATATATAATTAACAACCGTAATTACATTTTAGAAGAAATGTTTGTGGTCGTGAAAATCTTTTATGGGATAATAATAATCCATTTGATAATCGTTTTTTACACATATTCTTTACTCAATAAAAAAATAATAATTAAAATAATAATGTCAATATTTTTTTGCAATTTAATTTTCAATAATTGTTACTATCTTTCCTAAAAAAATTTACTAAAGTCGTTGTGACAAACGGTATGAAGACGTTTATAACGATATTACTTAGTGAATACGATTTTTACAAAATGTCGTTCAGGATCACATCGTTACATTTATAAATAACGAAAGTTGTTATATAATGATATTTTTACAGAATAACAGGCTTAATTCTATTAGACATTATATACTGAAACCCTGTACATTTTTCTGTGAGTATTGTCTCATATGTCTTGCAAAGTAGGTTTTACTGTACGCACTGAAAAAGGAAAGTGTTTTGGTAAAAGCTTAATTTGGACTAGAAGACGAATGCCAATCGAATTATTATCACTAGTCATTAGGGCCACTATTTTTTTATAGTTTCGAGTCTATATTTAAAGTAGCTAAAAGAATTTTGTAGAAATTTGTAGCCATTTGTGTAGATTTTATAATTTGTTGGAGTTTGGGCCTGTAATTTTATAAAGTATTCAATTAGTATGCTATGAATTCTGTTTTGCTTTTAAATAAAATAATTAGGTCTTTATAAATATTTAAATGTTTTAATGGAAATAAGGTAACTATTAATGATTTAAAATTGTCTAGTGAATTATATCCCGCCGCGTCGTAAAATAAAATCAACGTGATATTTGCATGAGTGTTACCGTTAATGAGAGAGTTTTAATCTCTTAATGTTAGCAACAAAAACAGACAAAATATTACACTATCTATTTTATGTAGAGTGATTATTTTAGGGCAAATTTCATTATCATTTCCGCATTTTACTTGAAGGAAATTTAATTTTCATTAAACCAGTTCGTCATTCAAATTATCCTTGACATCATTCACAAATGATTTTCTGGATGAAATGACATGTTGTTTATAAAATCTGCATCAGCATGACACGAACGAAATGTCAATAGTTAATAATGTAATCTATTCTTATGTGTTAATATAGACTGTCCCTAGATACCGGATGATGTATGTATATATTTGTTATGTACATCAATTCGTTGAGGGAATTGTGAAAAAGATCAATATTGTTCTAGTCTGGATCATATTAATTCAAACTTACAGAGCACTCTGCGACGTGTTCATAATTAAAATATGAAACTTTGAAGAGATACGGAAATAGTCACAAATAAATGACAGTGCGAATTGAATTAGATTTTGACGAAGGAATAATCAGACGCTATCTGGCATTATATGAAAATATAATGTTTTCGAATCTGGCTGAACTAGGAATACATATAAAAAAGTTATGAACCTTCAAAACCAATCTCACAAGGAGATTGGGTTGAAAAACAATCCAGTCCCATACGATCATAATAGTATCGTCATACAAAAAACATTTTTTTTTTGGAAAAAGTAGTTACTATTTTTAGAAAATAACGTAAGTAGCAAATATACTGGGAGCTTTTTAATGAGTAAACATAGGCGTATGTCATTATTATAGTTATATTAAAATGATTTACATCAATGTATTATTGTGTTTATAGTTGTCAAAGTCATTAAACTGTCATCCTTCAAAATGATACATCTGAAAAAAAAATACAAATCATAACATGGTGTAATACCGATATGAGTCTAAGACATATTTTCGATTTATTAGCTGCCACTTTTAATAGGTGACCCAGTTCAGCAACTATTAGAAAAATCTATAATAATTATAGAAATACAGGATCCGTCAGTGGATAACATTAAAAGAAAATCAGAACAAGGTAACAAGGGAACTTATACAATTAAATGAAAATGACAATATTCTTTTACAAAAAAAAAAATATTAAATTGACAGACGACAGTTTGATAAATAAATAAAATAAATATATCATCACGGCATATTACCCATTCCTGGGTGTGCCAATCTGCTTTGTTCGCAGATATCGGTAATGATAATGACATATTTGTACCGTGCGGGCATTTACCAGACGTCACCTCACGGGCACTCATTGCTGGCGTGGAGAGTTTGATGACTTTGACAATTCGCTATGTTTGTTTATAATACATAACTGTTCATATTTTTAAATGTAACTATGGTAATGATAAAAAACTCCCACTTTATCATTAAAAAATATATTTAAAAGTAATGGACCCAAATGTGATCCCTGGGGAACTCCGGAAGGAATATCTTCAAATTAGATTAAAGTGAAGAAAAAATCTAAAATCACTATACTTTATTATTACGTGTAGCTAGTTGAAAAATAATTATCGTTGTTGAGAGTAAGCGACGCATATATTTATATAGATGTTGATCGTGTAATAACACATGTCCTTAATTTTAATTTATGGTGGTTTGGGCGGAGAGAACAAAGCTTACACGTTGCACAGAGTAAATCATGCGCACGCACTTGGCAAGTTGTAAATCTCGGTACTCGTGGCGTCAGTAGCACAATTTGAAGTTGGGAGTAGCGCCTCGGAAACATAATTTGCAGAAAAATTAACCGTTCCCACATAAAATCAGGAGAACGAGCTTCGAGGACGTTCAAATAACCTCGTAAATACAGCGGCGAACGTGCACGGCAAGCAACGGATACGGGCGTGTACCCGAACGCAGAATACGGAATACAGAATCCACAATACAGAAATATACGTACGTATGCGAATAAACTTTACTAAATGCACAAACGTACTTCCGTAGCCCATGCATTTTTACGTAGCCCGTCATAAAATTTCTACAAACCTTTTTTATCTCCCGTCTTTTTTGGGTTATATCTGCGTCAGCATGCGACAAATTAGCTACATACGTTGGGGTATTCGCTACAATGTACGAATGTACAAAATACAGGGTGGAATATTTTCCAATTTCACATGACATCAATAAAATACTTTTTGGGAGAAACATATTTTTTTACTAATGTTAGGAGCAAAAAAACCAGCCATAACACATTGTGGATTTATCTAAACCTACAAAGACCAATGTTTATTTGTTATTTTTTTTAACAAACCGTAATAGAACTTAACCGAACGCACAAAATTCACATCCTTGTCAATATGTATTTATTAGTTTACTTAATATATCTTAAAGGTGCATTCACAAATGAAAATTAGGTTTAGATTTATGGTTTTTACTTTAGATTTAAAAACTTTAGCCGCATATAATGTAATGACTCCATTCACACTTCAGAATTTAGGGTCTCTTAAGCCAAATCATAAAGCTAAACATTGCAAGGTCCAAACTTTAGGTTTATGATTTAGTTTGACGGCACAAACTTCACCAATGAGAACGAGTCTGAAATGATATAGATATATACACCAATCTTTATTTAGTATTCACTTGGTGGATTCGGCTTTTTAAACAAATGTGAGAAGAACATGGAGACTGTCATAAATTAATTGCTGAAATATAACCAATAATGCAAAGCGAATGACAGTTTCACGGCGCACAGGTGCCTTGTTGAGTATTACTCTACCGATATTTTAATCTTGTTTTTGAAGCATTTACACAGATGTCTGTACATATCAAAACTAATTTTCAGGTAATTTAAACTTACATTTATGAATGACTTACTTAAACCTAAACAAAAACCATAAACCTAATTTTCATTTGTTAATGCACTTTAACTCTTAACATAACGTATCTGACGCACAAATATTCGGTCTTTGTTCATTTTTAATTTAGACATTCTTTGCTTAATCCCAAAATCGAGAGTCTGCTTACATATACGCAACTGCTGTACCTACCAGATTGGATAACTGAAAGCATCAATGCGACTAAAACGCGTATAAGCTTCGACAATACCTTCGCAAAATATCGGCTGTCGCTTATAACCGTCAGCGGCATCCAACGTGCGTTGTGGCAGTGTGTTTTGTTTATTGATCGTTGTCAGTCTTTGCTCTTAACACATAGTAGGAGTAAAGTAAAAGATACAAGAGAGAATAAATTTGTCTAGTTTCGAGGTTCAGAAAAATCTATGAGGAATATCGGCAAAAATATCTGGAATACTGATGAATAAATTTGTCTAGTTTCGAGGTTCAGAAAAATCTATGAGGAATATCGGCAAAAATATCTGGAATACTGTTAAAATGCACTGACAAACTTGAATAAATTGCAGGACATACAAGAAAAGAGTTTTTCCACCCTGTATTCACCGTACAGAGAATATGAAGGACACTAGTTTACGACAATGTTTAAATTGCTCGCCCAAAATGAAACGTCCTCGACGAGAAGCTTTTTATTTTTATACTCGCTACTTTATTTAACTTGGAATTTAAATGGAATGAACGTAATTAGCGAGTTTTGATGAAAGGATATGTGAGGTGTAGGTTTTTCACCGACGGTGAGAAAATGGTGTCGCTCGTCAACGTTATCTAGCTGGAAGATCGGACAGCGCTAGCGTTAGCGCTGGTGGAATAGTTAGCTGTCTTTCTTCTTCTTCTTCGACGCAACAGAAAGACGCTCAAGTATGTATTAACGAAGATGATTTATTGGGGTGTTAAAATCCGTGTGGTTGTCTGTTAGACGAAACCTCGACATGAAACGGAAACATTTAATAAGACGAACATCAATAATTGTCCTTATGCACCGGAATCACATTCAAAACTTGAAAGCTGCTAAGTAGAAGATTGCTTTAAATGGAAAATATTTCAATTCCATTAGCAAAGCGTCATTTATTATCCTGAATAATAGTTATTATTTAAAACGGGAAGTGTGAATGTTTTTGCTGGTATTTAGAAGAACGTTAGCGGCGAGGGAGTTTTCTGACTTTCACATTTGCGCGCAGCGGTTTTGCCAGGCGTGGGTTGGCGTTCACGTACGGTATCACGCTTAATCGCACGAGCCGAAAAAAACCAGCGAAAAACGCTTCGGGCACGGCCGTATTGTAAAATAGCTACGTGAGACGATAAAAAAGATGCAGTTTTAATCTGGCCAAATCACATGAGCGACTGCGAACGCGCGAGCTCTTCACAGTGGAGTCACCGACAGAGAACTGGCCCGTTAATTAGCATAATGTACGTGAGTAATGGAACGTGTGCTCAGGAAAAAAACTACTTCATATATACACACACCATCAGCCCAACTTTACAATCTCTAAGCCTAAACTCACAAGCATACATTATTTCAATCTTCTTTGTCAATATTTATACGTTGCCGACCATGTTTTCTTTCCAGGATTTTTCCAATTTTCAAACTTTAACCTACGACGAACTATTCGTACGAACGCTGTAAAACAATATCTATTAAATAAATTTAAAAATCTCCAGTGACATGAGTGAGATTGAGAGTAACTCTAGTCAACATATACAGCTTACTTTCTGACGACTATCAGTAGCCAAAAATTAAATATCTTTGGGCGGATTCTCTATTATAAATACAATTTTACAACTTAATCACGATACTTAGACAAAAGTAAACTGCAAATATTTTTGACAAACGCGTCACTAGTACGTAAACAATCAATATAAACAATTTGTTGTTCTGATGTTGATGAAATTGTGGCTGCGCAGTTTGAACAATCCTTGTCGCCTCAGTGATGAGTATTATATATAATGAACATGTGCGATTTTTTGTGGTTGCTGCAAGCTATACATTTAAGATGAAGTAGGACATCCGGAATAGTGTGTAGGTAGGTTAGGTTGAGATTGACGGTGATGGTGACTGAAGCGAATAGTGAAGAACAGACAAGAGCATTGTAAGGCAACGTGGTATGGGTCCGACACCGTTAATATCTCATTCCGTTCGTTGGACGAACGACAAAAGCGACCTCGTCTGCGTCGTCCAGTGGCGTCCGCTGCTGACATCAGCATCAGTCCATTTCCTAGCTTATGAAATATGGAACAGGTACGCCACTGAATCACACGTGCGCAAAACCTTAGCAATATTGGGTGTTGGTTAACGCGTTGTTGGTGCTCATGTTTTCCGTAACACGAACAATGAACGTTCATTCAAGGAATTAAATATTTGCAATTCTAAAATGACCGGAACATGCGAGAAAGACCATGTAGCCCTTCGTGTAGGTATAATGCTATATCATCAGTGTAACACTGCTAGGAACACGGCACAAGGCACACGGCCCTAGCAGTAGAAGCGAATGATGAATTATACAGAGATAAGATAAAAATACGTGAACGGAAAGTGAATTTCGGTCCGCGCGTACAGTCCCAACGCCAGGATCCAGAACCATTCGAGCAGGTTCACATGTGCACCAGAGTAATAGATAATAATTAGAGCCCCAAAAGTGGGCGATGCGATCGTATGGTAACGATTACGAATATATTTCACACAACCATTCATGCTGGCCGCGACTCTTTTTTGACAGCAGCAGAGCGTACAAGGGGAGCCGGACGTGCAGTCCTTTCAGAAAAACTGCAGGAACCATTAATCAAACGTGTTTGCAGTGGTCATGACTGAGCTAGTGCTATACGTGAGCCAAAGGGATCGCGTTAGGTGCTTTCCATCGTGTACCGTGCCGAATAGAAAATCAAGTAGCTATGGCTTTTTCTGCTTCTCGTAATTTCTCCGCGAAGTAGTATCGGCCTGAATTATTATTAACTTCAGTTAGAGGGACAATCTAAACATTTTTAGAATTAACACCGTTATCCAAGGTCGCTCTGATTATAGCATGCAGAGTTCCAGCGCTTTAATTGAATCTAGGTATACCGTGTCGAATGGAAAATCAAGTAGCTATAGGTTAGGTGTTCCCACCGTGACATATTTAATTATACACTCGGGGAAATTTCCGCCAAAGTTCGTTCTTTAATAACCGGGAATATAGTGGAAATGACAAGAGAGAATTTTATAAAGGAGCACCTGGCTGGTGAGGCGGCACGTTGGCATTCGCAGTTTGCGCTGCCTCTGCTTCTGCCGCTGCTGCCGTCAATAAAATAAACACTTGAGCGAAAGCCGCTAAGGTAGCACAGGGATACGAATCGGCAAAATTACATTAAAGAGGAGAAAAGAAAGTAACTGCTTAATTGCGGAAAAATGCAAATATCCTTCTTGTAATTCCCTACAAACGACGGTTAAGCTCAGCAAATTATAATTCGAGAGTTCTGATTGGTGTACCCGTTCACTTATAATTAGTGAGCTTAAGGTTTTCGAGGGCCGTCGATTACCGACAGGGGGGGGGGGCACTAATTACGCCTGGACTTTATGTATATACAGATGGCCAATTAACCGTGCAAAATGGAGTGCTTGTGCTCAACAAATGAATATACGAGCATATGTTTTGGCCAAGAGAATTTTTGTGCAGAAAATAATTTTTTTTTAGAATTAAAATTTATTATATACATGTTATTTATGGAAGTGCAAATAAGTATATTAAATTCCTTGAAGTTTTAGCAATTAAGTTATTAAAAAAAATGCATAGCTCACTAGATAATAACGAAAAACTGATTTATCTATTGGTAAAGATTCAAGATATTCGTATAGCACAACCTTAAATTTTTTCCGAGATACCCAAAGTGGCATCGAAAAAATAAACACTGTATATTAAATGTTAATTAATTGCAAAAAAACAACAGTGGGTTTAATATACTTATTTGTTTTTTATAAATTGTTTGTATATAATGGGTTTTGGTTCTCAAAATTAATTTTCTGTACGGGGTTCTTTGGTCCAATACATATGCGACTGGGCTCGTATCTAAACATTGGTTAACTGTGCTTTCTTTTATGAAATAATTGTGTAGGCTTCCACAGTCTGAGTCATGAGAAATTTTCGTTTTCCGGGAATGGACTGTGTCATATTTTGAGTCAGAGCTCAACGTTTCGCCCGCAGTCGTATGGGGCATCTTCAGGAGCAAGGCGGATAGTACTGTCTTAAACAAGGTTACCCGACGTGCCAACCACGCTAGAGGCCGAGTTTAAGCAACAAGAAGGGGAGACTCAGGTTACAAGGTTACTCGACGTGTAAACCACGCTAGAGGCCAAATAAACCAAGTGTCGAAAGGAAGCGTGGTTGACACGTCGGGTAACCTTGTTTAAGACAGTACTGTCTCCCTTGCTCCTGAAGATGCCCCATACGACTGCGGGCGAAACGTTGAGCTCTGACTCAAAATATGACACAGTCTATTCCCGGAAAACGAATATTTCTCATTTCTTTTATGAACTTTAACGGGAAGAGAAAAGTTTGAACTTTGGGTTTACACTAACCGACAATAAGAAGCTGCAAGTTCAAACTCATGGAATAAATTTTGTCTTCAATTTTGTATCGAATAATTTGGTACTTGATACTTTCAGTGTGAGGTCACAACCTCTCTTTGACGATTGGAGTTTCTTCCGTGTGCTCATGCCCGACGCACTTCTCTATCGACCCATCCGGCATCTTCTGTTAGCGATCATTAATTAAGATTAATTAATGCAGAGCCGCACGCCATGTGTATCACATGTGCCACACACACGTTGCAAGCGGTGAAGACGGCGCGGCACGGTATGGCTGCTAGTGCCTCGTGCCCATGCCTCGACGCTTGCGCTACATACATAGGTATCGAACGCGCACGACGCACTATCCGACATTTAATCTTATCCCTTTGAAGATTATACACTGACCCACATCACCATATTCAATATTCACTAAGGATCTTATTATCTGTCAATTAGCCATTGAGGGATCTCACTGTTTATTGATGGATATTAGTTTGTTTATTGTTTTGCGCGTTGCTGTAGATATGAGACTTCGACGTTAACGTCTGAAATTTATTACTTTCAAATGTCAATATTTCGAAAGCAAGACTCGTAAGTTACAAGGCTTTTTCATAAAGGTATAACGATGTTTCTCGAAAAATTTCTGACAAGAAAAGGCCTTGACCGTGAACGAAAAGTATGCCAATGGGAGATGTTGGGCAAAGCTAATCGCAGATGGCAGCAGGTAACTAAGGCACATAGACCGCGTGAAATTTGCAAGTAGTGGCCATCACAGTGACACCTAATATTTGTATTTGGGGTGGATTGAAAACGATAAAAAGTGAATTAAAAATTCGAGTAGTTAGTCGACGTGGTTAATAAACAAGTACCAACGGATAGGTATTTTTAATGACTGATTAATCATAAGCAAATAAATAATGGGCCGAGTTCAGCACTCTTCTTTAACTAAAGAAGCTTATCTAAAAATAACAAAATAAAGAGAGACATATGCATCGATGCATTAATAAGAAAAAGATGCAAGTTGTTTCCATAGTTACTAGAGACGGTCACTACACTAGTGAAGAGTGCTGAATTCGGCCCATTGTTTTTTATTTATAAGAAAGAATTATCGATAGAAACAAAAATTTCGATGCTGTTATACACAGCGACGAACGTATGTATAAGTATGTATCTCCTAATAATTTGTACAAAGATGTGGACGGAGATATTGAACTATGTAACAAATTTACTAGAGAAACTATAGAAATCTATGTTTAATAGGTTGCAAATATTTACGGAATAGAAAATGATCACTTGTAATACGTTGGTATATCAAGCAAAGATACTTAAACATAACCTAAACAAAAGTGACAATAACAAACATGAATTTTTAAAATACTCTAGCAGTTTGTTCTAGCGCAAGCTTTGTTACGTGCACTTGTTTTATTACATAATTTAGGAAAGTGCTTTAGTCACGTGTCGCCACAGTTGCACTAGTCCGCCGCCAGCATCTCTCATTCATTATAATAAAGTTGTGAAAAATTAAGGAATACTCGTAAAAAAGAGATCGCGAAGGAGATGACTTGATAAATATAGGTAGGTGGGGGTTCTGACTTTGGACATGTGAACCGTGAAGAGTGTTGGATGTGATACCTTGGTCGGTGAGTTTTTATTAGGTCTGAATAATGAGGAGGGAGTTGATGGATGCTGGCGACGACGGACAGTGTGGTGGCTAGCTCCTCGTAACGCCCCTGTTTTCCGGCAGTCATTGGCGGCACACAAAGGATCTCGGAAGCTAAGGAGTGAAACCTAAGAGAGGAGAGCGAAAGGCAACGAAGCATGCAGAGCACCACAAATTGACTTTGTCGCACACACCACGAAAAATGGATTAGGAGGTCCCAGAGCGCTCGAGGAGGTCTTAGCGTTTACGCCCTCGAGGCCTTAACTGCCGCAGTCCTCATGCATACGCAATTGTCTTAACCTACTACTCCCCTTATATTAAGCCATTACGCAATGCCCTCATCGACTCTGAGTCTGCCATTATATTAGCATACCGGCGTTCATATACCGTACTATGGCCTCCGACGCTATCGGGTATTAGCGACCAAACGACACCGGCACGGCGCGTCTCCACTCAAATTAATTAACGATTAGAGCTTCACTACACAACATGAGGGGTGAGTGACTGCACTTTCAAATCTGGAAAGATCTGGCCAACTTGGTCCGCAACGTACTAACGGCTATTCGACACCCGAGACTAAAGTTTTTTATTCGTTGGCTGAGAGATAACGGCATTCGAGTCTGGAGCTTTCGAAGTGTATAAATGCAGCTGGTGTGTGAGTGTGTGGAAGTATACGTATATCAGTCCCTATCCGACATCAGCGTATACGTAAACGCGTGCTGAAAGCCCCCAAATCGCACCTGCTGAAACATTCACGAGTTGGATTGGCGAGAGGCTGGAGACTCACGACTCCCATCGCATAGCATTCAATGATTTTCAGATTTCCCTACTTTTTACTACGTTTTCACGTCCACGCATTGACGAAAATTAATTATAAACCGAATTTACGCCTTAATAAAAAATTCAGGTGACGAACATTGCCAAGTTTTTTTTGTTCGGGTACAGGGTACAGGTAGGTAATATCTCGCATCCAGCTTATGTTGGGCGAACGTGCGACGAATACAAAACAGCACGCGTGGCGAAATAATAAAACCGGAACTTTATATTAAACACCGAAAAATATACAGTGTACTTGTGCAGTTTCTAATTCAGGCTCCCATTGGCTGACTGGAGACTGGAGATTCTATTAGCGAACAATTGTTCCGAACGCATTTGCATTTATAAACCAAGTCAAGCCCTCTCCGCTCCGGCTCCAGTAAAAATACACAAACAGAACGGAAATTACGCAGTGAATTATACCCGCGTCCTAACGTGATATCTTAATAAGAAGAATAAGTAGCAAGGAGCAGTGTTACTGTTACTGCTACTGCTACTGCTCTGCTACATTAGAATCAGATACTCGTTTCGTTTCGTTCCGAATGCGAGTCCGCCTACTCCCGAACACGATTATAATATTTCGCCCGTGACACTGCAAAGTGATAAAAAATCTGAACAATGAAATTAGAGTCTGAGACGGTGTTATTAAATGCGCGATATTAGTATAAATTACCCACAATTTATTCTGGGATTGTGAGAGCCGACTTAAAAATCAATATTTCACCATTTGCATATTTTAAAATTTAGCACTGTGATTTTTTGTTTCGCAGGTTTCCTGTTATATTTGAAACTTAATTATGTTTACTTTTTCGCGCTCAACGTATATAACGTTAACAAACGCGCAGACTTATTCAATTAACTTTCATATAATAAACACTGTTCAGTCTGTATGCTCGAAATTTCCGCGACAAATATTTGTATCGCAGAATAAACAGAAACCGAACGACAATTTACAGACCGCGCAAGAAAAACTATACGACCTCTCACTGCTCGCTTGCAGACCTCTGTCCTCTTCAGCTTGTTAAAGACTCAAGGACAAAAATAAATACAGAAACAGAAGCAGAAATTATGCCATGTCCCGCAAGTTTGTCGCCACACAAAAAAACTAATTGGCAATTTTACTTTTCTGGGAGAGATTTACATAGAGGTTCTTTTGGCTTGCGCTATGCTACCTGCTCCATTTTGTGGTCAATACGAGGAAAAGTTGCAAGCAGCTGATATGTGTTTTCATTTGGTTTAGTGCGAGTTGTGCTTCATAAATTAAGGCTTGGCTTGAGCACTAGTGGAACAGCTTTTTAGGTTTAATTCCGGAGCCAGACGGTGGATAGTGACCGACCAAATATACGCGCGTCATTACCACTAGTTAAAACTAATTAAGAGAGTGGATGGAAGTTTGGCGTACAAGAAGTATGTCGACGCGTGTATATTTAAAAGTGAATTAAACGAAATACGACGGGAAATTTCCATCGAGAAATACGATAATGAGTGATCGTTAGCAAATGTTACAGCGGGCGTGCACTCACCAAATGACCAGCCGTTGACCAGCATTTAGGCCACCGGTAATTCACACTTATTTGCCGATTTTACGCTTTTACAAAAAAAGACTTCATACACCAAACTCTATACGTTAAGATTCATGTGCTTCAGGATGAAATCCCAACCTTGAATTTGGACAAAAATGAATGGATTTACAATACTCAAAATGACAGAAAAGTTTTCCCGTGTAAAGGGCAGTATCTGATTTGCACAAAGTTTGGAGTAAATAATATATGAAATAAAAATTTAAACATGTAATTAATTAATAATAATACATTTTATTTTAAAAATTATTTTTCAGGTCCTCTTTGTTTTCCGGTAATTTAGATACTGCTTTTTACCTTTTCCGCTTAAAAATTACATCATGCGACAGCAAATTGAAGTAAGATAGAATGATAAATTTGAATATTGCAGTTTACTTTTATATTACATAAAAAATTGTCAATTACTGCAGTGTGCCACCAGCAGTTGCTCGTGTTTGCAGTGGCGTAACTTAGAGTTCAGGGGTCCGCCCGCAAAAGTTTTTGGGGCCCGTTTTAATTGTAGCGTTTATCATGAGGAACTACATACCACAAGAACTTGTGGAAATTGTGACTAGGCTCACTTTCATCTGAGTTGACATGTTAAGAGGCAAAATAACCGATATGAGAGGCCTGAAAATCCAAGATTAGGCACCTTTACATCCCACCAAAGTCATTGTATGTTGTGGCATTTACTAGGAAATTTTAATTGGCCCGTATTTTTTTTTTGAAAATGAAATTGGAGGCACTGTCCACTGGTGAAAGTTTCAGGGAATTGATTCAAACATTTTTGGTATCCCAAATGAAAGAACTTGGACAAAATATGGTATTAGGAAGACGGATCAGTATCATACAGTTTAAATAGTAGTAATTTTGCGAAAATCATTCTCGTATCGTTATTTAATCCCACGTTTTGGTAATACATATTGGCCGCCAGGTGTCCTGATTTGACAGCCCCAGACATCTTTTTATGGGGTTATTTTAAAGGAAAACTCTGGATCAGTTGCAGGAAAATATTTGCTAAGAAATCGAAATTCTACTGGCCGAAATGTGATAGAAAATAAATAGCTTGATTTTGCAAAGCGGATAAGGGGCCCCTTAGCCAATATTATTTTGGAAATTGACATTTAAAAAAATAAAGGACTAAATAAATTTGTATGTTACTACAAAAAAAAGATTAAATTCAAAATTTCGCAGTAGTAACAAAATTATAAATCATGTAAATAAAGCCTCTCTAGAGCCGAGGGCCCGCAAGTAATGCAGGCCCTGCGGGCCCGTTAGTTACGCCACCGCCTGTTTGGAAGTAGATAATTGAACCAGAGTTGATTTAAAAGTCAATTTTAGAAAAAGTGTCAGTTACTTCTCTTTACCAAATCACGGCAGAATTGACCAGAAAATATTAACTATTGTTGGTATACAGTTTGATTCTTTTTACTGTTTTGTTATTGCCTCCTTGATTAGAAAGGCCATCAACGATTATTCCTTGATTAAAAGTCTAACGTTACTACTACAAAAACAGTGAATGAACAATTAACAAGAACAGTTGCTACATCTACCTAATATATAAATAATGCCCGTGGTTTACAAATTTCGACAAGCTTCGTGGTTCGCATATTTTGTGCAGATATTCTCACTCTTTGTTTTGTACTATTTTTTCTACATCTGTTGTACACAAGGGAAAAACAGTAGAAACCCAGAGTAGTCATTGACCCGAATCCATAGACTGTTTTTCTAGAAAGGCGGTCTCTGACCTCTCGAATAAAATAAGATGGTGAAATCTGTACAAACTTTAATTACATTTATTTCTCTAACGTCAAAAGCAAATGTGGCAAAGTAGTAGCTTTCGTTTATTAAAAATAAAAGAAAGAATAGGGTTTCTATATTTGTTAGATCATTGTCCTTATCTCCACTGTAAGGTTTACGTCTCCAATAACTATGAAACAACAAAATAAAAAGTACTGCTGCTTATTTTGTAAATATTTGGTAAATTACAATACGGAAATAATATGACCTCAATTGTGTTGTGATCTAGGTTTACAAGTGAACTCACAAATTTTATTTTACAAGCAATTAGGTTAATTAATTTTAGTCACTAGAAGGTTAAAACACAAAATAGTTATTTATGCAACAAGAGTGTAAACAAAAGTTTCATGACGTGAGGTCAAGTATTTCGTGACGGGGCTTGCCGAGTCACGAAAATTATTGAGCGAATATCATAAAGCTTGTTTACACTTAAGTTGCATACAAGATTTTTATAGGACCTTAAATATCATTTCTAAAACAAATTAGAAATTTGACGGACGAGCAGACGACCATTTGAACACATCGAATATCGAGTTCACGTTTGACAGATAACAGATCAGGAGTTGAATATTGCAGTACTCAGTCAGTAACAAAAATATGAGTGTACAGAAAAAACTAAATTTAGGTAAGACAACTTAAATAGTACCCGTGTATTGACGATGGTAGTTCTGTACTGTGTGAAGTATAAAATACGAAAGTCGTTTACACATAGGAGTATAAAAATTAATTTTAGACACTTAAGGTGCATTCTCAAATGAAAATTAGGTTTAGATTTATGGTTTATACTTCAGAATTAAAGACTTTGGCCGCATATTATGTAATGACTCCATTCACACTTCAGATTTTAGGGTCTCTAAATCCAAATCATAAAGCTAAACATTGCAAGGTCCAAACTTTAGGTTTACGATTTAGTTTGACGTCACAAACTTCACCAATGAGAACGAGTCTGAAATGATATAGATATATACACCCATCTTTATTTATTATCCACTTGGAGGATTCAGCTTTTTAAACAAATGTGAGAAGAACATGGAGACTGTCAAAACTTAATTCCTGAAATAGAACCAATAATGCCAAGCGAATGACAGTTTCACGGCGCATGGGTATCTGTTAAGTACTGGTCTACCGATATTTTAATCTTGTCTTTGAAGCATATATATATATATATATATATATATATATATATATATATATATATATATATATATATATATATATATATAGATGTCTGTACATACCAAAACTAAGTTACAGTTAATTTAAACTTACATTATGAATGACATACTTAAACCTAAAGAAAAACCATAAACCTAATTTTCATTTCTGAATGTACCTTAAAGCGTAAAAACACAAAAATGACATTTAGATTCCGTTAAATTTAAGTACTTCAATTGTTGAAGGCCGACTGGAAAATAGATGGATTAAAAATAAAAGTGAGAATTGGTTGAGAATTTGATAAAAAGAAGAAGATTTACTAAGAATTGTGTCCTACTTGATGGAGGTATTCTAATAAAATGAAGATGATTGTTATATTCCCTTTTGTGTAATTCAGCGCGGATCACAACACATCTGTCAATGGAGACAATAGAGTTCCTAACAATGGAAAAGTAGGTCTAAGGTAAGGTATAGGGGTACTAATCTTGGCAAGTGGGAGCACCTCGATACTCAGCTACCCATCTAGAGCTACCCTGAACGTGAACGTGAACTGCTAATGTTAACTAAACTATTAACCTGATATCGCCGGAGTGGTAAATAGATGTTATCAGTGTCCTTTGTGAGTTAGCCTGCCAACTAATGAAACTATTAGATAGAAAACACGCCATGTTTATGTGTGTGATAGAGAAAATGGAATCGATAACGTCGCGTAATGCTTATTTAAAAACAGCGTTATTAGTTTTATCCGTAGACACCTGGGGCTGTATAATAATAAAACTCGCCATTACCGTAAAATATAACATATGTAAGCTCGACCAGTGGGTAACTTGGATACGCTACGCCATGCCATGCCACGTTACGCCACTCGTTTGTAAATCATTCTTCGCACCACAGCAAATGTGCCCGTCTCTCATACTGCTATATTAAACATTACACCACCACATTCGTCTCTTATATTTTTTCTTTTTTTATTTTATTGTTGCTACATTATTCTTGCAAAGAAACAACTACGGCAACTAATCAAATTCATATGCCTTTTCTCACGTCGTACATAAAGCACGGCATATTTTATGTCGAACTAAGCGTACCTTATCAACAAAACTCAATTAGAATACATTACATGTTGCAAAAATAACCGAAATAAGTGAATATCACAATTTTCTCGGATAAATCACGATATAAAAGATGACCAAATTTAAAGATTATTTATTTATTTATTTATTTATTGTAAATTCACTCTACAGGATAATATCCCAATTACAGAGGAATTGTTTCAATGAGTGCAAATAAATTTTGTGCGCGAGTAGTGACACTTTACAATAAAAATAGAAAAAGTTAATATATATATATATATATATATATATATATATATATATATATATATATATATATATATATATATATATATATATATATAAATAACTATTATTAAATTTAAATTATATATTATCGGTTCTTGCAAGAAGAACGGCAGACAGTACTTTCTTGAACCTAGAAATGCTGTTAGAAAATATATCTAATTCTAAAAACTCATATACAAATTTGTTATAAATAATACACATCTGTCTGCCAGGTGAACGTAGTTCGTAGTCTGGTAAGCAAATGTCAATTTAGTTTGAGATCGAGGAACAAGAAGATTTATTTTAGAGAGGATAGCCAAATAATCTACCGAATTATTGACCAATTTGTATAGATATAAACATGATTGCATTTTCCTACGGTCGTCCAAGAACAGAACTCCGAATTTGATTAGACAGTTATTGTAATTGAATTCATTAGTAGGGTAAACATGATATCGTTTAAAGTAAATATACCTAACAAATTTTCTTTGTAAAACTTCAATAGAATCTGTATGTTTATTATAGGTTGGGCTCCATATTTGTGAACAATATTCCATATATATATATATATATATATATATATATATATATATATATATATATATATATATATATATATATATATATTAGCCAATTCATTTCTGGATGTGCCAAGTCAAATCACAAAGGGACATTTGGACATATTTAACTCTCAATTTTTCTAAACATTATAAATTAAGGCGATTCTATCAAGACAGTCTCATACAAACGTTTTGCCAACTAAAGAATTTATAAATATAGATATTCAAAAATTTAATAGTTTAGGGTTATTAAAAATTAATTGTTTTTGTAAATATTTTATAAAAATAATAAAACAATAAGTATATTTTAGAAAAATATGTATTTAACACTTGAACTGTCGTTATGTAGTTTTTTTTTGTACAAATCTGCCGTTTATTATATGAATTGTTACGAAAAAATCTTCTTTCTAATATTCCTATATTGCTAATGTATTTTTGCTCTATTTTGGCTTCAAATATCTCAGCTCACTGCTGGTAATTTTTTTAAAAATTTGCATACATGTGTAAAAATAACATAAGTTTTATTAAAAACTCTCGTAAATGTTTCTAACAATAGCTAACCTAACGCACAAAATTCATACGTAAAAATTAGGCCACTAACCAATATCAAGAAGTAGATACCGATAAGTTTTCCCCCGTTTTTAGTATGTTGTTTCATGACTGCTATCTTTGTTCATAAAATAAAGGTATTAAAATGCTGTTTGGTATAAGAATTCCCGAAGCACTAACTGAAATCTGTTGTACTACTGAGCGATAGGAAAACAGCAAGGTACAAACGTGTGAATGTGTAAATGAACTTGCTAGTTGTGTTAAATGTAGCAAAATGCCGAGAACCGATTGCTAGCCAACTAAACTAAAGTACAGAATGGACTAGGTAAGCCCAGGTCAGGCTTCAGGAATTCAGAAAATTGGTTATTGCAAAGTCGTGCTCGTTCGAGGAATGGTTATTTTGAATTTCTGTTCAACAGGCTACGAAAAACGGAAACTTCGATTTCTCAACGTAATCTGCCATTACATTTGTAGTGTTTCATTGTTATTATAATGTTCGCCGAGTTGCTACGCTCCAAGGACGACGATTTCGCAGATTTTGGAATGGTTCCTAAATTTTCCTTTATTTGCTCTACGTCATCTCATTAAGAAGGGAACTCGCGAAGGAAATATAGCGAACACAACAATTTACTGCTGTAACAAAAATATTTCAAGTGTTAACTAAGTAATAATAAGTTAATTATTAATAATATTGAAGGGTAAGTATACCGGGTTTCGTTCACTATTGACAGCTACATATTGATGAAACAGTTTGACATGCTTGGCAATTATTTATTTAAAAAGAATCTACAATAAATTTTGAAGACGTGAAAGATGATAGCAACAAATTATAAAATCTACACAAATTGTTAGGTGAGAAATATTCGTTTTCCGGGAATGGACTGTGTCATATTTTGAGTCAGAGCTCAACGTTTTGCCCGCAGTCGTATGAGGCATCTTCAGGAGCAAGGGGGATAGTACTGTCTTAAACAAGGTTACCCGACGTGTCAACCTCGCTAGAGACCGTCGGGTAACCTTGTAAACTGAGTCTCCCCCCCTCTTGTTGCTTAAACTCGGCCTCTAGCGTGGTTGACACGTCGGGTAACCTTGTTTAAGACAGTACTATCCCTCTTGCTCCTGAAGATGCCCCATACGACTGCGGGCGATACGTTGAGCTCTGACTCAAAATGTGACACAGTCCATTCCCGGAAAACGAATATTTCTCATGACTCAGACTGTGGAAGCCTACACAATTATTTCAAATTGTTAGGTATTTCTACAAAATCCTGTCAACTACTTTAAGTATAGACTTAAAACTTTAAAAATTGTGGCCAAATTTCTGATGATAATAGTTTTACCGACATTTTAAGAGTCATCTTTTAGTCCAGATTTAGATTGTACCGAGACCTTTTACTTTTGGTACTATGCAAAACAACTACTCAAAAGAAATTTGTATTTTTTTTAGCCATTTGCGTAAGTTTTTATAATTTGTTTATTGAAATGTAAACCAGCGATGAAAATGTAGCAAAAATTAAAGATATTGTGCGTAGTAATTGCCGAATCACTTTAAAGGAGGCTGCAGAAGAAGTTGGTATTTCATACTGTTTATGTAAAGTAAATTTTACCATTATTTTAAATATGAAACAAGCAACAATCAATTTGTTCCAAAATTATTGAATTTTCCTAAATCTTTTTTTTCGAAGATGAAGAAGACATTGAAAGGACAACGTTTTGCGATCACTGAAGAGATAAAGTCAAAATCTATGAAGAAACTAAAGACTGCCACATAATGCATTCCGTAAGTGTAGGTAAATTGGAAGCAAAGTTGTCATAAGTGCATTATATTTAATGGAGAATACTTTTAAAAGACAATATTAATATTGATAAATAATTGACTAAAATTCTTTTTATTTTTTAATTCTGTGTTATTTTAGCTAAACAGCATGCAAACTTTTGATTCCGCTCATACGTTTAGCATGTTGTTGTTGGGAAACCCACATATAACTGTCAGTTGGTTATCATCCACGGGCGGCTCGTTAATGAGGCTTCATGGCCGCGCGCAGAAAACGGTAAAAATACCTTCTTATTTGGTATAATAAATTAACAATATAATTTAATCATATAGTAAAACATAAATCGGTTCTACTGTAACGTAAAGTAGTTAACAGTTAAATATAAAAGATTCTAAATAAACGCGAGATGTACCACTACGCTAAAGTCTTGGCCGCTCAGCGTACGGCGGCTCGCGTTGCTACGACAGCGTGACAAACAAATGAATATGACAGTGAATAGTGTTAATGTTTAGTTAAAAACCAACTTTAATTGACTTCCGTGAGAAGATAAATTAAAGAATTAGGTAGGCCATTGCCTGATTTAAAATGAACAAAAATTAATGAGAGAAAAGCTCAGACAGAATATGTAGCTTATTGAATATGTGGATGTAAAGTTTCGAACTTGTTGTATTTCCGGGCATTATTATTTTACAATCCTGTATAAACAGATACTGATCCAAATAAGAAAGCTTTAATCATCTTAAGGTGGATTTATGCAGCATACTTTTTATTTTACTTTATAAAAGTTAAATGTGTGTTAATATATGTACTGCTGTATGTGCACACTTTTAATTTTACTTTAAGACCAACATTCAACTTAAGACTGTTAAAAGTAAAAGAATATCACGACTGCGGATGAGCTCCACTTAACAAACGTCAGCGTGTTGTGTATTTGTTTTTCTGTGTAGGTTTTAGGTTATGCAAACAAAAAATAATAAAAGATTTAATTCAAAAATATCCACACTTATACGATAAAACAGATATTTTATTCAAGGATAAAGAGGCCAAAAAGAATGTTTGGAAAAGTATAGCGTCTGTATTAAATGAAACTGGTTAGTATATTTACTTACTATGTAATAATATTTTTGTATGCACAAATTATTACATTCTTGTCCATTTTAACAGTATATATTTATCTCTTTATATTTACGACTATATGCGAGAAAAATCACATCTGCGCATGTGTATTGAATGCTTTAAAGTAGCTACATAAAGTACCAAACTTAAAGTAAAAGTAAAAGCGAAAAGAAAAATAAAAATAAAAAGTAGACTGCATAAATCCACCTTTATACTCTGTTCCATTTAAGCCATTCAGCAGATGGGGCCAGTTTTAAGTAGCCGAAATTACATTGGGTAAACTTGTCACTTGTCTCCAATTTCAGCCAATCAGAGAGGTCAAAACTATTTTTTATTTTCTGCAATACTGGATGACTTAAACGGAACAAGGTATAATTTTTATAATGACTGCGCCCCACCGATTGAAAGACACGAGCCGCCACTGTTGTCAGCGACTCATATACGCAAACATGCGTATTATCCGTATGGGAGATATACGAGTGTGTGTCCGAGTAGAGTTGTGTACATATTTGATTAGTGGTAATGCAATAAACACGACGCACGACGCCCGGGCATACAGAGATCAGACTGTTTGGGATCATTTGAAAGCGCAGCGACATCAACATCAACAGTAATAGCAACAGAAACGCCTGAGACTCAAAGAGTTATGTCAATCAGTATTAGCAACAACAACGTTGCTCGATTGGCATACAGTGAGCTTTCGGTTCGGTAAATGTTTTGTTTTCTTGTTTTATCTCCACAGGTTGCTCAAAAATGTAATGAATTAGCTTCGTTAAATTGTACCACTATTAGGGCTGAGTTTATTAAACTCTCTCAATTAGTTGTTTCAGAACAACTAATTAAATTATTGCACAAAGCTGAATATTGAATGTTTGTTTACACACAATATAAGCAATTTAATAGCACTGTAGCGTTATTCCGTGAATTCATTCGGTCATTAAATTAGTACTTCATTTATTTCAAGAAAATTTTATTAGAAAATTTCTCGTCATTTCATTTATTTCTCTTCTGCTGTACGTACATAAAAGCTTTACTTAAGTATCACACTTTCTTAAATGGTTCTTGAGTACGACTACTTAGCGTAATTAAGTTTAAATGTTCTCAGGATCATTTTACTTCAAGATACATTTCTATTCAATAATCATATTTAAACGCTCACGTAAAAAGACTATTGGGAGTTTATTGATATTTACTTTCCTGATTCCGAAACTTATGTGTTTTCTAAGGAACGCTTTACTGTCTTTTTATTTACTACGTGACAAACACGTGATGTTTTTGTTTTATTAAAGGCAATATCTTCATTTAAACGACCAAGTTGGCTGTGCAATAGCATTGCTGCTTCGTATATCAAAATTTTTAAATTTTTAACCGTATATTAAGAGTACCAGCAAACTGTAATAAAATAACTACTCTCACCAAGTCAATTTCCAAAAGGTTATAATATTTTGGTAAGTTTTTATATCTAGTGACATATTTGTGGCGTACTGTCAATGTCAAAATAATATTGGTAATGATGATGATATTTTTGTACCGTGTGCGCGTTTGCCAGGCGTCACTGTACGGGCACTCATTATGTTCCTATAGACAGCTACGGCGTTCCGGCACCTATTTTCGACAAATTTTGAAAATTATTTAGTCTTAAGAAATATTCGTTTTCTGGGAATGGACTGTGTCATATTTTGAGTCAGAGTTCAACGTTTTGCCCGCAGTCGTATGGGATCTTCAGGAGCAAGGGAGATAGTACTGTTTTAAACAAGGTTACCCGACGTGTCAGCCACGCTAGAGGCCGAGTTTAAGCAACAAGAAGGGGAGACTCAGTTACAAGGTTACCCGACGTGTAACTGAGTCTCCCCTTCTTGTTGCTTAAATTCGTCCTCTAGCGTGGTTGACACGTCGGGTAACCTTGTTTAAGACAGTACTATCCCCCTTGTTCCTGAAGATGCCCCATACGACTGCGGGCGAAACGTTGAGCTCTAACTCAAAATATGACACAGTCCATTCCCGGAAAACAAATATTTCTCATGACTCAGACTGTGGAAGCCTACGCAATTATTATTTAGTCTTTTATTTATTTTGATATTTGTATATAAAAATATAAATTGCGCCAACGATATATTGATTCACATTCACACATTACATGTGTTATATACTGTTCTATTTTTTCAATAAAAAAATTAACAAAATGTGCGTTCCGCTACCTTTTTTTCTCAGTACCGGCTCTTTTTTATATAAAGAAAGCACTGCTTATAGATGAGTATTTAATTGAATCACAGGCGAATTGATGTGAGTAGAAATAGATGCTGTTCTGGCCCAGATGTGACCTTGAAAGATCAAAGCTTTCAGGTGGCTTTGGAAGGTCAAACTTTAAAAGGTCATATTTGTATTAAAAGGTTTTATATTTACTGATAGATATCTGTGGCTTAATGCATGTACATCCAATGCAAATTAAATGTAGATTATCATAAAACAAAAATATTTGTAGCAATAATAAATAATATAGACATGTCAGTAAAATCTTGAAAGGTTTTTGTGCTATATACAGTTTAAATCACTGAAATAGTGACAGCTGTAATTAACATTAATAGTACAGCATGTCATATATAGACATACAAATTATTGAATATATAATTATGGTTATAATTCTATAAAAGTTTCTTTCATGTCATCAACGCCTGTAATAGAATTCAATTCAAACGATGTCAACCGGATTAGGACTTGACTCTGTAATAAATTACAAATTAATTTGATAAAAGAAGCGTTTAAAACTATGGCTTTGATAAAAAAATTCCAGAAATATTCGTTTATTTGTTTCAGGTTGGTTTATTTTCAATTAGAAATGAATTATAGCCTGTTATTAGCAAATTGGCATATTTTTACGCATGATATGTGATTATAAGCTACATATGTCACGATACGCGGAGATGAAAGTGAATTGCGAATATGTATTTATCGTTTTTTAAAAAATACCTTTCATTTGACACATTAAATATGCCAGGGTTTCAAGGTTTGAAAGTGTTACTAGGTTTTCATGTATTTAACAATTGCGTGATAGCACACTAGTAGAGTGCTACCCTCCGATGACATGATGTGCAATCGTCAGGCGATAGGCAGAGTCTCAGCAATGGTCTTGATCTGTATCCAAGTGACGAGACATAAAAGTAAAAATATATAAAGATATAACTTTCAAATATTTCATAATGATTTCAATTTTAATTGGACATGCAATTTGTAATGAAAAAACAAACACATTTAATGTCAGATAAATGGTAGGAACATTTATAAATAAAAATTTAACTTCTGTAATTTAAAAAGTTCACAAATAGCTGAATGTAAAAGTGAAAAACGAATTGGTGGAAAATAAATAAATTGAATGAATAGCCTTTTATGTTGGTAACCGTGGGGAGAATTTATTCAAACCGTACAAAGTTAGGTAGATATTTGCGTAAAGTTTATTAAATTCCGTAGTTATTTATTTAGTTGTAAAAACAATGGGTCCGTAAATGTCATTAGTTAGTGATCGATCGAAGCTCTCGTTTTCACAACACCGGGATAAGCTTCGTAACGAAGTTGCTAAGAAGTTACTTTTATGGCGCTTATTTAATATTTTGCGTCATACTTTACTCACTTTATTTCTGGTGGCGCTCGATATTATAAATTAACCTTTGAACGTACACTTCACACCACCCAACACGTACCTAGCAGATCACGTCGATGGAATATGATATACTTACGCTTACACAAGCGGATCACCTGCCTTATTTTCGTTTTTAACATTTTATCCCTGAATTACATTTACTTGCATAATTACCAAGAAAGGTAATGCCATTTTGAAGATGTTTTTATTTTTTTAAAACAGATTTTATTTGCGTATATAATTTATTAAAAAAGTTACCGACCGGATTTGGTCATTTAAATAATTATTTTCAAGGTACCGATTTGAACAAATACAAAACTATATAAGATTTAAAAGATGTAAAAATGAATTGTAACATGTAAATGATGTTAAAGTTCGACGAATAAAAAGTTTAAATTTCTGAAATAAATTTCTGAAAAACGTTCGGGGATGGTTAGAGCGACTGGGCAACTGCACAGTTTTAAAAACCGGTACCTTGAAAATGGTCGGTAACTTTGTTAATAAATAGAATAGTATGAATAAGACGTTTAGGGTTTTTCTTAAAAACCTTCTTTCTTAATTCACCCTTTACATTTGGTCATCCACATTTTTTCATCATAAAATACAAATGTATATTAATAGTAAAGAAACTAAATGACAGTCTGCTTTTAATTCTAGGGTTTTTCTTAAAAACCTTCTATCTTAATTCACCCTTCACATTTGGTCATCCACATTTTTTCAACATAAAATACAAATGTATATTAATAGTAAAGACACTAAATGACATTCTCTTTTCCATTATAATTCATTTATTTATTTCCATTGTTCAACTACTGTAGCCTAAAAGCTCTATTACAAAACAGGATAAAATACAAATGTAAAGTTAATGCCAAATTGTACCAATAATAAAAATCAATAAACAATTTCAATATTTGGAAATAACTAAATATGCAATATACTTACAAAAACAGGAACAACAGTAAAATAAAAATTACAATGATGCAATAAATTTTGGATCATTGATGTCATATTTTACTAATTAGGAGTTGTTGAGACCTCTGACATCGTTTACATGGTTTTGAACAAAAATTGAGTCAAGTTTGCGGTGAAAGATCGATTTTCTAAATTCTGTTCTACCGGTATTATATATATATATATATATATATATATATATATATATATATATATATATATACATATATAAATAAGCCGACCCAGGTGGAGTAGCAATAGCGTTGTCGCTTCACACTCCAAGGGTCCTGGGTTCGAATCCCGGATAAGGCATGGTTGTTGTGTGTGTCTTTCATGATCTCATCCTCATCACCGGCGCATAAAAATTGTAATGTTATAAAATAGTTGCAGAAAAAACTGTCTCATCCCCATATAATTTCACCGCTTATAATACAATAATGTATCAAAAAGCGTGTAAATATATATATATATATATATATATATATATATATATATATATATATATATATATATATATATATATGTCAAACTAAAAAAAATCAATTTTAAATTAGATATACAAAATATTTAACATGGGAAATTGTTTTTCCTTGCGCAAAGTGGCCAGTTAATTTTAGAAAATAATGCTTCATATAAATGTTTTAGAGAACTAAATTCTGCATCTAATTCAGTAATCATATTTTATTTGGCACATTCCGTAACCAAAAAATTGAATTTAGAATTTCATAAAAGTTAAATTTTATAGTTTTGGCATCGATTCCAAATCAGAAACAAACGTAATGACATTTGATCTGTCAGAAATGTATCTGCCAAAATGTCCGTGGCTATTGGCGTCATTATGATTAAAAATGGACAAGTTATTCACTCGAAGAAATGTAACATATTATTAAAATAAAAGTATTAGTTTGATGCAAATTATATTTTATAATATCTGACTAACACTATAAACACTATAAAAAAGTAATTTTTGTAAAATTTTAAACTCAATTTTCTCGATTATGGAACCTACAAAATAAAATAAGATTGCTGAATTAGATGCAGAATTAATTTTGTAAAACATTTATTTAAAGCATTATTGTCTAAAATTAATAGACCACTTTTGAGCAAGAAAAACTCTTTTCTCATGTTGAATGCCCATGGCCTGATTTTTGTGTTATACCCGGTACCTATACCAGTGTAACTGATGATAGAATTAATTTAGATTGTAACATTTTTTCTGTATGATAGTGTATGAATCAAATTTGCCAGGAATAAAACAAAATGAATTTTACATGAGTTATGAAAAACTAGTACAATAAAAACAAAATAATACATCATATACTACATCACTTTTATCTTTAAAGTATCTGAATGAATTTTAGAATTGTTTGTTATTGTAGAATTTCAAATCATACTCTCATTTCTTTTTTTCAGGTAAAGCAGCAATTTTACTAACTTACTCTCCCTATTGTATTTCGTAAAAAGGTACGTTATTTCCATTCCTTTCATTGAAAATAGACAGGAAGTCCCATTCTGAAAAACAGCTGGAGTATAATGTCAAAATTAATTTTGTTTTTTCTCGCAAATTCAGTGAATGAAAAATGAGATGTTGAGGTCCAGAAAATAAAACTTATTTAACGTTTTCCAGACTGTCTATTTTGCTAAAAAATAGATCAATTCAGGGCGACTCTTGATGTGAAGTCTTCCAGGGTATTGTTACGTTTTTGAATGGAGGTTTGGTGGACCTTTTACATTATTTTCGTCATTACAAAAGAGTATATTTCATCACTTAGCTTTCATAATTTATTCCCATATATTGTGTGGTGTGCGAATTATTTTCCAGAAATGGAAACATTCAAGTAAAACTTAAAATAGTTACTTTTTATTATATTTAATATACAGGCTGTTATTTAAGTAAACGTATAACGCTTAACATATGATAGAACTCACCTCATAGATATATTAAATCTAGCAATAATTTCTGTTTTACATATAAGAACTGGAGCCCCTTAAAACTGATCAATTATGTTCAATATTTTGTAAAAAATAAAAACCGATGTGTTTTTTTTTTTTTGAAAAGTCATACTTGTCACAATCGACATACAAGATCATAGAGTATTTTGTAATACGACGCGATAAAACAAATGCATGGCTGCATAGTTTTAATTGGTGAAGGTAATTGGCATTTTGATGATATCAAATAAACAGAATATAAATTATACGCCTCTGCAAAAAACGTTTAACGTCAATTTTGACAATCAACATTTTTTCCAGATTGGTCAGTTTTAAGAGGCCCCAGTTCTTATAGAACATGTATGGGGTTAACTATCATCGATTAACTTAAATAACATCCGGTTTAAATATAACATCTCTCTATATTATTTTTAATAGTATCTTTTAATAAAACCGGAAAAAAATTAAGCTTTCTTGGATTTTATTGGCTTTTGAAAATAGTATTAGATTTGTGCATACGTTCGTACCATTTTTAGTTTCTAGAGCATTGGAAAACAATTTGCTACATATTATGTCAACATTATTTTAATGTTATCCTAATATATAATTGTATAATTTTTGAATTTACAAATTTGTCAAAAATTTTGGAGTATCAAGTACATGAATACGAGCATTTTCGACATATCCTTTTATTTGAGTTGACAGAGCAGTTAAGGCATTGTATGCCGCTAGAACCATTTATGCCGTTTACGGAGAGAACGCAATTTGTGAAAGTATAGCAAGAAAATAGTTTTCTCGTTACAAGGAGGGCCATTTTGACTTCACTTCCAAACCACTGAATTTCTACAGATATGGACTTAAAAAACTGCCAGATCTGTGAGGCAATCGTAAACAATGGTGGATATTATATTCTTGATTAGTTCATGTGGTTTCATTATTAAAAAATGTGTATTATTTACAACAAATTTGTAATCGAATTATTAGAACTAGATATAGTTTCTAACAGCATGTCTAGGTTCAAGAAAGTACTGTCTGCTATACTTCTTGCAAGAACCGATAATTTATAATTTAAATTTAATAATAGTTTATTTATAAATATATATGTATTTTTTTTACTTTTTCTATTTTTTTTGTAAGGTGTCACTAATCGCGCGTCACGCGACGAAATTTCTGTACATTCAGTGAAACAATTCCTCTGTAATTTGGATATTATCCTGTAGAGTGAATTTACAATAAATAAATAAATAAATAAATAAATAAATAAAAAATAATTAAATTTTGAATTCAATGAAAATGCTACAAAAGTTAATCTAATAGATAAAAAATTATCATAAATTTTACTACTTAATATTTCTCTTTCGTTTTCTTATCGATATCTAATATTAAAAATAATTCACCTCTCCAAATCTATATCAACAGTCGATTAAAATTTACTGCAATATAAATAAATAATGCTGATAAACAGCATGTCCATTTTTCAAGAGTTGGTTATGTAAGTATATGGTAAATATGTGTGTAATAAAATAGTTTAACCCAGAAAATTTTCTTATATAACGCATATTAGCGTCTAGTTAATTAATATTTAATAACAATTTCTAATTACTTGAAGTTTTAAGTATGCATTTAGATGTAATGAGCAAAATCTTGAGTAAGTGTACTTAAAAAAGAACATTTAATGAACTTTTTTGTAGACGTCCCAATTAAATTTCGCGTTGTTAAATTTAATAAAGATGTTATGATTTCAATTAATTTACAAATATTTTTTCTCGAGAAAAGCTTCAAGTAAGCTTTTAGCAGGTAACAATTTCCCTATTAAATTTAAAAGTGCTTGGATTTTAAATCAAATTGTACGTTTTCTAAAGAACCCTAAAACTTTTTTGTTTGAGGTTACTCAATTCTGAAAGTTAGCGGAGTTGGCTGATAATCATGTGTCAAAATAATGCCACTTAACAAACTTTCTGCCTCTTAATTGAGATATTGTGTCACACGGGCTGAAACTGACAGCAATATCATTCATATAATAACATTACAACTTGGATATATTCTGCAAATTGCAACAAATTGCAACAGATTTTGCAAAACTTTTCATCTGTATACGTATGGATGAAGCGAACAGCCATATACATAATTACATCAAATTCGACTAACTGCAAGTTTTGAAACAGCTTGTAGTGGTACATCGTTAAAGTTTCGACTAATTCAACTCGATGTTTATGTCTCAAATCGTTTCATGCATTCTTTAATAATTAAATTGACTGATGGCAGATGAAAGCCGGATTTTTTTTTGTAAACAAACGTCAAAAGTTTTATAAACTTTTGTTTTAATCAATAGTCCATTTAATCATGAGCCAATCTAAACTCGAAATATAATAACTGTTTTTGTATTTGTATTGATTACAGCTTTATAAATAAAATTGTACTATCCTTTTCTGTTATTTGTAAAATCAATTAGAGTACACGATATATTAGTTTAAATACCTGTGTGCATTTAACTTTCCTTAAACTGTTTTATTCTACAACTTTCTCGGTAACGATTACAAATGGCCTTTTAATATCGGACTAGCTTGTATTATACCCTTGGGTACCTATATCTATTGAACAATTATTCCTGTAAACATTTTAATTTGTTTTTATGTACTTTATTTCCTGTATTACCTGAAGCTGTAGTTTCAATTTATTTTAAATGGTACAGTACTAATCAGTATAAAATAATATTAATTAAAAATTAAAAATTAGTTTGGTTGTAGAAAAATAGTTACAGTTCGCTAAATCGGTAGTATATACATATTTATTTAGTTAAATTGAATCTATCAGTATTGGGTGTTTCTACGTATTTATACCCAAAGTTTTTTTTTTATCACTGAGCATGAGCGTATGCAGGCCGGGATTATCATTTCTTTACGCCCGAGGCCAAAATTCATGACTGCACCCCCCCCTCACAATATATACCGAGTTTTAATAATGCTTGAATTCATTAAATTGTTTTTCTATATCGGTGTCTTTGTGAGTCTATAAACGCATTGAAAACTTGTTATGAAGATCTATAAACGTACTGTTTTTGAAGCTTTTCGTTTTCTAGAGGTGGTAGAGTGCTTTTAAAATTGATACATAAATGACATATCAACATCAAATTGCTGTCAGTCAACAAAGAATTTTCATTTGTGAAGTTCAATTTTTTAGCGGTAAGTGCTACCAACGTAATTGATTTTACAAGTCGCATTTATTAAAAATCTCATAGAATTATAAAATTACCCAAATAGAAAAAATAGTATAAAAACATGTTTAATAAGGACTGTGATCGCACTCGTCTTTTGTAAAACTCACCGCAAAGCGGCTCGTTTTCCAAAGTTGGACTCGTGGGTTAACAGATTGCCTTATGAAATTAGTTTTTTAATATACCTGCTATTATAAGGCATCAAAAATATATTTACCATCTTTTTATAAGTAGCTAAAAATTACAACTTTTATTTTACTTCTTTATCTCTCGAATGAAACGCATGTAAACAATAATTTTGGACTTATTAGATGCAGTTATTAATTCAGAAGAGTTTTCGTATTTATACTTTTATTCTAAAAAATCATAGGACAGAAATTACAGTCATGAAAATTTTACCATAACTCATAAAAAGTAGACACTCGGATATAAATATTAGAATTATTTAAAATCTTCGACAACTGTCATAGCTCAACAGGATTTATCAATCACTTTACTATACTGATTTTGTATAATTAGAGCAAATGTGACTGTTTACGTCGTCTGGTAACTGTAGGCACTTCTCTCTTTCCGTTTTCCCATTTTTCCAACTACTCGATGTGCGCCCCCTCCATGCCTGCGCCGTAGGCCATGGCCTAGGTTGGCTTTATGGGTAATCCGGGCCTGGGCGTATGGCATCACCATAGTTACATTTAAAATGATTGACAGCAATGTATTATTGTAAGTATACAATTGAAGTACAAATTATAACATGGTATAAGTCCAATATGAGTCCAAAACAAGTTTCCGATTTATTTGCTATTACTTTTAATAAGCGATCCTGACCAACACCTATAAGAAAAATCTGTAATAATTACAGAACTACAGGATGCCTCAATTGACAGCATTAAAAGACATTCAGAACAAGTTAACAAGGTAAATTATACAATTAAATGAAAATGACAATACCTTTCGACAAAAAGATTTTATGACATTGACAGATGACAGTTTGATGTCTTTGACAATTCCCTATATTCATTTATAAAAAAACGCGATAATACATAACTGTTAATAATTTTAAATGTAACTATGGTAATGATAAAAATCTCCTGGTTATGGACCCAAATGTGATCCCTGGGGAACTCCGGAGTTGTAAGTAAGGTAATTAATAATAAGTACCATTAAATTATATAGTTAAATGAAAATGATAATATTGTATAAAAAATAATATCTGAAATTGACAGATAACAGTTTGATGACTTTGACAACTCCCCATGCTCGGTTAAAAAAACAACGCAATAATACATTGCTGTCAATCACTTTAAATGTAACTATGGTAATGACATACACTCATAGGTTTACTGATATTAAATTTCCCGGTATCAATATTATGCTACTAATAAAAGTCTATAAACAGATTAGAACTATACGGGTATGTATGCAATCACAAAAATGTTATTATTATGACAATCTTTTAAAAGCAGATTGGTATACCTTTAAATAGTTATAAAAGCTATATTTATCTACGTTTGATATACTGCACAATGGAATTAAAACGTTTGTTACATTGTACCCTTTTGTGTATTATTCGTTTTTATGATTTTAAATCTCCCTGTTTCAGCAACATGAGTACATCGTTGTGATTGCAAGCCATTGGCTTTTTACTAAAATGATTTTCTGCAAATTGCAGTTTATTTTCCAATTGAATTTATTAATTTTCAGATTCGGTGTGACATTTAGAAAAAAGTTTCGATATTTCTCTTTGTATATTTTAGCACCGTTTCGTTAGTAATTGGATTTGAATGCGTTGAAATCTCAAATACGAAATTGGGGAGCAAAATACAAAATGTGAAATCGTAAAAGTTCCGAGCGCTAGCTACCTGCTGCTTGAAGATTGTTCTGTTTCATTGGCGCCGGTGAGAGTATTTTCGAAGGAACAGGAAGAATCTCATATCCTTAATAAAGGATCCGACAATAACTGTATATATTTCGTAAGGAATCCTTAATATAATACGCAATATCATCCATTACTTTTTTTGGGGCAGCAGATGTAATTCTGCGACAGAAAAACTAAAACCATTTTTATATTCTAAAAATTTGTTGAATATGTAAGCCAGCCGAACTATTATGAATCTGGACTCGTATACATTAAAAAGTAAGGGACTTAAATGTGATCCTTGGAGCAGGGCTGTAACTTGGGTGGGGCGAGCGGGGCTCTTGCCCCAAGCGCAGCTGTTTATAGGGCGCAGAAATAAATTCTTCATTTGATAATTCTCAGAAAAATTCTTAAATATAATCCAAGCACACTCTTGGATTTCTTATTGCACACTTCGCGAATTAATACTGTATTTCTATGCACTGTGACTTTTAAAGTTCGCGTGTAAGGCACCCCCAGAACACAGAGATTGAATCCCAGAACTTAAGATCGGGCTTGCATTTGTTTTTGTGCGAGTAGAGATTTTTCCATCTCTTAGATGAAAAAATTTCAAGTTTGGATTGTATTATGATGATTTATTTTTACCTTGTAGAACCCATATCTCAGTTTTTTCATAATTCTCAGACAAGTGTCTTTAAAGTTTGATCTGCCAATCACAAATCTGAGATAGACACTCGGCGATCTTCTATAATAATCACCGAAAAACGCCCAGTTTTACGTTTGTCTCAATATTTTCGGTATTTTTAAACTGCAAAATTAAGTTTCTCGTCGTTCCTGACAAATTCTTAAGTTTTTTACAATTTTTTGCCCAGAAAGCCCAGTTTATGCGCAATAATAATAGAATTTCGAATACTAAAGAATAAAAACTTTCTGCGAACCTACTTTTTTAACAATCGTACTGCATTGACATGTTAACAATAAGTTTTAATTGGTTTCTTAATGCAAAATCAATAATATGTGTGAAGAAAATAAAACGCATCTTTGTGTTGATCAAAATATAAACATTTAATTCTAATTCTGCGTTCCAGTTATGGTCCAATTGATACGCGTCAGACATAATGTTGTCTTTATTTTGTTTTTTATAATTTTTGTAATTGAAATATACATTAAATACTGTTAAATAATACTAAAACTATATAGTCCATTCGCCGAGACGAGAAAATATGGAACTAAGACAAGAGAATATGGAAATAATTCTTGAACAAACACAAATCGTTATGCTGGTCAAAAGAGGATAATTGTGGAGCCGAAATTACCTTTTTATGTAGTTATATTTTTTAAATAATAATTTGCTAAAAATAAAGAGGAAGGGGCGCAATTTTATATTTCGCCTTAGGCGCAAGAATAGCTACTTACAGCCCTGCCTTAGAGTATACCAGATGTTATATTAAAACCATTAATTTACACTAACTGAGAACAGTTTTTTGTGTGTAAATCCATAAATAATTTAATCTTATATGATTAGTTATGCTAATCAGTGAAAAAATTCTACGATATCGATGTGTTTATGTATTTTATGTGAGTAGTAGTATGTATGGGGTAATTTTATTCCAATTTCTACATTCCCTGGAGTGAAACCTAAGTATAATGAATGCCGCTGGTCTGTTGCTTCCTGCTCAGAGCAGAGTCCCGGAGCAATGCCTGAGCATCCAGCATCCAGCATTGGTAACGCACTGACAACGGATCACCGTGCGCCCTCGCGCGTTTACAAATGGGAGCTTAGGGAGCGTTTTTATTGTATCTACCTTACGGGATGCGCGTAACACAATGAGCTCTGCCAGTGGCGGATATTCCATCGAATCGCTGGGGGCAACATTCTAAAAATAACATTGTTACTAAACATTTTCGAATAATCTCGTCAAAATGGTGATACATCCACCATTTAATCACTCACACCACACTCAATCACATCCCACACACAAAAACAATTTGTAATCAAAAGTATTGTCATGTCGCGAAGCAGATTTTGTTGGAAATTACAAATTTTTACCATAATTCTACAAAAAACCCAATTTATTAGTTTGTAAATTGTGTCACTTACTTGAAATTAAATACATACATACATATATATATATATATATATATATATATATATATATATATATATATATATATATATATATATATATATATACGAGACCAGTCACACATGTATTGGACCAAAGAACCCTTGTGCAGAAAATCAATTTTTAGAACTAAAATTTATTATATACAAATCATTTATAGAAAAACAATCAAGTATAATAAACACATTGTAGTTCTAGCAATTAATTAACAACATTTAATACACAGGGTGTTTTTTTTAAGACACTATAAGTAGGTATCTCAGAAACGAATTTAAGTTGTCATATCTTGAAATTATACCAATAGAAAATTTATTTTTCTGCGCCATTGGATAAACAGTATAATATTGTGCCATTTTTTTTTGAAACATTTTTCTCGATAACTAATAGGTTAGAAGCAATTTGGAAAAAAAAATACCAATAATCAGTTTTTCGTCATTATTTAGTGAGCCATGCATTTTTTTGAAAAAATAATTTAATTGCTAAAACTACAGTGATTTTAATGCACTTATCTGCCCCTCCGCAGACAACCTGTATATAATAATTTTAATTCTGAAAAAATAACCTTCGGCACAAAACTCCTTGGTCCAATACATGTGTGACTGGGCTCGTATATATATATATATATATTATTTTATTTGGGAAGCCAACGGATATTATATCCAATAAGAGGTTTCCACACCAATACGTGAACAATTTACAATATTATTACAATAACGTGATCAATATAGTATAAATCTTCTCCTCTTTTATTTTCTTGCAGCAATAATAACCTTCCTATAGCTCGTTGCTCTTCTTTTGATGATTTAGGCGTTACGTTTGACTCTAAGTTCCCTTTTGTGAGTCATATTAATCGTATTTGCAACTCATCCCTCCGTATACTAGGTTTTATTATTCGTACAACTCGTTCCTTCCGCGATATTACTGCTATTTTCTAACTTTATTATGCCTTTGTCCGCTCCAAACTAGAGTACTGCTCCATTATCTGGAATCCCATTTATGAAAATCATCAGGACCACATTAAATTTATCCTAAAAAAGTTTTTAATATATACATATATATATATATATATATATATATATATATATATATATATATATATATATATGTATGTATTTCAAAATTAATAGAAGTTATCCGGACTATACATATAAATATTTAGAGTTGTTACGAACATTTAAAATACATAGTCTAATTGAGCGTCGCGACTACCAACTTGTTCATCATCTCTCTAAACTAATCCGCGGTGAAATAGATGATCCTACTTGCTTAAATCAACTTCCTTTTCACACTCCTTTCATACACACTAGCTATTTTCTCCTATATACCGAATGTGTCAAATTTATACAAACAAATTTTCAAATACTGATGTATTCCGTTACTCCCCCAAAAAATTTACAAATATTCTTAAACACATAAAGTGACATCGTTGCATGTTGTTCTTACCCGCTGGGCATTATATTGATAAATAAATAAATATAAACATAAATATGAACATGCCTTTATTAACGTTAATAACATTTATATTAGTGGAACTCAAGTAATATATTTTTGTTCAAAATATATGGTTTAAAGCGGATTTAAATTGTGCTATTGATAATGAAAAGATATCTAATTCCTGACAGTTCTTATTGTATGTATCCATAATTCTGTTTAGAGTTGAATTTTTATAAATATTTGAATTACACTTTCCAATATAAAATAAATTTTTGTTTCTTGTGTTAGATTGTGAAACATGAAAATTCAAATTATTTATTATATCATGACCGTCAACAAGGTTATTTACAATTTTAAATAATAGGAGCATGTTTGCTATTAACCTTTTTTGTTCAAGAGACTGTAATTTTAATTCTTTAAGTGTATTGTCATTAGCAATGGAAAATTTAAATTTGAAAATATGTACATTGTTTTTCTGTACAGACTCTAGTAAAATAATATTTTTTGGGTAAATAGGATTCCAAATTTGCCAAGCTTATTCAAGTATAGGACGAACGAAAAATTTGCATAAAAATGGAAATGGTTAAATTTTAGTGAAGCTTTTACAAGATCTGTATATATATATATATATATATATATATATATATATATATATATATATATATATATATATATATATATATATATTTTCAAAACAAAATATAATTTGTTGTAAAATTGCGACGAATCAAAAACCATGTGCTTTTGTCAATTAATATAAGCTCCATCTTTATGACATTGTAAACCAAATGTACAGTTCAAATTCTTTTATTTTTAAGTAAATCAATGACTTTCAAATAACTTCAACAAAACGTAAGTTTCTTTAAATCAAATTATTTTATACATTGTAAAATTATTTGTATTTCAACTTCAGTGTCCTGATGAAGTGTACAATCCAAATACACGAAAGCTTGACAGATTTTAAAAGAATCTACTAAAATAATTTAAGCCCAGAAAACATCCCACTCATATACCCACTAAAATTTATCTCTTTAACTAATCGACAGTGACGATTACACTACACACACACACACACACACACACACACACACACACACATATATATATATATATATATATATATATATATATATATATATATATATATCCCAATATTTTATATAATTTATCTATTTAAAATATACAATTCAACAAGCAAAGTTTAATAATAACAAATGAAATATATATATATATATATATATATATATATATATATATATATATATATTTTCAAAACAAAATATAATTTGTTGTAAAATTGCGACGAATCAAAAACCATGTGCTTTTGTCAATTAATATAAGCTCCATCTTTATGACATTGTAAACCAAATGTACAGTTCAAATTCTTTTATTTTTAAGTAAATCAATGACTTTCAAATAACTTCAACAAAACGTAAGTTTCTTTAAATCAAATTATTTTATACATTGTAAAATTATTTGTATTTCAACTTCAGTGTCCTGATGAAGTGTACAATCCAAATACACGAAAGCTTGACAGATTTTAAAAGAATCTACTAAAATAATTTAAGCCCAGAAAACATCCCACTGATATACCCACTAAAATTTATCTCTTTAACTAATCGACAGTGACGATTACACTACACACACACACACACACACACACACACACACACACACACACATATATATATATATATATATATATATATATATATATATATATATATATATATCCCAATATTTTATATAATTTATCTATTTAAAATATACAATTCAACAAGCAAAGCTTAATAATAACAAATGATATATATATATATATATATATATATATATATATATATATATATATATATATATATATATATATATATATATATATATATATATATATATATATATAAGTTATAAAACTAATAGCAAATAATGAATAATTAATGGTAACAAAATTAAAACACTGTCTCTTTGTCTGATGATCACCCGTCCAGATTTGAACCGTGCTGTTTTTTCTTGACTTTATTGATCTAATATCTGAGTTTATGATGATAAAGCTGTTGGCACATTATGAATAATTAGCAATGAAATAAGATCCGTATGGTTAAAACAATACGGAATAAAATTGGAAAACTTCGCCAACTTTTTTGCATTCGCCTCTGACTTGGCGCTTGCTCAAATCAAATGATCCCGTGGTCTTAAATCTCGATTCTTCCATTCAGTTATTTTATATCAATTCATCTTGGCTGCTTTCACCTCCACGAGATGCTGGTTATTGTTTTCATTTTTTCTTCATTTAATTAAATTGTTGGCTTGAAATTTGCAGATGATGGAAAAGTATTTTTGAGCTATGACAGCAGTGTAGCGTTTTTTTTGTAATTTTCTGTAGTTGGCAGAATTTTATGAATGTGAGTATTTTGTTTGACAGTTCATATGATGCTTTTTATTTATGTAAACGAAACATATCAACTAAAGTGAAAAATTATTTCTCATCATCATATTCATTCTTTTGTTATGATACTATTGATTTGTGCTAGGTAAACTGACAAATGTGACAAATTTAATTTTAAATGTTATCATTTTTATTTATTAATCAACAAAATTCTATCAACACAAAGCAAATGTTATTAAATTAATTTTTATATACAAATTGTGCAGATTTTATAAATATAAATTAATATGTATATCATCACGGCTTACTAACCATCATTTGAGTAATAATGATATAAGTACAGTGTGTCTAAGGCTCGGGTTCTGAAGAAAAAGAACTTTTAATATTTAATTGTAGTGAGAAATGTTATTCTTTGTATAAAATTCTGCTTCCTTTAAACCTCCCAAAAACATATTTGAATTTGAAAATAAAAATAAATAAATATATCATCACGGCATATTACCCATTGCTGTGTGTGCCAATCTGCTTTGTACGTAGATTTCGGTAATGATGATGACATTTGTACCGTGCGGGCGCTTACCAGGCGTCACCTCACGGGCACTCATTGCTGGCGTGGAGAGTGCGCCACAGGGGTTAATTTTGTGCCATTTAAAATTCGAAATATTTGGCGTCGGTTGGGATCGAACCCGGTTCCCCAGATTCGCGACCAGACAGGCACGCGGCCACGAGACCCCATATATTTGAATTTAAGGTACAACAAATGAGTTTAATACAAATGTAAAAGAAACGATATTATTAAAAGAAGTTCAGAATTTTTAGAAATCTAGTTAAGTCGACGAAAAATATTGACACGCGAAATACAAGAGCAGTAGGTATCCTTCAAATAAAATAAAAAATAGAAAAACAAATAGTTTTTGTGTCTTTTAATTTTGATTTATGTCCACCCTGTACTGTATAATTGAAATTTAAATAAGATTTTGTTAACTTTGCAGAAGGCAGAGGTTTTCATAAACAATAACATTTTTTACTAAAATAAAAAATTGTCAGGCGTCACTACCGGATTTTCAAAGCTATCATTAAAAATAACATTTTCCTACAACCGTGCGTGAAAAGTACTTTTCACGAACTCATTACAGTGTGTAAAGTTTCACTTTTCAAGCACTAGTGCTTAAAAAGTAAATACGCGTTGCTAGGCAACACTAAAATTCGGTTAATTTGCCTGTCAAGTATATAATTAGGTAGTAAATAATAATTAAAGTAATAAAATTTATTAAGAAATATGAATGTACACTGTAAATGAAACAAATCTAATATTTATTAACGGATTAAGTACTAATCTAATTTTTAAGAACATTAACATTTTTTTGACATGTATTCTAACCTAAGCTAATTTTTAATATTAATATTAAATGTACAATTTGTACATTATAAAAGACTAATCATCGTTTATCTGAGATTCTTCCAAGTGTTTAAGTTACATTTTGTACAGTGTTATGAGAAAGAGCACTAACAGTATTTGAAGCTGCTGAATGCCTGTACACTCAGTATTATGAGAAACATCAATACCATTTCGGTTGTAGGAAAAATGTTGTATGAGACACGTGTGTAAAATAGTATTTTTTGTCTCGTGCTACAATTTCGCACTCGATCAAAAAAGTACTACTTTACACACTTGTTACATAAATAACAATTTTATATTTAATTGTAGTGAGAAATGTTATTCTTTGTATAAAACTCTGCTTCCTCCAAACCCCCCAAAAACATATTTGAATTTGAGGTACAACAAATGTAAAAGAAACGATATAATTGAACGATGTTTAGAATTTTTAGAAATCTAGTTAGGTCGACGAAAAATATTAAAACGCGAAACGCAAGAGCAGTAGGTATTCTTCAAATAAAATAAAATAAAAGAAATATTTTTTGTTTCTTATTTTTAATTTTGATTTGTGTCCAGCCTGTAGTGTATAATTGAAATTTAGATAAGGTTTTGTTAACTTTACAGAAGGCAGAGGTTTTCATAAACAATAACATTTTTAACTAAAATAAAAAATTATCAGGCGTCACTACCGGATTTTCAAAGCTATCATTAAAAATAACATTTTTGTGATAATACAGAAGTAATATTGTTTTTACCTAAATTTGAGAATAAATACAGATTGGTACACCCTAAAATGGGTAGTAAGCCGTGATGATATTTTGTTGTTAATACCATTTATCACTTTGTTGGAAACTCTATTGATTTGTGATGAGAAACCTGTCAAAACAGTGATAAAATTTTATTTTAACCATTTTCTTAATCATATTTATTGGTCAATAAAGCTCTAACAATAAAAAGTTTGTCCTATTTACGTCAAAGTATAAATAGATATATGACCATAATATTTAATCAATGGCTCTTTCTGAACACCTAAGTTGATATATCTATTCAATTTGTCATGTTTCATAAATGATTGCACTTTAAAGCTGTCACACACTAAACGAAAATAACAATAACATTTCCTTTAGAGAAATTAAATATCCTTTGGTTTATTTTTAATCTGCTAACGCATTCGAGGTGGAATTGTGTTTCTTTCTCTGCAAATGAGTAATAAATTATAATGTCTATGTGAATGAGATAGGTATAGGACAGTTCAATTAAACTTTGCTGTGGTATAACAATAAGTGTTAGGTTTCCTTTGCATACAAATGTATTTAACGTAAAAATCATACAAATGGCATTACCCAAATGGAACACGTACAGATTGTTTCATTTTCTTCAACTGTAATGAGAATGGAATGGATTAGAATGAAAATTTCAACTTAAATTTTCATCTATTATTGTTTCTTTAATATCTTTTGTTACTATTAAAACCTTTGTTTACATTTATTTCATTGAAACACCAAATTACCATTACTTTTTATTTAATTAATTTTAAATTGTAAATTTTTTTTATGCAATAATTAAATTTTTTTGTGGTAACATAGAGCCATTTTTAGGGGCGTCACTAGGTACTTTTAACAGGGAGGGCGCAACAGGGCGCACTTTTAGAACAAAATAATTTTTGACAGTCTGATTCTGCATTTAAATTTTTTCATGTTTAAAACATAAAAATATTTCTTTTGGAAGATTTTCAGATGTAATGAAGCGAACACAAATACTTATCTGTTCTTCTGCAGTGATGTCCCGAGGATCATCTACTATTATTGCAAAATAATCACAATTATTAATTTCCGGAGTTATTTTGCGTATTATACATTTGTACTAGTCTCTATAACATGATTTTGTGGCGTAGTGAACAATAATGTGCATTTTGAGGTACATTGTAATTCTGGAGAAAAGGATAAAAAAATTTAATAAATAGAGTCTATAAAATTGGTTTTATTTGTTGAATGGATCATCATTTTGATTTCTTATAGTACTTTTCTTAAGAGGAAAGGTTACCCCTGTACTAAAATATGAAGCGAAAATTCAATTAATTGTTTCGAACTATTAACATTTTAAAAAACTCAACACACGACACGCATACTTTCGATATTAACCTGAATTAAAAAAATTATTGAAATCTATTAGTATTTGACTTTGATTTTAATGGCAAAACGAGAAAAGTCCAGTATTAATAGATTTCAATAATTTTTATTTTAAAATGCAGGTTAGTATCGGAAGGATGCTTGTCGTGTGTTGAATTTTTTTATGCGTTAATATTTCTAATACAGGAATAATTTATTTGAATTTTCACTTCATATTTTAGAGCAGCGGTAACCTTTCCTCTTCGACTAAAGTCGTAGGTACATAATCGTCTCGCTGCTTATTGCAGATAAATAAGTGCATAATAAAATAGTAAAAAAATCAGATTGATTTTTAATAATTTATTAAATAAAAACACGGAAAGGGGGTGCAAAATTAAACAGGGAGGGCGTTTAGATAATATATTTGGTGCATAGTAATAATAAAAATTGAAATATCTTAAAACATTTAGTATTCATAAATTTCAATATTAATTATTTCATCTCAATTTTGAAACATACTCGTATATATTACCACATTTGCCCAACATATTAAATTTAATATTCAGTTTTAAAACCGCATTTATTCGTCAATATCTCATTTATCATTGTTCATTACTAATAAAAATAACAGAAAAAATAAAATTGCAATTTCATCAAAATAAATTTTATTGATAACTAGGCTAGCCAATTATAGGTCTAATTTTGTTTTATTAGCAAATAATAAAAAACGAACATTTGTAATATATCATATAACTAATAAAAAGTGTTCAAAAATTCTTATTTTCTCTCTGGATAATGTGATTTTTAGAAAAATGGTATCAAATAACTGTTACCTTGGTTACAACATTCATGGAGCGCAATAAAATTAAATAGAAGCATGGTTGATTGACAATATGAAATATTTCAAAGATCAGTCAGTTTGATGTTTAATAATTATTAGACCGAACTGAAATTTTTTGTACAAAATTTTAGGGAAATAAAATTTAACAAGTTATTAAATTCTTTACAAAATTGTAGTCGTTAGGTTGCATTACAGGTTGTTTAATACCAATTTAATTTTGTAAATGCAACATGAGCATAGGCGAAGTTAGACTTTAAAATTAGGGGGTGCTAAAGTCCCTTACCTGAAAAAGAAAAAAAGTTGGTTTAAAAAATAAAAAAGTATTTATTTGATTAATTTATAAACAAAAACATAAAATATTATTTAAAGTAACAAAACGGTTAAGTGTTAAATAAAAGTGACATTTTAATTTGTAAAAAGGAAGTTTGGAACAAGACGCGAAGCTAATTTTCTGTTTCCATTCAGAAGAATAAGTTCTTGCAAAATATCTTAGGTATTATTTATTTATTTTTTTATTATTTTTTTTTCTTGAAAGTTTATTTCCAATATTTTATACTGATCTACCTACTACTAAATTAATAAAGCGATTTGTGTCATAGTAGTGCTTAGTCAGTTTTTAATTCTCCTCATAGGTAACAGAGAATAATCTTTCACAAGTTTTTGTCTATACATATAGGAAGAATGAGCGTAATTTTATAAAGTTTATAATAATTATCAAATGTACCTAGATTAAGTACACTTTCAATATTATTTTATTTTTGACTGCTCATCATGTTCTTTAGAACAGTAATTTCAGCTTTCAAAATATCTTTTTTTTTGTGGTATAATGATCTATATCTACGGCTATTGCTACTTCTTGGCTTTCTAGGGAAAATCAGAGTTTTAGGTGTGTAGTTATTGCATCAATTATATGGTAGTAAAGTAAATATATGAATTCGAAAAGAATCATCATCAAGAATTATCAGCACAAGTATGTAAGTCAGTATCATGTGAACTAGATCCAATTGTTCATGCGAACAAATAATTTATGAGTAATTTTGACTTGCTTTTTTATTTTTGTAGTTTTAATAGGTTCAATTTCAATATTGTTATTTTTTGAAGCAATTTCAATATCTCTCCGTGAGTACAAAAAGACATAGTCAGTTCATTCTCTTCTAATATTTTTTTATTACATCATTAAATTACCTTCTTTGCTTTGAAGGTTCTGTCTTAATATGTTGATAATATTTAATATAACAGCCGATATGAATAGATGTGTCTAAAATGAAATTATTAAAATTTATAGAAATTTTGTTTGGGGGTGCTAATTCAGAATCTGGGGGTGCTAAGCACCCCAAATACCCCCTAACTACGCCTATGAACATGAGTGAACCCAATATAATAGTCTGTACCGACTTTAATATTTTATCATGTTGTTCATAGATGTCTCATCTAAATTTCAAAAACAAATACAGTGGTTGTTAATGGAATAAATTTATAAGCGCACAATTTCCATTTCAAATGCAAATTGAACGATATCTAATATTATTTGTGAATTTAAAAGAATTATAAGCCTAACATAAGATTCGTTTTTTACGATTGTTTTGACGTTACAAAATATCAATTTTTGAAAAAACGCTTGCGAATCGAGCGTGTGGCTGGTTTATAAAAATGCGGCGTTAAGAACTTAATTCGCCGGGTGAAATTTATGTTAGTTGTTATTGCTTTTGCAGCGCCATCTCTAAATGCAACAATGAAATGAATTCTGTTTTAATGCGTTCAGCACATGGGGGCTAATATTTTACATTTCAACACGTATGTATGATGTCTGTCAGCACGGTTATCTTGTCATGTTTAATCAAATAGCTAGGGTCCGACTGTATTTATGATTTGCATTATGCTGCGAGCTAAGCGCATTTTCCTGTTTTTGATACGATACTTCTCTCTTATTTACACTATAAATGTTTCAATACCTAAACTAATAACTAGTTTCATACATGACCGTTTATTAAACCCATTATTCAATTTACCGACTGCACTCTGAATTTGTATTTATATGTGAAATTATACTACTTTATTCACTGAATATATATTACACTTTAATAATTTATTATCCGTGGTTTTTGTCACCATGGATATATCTGTGGATTAATACAAGAAAAACCAATGTCAACATTTAGTAATTGTGAAAAAACTTGTGTTAATGAAATATTTGACTATTAAAGTTCATTACAAATAACATTGATTTTGTGGTTTAAACTGTCTTTAGCACTAAAACCTTCAAAGATTTTGCTGACTGTTTACTTTTGTTATTATTGCATTAAATATTTTTTCTTTTGTGTTTTTCAGATAATTTTGGTTAAATGGATGCCGATTTTGTATATGTTCTTTTATAGTCAGTCTTTGATTGACCCTGTACATAAAATATATTATTTTAGCCAACAATTGACATTGGTTGTTCTTGTATTAAGCCACAGATATATCATTAATATAAAAACTTTTGAACGTAATGATTTTTTGAAAGGTCTGGTCATTCAAGGTCAAATCTGGTCCAGAACAGCCTCGTATTATTACTCACAGCAAAAATTGCATTGCTGGTTTTTGTATTTATTTACATATATAATTGTATTGCTGCGCTGGATATATCAGTTATTTTTTGTTATTTTGAAATTAGCTAAAACATCTTCTGTATTATTAACAAGTTTTAAATAAAATACAAAAAAACATTTTTGTGACATAGATAATTTATTGAAAAGCATTAAGCAGTCAATACCATAAGATGAAATAAATTGTGAAAAATTGTCAGCCATCGAGATTCGAACCCGAGACACCTATCTTGCCGGGACAGTGCTCAAAGATAGGTGTCTCGGGTTCGAATCCCGATGGCTGACAATTTTTCACAATTTATTTCATATTTACATACTGTTAACTCATTGTTAATATTAGAATATTATAAGATGTTGAATTTTTTATATACCTAAGTAATTCTAACAAAATAACATTTGTGTATACACTTACATAATATACACATATTGTTTAAATTAAAAATTTGTCACTTATAAAGTTAGATTTTTTATTAATACTTTTCTGAAATTTTTATTTGATTGTAAATAATTTATGGGAGATGGAAATCTAGTTATAAATAGAGAATAAAATGAAATATTCAGGTGTAATAATCGAGTCTTACTTCTATGTCAAAGTTAATGGAATTTCACGTTTTTAGTTCATGCACTGAGAATCATGATAAATACAAAAAGCATTTAATTCTGTGAATGAGAGAAAATGAATTTTTTGCGAAGCTGTGAAAGTAGCTAATCGATATGCACGTACTGTTCATATCGAAGTAAAAATTGAACGATTTTTACCTGTTCATGTACCAAGAGAAAATTAGTTCCATGATAAAACTGACACGTTTTAAAGTATCCAGAAGACATTTTCACGATTTCCTTGATAATGTGCGACTAGAATTTAATATTAAATGTAATATTCCGAACGCCGGGAAATTATAAAAATAAAAATTCTCTGCGCATGGCTATTTGTACATGAATAAATACAGCGTAAATCTAATAAAATACGCTAAATTATTTTATTTATAAATTATAAATATTTGGAATTTAATATAAATTAAATATGTTTCACTCTCAACACAAAAAATTGGACACGGAGACAAAAAACTAAAAATCGACCTAAGGTGATTCTATCATGACAGTCTTATGCAAAAGTTTTGCCAAGTAAATTCATAAAATGAGATGCTCTAATCTTTTGAATAGTTTAGGGATATTAAGAAAATTAAATTGTTGTTGCAAATAGCTTATTAAAATATAATACAATACGTGTATTCATGAAAAATTTGTAACTATTTTAATAAATGCAAAAATGCTCTCGAAAATCACATATTTTCCGTCTTTCAAAAAGAATAACTATAAAGGTGCATTCACAAATGAAAATTAGGTTTATGGTTTTTGTTTAGGTTTAAGTAAGTTATTCATAAATGTAAGTTTAAATTACCTTTAGTTTAGTTTTGATATGTACAGATATCTATGGAAATGCTTCAAAAACAAGATTAAAATATCGGTAGAGCAGTACTCAACAAGACACCTGTGCGCCGTGAAACTATCATTCGCTTGGCATTATTGGTTATATTTCAGCAATTAAGTTATGACATTCTCCATGTTCTTCTCGCATTTGTGTAAAAAGCCGAATCCACCAAGTGGATACTAAATAAAGATGGGTGTATATATCTATATCATTTCAAAATCGTTCTAAACTAAATCATAAACCTAAAGTTCGGACCTTGCAATGTTTAGCTTTATGATTTGGATTTAGAGACCCTAAATTCTGAAGTGTGAATGGAGCCATTACTTAATATGCGATCAAAGTCTTTAAATCTAAAGTATAAACCATAAATCTAAACCTAATTTTCATTTGTGAATGCACCTTAAAAGTACTGGTAACTGGATGTTTTTTACACTCATGTATAAACTGTCACTCTATTTTAGTTTCAAATATCTCAGTGTGAAAACTCATAAAAATAGCATACTTAAAACTGTCGTAAATGCTTATAGTGATAGAACCACCCTAATTAATTTTTAAATTTAACGTCGGTTGGAATCGAACGTGAACCTTGCGAATCACAACCGGTCACTTAAGGCTCATAGTCAAGCAATCTATAAAAAAAATTGTTATAATATTACATGACATAAATTAATATAGCTAAAACACCACATATAGTGAAAGTGTTCTATATTTATTTATTGTGTAAATGATGCTGTGTGTATTTTAGTATATTTACATTCTACTCTAGAAATTAATTATGTATTTGAAGCTTTTATGAAAAAGGTTGAAATCAGATTTAATATGAAAGTTTAATGAATCCCAAATATAATATACGAGGTAATTCCATGTGTTTCTGCTTCAATTAAAACCTGTATATTCAATGAAATTTCCAAACGTACTCGTACCTTCTTCGCGAAATGCTCCAAAATGACCAATTTAATTTACACAGAATATTGTCGAAATTCAAAGCACGTTCCGTACATATGATCAGGCTGCTTTCAAACTTTATTACAGAAAAAATCTCGTCATTAAAGTCTACGTGCAAATTTTTTGTTGCCGTGAAAGGTTTAAATTAGTAATTAATTATTTACGGATGAAAAAAGCACTAACCCCATGCGTCAACAAGGAGCAACGGTGTTTTTTATTCGGCAATCGTCATAAATTTGTCGCTTGGTTTGAGAGCTTTCAATTAATGAGACCTATTCAGACTGTAAAGCAACGAAGCGAGATTGCAACCAGCAGTAAATGTTTATTGACATTTTTAACCGTTTCTCAGTCGTTTAACCGCTTATGCAATGTTCATAGCTATTACTTTTACACTGTATTAGTAAACAAACAAAAAAAAAAAACAAACAGTTAAAATTTTGAACAAACTTGAAACAAAAAAAGGAATGTTAATTTTTCACTATAATTATATATTTTTATATTTATTTATTTATTGTTAACCCACTCAACAGGATCGAAGATCCCAATTACTGAGGGGTGACAAAATTTTACAAATATATGACAATATAACGTAAGTAACGTAAAACATAACGAATTACAATATTAGGTATATTTACTGGTTGAAGAAATATTGAAACATTACATTTTTAAATCTTTGCAAACCACAGCTGAATATGCCAATGTTCAAAGTAGAGTTAATTTCATTAAATAGTGAACATACTCTTCTACTAGGTGCCTTGGATTCATAATTTTTCACATTTTTTAAATTAAACGTAATTACAGATTTGTTTCGAGATGTAATTCGTGGAACGTTTATACAAATACAGTTTAGAGTTGCACTATCGTCAATAATTTTCCATAATAATTTATACAAATATACACAAGAAATTATTGTTCATCTATTCTCGAATGATAGCATGTCAAAAGTTTTAAGTGACAGAGTATAACTGTAAGTATATATATATATATATATATATATATATATATATATATATATATATATATATATATATATATATATCAAATGCGTCCGTAGTTTTATATGAACAATACCAAATAAATTTTTTTTGAGCCCATTCTAATTTTAAACTATATTTGTCATAAATCGGATTCCATATGACACTGCAGTATTCCAGTTTTGAACGTACGAATGCAAAATACAAAGACTTGAGAGTGTTAAGGTTAATGAAGCTCTGAGATTTTTGTATGCTATATTAACAATATAATTAATGTGTAGATTGAATATACTACAAAAGCTAAAATCTTATAGAACAGGAACATAGAGTTATCGGCCAAATATTTACCATTTTCAAAAGATTTCAAAATCAGATTATTAAAATAAGTGGATAGGACTTGCAATATTATATGTTTGCATTATTGCACTCAGCTCTTTATACTTAGATTGATAGTGTAATGTATACATGCTAATGTAATTATCTGTTTCCAACCTCATTTCGTTTTACGACATATGCGCTATTACTGTGTTTTCATTTTTAATTATAAACTGATTTTAACTTGAAATTAAATGGAACATGAATTATATATGCATTACCTTTCCAGGAAAATGGTTATTTTTATATACACATATTCATCACTTTTAACTTTGCTACTTTCATTATTTTTCAAAGCTTGACCTTCAAAAGCTGTCTGAAAGCTTTGGAAAGTCAAGGTTAAATTTCGATCAAAACTATCTAGTATTTACTACTCACAGCAAAAAGACTGACATTATTGTCCTTGAATTAATTACATTTTTTTCATAGTAGTAACTGAGGCCATTTATGATTATTGTCTGTTAAAGCGATATTATAACTACTATTATAAAATATTGGTAATTGCTTATTCATTGTGATGTTCTTGATGGGAAATTGAAGGTGGTGTATTGTTTTATTTATTTGTACAAGAAAAGGGAGAGTGTAAAATCCCGCCGCTGGAGTCTGGCTAGAAGCTGCGTTGTAATTCAACACTCGTACTTTGGTCTTAATTAACTATTGTATAATCACCGAAGTGCATAATACGATACTCACTTTCGCTATCAGGAGTTTCATCTTTGAACGTAGTGGTAGTTTCCAGTACAGGCTACAGCTTGGTTGCGTGAAACTGGAACGATGATACGAAATTAAGTAGCTTATTAACCGCGCAGATTGTACGAACAACGGTTATGTTATACGTGAGTAGAGTTCCGTAAAGTCGTTACGCACGAGCGTGTTTTCAAACGGCGGCGAAGCGCTTAGTGCTTAGTCGAACCCCAGTCGCTTCTGTCTCTGCATAAACTAGCACAAGTTTAAGGATGCGCGACCAAGGAGCAACTCCCTAGCCTCGAGGAGGAACTTTTTACAAACTTATGTTTAATAAAGCGATTGTTCTCGTTTGACTTCAAACTGCTTTTCGTTTAAAGGCGAATTTACACTTTGCAATTTAGATACTTTGGATAAGTCATCTGCATAGGACAATATAAGAAGTTGATCGAAAAATGCCACATACACGTATTTCTCCTAGCGATTTATACGTTTCATGGTCTGAAACGAAACTTGTGTGTACTCCTTGGGACACATATTCTACCTAAAATTTCAATGGAACTTGGTTGTGGCATAATATGACAAAATCCACTGGTTTTTAGTGAATACTAGCCTGTAGAAGACTTCGTGGTACACTCGCTGACGCAGCTAAAGGTTACTGCAAAATACTCTAAAAACACGTATTCTGAAACGATTTGGAAACATATGAGATACAGTTTGTACATCAGATTTGAACGTTTGAATATTCTATTTGGGACACATATTCTACCTAAAACTTCGATGGAACTTAATTGTTTAGGGCAGGGTTTCTCAACCTTTTTTTGGTTATCGCCAACTTTTTTCATATTTTAAAAAGACGAAATTTGCCTACCGCCCACCAAGAATATATATGTATATATATATATATATATATATATATATATATATATATATATATATATATATATATACCATTTCTATTAGATTATTGTAGTATGAGAATATGGTACCTATAAAATTCATGAAAAAATAATGCACTTTGTTATGTAAAAAATATAATTATTATAACTACACAAAATAATAATCACAGATATTATATCAAAGAAAAATAAAAATTATGGATATAAAAAAATTTGCTATAATGCAGCCATGTGATCTGCACCCAAAAAATAAAATAAAATATATATTTTTTTTAAGAAATTACTTTTAATGAGAGCCTTGTGCTTGATGCTGACTAACTAAATATGTTATATTTGGTTTTAATTTACTTAAAAATAATCGAAGGTCTCCCCTTTCTTCAATATTCAAACGGTTTCTCTCTTTTGATAGTAGTTTGTTCACCGCACTGAATCCGGCTTCCACCAAATATGATGTTGGAAAAGCGATTAGCAATGGAAAGATTTTCTTCCATAATTTGGGATATGGATTGGGGATTTTTTTATTTTGCCAAAGTTTTAAGTATCCTCCTTCATAATAATTTTCTTTACTTTCAGTATCATATTTTAACTGCAAGCATACTTCAACTTTAGTTATATTTGTGCTAAATGGGGTTTCATGTCAAGTTTCAGTGCATCAATGTGATTAACATATTTCTCAATATCACTCGTTGTAATATCAATTTTAATTGATAACAAATTTGAGAATTGATGAAATTCTTGATTTAACATATTTTGTTTGAATGAATTCAGTTTATCTAGAAACAGGCATATTATTCTTTTACATTCAATTAGTGTCATAACTTTACCTTGCAGATGTAAATTAACCACCAAAAATCGAAAATCGCCCACTGGTGGATGGTACCGCCCACGTTGAGAAACCTTGGTTTAGGGTATAATATGACAAAATCCAATGTTTTTTAGTGGATACACGCTTTTGGAGGTACTTTTTGATGCAGCTAAAGTGTCGTTTTGAATTATAGTAGTTGTTGCAAAATAATGAAAGGACAAAACTTCAAACCATCGATTTATGCTAGTGCATTTAGAATTTGTGATTACCCCTACAATTTTAAAAGTGCTTCGTTCTTAAAGTTTGTTTCCGGATAGAAGCAATAGGATGTGAAATATATCTGGGAGGACTTTAAAGAGAAAGTGTAAATTCTGTTTAATTTGTTGAGAATGACAGTGACTGGATTGTGACGATCATCAACAGGGCATCGAGCAGCAAATCCTTGGAGTAATCTATCGAGGGAAGCAGTGGAGTAGACGGGCCGGGCCGACTCTCGGGTCCCGGTTTGGGGATGGAGTATCCTCGTAGAGAATGTTGAGAAGGACGCTAATAAATTTGCTCTAAAAACGTACCGAAGTGAACAAACTGGCTGGGTTCTCTGCCTTGCTCTTGCTCTGGCTTAGGCTGTTGTGCTCTTGGAGTATTTGTGGTTTTTACGTGTCTCTCTCGTGCGCGCTTTGTCTCCGTAGCACACGCACGCTCGCACCAACCAAATAGAAAACACACAGCCTTACATAAACATCGACTGCGTGAGTTTTTGCTCAAGGGCGGTTTCGCTTCGTCTTCGTTTTTGTTTCGAATTAGGTTCCGAATGGAAAAGTTGTGCACGGAACACAACGCAGCGATTCATCCTTCGCCCAGCGAAAACGAAACGCGAAACGCTTCTGGGATCGAAAGGAAAGCACTGCAAATTTTATTGAGATAAGTATGGAATGATCGCTTTTGCCACGTTTGCCAATTTTACACACATATCACGGAAATAATGAAATCATCTTTATTTTTAAAGTGGAGAGCCGTTTTATGGTAAGCTACCAAAGTAATAAATCGATTTAAATTACCGTTAAAATTTCCGAATAAATTAAAATTTATATACAGGATTAAACAGAAATAAGTAGATTAAATTTAACTTGTCGGGAGGAATAATATTTCTTAATAACTTTTTTTGAGATCTCATTTTATTTAACATTTAACTTTCTATAAGTTTTTAAACAATACGTTTTAAAACTAATTGTACTATAAACTAAGCCATGTTATCCTAAATATACACTTGCACCTACGTAGAGCAAATATAAATTTATTATTTTAAAAGTTCACACATATTTTATATATTAATGTTATATATCTCCGATTAAAAGATAATTATTGAAAACAATTAGTATTTAATTGTTTATTTCTGCAGCACAAGCTCTCTATTGGTTGCTATATCAATAGTAAGTATTAGATAACTAATTATTTAAAAAACTATAAATACTTCCCAATTTGGTAGTAGACCGTCATTCGCAAGTTATTCCTTGAATTGCAATTTGTCCTTAGTGCTTCATTTCTGACAGGGTTTACACTGTATCATATGTCATCACCATTGCCGATTTCTACTTACAAAGCAGATTGGCCTACCTAGCAATGGGTAATATGCCGTGATATATATATATATATATATATATATATATATATTTATTTTTTTAAATATTTTTACGAATTAAAAAAATTGTTTTATTGTAGAATCAGTTTATCGTATTATATTATTCGTTAATGTATGGTGCGTAAGTTGTAAAGTGCCCTGTATATTGCCGTAGAATATTTTAAATCGATATCGTAACTTACCAAGACATTACAATATATAAATTTAATTTAAAACATATATTTTTATATAAATGGCCACAAAGTTAAAAACATAATTTATAACATACATACATATACATATTAATGATACAGAATTATAATTCTTTGGAAAATATGCAAATGTTATGTCAAACATTTAACAGAACAATGTTTAGTATAATTAAAATTATCCTGATAATTTACCCCAACATAAATTTGTGGTCGTAAATAATGGTTTGTAATTCAGGCGACTTAGAGGTATAATATTTTCTTTTTCTACACATATATTGAAAACGCTGTCTGCACTTGAGTAAGAAAAGAAGAAAACATTTTGAACTATAGATTTAGTTTTGTAAATAAATATAATTTTCGAGAACGACAGCATTTTCTAAGTATGACTTTACATTTTTTTCGTACTATTTTTTTTAGATAGTTCTTCTGCAGTTGCAGTAGGCAAGGTGTACTCTACAGTCTAGACAAAGCCGCAAAAAATTCTGCACATGCGCAGAAATAAACCAGACGAAATTTAGCGGCCACTTCTCGAATAGAACTTAAAATATACTGTCTATCAATTATGAATTGTCAGTTGTGGGCGGTTTTCAGAATAAGGTAGTCGCCATATTACACTGGCGATCCACCGGAAGCCAATCACTCCGATTCGCTTCGTGTTGGCTCCCATCGATGCTTAGTGTAACATCTATATCTTTTTAAGGACGGAAAAGACTAGATTAACCGTGGTTTTAACTGAGAAGGGCTGGAAGTTATTGTTGGACAAAAAATTGTTCTGTTGGTAAATATTATAAGTAAATATTTTATTACTTTTGAAACAATCAAATTAGTGGTTGTGCGAGTCTGGGACACTAAATATAAATTCAATTTATTATTTTTATTTTGTAATTAGCAAAATAAGACATTTATTTTTATACAATTAATTTTAATACGTCCGTGTTTCTAGTAAGTAATTAAAGTTTTTGGTGTGTAAACTGTGTAGAATAATTTGGCAACGTTTGGCAAAATAATGTTGACCTAGACAAAGATGGCATATTCTGTAGGTGTTGGTGGTAAAACTCCCAGAGCAGGATTATGCCATTTTAGGAACGTGCAACTTGCAACCTAGACTCTACACTTTACAACATGATTATGTCTAAAACATTTACGTGCATATTTTCAACTTTGCTTCCCTAACTTCTAACCCGGCTACCCACAACATGGAGACTTGCCACCGCACTCTGTTGCTCACTAACCGAAACTTATGTATCAAAAAAATATGCTACATTAACAAACTTTCCAACCCTCAAAATTGAGGAAAATACGTGCGGAAAACATTGCAAACTGCTCGAACCAATTTTTTCTCAAATGCTTTACACCTTGCATACAAACTACTGCAAATAAATAATAAATTTTGCTGCCCAATATGTCAATATTTGAAAGGTTCTGCTGACATTGCTATATCGTTTTTTGTAAGTGTATTATACAGGATATTATCTAAGTTATGTGCCATAGTTCATGGTATGATAAAGAGAATTGAAAGAAATTATCTGCACAATCTGGAAAATTGTAAAAGTTGTGGGACTGTAAAGTTTCTTTATAAATTAAAACCTAGATTTAATATTCACTATTCTGTCAGTGTTCCAGATAAAATGTAACATAGGATGGCAACATTGTCAATGTCAAATGAACTTGTCATCGCGCATTTAACGGTGTTTACTAAAGAAAAAAAAAATTAAATAATTATTTGGTACAATGCTTGTTATAGTTTGAGACTTGTGTTATTTATTTAAATGTACAAGGATTACCAACAGTCGTTAAGACTAACAATAGGTACACACCAATTTACAAAAAATAAATTGCTGAATTACAAAACTGCAGGTAAGAAATTGAACACAATAATAGCTGCAAACATTAACTTTGTTTTAAATAACAAGTACAGGTTTTGTATTTACTAAGAGAAAGAGTGAAAAAATCAACATGATAAAAAGTTGAATTATAATTTGACATCAACCTGTTAACCGGAGAGTTTTGATAGTTACTTGTATTAGTCCGAGATAATTGAAATAATTTGTTGGATCTAGAACATTTATAACTGACATAAAAATTAAAGTATGGCAAGATTAAATCTGTATATAATATATTATTTCTTTATTTATTTACGGGAAGCCAACAGATTACCCAATATAGGCTTCCGCTTATGTACAACAAATATTTACAGAACTATACAATATGAGTACCTATAAATATATGACATTTACGAAATACATAGACCAGAAGTATAAAAAGAAAACAAAAAACAAAGATAATGTTATGTAGTGTCATAACTGTGTAATGCATTTTTAAAGTGGTTTAAAGATAAATTAAAAATATCTAAATGTTGGAAACTTCTATTATAACATGGCATAATTCTATTGATAGGCGAGTTTTTGTGATTGTTAGATTTGCATTTCAAAATATAAAAAAGATTTTTATTCCGTGTGTTGGACGGAGGAACGTGGAAATTTATATTATCAATAAAAGAAAAATTATCAATAGAATTAAACACTTTATAAAGAAACATCATATTCTTCGGTTTTCAAGAGACAAAATATTGAAATATTTCAGTCTGTTATGGTAATGAGAAATTTCGATATTATATTTATTACATACGATTCTAAGGAATATTTTTTGTACATTTTCTATCATATTAATATTACAATCATACATAGGGTTTCAAACAGTTGATACATACTCTAACTTCGATCTAATTAGCGAGTTAAATAGACAAACAATGCCATCAGGAGTATTGAAAAATTTACAAGTTCTTAATATGAAGCCCATGACACTATATGCTTGTTTTACAATAGATTCGACATGTTCATTAAAAAGTTAGTTTTTATCAAATGTTATTCCCAAATCTTTAATACTTGATTTGTTAGCTAAAGATGTGTTGTTGATGTTATAGTTATGTATATAATATATAATATATAATATATAAAATGCTTGGATTTGTTATCCGTAACACTCGCAACTTTCACAATCTACAGGCAATATTTTCATTGTATTTTTGTTTTATTAGATCTAAACTTGAGTATTGCTCAATAATTTGGAGTCCACTGTATGATATTTAACTAAAGTTGATTGAGTCAATACAAAAAAATTCTTAAAATATATCTATTTTAAAATCATGGGCTCTTATCCTGATTATAGGGTTTCCTATGAAATCTTGCTAACTATATTTGATTTTAAGTCTCTTTTGCATAGAAGAAATTTCAATACACTCATGTATCTTTTTAAACTTATTCACAGCATTATAGATGACCCGTATTGCCTAAGTACCCTTGATTTTCTTGCTCCTACAATTCAAACCAGATCACAAAATATTTTCTATGTGCCAGCTGCAAGAACAAATATTTTTTTACAGTCTTATTGGATAATACATATGAGTCAAATAAGTAATAAATTTTCTGACAGAGTTGATATATTCTTTAATTCGTATAATAAATTTTGAAATCAATTAAATACCTGTAATTTTTAGTATATGTATTTAATCAATATTTTGATGTAACCAAATTTATATATTTTGTATGTATTTCTTTATTATTTCTACCCTCTCATTGGGCTACGCCTGTTGGGTAGTGTATACTTAAAATAAAATAATGATATTCTTATTTCTAGAAAAGTTAACAACGAAACATTTCGAAATATTCAGGGACGATAGAATGTCTGTACAATATTGTTGTAAATTATTTAAATCGCATTGCAAATTTAGCGCATCTTGGTTATATTCGCTAATTTATATCTTGAACGTTCTAGCCCAAAACCTACAGTTTTTAAAAGTCATGGATGTTTAGACTAGAACGAAAAAAAAAAACTGCGAGAAATGAAGAAAATAAAAATAATTTAATATGTGCAATAGAAAAAAAATAATGAGCTGTCTATAAAAGTTTTGGCAGGCAATAAATTATGATGACAAATTCATTTAACATTGATAACCAATGTTTCATTTTATCTGAAACGGAACAATTTGTGTAACTAGTATCAATAGTATTACATTAATGACAGAACAGTAAATATTGCTGTAACTCACTGATATAAAAGACATGTAATGCATTTCGACATTAACATCAAATGAACCTACTTGGTAAATCAAAAGATTGAATATTGTATCAATTATATCATAGCACAATTGTTTCCACGAAGCTTGCTCGATAAATTATAAATTGGAAACTAGTTATATAATAACAGGTCATTTTACTCCATAACTATGCAATTTAGTTTGTGGTAAATTGTGGTAATTGCTTGCAGTAATCATTCGAGTATGAGAAGATAAAATATCTATTAGGGGGTATAAATTTAATAATGGTATTATGGGAAGAAACCAGATAAATAATAAGCTAACAAAACGTATCTGGTTACATAAAAGCATAAAGGAAAGGAGGTATTATGATGGATATATAATCAGATAAACTTTGAAATCATTATGTTTTGATTTGGATTAACATTGTTACCGCTTGGAGCTACTAAGACGAAGCCTTAGGTCCTTGTCAAGTTTGTTTAGTACGCCATAATCCATTATTGTACTGATTGCTTTAGTAATATTATTTACATACATACATACATATTATATCTACGCTCATGATCATGTCTTCATTAGATAATAACAAAATGGCTGTTCATTTTCTGGTTATGAAGTTATCAAAAATAAACGGTTTAATTTAATTAGCTAAACAGAAGTATTCATTGTAGTAAACAAACATCTGCAAAACAGAAGGAAGGATATTCATTGGGTCTATTTGTTACATTCGCGAGCGTGCAATTATGCGTGTAATTTCATAGAATATTTAGTTAACAGATCAACAGAGCATGTCATTTACCCAATGAAAATCGTGTCAGATTAAACGCATTTTCACGCTGGCCTTACAAAACTAATGAAGATACGCATACACTCAATTGAAGCGGTTAAGAGGTGGCATTGCCATTTTTTATTTTAAAATTGTTGTTTTACTTAACATATTTATATTAGAAATATTCGTTTTCCGGGAATGGACTGTGTCATATTTTGAGTCCGAGCTCAACGTTTCATCCGCAGTCGTATGGGGCATCTTAAGGAGCAAGGGGGATAGAACTGTCTTAAACAAAGTTACCCGACGTGTCAACCACGCTAGAGGCCGAGTTTAAGCAACAAAACATCGTGGTTTATTTGACCTTTAGAGTGGTTTACACGTCGGGTAACCATGTAAACTGAGTCTCCCCCCTTTTGTTGCTTAAACTCGGCCTCTAGCGTGGTTGACACGTCGGGTAACCTTGTTTAAGACAGTTTTATCCCCCTTGCTCCTGAAGATGCCCCATACGACTGCGGGCAAAACGTTGAGCTCTGACTCAAAATATGACACAGTCGATTCCCAGAAAACGAATATTTCTCATGACTCAGACTGTGGAAGCCTACGCAATTATATTTATATTATTTGTATGATTTTTCTATCAACCAAGCTATGAATATCTCTGAAGCCAATAAATTCTGGGTTCAAATCTTTGAAGTTTTCATAAAAATTCACGGTTCTTATTGTTACGATAATAACTGCATAAAATGAGTTTATGTAAATATTGAGTAAATTTACATCGGGCCTATTAAACATTTAGTCCGATACCAAGTGACGTAACAAGATGGCGACGAATTGTATCAAACCTTTGGTACGCAATTGGTACACATCTTTGAAACGTTCAAAGGGAAATGTACCAGATACCAGACTTTTACTGTGTATGGTGTAAACAGCAAGTGTACGAAAGCGATTTTTTTGCCATCTTTGACGATGTTTAATTCAATTAAAATTGTGAACTTACATTTTTGGTAATTGTGTAAGTTTAGTAATATTTACAATTTTAACAATGTGGCGATTTAAATTGCATATATTCACAGCTATTATTTCTGAATAAGTAATTTTAGATTAAGCGCGTGAAACGTACTAAAATTATTCAGTATGTTTGAATATACCTTTGTAAATATATCGTATTAAGGCCCGCTCCTACCACCTCTAGGTAAAGTTATAGTGATAACTGGAAGTTAAAACTATTGTTCTCATCGTTTCTAACCTTCAGTTTTGTTCTTAACTAACGGTTAATAGACAGAAACTTTAACTAAAGGTGGTATGTAGGTTCGGGTCTAAGAGAAATTTACGTACACACATGGTTTGCGTACCAGAATAAATACTACGTGCTGTGTAAACATAGTCAGTGTTTATAACTTTTTAAATTAATTAAATGAGGGAAACATAGTTGACCCCTATGGTGTACTCTCCATATCAACAATGAGTGCCCGTGAGGTGACGCCTGGTAAACGCCCGCACGGTACCTACAAATATGTCAATATCATTACCGAAATATGTGTACAAAAGCAATGGGTAATATGATGCCGTGTTGATATGTAGCATAATTTATTGATTGCAGTGAATTTATATATTGTAATCCAGTAATGAATATGTGGTCGATTGTTCTTACAAATGATTTAGGTAAAATTGCATAATTCGGAGAAAGAATAGCACGAAGCTAGGTAAATTACTTAGGAATCGATAATTCAGGAAAAGAATCTCATAAATGATGCAAAGAGCGTAGCCTCACGCTCACGCGTTTTCATTACTTCGACCTATGTTTGCAATCGTGGCTTGGTGGCGTCGCCCTACAATTCCATTTATAGTGCGTTGCGCTGCGTTACATACACTCCATAACGAATTGTGTTTGATGTGGGCTCGTACGCGTACACATATCCCTTTACAATGACCAAGTAGATAGCCTCTGTTTTATGTACAACAACTCTTGTTTTAAAACTATTCTTTACTACTACTTTTATTATCGTGTTGATACGTTTAAAGCGATATGTTTTTCAACTAACGAAAAAATCGCCAGAGGTGACCTGCACTTTTTCTTTTTTCTACTGGCGAGGAAGTTAATTTGCTTAACTCAGATTTCATTAGGAACGGTACACAGAGTTAAGCATTATCAGAGAGGAACAGTTATAGGCTTAACGATGTTAGGGTTTTCTATTTTTAAAGTACGATTAACATTTTCATCACTATTTTTGGAATGATTTTCGACATTTTTTCTGTCATTTAATTTATCCAGATGACATTATTTAGAATCCGTAAATTTTTAGATTTTTTTAGACATTTAGGTCCCATATCATCTCTGGCTAAACTATCTGTTAACTTAGCTGTCAGTTAATACAAAAAATGTCGCATCGAAAAATTAAGTCATGTGTAATATTTACAGCTTATGTTATAATGTTAGAGTTGCCCGTTTTTTAAAAGAAAACAATGTACTTTTTTTCCATAGACGCCGAATATAATAGTTATTATTTCAATAATCTCTGTGAGATATTAAATGCACAATCGATTACTGTTCTAGATTATACTTAAAATATTTGAATAATTTCATAAAACAGAAATATAAAGCAACTACGACACGAAGTATTCGTTTATTGCAAAATAATATCCTCCGTCCTATCCTGTATTAAAGCGGTACTACAAAATAGCATCAAATCGAATAACAAAAAATGGTTTGCTGATTTTGAAGTGTATTGTTTGACAACGAAGGGCTACCCGGGAATCGCTTAACGTCAAAGTGTCCATATTATTTGGAAGCAATTATATTTACCTTGTCGATTATCTGTTCGGTAATCTGATTTCCAGTCTCGTGACTGAGGTTGAGTGTTTTTACCCGACCCTAGGCGGGCTGGGCTAGACAGCATCTTCCGGCAGGCAGAGAACATGAGGACTCGAGAATAACCTAATTTAATAATGAAATTGCACATTTGGGGACATTGAAATATTGGCGTCGCTTATGTCAACGGTTCACGACGGGCCGACGGGCCGCCGGGCACGGTTTAATTCCACTGGGAACACCGAGCTACTGTCCAACCACCGCCCAAGCTATAGCTAGAATGTTAGCATTTTTTTATTCATGAAATGTCTCCAACAATCCTGAGCATCGTCATAAATTGTGTGTATGTTTCCTTTCTGTATTTTTTCGCCCAACATCCGATTCCCTGTTTCGAGTAGAGAACACTGGTAAACATATCATATTCGGATTTGCTGTTTGCTGGCATAACGTCCTCGTGCCTCGTACGAACCGCCATTAATTACAACATGTTTTAAAATTCATTACTACGGCAAGCCGGCTTCGAGATTTGCTCCACGCAATTCCTTCGACATTAAAGAGCAATTGTGCCGTGCCGTATTACAGTTACACATTGTCATGTCATTAACTCGGAGTGGACAAACGCAAATGCTGTTTTTCTGCTAAAATATTCAATATATTTTGCGCGTTTGTTTGCTTTATTTTATCTGGCTAATTTAACAGTGGCATTCATATTTCATTTCCACTCGGCAAAGATTCTAATTAGCGCGTAAAAAGTTAACGAGCTCGGTGCAGTGCATTACTTAAAGAAATTACCTGTAGTAAAGCTGAAGCTTGGGGAGTTTGTTTGCAAGTGAGAAGCGCCAAGTGCCACGTGGCAGATATGCGCGCGTGCTTTGTGTTTGTGCTTTATTAACATCGACGTATCGCCTGCACCGTGCTATGTGCAATGGGACCGATCCTCGACATGGTGGCGATGTCTCGGCTCCATTGTATATTTACGGTGTCAAGGCGATGGCCGATGGGGAAATTTTCAAATGTGATTTGGATTTAGACATTTTGAGATATGATTCCCATTTATTTTTATCTAGAACGAACATAATGTCGAAGAAGTACTTTGAGCCACAGGCGGTCGAACAGATAGATGGACCGCATAAAGTGAAACGGTAACTCGCGACATAAAATAAAGGCAAATCGGCCGCGCAGAACTTCCATCCGTGTTCGATGATTTCTTCACGGCGTGAATCAATTCGTGCGTTTCGGTCTTTGTCTCCTTTGCTGAGACGAGCAAACCTTCAAGCCACCTCGCCTCGTCTCCCTACACCCCGGTCTGACGTTCGCTTTAATAGGGGGTGGCTTACGCTTAAAGTGACGAACTTGCGACATCGAGCTGCCTGCGAACAGACGGGCACACAGGCGCTGCGCTGCTCGTTTCATTTCTATTTCCTACTGTTAACGCAAACTGTGACAAGTGCGTGAAGCTTTGCTGTTTGGAATTATGTATTGCGTTGCGATGACAAAACAGCAGTTTTTGCAGACAACGTGATACATTTACGCATTCATATCGGTATGTCGGTTGAGTGTTGACGATGTCATGTTGAAAATGAAACGGTCACAATGATTGCTTTGTTTCCATTCCATTCCATCCGTCGTTTCAGAATTGAAACTTGCTACGTCTGTACTGTTACTGTTTGTACGCAGTATGCGAATACTGGAAACTGGAATAGTTACCTGCTGACGGATGGAAACTTCCGAAATCTAGCAACGCCTCTAAACGAAGCAAATAAGATTTGCCCGTCTGTTTCATCAGTGTTTGACTTGCAGCTATGCTGACGGCTCAGCGACTATAATGCTAAAGACTGAGGATGAAGGGAAACGCACATATATTCGTATACAGGCACAGGCATAAGCAGAAAGCATATCTATCTGCATGCATGTATTCATATAGGGGTAGATAGTTGACGAACATGATGGAATGCGAAAGGAAGGCGTTGGATCTGATGGAAAGATGTGGACTATTGTCATGTTCGTATTCGTGTTCGTGTGTTATGTGTTGGTGTAGGTGTGTGCACAGCACAGCAGCGCGATTTACGCGGTTTACACAATTTACGAGACGACACGTGACATCGGTCGACTTTAAACTATTGAAAATATACACAAAGGAATATGCGAATCTGATCACGCATCACATAAAGGCGAACAGATTTGAAATATGCGCTGATCACATTGATTGCAGCCTGGAGATGCCTGGTATGAAAGTTTTATTGAGTATTCCCAACAGTTCGTTGCTCCTTCAAGTCAAGACGTCATCGTAGCGAAATAGCGTCTGATATGATACAATACACCCATACGATACAATCTGGAGTAGTGGATAAAAACATAGGAGGCGCCAAATGAATGAGAACACTTGGAACTGGCATTGGAGCCACGAGCCATTTCATTAGGCGAAATGTCTATCTCTGTCTATGCCACGCTTAACATGTGAGCCGGCGACGTCGCCAGCCTCGGCCACGACTCAGAATATTAGGAAAGAAACTTGACGAATCAATCATTCTCAAAGTTTCACCGGAATAAAAGCAACAAGGTTATTCATCACAATTAGGAGTCTTAGAAATACGAACATACGAAACCGAACAAATACAAAGGGAGTTCTCAGTCAGCCAGAGCCAGCGTTGAATGTACGAATTGGGTGTTTCGCTTGGTTCATTCATCACGACTACGACTCGAAGCACTAGCATAGCACAGGCACAACCATGGTGGCTACGATATAATTGAAATGCACGGTAGGTGCGGCTCTCTGCCACACACGCACACCCGTTCGCCTTTCAGCGCCGCCAAAAACAACGGACAAATCACCGAACAAACAAGAGCACGAACCGCAGCCACGAAACACCAGGCACAGGCGCAGGCACGCAGAGATATGAGCACGAGATCACTTTACAATCAATTCCTCCAACACCTACACGTCCATTATGCTATGAATTTTAATCAACTTTACCCCGACAAATTTGTAAAGAGTTTGTCAGACAACATTGTGCTATCGGGGAGGCATTTATTCACGTACATGGTTCATGCTGCTGCTGCTATCGCGGTTTCCACTAACTTTTTGTTCCTTTTGATTTTACCCTATCGTTTTAAATGTATCAACTGTATCATAAAAGCTGTACTAAAACTAACTGCTTGTGCTTCTCGTTGCATTAGTGTTTCGTCTTGATAACACAAGTAATCAAAAGTTGTTGCACCAACTAAAGACTGCAATTATACTAGGATCAAGTACAGTGTGTTAAAAAAAAAAAACTTGGAGTAGGCTATGAACAGAGAAACGTATGTCTGATCAAATTTAAGAAGAAAAGATGAAGAAGAATACAGTATATTGTCATTTGCCGTTTTCTACTATATATATATATATATATATATATATATATATATATATATATATATATATATATATATATATCCATGCATTTTTAAAATAACATTGAATAAGAATAGCTTTGTTTTTTTAGGTAACATATTTGACAATGTATCGTGTCAAATAGACATTTAATTAAATATATTTTTAAATTAACATATGTTTCTTTGTTTATAGCCTATTCCGAGTTAGGTTCTTATGAACTCCCTCTAGTGGGAATCCACAGAATTCCAAAGATGTTACCTTTTGTAAATAATAATAAAAATAAGTTCGAGACCGTTGTTCAATAGTATACTTAGCTTGTATATTTTTTCTAAATATTGGCATAAGTTAGGTAATGCTGAAATGAATTTAGAAAAATTACATAAACCTTATTTATATTTTAATTGTTTTTTTAACGTTCGGGACTGTAGTCACTTTCTAATGTATAATACTCTTCGTTAAGTAATTGAATAGGTTTTCTTTTAAATATCAAAGGAAAACGCTAACGTTACTAACGTCAGTATCACAAAGAAGAAGGATGGAAGTAATTCATTGGAATTTCCTTGAGTTGAGTGCATAGTTTGTCTATAAAGTGTGAAACTTTTCTCCGGCTGTTCGTTGAATTTCGCGTTGGTAATTTGACACAAAAATAATACAAGGAAAGCTGAGTCCAGAGCTGGCGTGAGGCTGAGTGACTGAAAGACGTGTCCATTGAAATGCTAATTCTGTTGTATATTTAGATAGTGTTTTATACATGTCCTCATTTAACTTTGTATAGATTCACAATTACCGTGGCATACCCTGACTTAATTTATTCAGGTTCAGGATGAGCATATTTCCAAGCAGCCTGACTCTCTGTGTCTGACTAACATGAGATGCGACAGACCGAACGTTTTGCTTTTGCAGCGTCATTGCTGCTAGTGCTCGGTCCACTGGCCACTCCGTTGTATTATCATGTTCAACAACATCAACCAATGCCTTTCAGCTATTTCCCATTTACGTCAATATGTATCTCTTCATGTGCTCATTGTTTTCTCTACAAACTTTTACACGTTTGTCTGGTTCAACTTTATTAAAACTTATAACAAAATGAACAATAGAGTGTTACTAACCCAGCCGGGAAATACTCTATTACAACTGAGCGCTGGGGTAAATAACGAAAATATATTATTAACTTAATAATAATGGGACGATTGGCAATGCTATAGTAAATTTTACTTCACGAAAAGTAACAAAAACGGTTGAAGATCAGACTTAAGCTGATTAATTTTATTTTACTCATTTTGGTCAGTATCTACTATATGCTCTTAAAGTATGTACCTGAAGTTTTCGTACACCCTGTGTAGATAACTCACGCAAACTGCCCACCCAATATGCTCACTCAACCTGTCCACTCAAATGACCCACCCAAGCTGCCCATTACTTATTTATTTATATTTATAAGTACTCGACAGGAACAAAGTTCCCAATTAAGGGGTACCAGAAAATAATACATTTACATATCTGTACAATAAATTGTGCAAAGAAAAATTATTATAAGCAGATTATAAATTAATATAGTGAGAAATATGTCATCAATTCCTTCTTAAATATTAATAAACAATCAAAAAAAAGTCAATATTATCACAATTAGTGTATAAAACATTAAATGCAGAACGTGAACGCCTTAACGGACTTTTTAATTCGTAATTTGTCCTAGCTGTTGTAATGGAAAACAATATTTTTTGGCGAGGATGATTTGTTCTGGGTACATGAAAATTTAACTATGCAAGTAGATTGGAATCCATTATAACATTATTAATTAATTTGTAAATAAACAATAGAGATTGCACAGTGCGTCGATTCTCAAGAGATAGCATATTAAGACTTATCAATGCAGTGTTGTAGTGAAAATCATTTTGAGAACCAAACTGACCCTTATACCAACAATATCTTACAAATTTTCGCTGAATAATTTCAATAGCTCTTATCGAATTTTGGTACAATGGATTCCAAATCAGGAAACAATATTCTAATTTGGCACGAATAAAACAATTGAAAAGAGATTTAAGAGTGGTAATGCTATGAAAATCTTGTGAATTTCTGTCAATAAATCCAAGATTTCTGTAACTACAAGTGACTAAGTTGTTAACGTGTAATGAAAAATCAAACTTAGGATCAAATAATACTCCCAAATTCCTTTTAGTGCTAACTCTACACAAATTGATATGGTTCATTCTATACTCATATAAAATATAATTATTTTGTATCGTTGAAAACGACATGACCTCACATTTCATTACATTAAACGGCAGTTCAGATTCAAATGACCAAGCCATAATATTATTAATGTCACATTGTAATTCAAGGCAATCATTGACAGTGTTAACAATTTTGTAAATTTTCATATCATGAGCATAAAGAAGGCATTTTGAGTTTTTTATTTACTCACCCAACTGTCCACGTAACCTGCCTACCTAAATTGCTCACGTAACCTGCTCATCCAAATTGCTCACGCAACTTGCCCACGCAACTTTTTGTTTAAAATTATTTTTAAAAAAATCCGTAGGAGAGAACGATAATATCTATATCTTATTCTTTTATTCCTACGACACTTAGATCCATTTGAAATCAAGTTTTATAAACTTTGTATTTGTTGTTTTGCGTATTAAGTAATTTTGTATTCTTATGTTTAATTGTTCGGGTAGAGTGATGCAATTTATTTTGTCACGTGAAGAAGATCAACATTAAATTAATTTCCGCACAACGTACGTTGCTGTATTGGTTAATTATTACCAACATGTAAATGAAAATAAAATCAACAATAGAATTTATTTTATCCTGACACAAATTTGCAATTTGAATGATTTGTAATAAATAATGAACCGGTATTGTATAATTAATTATTATTTCATCTCCATATACATAAAAAGTGTGTGTACACTATTTATGGCCTCAGGTAAAATGGAAAATTGTAACAGACACTAATTTAATCAGATCTTGATAAAAGCGTTACCAGCCAATCGATACTGTTTTGTTAATTTTATGATCCAACGCTAAATTAAAAATTATTACCATTTTTCAGCAACCGACGAAGCGCTCCATTTACCGAATGGGATCATATACAAACTGAAAAGATGTGGCGTGTTTCAATAGAATATCCCGAGCAAAATAAAACGAAACTCTTCTTAAATTTGAGATGATGGTATCGTTTGTCAAACTTCGAAGGTGCTATCAGAATCAAATAACCAGTTCCGCGAAAAAACTCCGCGAGGGAACATTTAGAATTATGAGTTTATGAAGCAAACAAAATCATATGACACATTTAGAATTGTTTATAGTGTTTATAAGGTTGAAGTTGAGTTGAAACATTAAGTTTTTATAGTCTTTACGACCCGCAATATCAAGGAAAAGTTTAAGAAATGACATAGTTGTGGCTGTCTTATAAATTGTAAACTCTTCCGGAAACATCAACCATGAATTTTGGATATCCTTTGCAGTATTACCAATTATTTAAATTGTTTGAATAACAATCCTAACTTGATTTAATGACGTTTATTTAACCTGATATCTGCACTATACATACACACTGAACTGAACCAAACGTAAATATATTTTATCCTAATTCTACTCTAACTCGGATTTACGTTTACATTTGTACCATTTTGGAATTTAAAAATCAATTCTATTAAAATTTATTTAGAAACATCGGAAAGCTAAGAAAATTTGTCTTCTTTTTATTAAATAATATGAATTCTGTATTCAGCAATCAATTGATGTTTTTTTTTATATAAAACAAACTAAAAACTAAAACACAAATTTCTCAGTTTGATAATTTTGACAACTTCGTATGTTCAGTTAAAAACGCGATAATACATTACTGTCAATAATTTTAAATGTAACTATGGTAATGAAATACGCCTATATTCACTGATAGCAGCAGCTAGCAGAGTTATATAAATTTCAGATACTTCTTACAAATTCTTATTTTAAAGATTATTTGAACAAATTCTGAGAATGTATTTATATTTCTAATATAAAAGCTGTATCGAGTGATCAACTGCACCAGACTTTATTACAGAAATCTGCGCAATTTCTAAAATATTTCTTGGAAGAAAAGATAGAAAAATATAATACTCCTTTACAAAATTGTTATTTTGAAACTAAAATTATTTTAACAACTCCTGCAACATGTTTACTGATATTGCATTTTTCATATTCTGTTATAAAGTATTCTTATAAAAAATCTCATTTCATCAGCAGCCAAACGATATTTATTGACACAAGGTGGAAGCGGGTGCTCAGGTACTCTACTTTCAATTTAGCATTCAATCCTGATATCGTGCATAAGCATACATAAACACTTTTTGTCCTTGGCTGCATCATATTATTCAAGATTAGTGAAGATTTTCAATTTCTTATTAATTTTGCATTCACTCGTGCTCTGTTTGGAATAGATAATATTATCTGTAACACGGAAAGTGTTATTAGAGGAAGAATTTTCGTCTCTCAAGGCAACATTGACATATTTTATTAATGGCCGGTTTCAGCACTGTTTTAATTGGTAGGGATATATAATAGTTTACTTACATACATAAACAATGAGTAAACAACGTAAAAAATGGTGTCAAATGTAGGCCATACGTAGAGAATGTAAACTTTGTAATTGCACTTGGATTAATAATAAATAAACAAAATGGAAAGCAGATTATATGAAAATTAAATTATTATACTTTGAATCACATAAATAGCAAATAGTAACATTTTTGTCTTCTTTTAAATAAAAAATTACAAATAAATACATCCTACATACATGGGCGTAGACATTATACAAATTTTGATGACATAAATTACACCATTGTCTACGCGTAGACATTGTGGCAATTTACATGGCATAGATTAAAGGAATATGCCTGTTAATTGGGAATTAAATAAAAATTAAATTAAATTAAACACTCATTAATATTGAGTTGACGCTTAAGTTCTTAGCAATTTTGGTTTCTAGGGCAATAGATTTAAAAAAAAAATATGTCAATGTTGTTCTAATGTTATACTATTGTTCAATTGTATAATCTTTGTATTTGCAAAGTTGTGCAAAAATTGTGTAAATTATTTTTAAAAGAAAATGGAGTGTCAAGTAGAAAAAAACGAGCATTTTCCACATAACCTTTTATTTGATTTTAACAGGCAAGTTTACGGAGAGAACGCCAAACTTTCGGATTTCTTCACACTTGGAATTAAAAAACTGCCAGATCGTTGGGAGGCATTCGTAAACAATAGAGGAGAATATATTTTTTATTCATTAATTTAAAAATTAATTAAAATAAATAAATTTTGAATTCAGTAAAAACGCTAGGAACTTATATATCAACCTGATATATTTTATACGAGCAAGGGGGATAGTACTGTCTTAAACAAGGTTGCCCAACGTGTCAACCACGCTAGAGGCCGAGTTTAAGCAACAAGAGGGGGAGACTCAGTTTACACGTTGGGTAACCTTGTAAACTAAGTCTCCCCCTCTTGTTGCTTAAACTCGGCCTCTAGCATGGTTGACACGTCGGGTAACCTTGTTTAAGACAATACTATCCCCCTTGCTCCTGAAGATGCCCCATACGACTGCGGGTGAAACGTTGAGCTCTGACTCAAAATATGACACAGTCCATTCCCGGAAAACAAATATTTCTAAATGTTGATTTTAATTTAATTTTTCTTTAATTCCCATTTATTACCTTTTGCGCAAATTAGTTCAAAATAGCAGAGAGATTGAAAATTACAGATATAGTATATATAATTATTGAATCTCTTTGATAAATTTTGATAGCGTATTATGATTTATATGAAACAAAGCAAAGCAAATCAGAATACATTTATATTTATTTATTGGCACTACTGAATACAAAACACATAATTTGGTAAATAGTGTTTATAAACTATAATGAGAACATGGCAATAGTGGTAATACACATTTTAGCGCCAAATACATTCAGCATGAATAATTTATTACAAAATTATAATTATTAAATTCATTTTACACAAATTCACAATTGTTGTCATTAACCCTCGAAAAATAAATTTTTATTATACTATTTCATTTCATCCTGTTTGGAAATTTCCGGTTTTATTATTTGCGATATGAATATTTAATTAGACAATCTATGTCTAACCTTAAAATTATTGTCAGAGTTGTTTCATTTTTGTGACAAATATTTTCCTAAATAATTTCGCGCGTGGAGATGTTTGCTACAGCAAACGAATTAGCTGATATACATTGGTACTTCAGTGAGATTGCCTGGACAGCAAAAAGTAAATAGAATGATGTTATTAAAGGTTTATTAAGGGAAAAAATCGAAAAAAAGAAAACGCGAGTTGGAAAGCTTCTGACAAAGATATTTTGGCCAGACTCATTTTCTTACTAATGTCCTGCTTTTCATTTCAAGGAATTTTTTGAACATTCTACTAAATTAAGCACGGAAGAGTTATCTAGAATTAGCATAAATTGATATGTTTATATTTAACATAAAAAAATGTTAATGACAAACATGCGATTGCCGATAATGTCAAAATGAAAACAATTCATAAATAAATAAACATGACATTGCCTTTTTTTTAAACTGACCATCATATTATAGTTGTAATTTATTCAACCAATATAATTTTGTTTAAGTTTCTTTAAAAATTAACATTTTGTAAAAAAAATGTATGCTATTTTATTAAACAAAAGTTATTATGAGAAATATTCGTTCTCCGGGAATGGACTGTGTCATATTTTGAGTCAGAGCTTAACGTCTCGCCCGCAGTCGTATGGGGCATCTTCAGGAGCAAGGGGGATAGTACTGTCTTAAACAAGGTTACCCGACGTGTCAACCACGCTAGAGGCCGAGTTTAAGCAACAAAAAGGGGGAGACTCAGTTGAAAAGGTTACCCGACGTGTAAACTGACTCTCCCCTCTTGATGCTTAAACTCGGCCTCTAGCGTGGTTGACACGTCGTGTAACTTTGTTTGAGACAGTACTATCCCCCTTGCTCCTGAAGATGCCCCATACGACTGCGGGCGAAACGTTGAGCTCTGACTCAAAATATGACACAGTCCATTCCCGGAAAACGAATATTTCTCATGACTCAGACTGTGGAAGCCTACGCAGTTAATTTATTATTTTTAATTCTAATTGAAATTTTCTGTAAATATTTAACTTTTATTAATTTTGTTTTTAATTTAATAACATTGTTTTTACAATAGCGCAAAAGTAACTACATAGTTTTAAAATAGAAAAAAATGTATATTGGATAAATCTCTCCAGGTTGTTCAGCATGTTAATAAAGGGTTAAAATGAAATACACCTGTTGTGTGATGATGCAGAATGTATTATTTATTTATTTATTTATTTAAGTGGGGATTGATTTCGGACGATAGTCCATCATCAGGCCGACGCGTCAAAATAGTAAAAATATATATCGTCGAAAAACTTTAAATGACAAGAACATCTTATATTGATGCCGAAAAATTAATGAAAGTATAAAGATTACATTGATAAACGGAGAATAGTAATTTTTATACTTTCATTAATTTTTCGGCATCAATATAAGATGTTTTTGTCATTTAAAGTTTTTCGACGATATATATATATATATATATATATATATATATATATATATATATATATATATATATATATATATATATATATATATATTTACTATTTTGACGCGTCGGCCTGATAATGGACTATCATCCGAAATCGATCGCCACTTAAATAAATAAATAAATAATACATTCTGCATCATCACACAACCGGTGTATTTCATTTTAATCTTTTGAAAAGAAAAACCTAAATATTTATATTGAAAATATTAACATAAAGTAAACTTCTTTTACTCAGCGTGCCAGTTAGTTAAATTTTAAGTAGTTATGTTTTTGTGTTAGGATAAATAAAATAAACCAGGTATTTGCATTATTTTAATTATTAAAAATATATTATTTTTTTAATTTTAGGAATGTTGTTATATGAAATTGTACTGAAAACTAATTAAAATTTAAAATTAAAATACTTTAGAATAAATAATTTTGTTGTATTCTGAATATGATAATGATATTTATGAAATTGCAATGAATATTGTAAGAATACATCTGTTTTATAACGTAAGGAAGCTTCCACATCAAAGCTTAGAATTGCAATTGAAAATTAATTTAGTTCCTTTTCTTTCAGTACGTTAAATAAATTAACGTCAGTCCTATTATTTGTAGAACTTAGCAGTTTGTAACACTTTGCAACTAACGTTGGAAACAACTCACCCTTTTCAGTTGTACTATTAAATTCAGTCTAATTAAGTTTTGCAGCATATATTTTAAACAAAGCGGCAGACATTCTCCAACCAAGAGATTCTATTTGTGTTTCCAGTCTTCCGTGAAAGAGCTCAGAAAAACTGAACTAAAATATCCACTTTATTTTATAAGTGAGCCATTTTTAAAACAAAAAAATGTGTAGAGAAGGATGTCAACGAAGACGAGATGACACGGCTTTCATACTATATCTTTCACAGTGTAAACGAAGCTTAAACCATATGCAAAATCTCCTTCAACACACACAAATATACTTCCTATACTGTCCACGTTTTGCTGTAGGAATTTACCTAGATTGAAGATCAATGACTGAACAGGAACTCGTTATTAAAAATTCTTTCCCGAATTTTAATTTACCTACAAAGTTTCAAACGACAGCGCGCAAAGAGTAACATTTTCTACTTCATACACATTTCAAAAGACCAAAAAATAATAAAGTATGCTGGAGTATTTAGATGCAGTCAAAAGCAGAACTCACTAACGCTGCATTGTCCTCTTAATTAAATTTATTCTAAATAACCTTGGCATATGCTTTTTAATTATGCTATATTTTTACATTAGTCCGTCACATAGCACATAGTATTTGCCAAGGAAATGCGTTCTCTTTGTCACATTAACAGCAATTATTTTGTACTCATAACAATTTTCTTTTATTTTAATGCACAGTATTAAAGTATGCTTTGAGTGATAACTCGCGTAGGAAGCTTGTTGTACACCATTATAATAGGAATTCCATGAGTTAATAGAGAAATTCATTTACTAAAAACGGATTTGCACGTGGAAATATATGAAAAAATTCCTCTTTATGTCTGAATGCAAAAGGATTGAATTAAAAAACAATATATTTTAATTTCAGCAGTAGTATTTTTATAAATAATTTTCTGTTCAAATTCAAATGCACCCACTGAAAACAAAAATGTTTTTTTAGACACAATATGCAGCTATTAAATAAAAGGTGCATTTATATTTTTTTAATGCGACAGAAATACATGAAAGCAGTGAATATTGAAATGAAAACACCATTAGTAGATATTTTTATCCAGGTTTGAAAACACGTGAAAGCAATTTATTAATGTAAAATTACTGAAGTTTATAAAATACTGAATTATTTATTGGTTATTCATTCTGTATAAAAACTATAAACTTTTATCATTCTTATTTCGACTAAATTAATATAAAAATATGTGAGGTATTATTGTAAAATGAGTAGAGAACATGAAAATGATTCCGGAATTTAGGTCAAGATTTAGTTTTTGATCTAGTTTACGAAATAAATTAATTAGTCCGCATTTTAGAAGTTGATTCGGGATTTAGACCAAAATCTTATTCATAATCTAATTAATAAATTGATTAATTGTTCTGAATTTGTCACAATCTAGTTTATGATCCGGATTGGATTAAATGATTCGCATTTCGGATATTATTTTTTAAAATTTAGTGCAAGTTTTAGAACATGATCTAGTTTATGAACTAAATTAATTGGCTACATTCCTGAAGTTTGTATCAGATATTAATACGAAAATCTAATTTGTGATTTAATTTTACAATATAAATTTATTGGTAATTGGATCGTTTGACACCAAAATTTGTTGACGGTTTTTTGAAAATTAAATTTTGTTTCGGATCCTCTTTTTTAGTTTTGAAGATCCACAAGAAGTAATTGATGCTTCCGGTGCGACAGTTTTGAACTTGATACTCCAGAATTAAGAGAATTATATGATGCAGCATTAAATAAAAACTTTTCTAGGGAAATAATATCTATATTTTTACTCTCGGGCATAGAAAAAGTATTTCTTCTTCATCTTAATTTAGGACTATGTCCTGTTAATTCTGCTTTGTTGGATTTCTTTTCTATGGTGGGGTACCTTGTGATGTTGACGTCCAGCGTTTAGGAGGTCTACCTGGCGGTCTTTTGTTGAGAGGTTTGAATGTTTTTGCCCACTTCGCTATCCTATCTTCGTTCATTCTATCTATGTGGTCTCTCCACTGACGTCTTCTGCTTCTTACCCATCTGATTACATCCTCTATTTGAAGTTCTTCTCTAATGGTGTTGCTTCGTATCTGATCTCGTAATGTTACTCCTTTTATTGTTCTTAGTGTTTTCATCTCTGTGGTTCTCATAATATTTTTAGTTGTACATGTATCTTTGCCACTGTAGAAGAGTATGTAGTTATTGTATTTTACGTTTCCTTTTCCTTTCTTCTTTGTTTCTGATAGTGAACATATGCCAATTTTGTGTCTTTCTAGTTCCAGTAGAATCTCCTGGGGTGGGATTCTGTAACTTGTCCGTTATCAAACGGTACCGTTATCACTATAGCAACTTATTTTTTATAAGATGATTGGCATACTTACGTCATAGTTTTCAAATAAAATGTCATTTTCCATGTAACCATAGTGATAACGGTACCGTTTGATAACGGACGAGTTACAGAATCCCACCCCTGGTCTTTCTTGTTCCACGATGTGACATTCTAAGTAGCTAGTCGTATTCAATTCTTTGTTTTCCATATTCGTTTTCCGTTTCTATTCGTATTATTATTCCGGTAAGACTGTCCGAGTTCTGAGGCTAGTTCAGCAGTATTTTTAGCATTGTGTATTTTTCAGGTAGGTCAGTTGCTAGTCCGTTGCACCAACTAGCTTTTCTTTTCTAGGGAAATAATGTCTATATTTTTACTATCGGTCATGGAAAAAGTATTTAATATTAAAAATTGTGCAAATCTTATATGTTTAGCATCTTCTTGAAATTATATGCTTTAATTTCCATGATCCCCCGTATTTGCTGGCGAATATAATGGATTCAATTCCATTGTCGATCATTTACAAATCGTTTTACAACATTACAGCTCTGCTTTATATTCATGGCATTAACTGGAAATGCAATAAGATCGCGGGATTAGACTGCAATAATCTATGCACAAACTTACAGTCATATTCGGCAATCCCTTTAAGATGTATTTACTAAGAATCTAAGTAAATCTTGCTCCAAATTTAATCCAGTTATACTAGAAATCTTGAAACATGAGAAATTCTCCTATTAAAGTTTAAAGTTTCTGTAACTAAAGACATGTAACAATGAAAAGGAAACTTTTGTTTTGGTGTGAGCGTTAAAAATACATGAAAATCTTGTTACACGATGTAGGAAAAGATATACACACAAAGTGAACATTGTTTCTGTAGGTAAATATGTAATTCAAGTAACTTTTAATTAGCGATCCTAACAATTGAGACTTCCCGTTGTTACGGTGGAATAATGCAACTGAAATACATTTAGAATAAAGTAAATAGACTGGAAGTATTTCTACACTAGGTTTAGATAAGATTTGCTAGCACTGAAATAGCCAGATAGTCGACACGGCGCTTGGAACTAAGGACTTGCTACTATATAACAGAGATTCTAAACATTTTCAATTATAAGAGAAAAGCTGCTTGACTGGATATAATGATGAAGGAAAGAAGTTTCTGGATTTCAGTCAATTTTTTCTTTATTTATATTCTCGGGTCGACCGGTTTCGCGCCCCACATGGGCCTCCTCAGGAGATGAGAATAATAAAAATAATTTTAAACATTGAAGTAATCAACATTACATGTGAAAAAATGAAAATAGTGCAACCTGTAGCACATGGCTTACGTCAAAATATAAAAAAATGTATATAAAAAATATAAAGATTTGACACAAATGTATAAAAGAGCTAAGAACGTATTTCCATGAGTGTGGTCACTCAGAACAATACGTTCTTAGCTCTTTTATACATTTGTATCAAATCTTTATATTTTTATATACATTTTTTATATTTTGACGAAAGCCATGTGCTACAGGTTACACTATTTTCATTTTTTCACAAATTATGTTGATTACTTCCATGTTTAAAATTATTTTTATTATTCTCATCTCCTGAGGAAGGCTCATGTGGGGCGCGAAACCGGTCGACCCGAGAATATAAATAATTTTTTTTTTGACTGAAATCCAGAAACTTCTTTCCTTTATTTTCAATTATATTGTTAACTTTCTATCACCTATTGTTAGCTTAAAAATCCATAATACATTATTTTCAGGCTTTAACTATTTACAAGTCATTTTCACACGAAATATGGCGACCTCGGATTCACTGATTTGTAAAATTTTGTAAACGTTATTGATTGACAAAAGACTGTTCATGAAATTTTTGAGTATTGCATCGAATGATTTGACATTTTTTTCGTACGAAGGGGCAGGGCTCTAGTTTCGACTTTACCCGCTAAGTATCTTTACTAGATATCTTTTTGGGTCTGTTGCCCAAGCGTCATCTTTGGGCAAACATCTGAGAGCGGTCAATTTGTCATAAGCTCCGTTTGAAGCAATATGTTAACATGAAGTTTTGTTTCTTGCTGAAGAAAACAGCAGAAATGCTTGGGAGAGCTTACAAAAAATCCGGATCATTTTCTGACTGTTCTTTCAATTCCTAGTACACACTCAAATGGTTGGCTCTCTGGTTGTCGGAAAGCACACACGAAATGAATTTCGTTACGCCTCGTTTCATATTCAAATTTTCAGTCAAAATTTGTTGGCATGAACATAAATGATATATCAGTGAGTTCCTCCAATTCATTGATAGTTCTACGACGATCAGACATGTTTACATCATGGACTTTTCAGTGATTTCGGACGTTCTGGAAGTCGAAGGATGTCCCGGTTGAAGGCCAGTTGCAGTTGATATTCGACCACTTTGAGAACGAGAAAACCACTCGTAAAGACTCGGTTGGCTCATAGCTTCATCCCCGAAGCCTTCCAAAGCATTGCGACAGTTTCCGCTGCTGATTTCTCTAACAGGAAACAAAACTTTGTTTGCCATTACATAATCGCCGGACACAAAAAATTGCGCTTATGAAAAAAGTCGCACTGTCCGCTCAGATATTTCCCCAAGGATGACGCTTAGGCAACAGATCCAAAAGAGTGTCTGTATTTTAAGTATTTGTATATAAGATGTATGAATTCAGTTACCAAGAAAAACTAATGTCCTCTTTTTGTGTATTATTCTGAGCATTTTCTGCTGGATTGTGTAATAGTTTGGCGTTCCGCCGGTTGAAATGTTGAGAATCACTGAGATAGTATACCGTTGGTACTATACAAACATGTAGGTACTTCTTGCAAGTGCCGTGTACGATATAACTTAATTCACGAGGTCTGTTTTGCGAAAGAACACTACTAGTGCGAGATGTAGTTATTCCACTGTAGATTACGAGCTCAGAACACGCTCTCGCTTTGGTTGCAGACTGAATTAATAGTTCGACGACGGAGGATGTATTGTGTTTATTATTTATAATTAATACTGCTTCTAATTTTCGCCAAAAGTTACCTAACAAGCGACAGGTGCAATACGTCAGCACAGCCCTACAAATGGGAGATACTTGAGTTTGTAATTTAGCAAAAGCGTTTCTGAATAGCTGGATTGTGCTAACTTCCACATCGACTACAATACCAACACAAAACACAGTTGGGATTTTGCATTTTTAATTAGGCGTTCCTAAGCCACGAACCTATTAAGTATTTACTGGGTTCACAAGCTATTCTGTTTTCCGATACTCTGCTACTCTCTTATTATTTCTTGCAATTTCACGGAATTTTGAGACGTTTAAAAAACACACAATACCGTAATTTGTATATGTAATAGAGCAAGTATGGCTTAAAAGTTTATTAGTTTAATATCTAAATTATATGTTTGATCAAAACAACAACCATGACGTGAGTAAACACAATGTAATTAGATCAATAAAGCTATAAATATCGGTTTACCTTTATTAATTATTAGTTTATTATTTCATCGAGACGTTAACGCGTTTTATAATTTTGTCATCAAAATCTATGATTTTTTTGTAACATCATCGAAATCTTATTATTTCGTATTATTCGCCATTTCAGCAATGATGGGCACTTTTGACCATTGGCTCCCAGAATGACACTGAAAAGTCTCAATGTAAATCTAGGCGCAGATGAAAGCCTAAATGATCGGGGTAGCCACCCACGTAGTCAGGGTGATTCGGGTATAGTACGTCTGCTATATACCCATCTCAATTTGAACAGAAATAAAGAAGTTTTATACCACACAAAATCGCCTGAATATTATAATAATTGCGCCAGGCAAAGTGCGATTTTCAACTGCTAAATGTTATTATCTTGTAATAATCAGGCAATACAAAAAAATATTTACATGCGTTATTCTTAGCATTTCTTTTTTCTCTTTTTAAATTTGCGTCCGAATTCTATTAGAATACCCATTAATCGTAACCAACAAAGTTTTTCAACCAATAATTTTACGTAGTATTAGTATAAATATCTTGGTCTATAATTTATAGAAAGTGTATTTTGAATTACCTATACAAATTTGCAAAAATAAAATATGAAGTGAATGAGAAGCCCATACAAATCCGTCTCGTTCAAGCATTTTAAGATGGACTTTATTCACCTATATACTCGCGTCGTACCCTTTAAGTAGTGACGATAAAAGTATTAATTTTTCAAATGTGTACACTAGATAGAACAATGCCCATCTTTCATGTGCCGAAATGCACTGCCTTAGATGAGTGTCACGTTTTTAACTTTAATTTCGAACCATGTCCATGATTTTTAAGAAATGGTCTTTAATTCGAAGAAAATTTCTGTAATTTATTTTATCTTCTATTCGTAAATCGTTGTGTGCGATAACTAAAACACTGCGATTTTTATTTCTTTTTCCAGCCATAGACTAGTCCACCAGCGATGTTCTGATTTTTTAAATTTTTGGTATAGCTGTATAACCCATTACTCCAGCTAACAATTTTTTATTTGAATTGACGTTAATCATAATGCAATTACAAAACGCAACTACCTCTATAGAACAACGGCCACAAAATGAAGTTTAGTAGTATCTTTGGCGCCAGTTCTCTTTCATGAGTTATGCAACACTCCATAAAAACGCGTCAAATTTTTTACAGTGGGATGCAGTACTTTTCATGAAACGTTTTTATAAAGAAATTTATGAAAATTTTTATAAAATTTTTTACAGTGGGATACCGGCTTTAGATATTACCAAAGTACTACCTTAGGAATTTCTAAATACCAGAATTCTTCAGTAACTCCTTGGGTGTACCATATTTTCTCCGTGAGTCATCCCATTTTTTATTATATTATTATTAATGAAAATTGTATGTTGTAATTACATTTGGTAGGTTTGTATCTCTTTTATTGTCCGAGGTAACTCAATGTGATAAGTCGAATGCAGATCGATAATATGCAAATAATTTTATTAAATTTACTAAACTATAGTTTTAGTAACATTTAAACTCTGTTTATCTTTGTAAGTCAAAATTCTGTTTAGAAATAATTATCATTTTTTCTATAACTGTCTTTGTTTAATCTAGGTGTCAGCGGTCTTGACATTTGGAGTGTTGACAATAAAGTCTATAAGTTATTGCAAGCCTACATGTTGGATTGATATTTGGTTATGGATGCCATATGATACCCTGAACCCCTCAGATATCCTCTCATAAAGTTGTTAACCTTTTAGCTTTTAGGCAGTCTGTGTTTGTTTCTCACGTCGAAAAGTCACCAGAAGTCAAATTATTTACAATATTGAAACAGAACAAAAGTTATTGACAATCAGAAATGATGACATTGATGATACATTTGTTTATATTATTATGGTGTAAAACACCCCTTTTAACAAAACTGCCAATAAAAGCGTGTTAAGAGTATGTGCCTTACTTCTTACTATGTACCGTGCGTATTTATTTCGTTGGGAATATATATATATATATATATATATATATATATATATATATATATATATATATATATATATATATATATATGTGTGTGTAGTGTAATCGTCACTGTCGATTAGTTAAGGAGATAAATTTTAGTGGGTATATCAGTGGGATGTTTTCTGGGCTTAAATTTGTTTTAGTAGATTCTTTTAAAATCTGTCAAGCTTTCGTGTATTTGGATTGTGCACTTCATCAGGACACTAAAGTTGAAATACAAATAAATTTACAATGTATAAAATAATTTGATTTAAAGGAACTTTCGTTTTGTTGAAGTTATTTGACAGTCATTGATTTACATAAAAATAGAAGAATTTAAACTATACATTTAGTTTACAATGTCATAAAGATAGAGCTTATATTAATTATGACAAAAGCATATATATATATATATTGCATAGATTAACGTATGAATATACGTGAAAATTGTGGAAACTTTCATTGTATATTTCCCCTATTAATAAATCTATTGTGACTGTTCTATTTTCAGCGGATTTTCATACGCAATTTGTTTTAATTTCAGGGTGAGTTGCAAGTCAAGTTACATTTGCTGAAAACAAGATGCAGACTACGGACGACATATGCTGAAACTTTCTATCTGGCAGCGAACACTCCCGGTTTACAATAAAATAAAACGATGGCAGCAGTGGGATAGAGACAATTGGATTATGCCACGATATTTTGGTGAGTTTTTTCTTTTTGCTGCGTAGGCGTTGACGGAGTGAAGACACCCTTACATTAATTTAGATTTCGGCGTATAATACAATTGTGCGTATTTCCACAATATCAGTTATTTAATCCTAACCTTGATTCGTAACAACAGACGTGAGGGGAAGTAAAATTAATTTCACTTGTTTTCCCCGTCAGTTATTTAAGGTGTGCGAATGACAAGCTGCGAGCTTAACTTGTTTCATGTCTTCGGGAGAATTCCTACGTATAATTAATATTAATATGAAAACAGAATTAATATTAGATTTATTTTGACGACACTGTTTATAAATTTCAAACGTAAATGGCAAAAATAAATTCTAATTTTAAAATATTTTTCACTCTAAACATTTTCATATTAAATCAACAGGAAATTGGAAAGTGTTTTATATTTTTTTCTACTCCTGAATAAATATATGTCTATTATTTTTATTTTTGCGATCCACGATATTGAATTATGAATTCATAATTCACTCTTCATGGCCAATCACAGAATCAGATATCAATTATTCCCGATTATTTTAACTCTGCCGCGACACCTTTCCTACGGTTGTCTGACAGTTCATAGTTTTTTCATTGTCACTTGCTGTTGTCGTTTTGTATTCTTGTGTTTACGTTGTCAATCCAATTTCTATCGTTTTTAAAAGTACTAAACTACTTGAAAACGAATACTGAGAGCGATTAGGAGAACTGAACCCAACCAGAAATACTTCAGTGAGAATTTAACAATGGAAATTACCATCCCGTCTCTGAATCTTACCAATTGTACAAAATTTAGAATACATCTTCACGCCAATCGCGAACAAGTAGGTGGTTTCCTTAATAAATAGTAATCAAAAATCAATTTAAAGCTCTGTTTGATAAATATTGTGAATTTATAAAGTTGTTTCTAAAATATTTATTTGTTATTCCCAAATTTCCAGGAGTAGAAAAAGTATAGTATTATATTCGGGATTACGGTTATTATTCACTTGCCTACGGCTCGTGTCTATAATATAATTTTCGTGGATAATAATTATAATAAGCTCTCATAATATACTATTTACAATTTTATTCGTTTCTGTAAATAAAATGTACAGTTGTTTACATGTAAATATCCATCACTGATATGCACTGATCTCTCAGGGTGCAAAATAATCTTGAGGTTGAGAAGTGATAACTTCCTGCCCCAAGGTTGGGAAGTAGCAATTGTACAACCATATACATTTGATGCAAAAGCTCCTGTGAAGATTAATTATTTTTTCTGGTTAAATGTGAAAATGAATAGGATGCAAAAAAAAATTTAAATTTGAAATGTGGATAACTATGTATATGTTCACTCCTAGTTGTCACTATAATGAAAATTAATAATAGTAAAAGAATTAATTACGGTAATATCGGTTAGCCTTCTGACATTGTTTTTCTCATCCATTTATCTTTCTAATTTTAGCATCATTGTCTGTGATACATATTTGAAAAGAATGTCAGAAATTAATGACGATTAGTTAACAGAATTAGATTCATGTAATTCAATAAAACAAATATTTATCTGTCAATTTTATTAATAAAAAAGAGTGTATCATTTTAAAAATAGTATTAACAGAAATACATTTATTTGTTCAAATTCACTAAAATTATTAAAATGTTGCGTTGGTAATGGTGATATATCAGGAAAATTTAATTTGAAATAAAGTTGTTCTAATAGAACAAGAAATATTGAAATTTTGAGTAGACGATATTTTAATACTTTTTAATGTCGTTGTTAATTTGGAACTTCAATAATAAGTTTAATCCGATTGGCCAAAGTATGCAAATTATTATAATTAAAGGTGCATTCACAAATGAAAATTCGGTTTAGATTTATGCTTTATACTTTAGATTTAAAGACTTTGGCCGCATATTATGTAATGACCCATTCATACTTCAGGATTTAGCGTCTCTAAATCCAAATCATAAAGCTAAACATTGCAAGATCTAAACTTTAGGTTTATGATTTAGTTTGACGTCACAAACTTTACCAATGAGAACGAGTCTGAAATGATATAGATATATGCACCCATCTTTATTTAGTATCCACTTAGTGGATTCAGCTTTTTAAACAAATGCGAGAAGAACGTGGAGACTGTCGTAACTTAATTGCTGAAGGTGTCGACATTTTCACGTTAACTTCTACAAAAATACGTACTGTATTGATTGGTAGACTAAACCAAATATGTTATAATATTTCGGTTTCACCTTTGTAATTTCATTTCACTGTACCTATATTTATTATCGCATTCAATTTAAATTTATTGTTTTCTTTATAATTCTTTTATGTAAAAGTGGAAACCTATTATTGGTTTTATACTGTTGGTTTCCCACAAAATAGTAAATAAATAAATAAAGAAATAAATAAATAAATATAACCAATAATGCCAAGAGAATGACAGTTTCACGGCGCACAGGTGTCTTGAGTACTGTTCTACCGATATTTTAATCTTGTTTTTGAAGCATTTGCATATATATATACATATATATATATATATATATATATATATATATATATATATATATATATATATATATATATATATATATATATATATATATATATATATCTACATATCAAAACTATTTTTCAGGTAATTTAAACTTACATTTATGAATGACTTACTTAAACCTAAACAAAAACCATAAACCTAATTTTCATTTGTAAATGCACTTTAATAATAATATGATTGCTGAAAGTATTAAATCAAGAAAAAGAAAGAAAGTGTCTACAGTTCCGAACATGGAATTGTTTAGAAAAAATTCCGAATAGGTGTGATTTACGCAATTTTTTTAAATAAACTTTAATATCATCTAACCAAAAACACAAAATTCATTTGGAAAACAAAAGCAGAGTTTTTGTTATTTTTAGAGAAATATACAAGACAAGTAAGGTGTTCAACAACGGTCCCGCGTTCTGGTTTTCTATTTTTTTGCACAAGTTCTGAACATTTGTAGTTCAAAGCGACGCCTCATTGTGTATTAATTGGTTCGCTACGCTTTTTTGCTATTTAAATTTTTGAACCCGGTCCCGCATTCTGGACTTTAGCCACGTCCTTAAATCAATTATGTTTACATTTTTTTAAACCGTGTTTGAGACGTAAATTTCCTAACACAATTTGCAAAGAAAAGAAGAGAAAGATTTATGTATTTGATATTGACGTTTGGAATTTACTTTTCTGACGAAATTGAGTGAAAAGGAAATAATTTTTTCGCAGCAGAAACATAACTGTTGTGAATTTGTTTGTCCGCGCCGCGCGCCTATGATTGTTAAAGCAAGCTAACATACTGACGTACACACAAGCAAACCCCAATTGTAATGGGAACTTCGTACACGCGTTGTTCCCTACAAATTGTCTAGGCATAACAATGCTGTACGCATGAGTACCTACATCGAAGTAATTGCAAACTTCTGGAGTTGTTGCTCTACTTATTATTATTATAAGCTCTCCTCCAACTGCTGCACAATGCATTCGTTACTACGTTGCACATACAATTCAATTATTCAAAGTTACCTGCATTCTGCATACCCGTACGTTCAACAACGGATCAAGTTGGGAATTAAAACTTTCATTCTACCTGACCTCAACCAACAACAGATTAATTGTATGTTCATCAACATAAACTTAAACTAAATCATTTGTTTTCAAATTCAATGAATATGGACTTTATGTGTTTGTTAGAGTCAGGGCTAAGAAAAACGAGGTTTTTACAAAATGGGTTTATTGTTTTATTATAGTGTTTTTGGTTTCATTGGGTAATATTATATATATATATATATATATATATAGACGTTTTTTGTGATCTCGACTGATCAGTTAGGATAACAGTTAAATGGATAACGGTGTAGCAGTCAAGGAGATGGAATTTTTGAAATCAATACACTCTTTTAAGTTATAGCCAAGCTTTCGGAAAATAATTTATTCCTTCATCGGGGCACTATAAACAATATAACAACGATGTTATTTTACAATATTGTACAAACAATGGTTACAAGTTTATTATATTTAACTTACTACTTGTTGAGGTTAAGATGAACGCATATATATATATATATATATATATATATATATATATATATATATATATATATATATATATATATATATATATATATATATATATGTACATACAGGTGTCTCACAACTCGCGCCCTAGATGAAACTGACACTGGCCGACGACAATAGGTTGCCAACAAATAGAAGAAAACAATTTGCGGATGCTTGCATAACGGAATTACAAGACTTTAATCCACCAATCCCGGAAGGCTCTCTTGAGGTGTGATGATATTATTACAAAATAAAACTGGTTGCTAAGTTTTAAAAATACTACCTACTAGTGAGTTACAAAATTTGTTTGACTTACTGTAATTTTGACACTTTAGAGTTGACTTTTTACTGTCAACAAATTTAGGTTAGCAAATGTGTCATCCTAGATCATCATTTATATCGTACAGTGCAACGTTCCGAATAGACTCGTGCTGCCTCTCTGGCGTTACGTTCTCATTCTCCGAAAATTATAATCATTTCTAAGTAATCAGCGGGTGAATACATAGTAAAAATTTGCCTTTTGTTATTCACCTTGTTAAATTTAATTTGACACAGACATTTTTCGAAAACTACAGTCGCCCATACATTTTAAAGAAGATTTGATTTGTATAAACCCCTAGTAACGTAAAATTACGGCAAACACATGTTAAAAGTGTAGGTCTCTGATTGATCAATTTGTAGACGTCTTTTCTCGAATATCTTTTAAGCTAGATTTTTTTTTCTTCGAAATTACACATCCGCTCTGGGGCGCGAGTTGTGAGACAGCCTATATATACATATATATATATATATATATATATATATATACATATCGGGTGTCTAATTAAAATCCGTTATAATCCCCTTACAACGGTTTTTAATGTTAATAGCTTTAATTTTCTTTTTACCTATTAATTTTAGACAAAAAAGCTTCAAATAAAGGTTGCAGATAATAAAATTCGACACATTCAACTACAAATTAATTGTATTTTTATTAACATAACCTAAACCGAATCAAGCTGAATAAACCTTAATTGAAGCCTAATCTTTATAAGTTTGTTACAGTAGTAGTTACAGTTGTATACAGATTTATTCTTTTATATAAATTAAAATAGAAACCTTCACTAAACTGAGTACATCTTTGAAAACTACTTCATGAATCTGGAATCATGATAAATTGTATATTTCTCCACCAAAAAATTTTCATTCCAGACAAAATTAAATGTTGGAATTTGAAGCGTTGATGAAATAAGGTTCGTAACTGATATTAAATAGCGATGAAACTTGAACGGCAACAAACGGTTTACGTTTACATATTGTGTCGAGATGTAATTGATTTCCTCAGAAATTTAATTACTAAAATATTTTCATTAAACTACTAGTAAACCAACAATCAATTTGGTATTATACTTCGCCCCTGAATCATAAAATGTTGAAATATTTTAATCAATGTCATAGTAGAGATATAAAATGTAGAAAAATAATTCCAACTTCTTGAAAGGAATTCTTTTAGTTTTTACGTGGATTCCAATGGCGTTTGTAATTACTTTTCAGAAAGACGTATTGGTATTTGACAAGATTTCAGTTTTTATAAAATAAGAAGATAGTTTTTCATTATTCAACTATAATATAAGTTATTTTTATGTAAATCAATGACTGTCAAATAACTTCAACAAAACGTAAGTTCCTTTAAATCAAATTATTTTATACATTGTAAAATTACTTGTATTTCAACTTCAGTGTCCTGATGAAGTGTACAATCCCAATACACGAAAGCTTGACAGATTTTAAAAGAATCTACTAAAACAAAAACAGTGACGATTACACTACATATATATATATATATATATATATATATATATATATATATATATATATATATATATATATATATATATATACTCTTATTACCATTATCTATAAGTGTGTAGAGAACTACACCGGTGCTGGGCCTTATTTGCCTCAGGTACCTTACATAAAAATAATAATGTTTGCATAAATTAGTTTAATTTATAGAACATAAAAATTAGTAATTAATAATAATCCAGAATATAGTATTCGTATGATAATCGAATATTTTAAAGCAAATTCAGTGATTCGTAATTATCATAGCTAATTGGAAATTTGATGCTGCTGCTCTGTAAAATTTAAATGAGCTGCAATGAAATGATGTTTTTACATTCCAAATCTAAAAATACCATTTCGTCAGATGAAAATATAATTATTGTTGATTCGTGAAAATATTCCACGACACATTTAGACTATTTCCACATTCCATAAAAATGATTGAAAATAACTATTGACAATTTGTTGCAGCCATGTTAGTATTCATAACCTAAAAGTCGTGATCTTAATGTACCTCTCGATGAAAGTGCTAATGCTAAGGAAAAACTCTTGTGAAAATAGAAAACGCTTGCCGCAAACAAACTGCCCGCATAGCTGTGCATATTTCAATTTTATTCCCGTCATTATCACCACTTGCTCCAATGAATTATCAATAACTTTATCAATAAAGTAATTCAGAGTGGAACAGCACAGTCGGGAGCCGTTACAGCGGATAACCATAAAAAATACGCTGGAAAATCGAGTGCTCGGGGCCGAGAGCATCTGAAGAGGATGACGTTCGCATACCATTGGGACGAGGACTACAACAGTCCGACTTCAAAATGGACTCTTCACAAAAGCAAGGGAATTGTTAGTGAAACAGGTGGAGTTTCTGCCCCTCTCATTTCACAAAGGAGCTGAAATACCTTCATCTTATAATGGGAAAATTCTGTAAATCGACACTTCGTGTTTAATCCAATCAAAATTTGTGACTAATAAAAACAACTTTTGACCAAAATGAAACTGATTGGATAGATAGTAAATAATTCTTCAATTCGTAATAGTTAAAAAATTTGAAAAAAGTAAAAATCATTGGAGTTGCAATAGGTAATAGGTATTCGAGACTTTCGCAATGAAAAACTACATATATAAACGAAGACGGATTTGTGAAAAATTCACGGACCCCAGCGGGATTCGAACCCACGGCCTCCCAATTTCTATTCGGGCGCTCTGCCAACTGAGCTACAGGATCCCACTGAAGTTCGTGAATTTTTCACATGTCACATTCACAAATCCGTCTTCGTTTATATATTTAAAATATTTGATGGTAACTTTAAGTTACAGAAATTTCACTGTTGAATTACACCAAAACAGTCTTCTCTCATACATAATACTGTAGTGCCAATTCACTACCACGGGTGATGTCTCGATGTTGTGCGGGTAACGTTACTCCATGTGGGAGACCGTTCTCGTATCCAACGTGCATGTGACATGTGAAAAATTCACGAACTTCAGTGGGATCCTGTAGCTCAGTTGGCAGAGCGCCCGACTAGAAATTGGGAGGCCGTGGGTTCGAATCCCGCTGGGGTCCGTGAATTTTTCACAAATCCGTCTTCGTTTATATATTTAAAATATTTGATGGTAACTTTAAGTTACAGAAATTTCACTGTTGAATTACACCAAAACCGTCTTCTCTCATACGAAAAACTACATGTTTATCATGAAGGTACTTGACATTTTGATAATCAATAAACCGAATATAAATTGTACGATAATACAAAAAGCGCTTTAAGTCTGTTTTAACAATAAAATATTTTTCAAGTGAACACATATTTTTTTTACAAAACTGAACTGTGGCGCAGTTGGTCACTTTTATGGGGATCCAGTTCTTATACAAAACATGCAAAACAAATTTATTGCCTTACTATCTAGCTGTTAGTTCTACCATCGGTTAAGTGTTGTACGCTTATTAAAATAAAAACTCGTATACAGAATGTCTCACAACTCGCGCCCCAGACGAAACTGGCACTTGCCGACGACAATAGGTTGCCAAAAAATAGAAGAAAATAATTTGCGGCTGCTTGCATAACGGAGTTACAAGACTTTTTAATCCCCCAATCCCAGAAGGATATCTTGAGGTGTGATGATATTATTACAAAATAAAACTGGTTGCTAGGTTTTAAAAATACTACTAGTAAGTTACAAAATTTGTTTGACTTACTGTAATTTTGACACTTTAGAGTTGACTTTTCACTGTCAACAAATTTAGGTTAGCGAAGGTGTCATCCGAGATCATCATTTATATCGTACAGTGCAACGTGTTGTAGCAGCTGTGTAAAATGTGTTAAACGAAAATATTATTGTCATTTGATCTGGCATAACTTGACCGGTCTCATGCGTCCTGGCGATGGCGCTCAATATCACTTTATGATTTATAAGATTTCTATTCGGAAAACGTTCCGAATAGACTCGTACTGCCTCTCTTGCGTTACGTCCAAATTCTCCGAAAATTATAAACATTTCTAAGTAATCAGCGGTTGAATACATGGTAAGAATTTGCCTTTTTTTATTCACCTTGTCAAATTTAATTTGACACTGACATTTTTCGAAAACTACAGTCGCCCACACATTTTAAAGAAGATTTGATTTGTATAAAACCATAATAACGTAAAATTACGACAAACACACGTTAAAGGTGTAGGTCTCTGATTGGACAATTTTAAGACGTCTTTTCTCGAATATCTTTTAGGCTAGATTTTTTTTTCTTTGAAATTACACATCCGAATGCAGTCTCGTGTTTCCTCATTCGCTCTGGGGCGCGAGTTGTGAGACACCCTGTATGTACTCACAAATAATGGTGCAGAATATCAATTTTTTGTTTGATAAAACTACCAAAGTCTATTTGTAGAGGAACCTATAGAAATCGGCATTCATTTAAGCAAGGTCATTTGTTTTAATAATGAACAGTAATACAAATGTATCGACAGCTAAACGTTGCTATACATAATTATTTTCCAATTGAAAAAAACTAGACAGAAAACTGGTCCCCAAATATTGCCCCGTATCTTTCGAACAGCTTGTAAATAATTTTTGACTGCGGGAGTAGAAGCCTGACGTTCGCGCAACACCAGAGTTGATATACGGTCCTGATGATTTTCTCATTTCATACATTATTGAAGTAGGGGACAAAAACTATTAAATCCAAGAGGGGTTATAAATTTGTTAGTACGGAACTGTATGAACACCATAACACACTCACACTATGAGCGACGTATAATCCCAGGATATGAAATACCGACATGATTTGTTCCGGGATGTCGGGAAATCGACAACTACTCAATCGAGTAGCCGTCAGATCGACAACAACTGTAATTACCGAGTTTACTGCAATGGTTCGATCAGGTTGAGGACGTGACGTTTGGTAAAATATTTAAGACCGACACTTGATCTAATAGTAGAGTCTGTTAAAGAGAGACAACAATTGATGTAAAGTTTGTATGATAAAAATAAAAATAACATCGAAGATAAAAAGAAAAGAATGGACATCAAGGACGCACTGTTAGCGAAGAATAAGACAAAGGATGAAGACATGGTGGATGGATGACAAGAACGAAGAAAAAGGCAAGGACTCGGTGCGTGGAAGATGAAGAAAGCAGAGATAATTGTACGCAAATTCAACGTTTAATCTTTCATTTTCAGTATAGAATATAAACATACAGGTGTGCTGCGATTCGATGGTCATAGCTTAAGGGCATATAGTACTAACTAAAATGAGTAAAAAGCTTGATCAACATAGGTCTAATGATCAACTGTTTCTGAGAAAGAAGCCATTTTGTATTAGATTTAAAGAAAACCTGACAAAGATAGTGATCGAACAAAAATTTATCTATGGCAGTAGACAGACTATAAAAAAAACAATAAAATTTTATGTAAACCTTTTTCTCAATTTCTAATAGTTACGGCGTTATCTGAATTTAAATATTGATCAAGATAGCCACAACATTAACTTATACCTCGTTTAAAAAGAGAACGTAGCCGATCACGAATCAAATAAAATCAATAAATAAATATATCATCACGGCTTATTATCTGCTTTGTACACAGATATCGGTAATAATGATATATTTGCACCATGCGGGCGCTTACCAGGCGTCACCTCACGGGCACTCGTTGCTGGCGTGGAGAGTGCATCACTGGGGTCAATTTTATGCCATTTAAAATTCGAAATATTTGGCGTTGGTCGGAATCGAACTCAGGCACGCGGCCACGAATCAGTGTTATATTATTTCATTTCCAGTACTTTAATCATGTGAATCTAAAAATAATAACAATGCAACTCTTGCATGTCTTTTCCCGCGCATATTTTATAGTAACATAAAGATAAACAAAAAAGACTCATTTAATCGTAGTTGTTACTTTTATAGTTTTCGAGATAGCTGAGGTAAACCCCGTAAAACTAATTTTTCACTTCATCATATCTCAGAAACTATTGAAGATAAATAATGATAAAGCTTTTTTTACGTATTTGGTTAGTACTTTATGCCCTTAAGCTATGGCCATTGAGTCGCGGGTCACCGGATATAAGACAGAAACTAGTCAGTTCGTCGCGCTGACCATTAATTTATTTCATGTCACAAATGTATTTCATTGTCGATGCTGCGGCTATTATTCGATGGAGCGACGTCGACTAAAAGTTATGATCCATGTTCGGTTGATCCCTTGCCCGTACGCTTGCTTAACGACCTGCCATTGATAAATTACGTTGTGTTTGAAGGACAGCAGTGATGGTGATGTGATTCCATCTCTGCACATTGGTGACAACAACTACAGCTAGCCAGAGACAGGTGAACGCAACCCAACAAGATGAACTGATATCGTGTTTGTTATCGGCCTTCATCGTTGCTATTGTGCTCCCTCGCTAAGTAAGCTCTCTCTAAGCTTTACGCTCTAAGCTCTGCCCATTCCATGCCGATAGAGGATAGCTAGCATGGGGATGTAGATACTTCTCAAACGTCTCACACTACGTCCAATGGATTTATTATTGTTGTTTACTGGACAATTGTTTGCTATTCTTCTTCACACCACTGTCGCGTCGTTTTATGTGTTTACTACATTGTTTCAAATCAGCACTTGCGCTGTATTTTATGTTGTTTTTATCTACTAACGTTTGCTTTGATTGCGAAAATGGGTTTCAATCAATACAATTTTTCCTCATTTCTACGCAACATAGGGGGCGATTCAATGGAAAAACTCTTCATTGGCTTTAATGCTGCATGAATTACTATTGATGCACGCGAGGCGAGACGAGACGAGAAATATAAAATATCGATCTCGTTCTCGCAGGAGGTCTCGCGAGAGTCTTGCTATAAAAATAAGCGCTTGCGCACTACGTATTTACGTAAGAATTTAACTACAAGAGATAAGTGTATTTGAAGTCGTATAAGTAAAACTATAATAAAGAAACGAAACACTAAATACTGGTCACCAAATTATTTCAATACGAACATAATATTTATTCATTTACGTGCATCAGAAAATATGATAAGTTAGTAAATAACTTAATTTACCTCTAAAATATCCAATTTATCATTAAATTGGGATCTCTAAACTATTTCAATACGAACATCTGCTAATACATTCTGCCATCAATAAAACGAATTAAATATTAAATTTTTTTTTGTAACTAAATGTACCTACAATTTATCATTAAATATATGGCACTATTTAAGTAAGATTTAATCATAAGAAACCGCTACACTGGTAACTCGCCGGCAATCACTCACTCCGATTCTTTCCGTGTTGACTCCCATCAACGCTGCATATAACATCCTTTACTTTTCAGAGGCGGTAAAAATTTAATTAACCGTAGTTTTAACTGGGGTGAATTAGGGGCTGAAATATTGGAGAAACCTAGTTCTATTGGATGCAAAACCGATTTTGTCTTTATTCTGCATTTCCTTGCTCTGGGACAGATACCAATGTAGATAGACTTAAAAAAATATAATGAATTCATATAATTTTTCAAATTCACGCGTTTTATGCACGAATTAGTGTTGACCCTTGTACGGTGAATTTTTCATTAAATTTATGAATCAAAGCTATAAAGTTACAAGTACTTTTTATTGCGAGATTCTCGCGAGAGTCTCGCTTCTCGCAGTTGTTATATCGATCTCGCCTCGAATTTTAAAGTGCAATCTCGCTCTCGTTCTCGTCTCGTATAATGCAGCGAGACGAGACGAGATGCGAGAGTACTCTCGCCTCGTCGTGCATCACTATGAATTACGTTACTTTCCATATAGAGAGATACTGGTTAGAAACTTGTTAAAAAATTTTAAATATAAACTTTATGCCATCAAAATGGGGTCTCGTGGCCGCGTGACTGAGTGTTTAGTTGCGAATTGGAGAACCGGGTTCGATCCCGACCGACGCTGAATTTTGAATGGCACAAAAATGACTCCTGTGGTGCACTCTTCACGCCAGCAATGAGTGCCCGTTACGAGACACCTCGTTAACACTCGCACGGTATAAATTTTTTATCATCATTACCGAAATTTGTGTACAAAGCAGATTGGCACACCCATCAATGGGTAATATGCCGTTATGATATATTTATTTATTCCATCAAAATATAAATCGTCGAAAATGAGCATAAAGGCCAAGAAACTCACTTGTCGTTATTATTATTGTGCTTCAGATAATGCAATGGAAAATGCTGAAACATTTTCAGAACAACCTGCATCTATCGCTTCGTGCTTTGTAGATTTCCCGCAACGTTTGTGTTTGATCTTTTTCCGTAGATTATTACGACTGTCATGTTTTTAGATCAATGTAAATGTCTAAATGAAAAGGAACTTACGAGAAGAATGCAAAAATAGCTGATATTTTTCGAATTATGTTTTTTTGGTAATGAAAATTTCTTGCGATTTTTTATTGCATGCTGACAATGTAACCAATAAATAGAATTCAAAAGATAGTAATTTAATAGACAATTAAAAATATGAAAAGCTACACTAAGTTAAGAAATGCGTAAAATTATAATTTAATAATTTAATTTATAAAAATATAAAAAAGTGTAGTCTACAAAAATATAGTATATATTTATAATAAATTTTTAAACAATATCAATGTTTAAACACAGAGAAGTTGGCAGAATAAACAGTTAAATTATTATTAAAAATTGCAGTGCAAAGTCAAGAATACAAAAATATAATATACTAAAAATAAGTATGTTCTTAAAAATATAAAACAACATAAATATTTATGGAAAAAAAATGCAATACAGTAATAGTACATTACGAACCGAGGTGGAAAGTGTTTCATTACTGTCGAGGGCGAAGATAGCTGACCAAGGGGCGAAGGTTAACAATAACTAACTTCCCAACTTTTGTCAGAAATCGTTATATTACCAACTGATTGTGACTAAACAACATTACCTACTTATTCTTTTTCCGAAAATGCTAATTTAAAATTCCTTGCATCTTTGGCAAATTCATTTAGAACTTCGTCTATATATTTTTGTTTATTTTCGCTTATGTAATCGCGATGGAGCCTCATCATATATAAACCGTCTAGCCGATCTTCGCTAATAGTAGATCTAATCCATGTTTTCACTCTTCTTAGAGTGCTAAAAGATTTTTCCACAGTGCATGTAGTTGGAGGAAGACAAATTAAAATTTCTAAAGCTTTGGAGATTGCTGGGAAAATGTACAATGTTGTAAAAGTTCTGTTACAGGAGTTTCTTTAGTAATATTATTTCTTTATTTGAAACCCAATATTCGTGCCATGCTAAAGCTTCTTCAAAAAAATTATTAATTTTATAATATGAATGAATCTCCTGAGCTAGTTTAGTAAAATTATTATAGTTTATTTGTTTTAAATTAATCGGATGCAAATTATAGAGCAAAAAGGCAACATTATCATCTTTCGAAAACCGAGAATTTAAAGAACTAATTACAAAATCTAAGTAATTTATAAAAATTGCTTTTCTCGCACAGAATTAGCTTTGTAGTTTGCACGGTGAATTTGTCTTCCACCACTAGCGACTCTCGGCATTTTTAATTCAAGATCAAAATTTTGTGCAACTTCTTCAGCGCTATTAAATAGTTCAGGAAAAATTATTTCTAAATCAGAGTTCCTATGTTTATTAAATATATCCAATAAGTGATTAATATGTTTCTGTACAGCTAGCATATCAACAGAAATACCCTGCAAAATATTTGTTACGGGTTCCAGAAGTGCCGAATATTTAGAAATTATTTTAAGGGAAACAATAAAATAGCTCTCAACAGTAGCACTTGATAGTTGTTGTGCTCCTAATCTAGTAGCACGATTAACTTCACCTATGGTATGGGTAATATTTTTATTTATAATTTGTACTGCGGATGTATCTTTTAAATTATGTGCGCGCGAAGCTTACGCTAACTAGGAAACAGAACGAAAGAAGAAAACAACAGGGCGATGTAAGGACATTAGGATGCGACATAAGTAGCCGTGGCAAAAAAATTAAAAATGGTAATTTTGCTTTTAAAATTCTTAAAATTAGAGAAAAGCCAGGGGGGGGGGGCAAGAGGGGGCGCTTATGCTCCATAATATTTCGGGCCCCCTGTTAGAATTCAATAAAAATGCTTAAAATATATGTTTACTTATTAAATAAATACCATATTAAATAACAACATAAATAAAACAATAATAAATAATGTTTAGCAAAAAATATTATTTTATTATTTTGTCAGTAACAGTCATCAAAAAATGTTTTGAGTCTATTATTAATTAGTTTATAAATTTTTAAATTTAATTATATCATACACAGCATAAATTATATAAATTTTAAAGTGTTTTTGTTCACTGAAATCAATTTCATTCGAGTTTGATTCATTCGAAAATTGCTTCGTATTTACCGGGTTTGATAAAAAAGATTTAGCTTTTTTTGACAAATAGTTGTCCACTATTGTTCACAGTAGTGTTTCTCCCATTTCACGTTTTGCTACATAGTTTCAAATCAACACTTTTACTATCCTTGATGTTGTTTTTTATCTACTAGGATTCACTTTAATTGTACAAATGGATTTCGATCAATCCAATTTTTCCTAATTTCCGCCCAATTGTGTGCTGTTACTGGTTATTTGGCAATTAACATGCGAATGGCATTTTCATTATTTGAAAGATATTGCAGTTATGTAGTTAGCTATGAAATAGTGATTGATTTCCAATATATGTTTCATTATTACTGAGAATGCAAAATTATTAATTTTCAACGTTGTAATGAAGTTATTTTCAACATCGTGGTTTAAACTAAAATTTAATTATCTACGAGTATGAACTTTTATCAACAATAAATATTCGCGTACGAGTTTTATAATTAAGAACTTAAAAGAGCATCTCCTAGCTTCGCCAAATATTTCACCCATACCCAAATCTGCAAAGCACAATCTGTTAAAGTTTTGTTTGAAATTTTCTTCATGAATATAACTAAAGACAATATTTTAGTCGACAATTATCAATCCTAATAAATCAGAATTCTAAAAATTTTATTATTATTTTATGGACCATAGGAAATACAATGGTAAAATTTTCATACGCCTGTAATTTATGCCCTATTAATTTTAGAACAAAAGTGTAAATACTGCATTTAATAAGTCCAAAATTAGTGTTTAGATCAGTGGCGTAACTAGGGAAATCCACAGGAGGGTTTTTACTCAGTAAAATGGCGCCATAATAAATTCGTAATTTATTTAATTAATTATTTATATATATATATATATATATATATATATATATATATATATATATATATATATATATATATATATATATATATATAGAGAGAGAGAGAGAGAGAGAGAGAGAGAGTAAAGTCGGTGAATGTGGAATAGTCATCTAATGTAGAATAGGCGCTTTTTGAAAAAATGGTACACGACATCTGCAATCTAATGGCACAAATACACGTGTGTAGGGGAGTTATTACCTACATAGAGACACCAATTTAACTACATTGGGCAGAACATCAAAAACCTTGAAAAATAGTATGAGTGCCTGCTGAGCTTTTTAAGCAAGTGTAACGATACGTAGTTTTATTAGTGACTGTGTAGTCGAAAATACGATTTTTTGCAACTGCAGTGTCGATAGGGGTTTGGGGATGTAGGCTAGTTTTAAAATTTTTTTTTCAAACTAATTCCTAAATGAAATTCGATGGCGGGAATTTAATGTCAACAAATCCGCTCATGTGGAATACCAAGGGGTATGCCAATGTGGAATATTCCAAATTAGCGAAAATGTTATAATATGAGTAGATAACTGTTCTTGGTTTAAGAAAATGTACCAGAAAAGTATACCAAGCAAGAAGCAAACATGCAGAAGGCAGTGCGGAATAATATAGTTCATTTTGTTACATTCTAATAGCATACTCATTTTATTTTTGTTTATATTTTTGATAAGAAGGAATAAATAATTTAAAGAACATATTTCCATGGTTTTCCGAATTTTCTTATACTGTGAAAGTAAGTATGGTTATGTGGTATATATTCCACGTTAATGCACTATGGTATTCCACATTACCATCCCTTTTTCAACAGGTGTAAAAATTTCCATTTTGAAGAAAATTGCTCTTATAAATGAATCATTTTAGATAATCAACCTAAAAGTGTTACTATTTTGTAAAGTACATTTTAAATGACCTATATACAATATTTGATGATTAACCGCCATCTTCTCGCATGTTTTTTTCAATGAAATAAAAATGGTATTCCACATTCACCGACTTTACTATATATATATATATATATATATATATATATATATATATATATATATATATATATATATATATATATATATATCAACATTAGCAATATAATATTAGTAATACAAATAAAATTGTTTAACAAAAAATGTAACAAATAATTGGTAGAATATATAATTATTAAAAGTTGAACCTACGAGTTATAAGTTTCTTAAATTCATCCAACGCCAGGATTAGATCGACATTCTCATCTATATCTCTATCAATGTTTATAAGAGCTAATGAACTTAGTCTTTCTTCACCCATTGTTGACCTCAAGTAACTTTAAATGTTTTTTAATCGACTAAAACTCCTTTCGGCTGTTGCTGTTGGCACAGGAAGTATCATAATTTTTTTTATAAAAAATGAACATATTCGGTTATATATCTTGCACGTCATTTGATATAATAAATGGTAATATTTCATTAATACTATAGGCTTAGTTTCTGCGTTCGCAGGGAAAACTTCTAAATAAAGTTTAGTAAAATGGTCATATTCATTTAAAATAATGTCTGGTGTTGCATGTAAATCTTCATACAATTTTTAAAATTGTTTTTCATTCAGTTAATTTGTTCCGGATCGGAAAAAGTAACTGGATACAAGGCTTCGAAAACATAGACGTTAATTTTAAATGAAATTTGTTTTCGTCCTCAATTCCACATTGAGGCAATTTCAAACTTTTCATAATTTTCCTCATTTCTTAAATTTTTTATGTCTATTTTAGTAGAAGTTACCATTTTTGCAGCAATATTTATATTTGTTTTTTGTAAATATTGGGACAATTGGTTTAATTTAATCAGAATAGATTCCCAGACTATTAGAAGTAGTACAAATTCAAATTTATGAATTTAACAAATATTTATATTAACTAAGCTAAAGCAAGTTAAACGTACTATTTAATATATTTGTGTTAAAGTTAGTACATTTAAATATTAAAAATATTAGAATGAGAGGATTGCAGATTGTATTAATATTTTTTTGAATATTAATGAATTTAATCAAATTATTGAAAAGGCGCCTAAACCTTGAAAATCTTCACAGGTGGGTGAGCGCACCCACTTAACCCCCCCCCCCCCTTAGTTACGCTACTGGTTTAGATGCGTTTCATTCGTGAAAGTCAGGCAAAATAAAAATAATAATTTTTAGCTATTGCAGACTGCCATGAGCAATGGAAGAAATATTTAACAGTCGTATTGCTTGATTTTGGCAGATGACATGACATTGTCATAAAGTTTTAATAAGTACTGATTTCAATAAATAATTTATCAGTCATCATTGATACATTTACTATCGCAGAAAAAGCTCATTGGAATAATATTTACAATTAAATATAAATTAATACGATTTTGTACTCTGTAAAAAGCTTAAAGACGGATATTTTATTTTACTTATATCTTATCACCTATTACATCAGTGAATTTGATGTAGTTTTTAATTCTGAATATTTTATATATTTTAGAATTGTATTTCCTATGGTCCATAAAAAATATACGCCAGTATATAAGAACTTTTAAAAATAATATAACCCTTTGAAATTTGACCTTCAGAAACTTTGGTTATTCAAGGTCAAATCTGGGTCAAACTATCCCTATATTACCTACTACTCAAGTCAAGTCGCATGTGATCTGTTCCGCATAATGTGCAAATTTGATAACTGTCAACTTAACGTCTCTCTCCTATCCAGCCCTCCTTTAACTGCTTTGTAAAGCCATATAGGAAAATTACGTTACATGACATAATGATATATGTGTTTGCATATAAAAACGTGTCATAAAATGTAAAGTTTGCGTATAAAAATCAAGGGTAGAGGAAATATGGCCTATGTTGAGTATTAGTTGATAGAGTTTGATACTCTTGTACGATGTACGCTACTCCAATAAGCACTCTAGAAGCTCGAAAGCAGTATGCGAACCAAGTAATTCATCAATTTAACCATAGTACTCGAAAGTTCCTCGACAGCTTTTAAACTGTACACCGTTGCATAGTAATAGCATAACTGACACTGCTCCTATGCGTTATCACTGTTCGGGATCAATATTCGCTTGGATAAATGGTACAAATAAGTCGTACACATGCGAGCAGAGCGGCCACTTCAGCGCTAAATTAAATTGTTTACCCATTCACAACCTGGTACGCTAATTTGTTTTTGAATCGCTGCTCTCCACCAGAGTTTCTCTAAAAGACCTTTACTTATTTATTTTTATTATGTGTAGTCATTTGTTTTCAGAGACAGACACATATTTCATCTGTAGAATGCGCGGTTCTCCAGAATAATTGTTCATCAGTTTTTAAGTGAATTTAATATGATTTTCATAAGGTTTTTTAAGATGTTTAACTATTCTTTCAACGAGTAAATTGACAAAAACAATTTTTCCTATAACCGTGCATGAAAAGTACTTTTCACGCACTCATTACAGTGTGTAAAGTGTCACTTTTCAAGCACTAGTGCGTGAAAAGTACTTTTCACGCACTAGTGCTTGAAAAGTAAATAAGCGTTGATAGGCAACATTAAAATTCGGTTAATTTACCTGTCAAGTATATAATTAGGTAGTAAATAATAATGAAAGTAATAAAATTTATTAATAAATATGAATATACACTGTCAATGAAACAAATATAATATTTTTTTAACGGATTGAGTACTAATCTAATTTTTAAGAACATTAACGTTTTTTGACAAGTATTCTAACCTAAGCTAATTTTTAATATTAATATTAAATGTACAATTTGTACATTATAAAAGACTAATCATCGTCTGTCTGAGATTCTTCCAAGTGTTTAAGTTACATTTTGTACAGTGTTATGAGAAAGAGTACTAACAGTATTTGAAGCTGCTGGATGCCTGTACACTCAGTATTATGAGAAACATCAATACCATTTCGGTTGTAGGAAAAATGTTGTATGCAACACGTGTGTACAATAGTATTTTTTGTCTCGTGCTACAACCGCACTCGACCAAAAAAGTACTACTTTACACACTTGTTACATAAATAACTATTATATTTACCTATTCTCCTTTTTACAAACATTATTTTCTGTAATTGATATTATTTAATTTATTTTAGACGGCACAAAAAAACACGTGTGGTTTATTCTCCACGATAGAAACGAGTGCCCGTATAGTAATAACTAGTACAAATTATCATCATCACTACTGATATGGTTTCTGATAAAAAAGATTTCTAAATTAAAATACCCCGCTTCATATCTCAAAATAAGTGCATAGTTGATTAATAGTACATTAAAAACAAGTACCGTAAGGCAATCTGTTTACCGTACGAGCCCAAGTTTAGAAAACGAGCCGCGAGGCGAGTTTTATAAAGGCCGAGTGCGTTAACAGGCATTATGTAAGATGTTTTTTATACAATTTTTTCCATTTAGGTAATTTTGCAATGAGATTTTTTAAAAATGCGGCTTGTCAAAAATATTACTTGACGTGTTTGCAGTGCTTTTATAAACCCATAAAAACACCGAAATAGAAAAAGATTACTTTTTAATTATTAAACAGCTTTTTCTTATTATAGACGAAAATTAATTTACAATTAATTCGTGTTTATATTAGCTAAAATATTCAAAACCACAAACCACAAGACTATGTACAATGCGACAAGTTGACAACTATATCAATTAATATTAATGAAAACATTAGCGTGATCTATATAACCATATTACTATTGTATAACTAAACAAAGTTTAAGTTTGATATTAGTATTACAAAGGTACAATTTATAACTAAATTTAGATTTGAACAATTTTACGTTTGTTTGAAGTGTAATTCAATTCAATACTAAGTTTACTGATTGAATTTTTCTTGTGAATAGGTTTAACAAAAAGGACAAACAATATCAAAATAAAATAAAAATAAGGCAGGACCATATTGTCAACTTCTCAGTCGTTTGTAAGCAAAACAAAATAACGGAAAGAAACTTTGTATATCTATGTATAAAAGTCAATGCAAAATAAGCTAAATCGGTGTTTTATTCCAGTGAAATGAATGTGCGTAGGAAATGAAGTACAAGCTTTGGGAGATTTTTATTTATTGGCAGTAGAATTGCGGATTTCGCAACATAAACAAAGTAGTTGATAGCTTTAGGTGCAATAAAGTCATCGGCGTTAAAAGAAAAAAATCTTGTTGGGAGAATGGACAGCCAACCAGTCAGAGAGTTACAGTCCACCCGTAACTGTGGCCAAATACCAAATTACTTTTTCATGTTATTGAGACCATAAAAATAATTCACAATCCATTGTATTGCCCTGTTGGCAGCAGGTAAAGGTTAAGGAAGGTGCGAATGGCTCGTTTCTAAATCAACAGCTTCCCCCTAGGGGGATTTAGCCAGAAGATGTGTAAATTTTTAAGTTTTACTCTGGCTGTATGGCCGCTTTTGTTTACTGTCATTTCTAAATAATATTACCATTCGCAAAGTCATCTTACGCGTAGACAAAACATAACGATAATCCGTATTTGAGGTATAACTTTGAATCCAGATTGTCATTGAAACGCGCTGAAGTTTATATAAGATTATAGAATTATTGTTATTGTTGGAAATACGCGTTTGCTTCTGCTTTGTTTCCTCATTTTCTGTAGTTCAATAAATCTTGTGACACTACCAAATTTGATCGATTGGCAGACCACGTTTGTTTACTCTTTCGTTCGAGTCCATTTATCCGAAAATATGGTTAGTAACAGCGACTTCACTTCTTTTTATTATAATAAAGTATTTTTTTTTATAAATTTTTGTGTATCGAGTTTCAATGAATTTCACTTATTCTTCACGCAGGAATGGCATTTTCTGTGACCTTAGCAAAGCTTTTGATTGTGTTGATCATACACGTTTATTAGACAAACTTGAGCACATAGGTATACGAGAGGTTGCATCAAATTGAATATTCTCTTTTTTAACAAGCAGAAAACAGTTTGTTTGTATCAATTTGACTGAGGATTCGTCATCTTACCGTACGGTAAATTCGGACCATATAGATATTAATGTAGGCCTGCCACAGGGCACAGTACTTGCTCCTCTGTTATTTACAATTTATATAAATAACTTATCTAGTATTCCTACTAATGATTGCACACCTATTATGTACGCAGATGATACTACTCTGATCATCTCTGATAGGAACAAAAATAATCTGGTTAACAAATGTAATCAAAATGTACATTCGTTATCTATGTGGTGTTATGAAAACAATTTGTTCTTTAATGATACTAAGACTAAAATTCTTTACTTGCATACGCATCATAATAATAATAATAATGATCAATCACTTCAGATTCAGTTTGGTGATTCATTAAAGAATAATGATGATTCAGTGAAAGTTTTGGGAATGCTAGTTACGGATAAGATAACCTATGTTGGAAACCTCATTCCGATGAACTTGTTAGCAAACATAATTGTATCTGCTATCAAATTAGATATCTTAAGGAATATTTAAATATGAATAATCTTTTAATGTTCTATTATGCTTGTGTAGAGTCTAGATTGAGGTACGGAATTTCTTTCTGGGGCTCTTCGAATGTTTCGCACAATGTCTTTGTCTAACATTAGCTAGTATTTATATTTATGAAGTAAGTCTTCTGATTTATAAAAATTAACTCTCGTACCCTTTAATACAAGATCTTCACGATCACAACACTAGACACAAAAACAATTTTTTTATTCCAAGAAATAAATTAAAAGTCGTTAAACACTCTCCAGAGTTGGTTTACAAATATTCAGTAAATTACCTGAGTCACTTAAAGCATTGGAAACTGAAAAGAAATTTAAAAATGATTTAATACTATTTCTTCTGCAACATTTTTTTTATAACCTAAACGAGTTTATGTCTCTGTAAAATAGATATCTTTCTTTTTTGTATTGAAAAATTTTAATCTTCAATGTAATGTACACCCTGACATTTTCTATACATAATTGTATTATGTCCTCAGAAAATAAATATTTATTATTATTATTATTATTATTATTATTATTATTATTATTATTATTATTAGTAATATTTCCTTTATAGGTAGCTCAGATTGCTCAGAAATATTTCAATTCGCTCTATAATTTACCTAAAATACCTTCTACGAAACCAAAAAAAAATCTCAACAGAGTCCATACGATGGATTTAGATGAAGAGTAATGAAAGTAAAGGTTAATATATCGACGGGTGATAATAATTCTGTCCGTGTTATGTTACGGCAACAAATTACTGCGAAATTGAGACAAGAGAATGGCATTTGGTAGCAACATGTTCAGATTCCCAAATAACAGAAAATCATTTTGATAATATCCAGCGCTTAATGGCATTTACAAACAACAAGGGAAATTATTGACTTTCAACTTGTGCAAATGGGACTCTTGAGGTGTGGATGTGGAACGGAGGAGATATTCCCAGTACAAGCTGAAGCTACAAGCAAGGAACGATGTTTTACTGTGTGAGCCACGCGCACTGGTTATAATAACAATGACAACAATAGCTATAGCAGCACTGGTGACGCAGAGGAGTAAATAAAGAAGTAGCAACCCTATTGCTCCTTACTATTGCTGTTCTTTCTTAGCTCCTGCTGGACTTCGTCGTCGTTCTAACAGAGACCAGACGCATAACATATCACAGAAATTATATTATACATGAACGGGTATTCTACTAATTTTCGTTTTGTTCTGAAACAACCTTTCGCTAGAATTATAAATATTAAATTTTTAAATAACATTTGAACAAAATAATTTGGCTAAATTGCAGTTTATCCAGAATTCAAGAATTTTATATTAATGGTTATATATATATATATATATATATATATATATATATATATATATATATATATATATATATATATATATGTACTTGGTAAACCATTAAAAACGCTAAATAACGCTAAAAATTGGACGCGGAAAGCTATATTTATAGAGATTTTGGCATTTTTTCTGAAAAAAAAAATTAGGTTAGATGTACTATATATATATTCATGTTTAAGTAGGTACTTACGCTTTCAAACGAATAATACCGTTTCAATTAATGTAATTATGTCTTATTTTCTTTCTTATCTTACGTTTTATAACATTTTTTATTTATAATTTTGCGTTCATCTGTCAAACTATTGTAAACTAACAATGAGTGCCCGTGAGGTGACGCCTGGTAAGCGCCCGCATGGTGCAAATATTTCATCATTACCGATATCTGTGTACAAGCAGATTGGCACACCCAGCAATGGGTAATAAGCCGTGATGATATGTTTATTTATTTTATTTATAATTTTGCGTTCATCTGTCAAACTATTGTAAACTAACATGAAGATAGTGGGCCGAGCGATGTTGAATGTGTGTGCCTGATGTGCGTTGGTATTGTTTTTGTCAGAAATTTTTAAAAATTTCTTAAAAAATACATGTTAGGTATTGTTTTTGCCAGGATTAAAAAAAAATTCTTATAACATTATTGTGCGTTAGGTATTGTTTTAGTCGGGATTTAAATTTTTTTTTCCAAAAATATATATAAATATTTGTTTCCGCGCTCCAATTTTGTTTCCTTATTATATTTTAGCTAAAATAAGACAATACAACAAAAAAATTGCAATTTCTACTATTCTGGATAAACTGCAATCCAGCCAATAATTTTAAGAATTTTTGCATTTTATAATAATTTACAATTTCATTGTAGAAATTGTTTGATAACAAAATCAAATATTAACCCTAACCTTAAATTTATACGAAGTAAAAAGAATATAAGATTGTTCAATGTCAACCATGCCAGGAAACCTAACAATCCTTTTTTGTCAAAGAATGGTTAAGATTACTCAACCTGTAAACATCGCCAGAGATCTTAACGAATCTAAGGTGTTATAGTATTCTCATAATAAATAGTGTATACTTCTTGACGACATATATGTAATTAAAGTAATTCTTTTTTCGGAAAAAGTTATAGTATCTGTTCATAAAGCAACGTATGTCGTAACTTCGTTTAGGAAATAATATGGAATTATCAAGATAGTTCGTTTACACTGGCGTGTATTTTAGCATTTTTATGTCTTGTGATAATTTATGTGATTTATCAATAGTACCAAATAAATCTATCAAAAAAGGCTTAAACAATGGTATTGTTAGCATGCGCATTTTTTGATGCAGATGTATTGTATTCTTCTAAATTTTTGGAGTTGTTTACCCTATATAAGGAATATTGTACGTCCACAAAATTCGCGGCCTTTTGTTTAAATGTTTAATGGGATAAAATTAAAGTTTTAATACATTAATTTCTAAGGCTTACCTTAGACACTCTAGTTATAAAACTCAAAGTAGAATAACTATAGTTTCTTTTAAAAATTAAATAATAAAAAAATAAAACTGTATTGTTTAATAATAAATTTCTATACAATGGTTTGTTTACAAAGAAATTATAAAGTTTTATAATAAAGTACAAAAGAACTTTTTATTACTTTTTATATAGAGGAAAATATTTTATCTAAATATATGCGAACTTGAACTATATTGAGGATAAATTTTTAATATTCATTTTATCATTTTACGGCAATTTGAAAAAATCGTTTATGTAATATCAGAGATTTTCACTGTTTAACAAATTTTAGCTTTTCAAATTGTGCGTTTATCAACAGCATTAAATAAAAATATAAACATGAAGGTTTACCATGGAAAAGTAAACTAAATTCAAGTACCCTAAAAACACGAGTTTTGTTGCTCTTTTTATAACTACACGTTTTCCCGATAATTAAAAATAAAAAGAAACAACCGTCCGGAAGCAAAAATACATACTTTTCAGTGGAGTAATTAGTAACAGATTAAGTACCTCAATTATTTTTAACTTTGTAAAGTTTTTAATTTTCCAACATCATATTGCACACAATTCACAGAATTACACTAGGGAAAAAACATCGCGAGTGTTATTGAATTTGCCGGAGTATATCTCACATTCACGAGCTGTCTTAAATATTACATCAGGCTTTATGTACTTCTGACAAGCTGGGTATCTAAAGACCATGTCGACATATGGCGAACATTCTGCCAAATTTCGGTAATAACACAGGATACTGAGGGCGGGCTATGCAATATTTCCACCGCCTGGCTTTAAATTATTTCTACCCCAAGTTCACGCTTACTATGGCCTACATATTTTAAAAAGGATCCTATCCAAAACTATCATCTTTAACTCTTTGTATAGTAGGTACATATTTATTTTAGAGTTATGTATAATATATTCCGGGAGTTTTTTTTATCAGTGAACATAGGCTTATGTTATTAATATAGTTACATTTAAAATGATTGACAGCAATGTACTATCGTGTTTTTTTTTAAAACTGATCATAGGAAGTCATCAAACTGTCAATTTCAGAAATTCTTTTTATCGAAAGAGTATTGTAATTTTTATTTAACTGTATAATTTAATATTTTTTAATTTGTTCTGATTTTTTTTAAATGTTGTCCATTAATTCATCCTGTAGTTCTATAATTATTATAGATTTTTCTAATAGTTGCTGGACTGGGTAACTTATAACAAGTAGCAGCAAATAGAACATAACTTCTCTTAAGGTGCATTCACAAATGAAAATTAAGTTTAGATTTATGGTTTATGCTTTAGATTTAAAGACTTTGGCCGCATATTATGTAATGACTCTATATCCAAATCATAAAGCAAAACATTGGAAGGTCCAAACTTTAGGTTTATGATTTAGTTTGACGTCACAAACTTCACCAATGAGAACGAGTCTGAAATGATATAGATATATACACCCATCTTTATTTAGTATCCACTTGGTGGATTCGGCTTTTTAAACAAATGCGAGAACATGGAGACTGTCATAACTTAATTGCTGAAATACATATAACCAATAATGCTAAACGAATGACAGTTTCACGGCGCACAGGTGTCTTGTTAAGTACTGTTCTACCGATATTTTAATATTGTTTTTGAAGCATTTACACAGATGTCTGTACATATCAAAACTAATTTTCAGGTAATTTAAACTTACATTTATGAATGACTTACTTAAACCTAAACAAAAACCATAAACCTAATTTTCATTTGTGAATGCACCTTAAGATTCATGTTGGACTAATATTATGTTATGATTTGTATTTTTCTTCAATTTTAAGTACAGAGTTTTGAAAGATGACAGTTTGATGACTTTGATAACTAACTGAGGTTCAGTTAAAAAAAAAAACGTGATAATATATTGCTATTATAAATGTAACTATGGTAATGCGTATGTTCATTGATAAAAATCTTTTGGTATTGGTTTAAAAAAATATGTTTATAAAATTAATTTATATTTCACTTCTAATAAATTGTTTAATGAAATTTCGTACAATATAGAAGTTACTTCTTATAATTAATTTCTTGTTGCTGCTTACATTTACTTAAAAGTTACACCCTTAAAACTAAATTATGTTATTTAAGATGAAAAGTTTGGAGTAAATATAATCAATACCTGTTATTTTATTCTATAAATTTCAGATGTAAAATTAATTTTAAACAGCGGAAGTATATTTGTTGGGTACATAAAATAATATGGCTAAAAACAATATATTTCTGTATACAAGAACAACCAAAGTTTTACTGTAAAGTCTCACTCTACCCAAGTGTCAGACATGTTTAATAGGGTCTTTAACTATTTTTATTTAATGTTTTTTTTATGAAATTTCATCTAAACTAAAAGCGATGTCTACTTCTAAAAGTATTTTTTAAATATTATGTGACGTAGATATAGAACTGATTTTGTTTTCAAACAGTGGACTTTACTAATAATTGGAGTCAATAAATTCATCTTTTTCAGTAAATATATAACTATGTTAAAATAATACTTGTGGTCAATAATTGGAAATATGCTTGGATAACAAGTAATTTAATAAAATAATTAATAAAAAACTACGTATATTATAGTCCAAGTTTTGATTACCACTGGTAGTCTATGTCATTCAACATATCTTTTACTTTCATACAAACGCATGTATTCGGGCGTGGCATCATAATTTTAAACGTGTGTTATTTAGTTTATTTCCGTTGTATTTTTGTTGTTATTTTCTGTATTTATATACTTGAACTGGATTCCATATTAAAAAAAAAATTAATAGCACAAGGTTTAGAAGTAGTGGGAATTTGGAATAGAATAAATGTGTGACGTACATAAATATTAAGATAGGGAAATTATATTAAAAACTCGATTTAACTTTTAAAAAAATTATTAGCCCTAAGGTCTAGTTTTAATATAAATGACCTGTATTCTAATTTGTTACTAGAATGGAGGACCCCATTGAGTTGTGTAGTGATTGTGTAATTTCATTAAATTTAATTTTAATATATCAAAGTGTAAACTGTAAAAATTTGATTGTGAATCTGTACTTGCATTCGAACACTATCTGCGCAACTGGTCCGATAAAATTGTCTGATCTTGATGTGTGTCTTTCCTGACTATTATTGTTAACCATGATGACATGAGAAAATCTCTCCCCAGATGTGATTTTTAGTGAGTTAGCATCTTCGAGAATCCCGAGAACACATTTTTCATATTTCCCTGTGTGTAAGAATTCAATGAGGTAGGAGGTAGGATTTCGCGAATACGACTTGTCAGAATATTTTAATATTTTAGATTTGTTTACCTTGGGAAGAGATTAGATTTGGTAGCATTCTGTAAATTGCTATTTTACCTGAAGATTCGGCCTCTCAACGTTTAATTTGAATATTTAGTGAAATTATTTATATTTTGAGGGGAGGAAATAAATTGCATCTCTTCGAGATTTTTCATTTCGGATGCAGGACGGCTGCCAAGCACGAATTATTTCTGCTTAATGAAAACGTCTCGTGACTCTGTCCTGTCTAATAACATGACATTAATTATTGTAATTTAATGAGGAAAATCTTTTGGAGGCCATCTTTTTAACGGAATGAACATCAAGCATGTTAGCTTTATAAAAAATTATGTCACTTAATGCAACAACAACCGATGTTAACATTTCATAATTTCAGGAATAAAGTACCTGGGGCAAATAAGGCCTAGCGTATACTGAAAATCACATTTATATTAGTTGCGCCTGACAACCGTAAATTTTATTTAAAAACTTTTAGTTTTCTATGTTGTTTATGGGCTTTAATTACTCTTCGAACCTTATAATTTGTGAAAGAGATCATTTTTAATGTTTTGAAAAATATTAAACCACGGGGCAAATAAGGCCCAGTAAATTTGGTGCCAAAACATATGAATCAAGCTAAAAAAATAATCTGAAAAGTATATCGGAGACATGGGTTTGCCATACCTGTAATATAATGCTCAAGGTACCTTAAATGGCACCATAAAGAATCTGTTGGGGTGTACTTAGTGATGCACGCGAGGCGAGACGAGACGAGAAATATAAAATATCGATCTCGTCTCGTTTTCGGATCTGTAATCTTGATTTTGCTCTCGTTCTCGCACATTTTTTTGGGTGTCATCTCGTTCTCGCACGAGAGTCTCGCTATAAAAATAAGCGCTTGCGCACTACGTATTTAACTATTTAACTACAAGAGACACGTTTGCACCAATAGCACCGTCTTTTATGCATTTGCAGTCGTATAACTATAATAAAGAGACGAAACACTAAATTCTGGTCACCAAATTATTTCAATTCGAACATAATGTTTATTCATTTACGGTCACCAGAAAATGTGATAAGTTAGTAAATAATGTCATTTACCTCTAAAATATCCAATTTATTATCAAATTGTGATTTCTAAACTATTTCAATACGAACACATTCTGTCATAAGTAAAACGAATTGAACATTAAAAAAATATTTTTTGTAACTAAGAGTACCTACACTTTTTTATTATGCCACTATTTAAGTAAGATTAAGTCATAAAAAAACCGCCACACTGGTAACCCGCTGGCAACCAATCATTCCGCTTCTCTCCCTGTTGGCTGCCATCGACGTTTAATATAACATCTTTTACTTTTCAGGGGCGACAAGAGTTTTGTCAATCGTGGTTTTAACTGAGGTGAATTAGAGACTGAAATATTAGCAAAAACTAGTTCTATTGGATGCAATACTAATTTTGTCTTTATTTTTGCATTTTCTCACTCAGAGACCGATACCAATCGACTCTAAATAGACTCAAAAAATATTGTGAATTCATATAATTTTCATATTTACTTGTTCTATGCATGAATTAACGTTGACTCTACTCCTTGTACGGTGCATTTTTCATTGAATTTATGAATCAAAGCTATAAAGTTACAAATACTTTTTATTGCGAGATTCTCGCGAGATTCTCGCGAGATTTCTCGCTTCTTGCAGTTGTTATATCGATTTCGCCTCGAATTTTAAACTGCAATCTCGCTCTCGTTCTTGTCTCGCATAATGCAACGAGAAGAGACGAGATGCGAGAGTATTTTCGCCTCGTCGTGCATCACTAGGCGTACTAGAAAAAAATTGTATGCTCAGTTTAGGCTAAAATTATGACAAACGTTTATCTAAATCTAAGATATTCAATTTTCTTCTGTGGCTTTATTATATTACCACAGTAACGTACAGTACATGAATTTAAATAGTTTCTGTTCTGTTCTGTTATTTTTCATCTTTATGTACATTAATTTAAATAGTTTCTATTTCAAATTTTAACTGAATATTAAGGAGGCCATATACTTTTACGAAGAGTAAAAAAATTGGGGTGACAAGCCGTAGGGCAAGAGTAGTATATTATTTTTCATCTCTATGTACATTAATTTTAATAGTTTCTGTTCTGTTCTGTTATTTTTCATCTTTATGTACATTAATTTAAATAGTTTCTGTTTCAAATTTTAACTGAATATTAAGGAGGCTATATACTTTTATATCCAGTAAAAAAATTCCAAATTTTTATTTTTAAGAATGCATTTTTATATGAAAATGATTTCTAAAAATGCTGATTTTTTAAACTTTTTTAGGTTTAAAATCAAACAAAGATTAAAATGAACAAAACTTTTTCAATAAAAATTACTAATTATCCAAAATATTTCATTTTTTATTAAGGTGGCATCCATGACATTAGGTAATTCAAAAAAAAAGGAGGGATAATTTTCTTCTTCCATAAAGATTAGCCTGCTCTTCTGGAAAGGTCAACGTGTGAACGATTTCTGTTTGGTCGCGCTAATCTCAATCTTGATTCCGTTGTTGTATGTTGTGTTAGTTGAGGTGTTTTTGTCAGTTTGATGTGAATTTATGTTGTTGAAGTAGATTAGGGTGGGATGTAAGGTTAGGTGTATAAGTATCGCATCACTCTCACTCACCTAACGTGGATGATGTAATGCGTGATGGGGCTGTGGTGCGTATCCTTGGACTGCGCCCAAGACAGGTTGACGGATCGAGAAGTGAAGCCCATTATCAGCGGACGTCCTGGTGGATCGGGAACATCTGCAAACAAGCGGGCGATACTCAATAACAGGACCACTTGCTTATCAAGCATTCACAAAATATTTTTAAGTCACGTATTTAATAAAGGTGCATTCACAAATGAAAATTAGGTTTATGGTTTTTGTTTAGGTTTAAGTAAGTCATTTATAAATGTAAGTTTAAATTAACTATAATTTAGTTTTGTTATGTACAGACATCTATGTAAATGCTTCAAAAATAAGATTAAAATATCAGTAGAGCATTACTTAACAGTTACCCGTGCGCCGTGAAACTGCCATTAGCTTGGCATTATTGGTTATATTTCAGCAATTAAGTTTTGACAGTCTCCATGTTCTTCTCGCATTTGTTTAAAAATCCGAATCCACCAAGTGAATACTAAATAAAGATGGGTGTATATATCTATAACCTTTCAGACACGTTCTCATTGGTGAAGTTTGTGACGTCAAACTAAATCATAAATTTAAAGATTGGACCTTGCAATGTTTAGCTTTATGATTTGAATTTAGTGACACTAAATTCAGAAGTGTGAATGGAGTCATTACATATTATGCGGTCAAAGTCTTTAAATCTAAAGTATAAACCATAAATATAAACCTAATTTTCATTTGTGAATGTACCTTAAGAAGTAGAAAGTCAAAATTAGAAATTTAAAATCATCAATCACTATAAATAGTTATTGGTTTTTCAAGGCAGCGAAATATCTTTAGCGTGCAGAGGGAATTATTTTCGCCGAGGCCTCTTACGGACAATATTTTTTGTGCAACCGTAAAAAAATGTAATTACAAATTTTATTGTAATTAAACAATTTAATTCATTAAAATAGGACGGCGGCTTTAATAGAATTAAATTAAAAAACCGTTGAAAAGAGATTAAATAATTTATAAAATTACTATTTCACAATCTTTATTGTATTAAAGAAAACAAACTAAGAAATTTATTGTTGTTGCCATATTTTAAAAACGTCACTGTCATTATTATCTGTTATCTGAACTGTCAAGTATCTAAGTAATTCCAATATCGCAGACTATATTGCGTCTGCAAAATGTTTATTTTCGCGTACGGTTGCATAGAATAGTATATTTTGTTATTAGGAGTAGAAAGCGGTCTTTTTGTGTTGAACCCAGCTATTGCGGCCGAGGCGCCAGCCGAGGCCTGGCAAGCTGGGTAAAACACAAAAAGGCGTTCTACTCCGAATGACATATACTATTTTTTCTTCAAGCGTTTCAAATAATTTTTTGACTTTTTTTGGAATTTTTCAATTTTAAAATTTGCAATTTTAGTCAAATCTGACTGTGTACACTACAAAACACAAACGATTCAACTGTCAAATAACAATTTTCATTATGATCTGTGTTGCTGTGGCTACTGCCGCCGCCAGCGGTGAACTAAGAAACTAACATTTTTTTACTAGTACAACAATAACAACATTTTTGTACTAGTAAGACAATGAATATCTTCTACAGCGTGTGTACAGTAGCATAATATGCATATTATAATACGCTTGAAGAAAAAAGTATTTTACGTCTTTCCATCGAAGGACTAAAAAAAATCATTAATACAAAGGTGCATTACTGTCGGATGAAATAAATTTCGTATGGGAGACACCAATTCCTGTCGAACTGTATCGTACCCGCGACAAGATTGACATCCAATGCTGCTAGAATACTAATACAGTTAAGAAACAAATACTCCACACTATTTATATATTCTAAGTGATTTCCTGATGGATTAAAGACCCTGTCACTATATCTCTTTGTTGGAGTTCTGAAATAAAAAGCCACGAATGATGTGGTCTCTTTCGTGATGCGGTACGTGTGGAAGTGGAACTACGACAGGGATGAAACCATTTAGTTAGAATGCGGGAGATTTAGCGTGGATGGAATGATGAGTAGTCACACGTCGCCCGTTTTACATGTTTTATTTAATTTTTCATCGGAGTTGCATGTCTTCTGGCGTGTTAGATAACACGCCATTGTAACAGCGGAAACAATTTGTATTTCGCATTCACTCGGACACAAGTAATTATCAATGTAGGTGTGACAGGGTGGGTATATCGCATTCACATAGCTAACTATTATTTTTATTCTACGCTAGTTTTTAATAGTAAAGAATTACGACATTTTTCTAATTCTATGCATTTAGTACACCTCCTAACAAAGTCCTACCTATCTGCCAGATATTATCTTATATACAGGGTGTAAATGAAATAAGTGCATTAAATTTAACCAGTAATATAACTTGGCGAGAGCAACAATATTTCTTAATAACTTTTTCTCGAAATCGCATATTTTTTTTAGCATTTTTACCACCCAGTAAATTGACGAGTCGTTCCAAATATTTTTGTGATAATTGAATGCAGTAGCACTAGCTATGAAAATTTTGTTTTAGCAATTGACAGTCCTGTCAATTGTTGCAATTAAATTTTGACATTAGTAATAAACTTGTTTATAAGGTAAAATTCTGTCAAAATGCGAGTACACAGACATTGTAATTACTTACCTATGGTTTATTTATTTTTTTACTCGTATCTGTACTACATTTTACTTGACATCACGGTTGACATAAAGACAGTGTCATAGAGTTGCCAACGCATTTACACGGAGCGTTTCCAAATCATCACCAAATCATTCTGTTCTTAATATTCGCACATTTGTTAATCTTGTACATCTTTATCACATCACAATACGGAGTGTCACATATGACAATTTTTAAAAAAGCAACAATTGTACCCATATCATGTGCAAAAAGATCAATATTTTCAGCAGACTTTGATTTTGGAAATGGCTCATAATGTTCATTAATGAGACTGAATTTACTTGGGAAGGTGTATTTATTATGCACAATACACATTTCAACAGATGAAAATGCTGTAAAAATTATAATTAAAAAATGTTTGAGCGGGAACAATAAATGGACGACTAATTATTGGTACTCATGTACCTCGTTTAAATGGACAAAAGTTTGTACTTACATTTTTTGAATTACGTATTTAAACTATTATGATTTGTCGAATATAAATAATCATCTCATAACCTAATAACTATGCTTTTGCTCTTCCTCGATACCTCTTACCCCTCGTTCCTCCTTGTCTTCCTCTATTCACAGGTGATTAAATCCTGGTTTAATCCGCAACTTTATAATTTTGTTGTCCAAAATTTAAATTTCTTTATTTTAAAAATTGTACTATTACGAATTAATTAATAATAAATGTTATTTCCGTTGATTCGTTTATTAATTACTGTGACTGCAAGTGTAACCGATAACCGATAATTTTTGAGCTGTTTGTATCCCACTTGAATACGACAGCTGACGACAGCAGCCATTTGTTCTCCATGGGCGCGCGCCGAAATATGCAACAAATCTTTAAAGAATTTTAACTCAAAATCTAAAAGACTTAGACAAAAAAGTTATTAAGAAATATTGTTTCTCTCGTCGAGTTACATTACTGGTTAAATTAAATGCACTTATTTCATTTACACCCTGTATATAACAAGACAAGAACTTTCTTCTTTTACTTGTTCAAAAAACTCCTGTTGTGCAGTCTCTAAGATAGCTATGAATGTCCGCAAGGAGAAGAAAACCTTTCGATTAAATGCAGATAGAAAATCTGAATTTCCTTCGTCATGGAGTAGTACGCTGTAAAATAATCCTCACGGGGCATACCTGTACCTCTACCTTTTAACGCAACAGAGAATAATCAATTTACGTTAACTGTTGGCAGTGTTGTAGCGGGTGGCAGGGTTTTTAAACGAAATTCCTTTACGTGCTGGTGTTGGGCTATGAACATTGGATTCCTATTTGCTAGGCGTGCGAACAACGGTCTGCGCAGACCGGAAGGGTCAGCTGAGGATCAGTCTCCACCGCAAGGTGCGAATTCGAATACGTTGTACGAGGTACGAGGTACGTGGCGTGGTAATGCCGACAACTTCCTCACCCTGTAAGCTTAACGCCTAACACCCCCTATCATCGCAATACCATTCTCCTAATATTTACAACGACAGACAAAGAAGTGAACAGAAAGTGACAGCCAACGTTTTCGCAATCCAATTTCAAAAATTTTTCCTTTCAACTATTTTTCCTAGTCTTTTTCTCGATCTTCCAACAAAGAGATGACGATGTAAAAATGTACTATGCTGCACATTGCAGTAATAACAAAAATGATTCTACAATCAGGCACAAACTTAAGGTTTAATAATAGAAAGTGTCTACAATCCAAAACGCGGGATCGGTTAGAAAAAATTAAAATCCCGAATAGGCGTGGGTTACGCAATTTCTTTAAATACATTTTAACATTATCTAACCTAACATATAAAACTCATACTTGGAAAACTAAGGCCGAGCTTTATGCGTTAGGTATATATAAGCTAAGTAAGGTGTTCAACAATAGTTCCGCGTTCGGTCTCGAACGTTTCTAGAAATAATACACTCCTCATCGTGATTTAATTAGTCCGCCACGTCTCTTCCGGAGTTTAATTTTTTGAACACTGTCCTGCGTTGGGGAGTCTTAGCACGTCTTTAATAATATAATACAATAAAGATATGAGCTTATTATTGTCACTTATTTCTGGGTGCGCCAATCTGTTATTAATCGTATTTATTTTATAGCAAGGATAAATCTATAATTGTCAGCAAATAAAAAAACTTTTAAACGTTATATGACCTTTGAAGCTTGACTTTCGAAAGCTTTATAAAACCTACGTTCACTCAAAGGTCAAAGTTTGATTTAAAAGCCTCTGTATTACAACTAATCTGTAGCATTGAAAAAAATGGCATTGGTTGCTCTTGCTTCAAGCCACAGATATAATTGTATTTGATTGTGCCGCTCCTACCACCTCCAATTAAAGTGACAGTTAATGGTGCATTCACAATGAGATAACACTACCAATACCGATACCGATACTCTTACCACTAATTCTACCACTAACTGATTTTGTTGCCGTTGCCTTTTGCCATTCACAATAAGGAAGACTTACCGATGCCGTTACTACTAAACATAACCTTTCTAGTGGGTAATTTATTTACTATCAAAAATAATATATAAAGTTTTACTAATGAATCCAGTAATAGCTGGAACTATAGAACTTGCGCTTGGTATCTTATACTAAAGAAGTAAAAATCGTCGACGTTTGTGGACAAGACCAATAAACTTGAACAGAGAACAGCAAGGAGATTATGAACATCTTATTCAAGAGGTGAGGTTGTCAGACACATATGTTTTTCAATTATACTCGAATGAGTACAATTTCATTCGAAGATTCATATTTTTTGGAATGTTTTTCCAAGCTTGTTCTTTAATATTCAGGTATCTAAAGCCAGTTATCCTTTTGTCCCATATTACAGGTTGTGATTCTATTAATATTATTAACCTTTCATCCATTTACAAAGCAAAATTCAGTACGCCACCGTCACAAAGCATAAACATAAAAAATAACCTAGAATAATATAACCCTAAATACACGCTGTTCGCAGTCTATTCAAGTCCGACTATGCCCGAGTAGTAGCGCGGTAACCCGAAGTAGAGGTAAAAGTTTGGCTGTGCCAAACATTTGTCTCTTTGCCGATACTCTTACCACTGCCACTCCCGATACCTCTTCATTGTGAATAGCATCATATAAAATGTGTTAAATAAATAAGTAGAAAAATTATCGGCAAGAATTAGTGGCATTGGCATCGGTAATGAAACCTCATTGTGAATGAGGCTTTAGTGCTAACCAATGGTTAAGTTGCAAAATTGTTCTTACCACATTTGGTTAGAGCTAACTGTAAGTAAAAACTGCTGTTCGCACCTCGTCTAACCTTCAGTTTTATTCATAACTAATGGTTAATAATCTGTCACTTCAACTAGATGTGGTAGTATTGGGTCTAAATGAAATTTCTGCAGAGTTAAACAAAATATATAGTGTTTATCTTATTTTGATCAAAAATTGGCATTGGTTGTTATTCTATTACGCCATATATTTATTTACGAAAAAAAAAACAAATTTAACTTTTTGAAAAGAAAAATAATTCCTAAATAAATATATCATCACGGCATATTACCCATTGCTGGGTGTGCCAATCTGCTTTGTACGCAGATATCGGTAATGATAATGACATACTTGTACCGTGCGGGCGTTTACCAGGTGTCACCTCACGGGCACTCATTGCTGGCGTGGAGAGTGCACAACAGGGGTCAATTTAGTGCCATTTAAAATTAGAAATATTTGGTGTCGGTCGGGATCGAACCCGGTTCCCCAGATTCGCGACCAAACACTCAGGCACGCGGCCATGAGACCCCATAATAAAAATAATTCCTAATCCGTTAAATCTGTATCTAATACATATCGTTCTAATTTATTGCAGGATTTAATCATTAACGATCGCAGAATCACTGGAAGACTCATCCTTGATTGAAATTTGTACCGCTCAGTTGATTAGGATTACAGTAAACCGGTGAAATTCATGTTTACTAAATGAAAAACCCTATGTATCGCTATTTACTCAACAAATGAAAATAACCACGCAGGTATAGGGTGTGCGTATGTGCAATTGGATCATAACAAAAACTGTTAAAACACATATTTAAAATAGCATCATACATACTTTCCATGCGAATGAACATAGTTTGTTTTGGTTAGTTTCCCTGGAGATGGGGATTAGATACGGACTGAAAACCCCTAGATCATCTTTCACTAACAAACTGTCTATCTGCTGATTTACTACTCGGTTATCATGTTGCAGATGATATCGATTCCACAGCGCTCAATTGATTTGTAATGTCCCTCAGAGCAATGGAAAGTTCAACTTATATTCCCTTATTAGTAATATAATATCTTCTGCGTGCACAACAAATATCGAATATAGTAATTTCATATTTTGATCTCTTGATAAGCTACTCATTCGATTATTGAAATATAATATCAACAAACTAATATCACTAGTGATAAAAACTAAATCCCATTTTTGCATAATTTCCAAATACAGAAAGAGACTAATTTGGTAAATGTAAATGTACTAATGTACTAATGTACACCCTTATATTTTTTATGTTTTACTTGATTTTTAGCCAAAGCTTGTTGCTCAGAATATGTGGCAACTGTAATGAAACAATATAGTCGGTATTACATTAGTGAAATTTGGTTGACGGCAACTGACAATTTCGGTTATGTCAACCAAAGTTGACTAATGTAATTTAGTAGCTGTCAGTTGATAGTAAACCGGCAAGCGAATCAACCAAAGTTAAACAACAGTCAACTTTAGTTGCAAGTTGCCGTCAACTATGGAGTTGCTTTACGTAGTTGAGAAATGTAATATAGAAGATTCCCGATTTCTGTAACCATTTGCATTGCAACTGCAATATTTAGTCCATGTTGAGTGCAGGTCACGAATTTTAAATGGCACAAAATTGACCCCTGTGGTGTACTCCACACCAGCAATGAGTGCCCGTGAGGTGACGCCACGTAAACGCCCGCACGGTACAAATATGTCATCATCATTACCGAAATCTGCGTACAAAGCAGATTGGCACACCCAGCAATGGGTAATATGCCGTGATGATATATTTATATATTTTATTTAATTTTTTAAAATATAGTTACTCATTTCTTTAAACGGTTTAGCTTTTAAAATTAAACATGGCAAAATGGAAACTCTGACAATATAAACTAATTTCTAAATATTTATGAATAATATTATTATCTGTGGAAAATAAACCGCAAATACATATAATGCAAATAAAAATTCAGACATTACAACTATATAAATATCTCATTCCTGAATTTATATCTAAGTTTATCTGGTTGCAGTTGCAGATATAAGTTGACAAGTGTAATTAATTTTTGAACTTTGGTTAAAGAAACTTAAGGTGCTTCAAGCAAGGTTGCCAGTTTCCATCAGCCAAAGTTGACTACTATAAACTTATAAGCGACCTGAAGAAACTACTATTTCATTCGATCAGAAAATATAAGACATTCTATGTAAAAAAGTATTGCTTTATTGCTGATTGGATTTTCTTTTGCATGTTGGTACACGTGTAAACAACATGATCAACAAATAGGTTATGATGATTACCGTTTTGCTGTACATATTTTCCAGAATTGTAATTAATTAGCACGATATTTTGCGGGATGTAATATTATGTTGATCAGTGAGAATTTATATGAAAGCCGACGGCAATACCAGTAATAAATATTCACGTATGTGATGTGGGGATTGTGAAAATGAAGGTTTGACGGTGAGGGGAACAGGGAGGCAGGCAGACGTGTGTGAGGTGAGATGAGATGCTTCTGAGGCCAGGTGTCTAACGAGACCGAGGCGACGACGCACATATTTCATGCGCGGTATTAATGCGAACACTAACGCAGTCACATTCGCACAAAACACTATGGATGTTATACATAATTCACATGGAGTGCGACCGCCACATACCATACGTGCGTACGGTACGGTACGGTACGTATAGTTCCCTACATTGCCTAGAGCTTCGCGTCGACCTACTTCTATTAGAAAACACTTTCATCAGCGCATGGAACGTGACTGCCAAGGTTTCGCTACTCGATTTCAAATACTATATTCCATTTTCCTTTCAAATATTTATTATAATAAAATATAATAAACAGAGTTATAAAGTTATAAAAAGACAAAACACTTTTTTATTTAACTTAGCCCTACCACCTCTAGTTCAAGTGACAGTTTTTTAACCATACGTTAAGAATTAAACTGAAAGTTAGAAGCGACGCGAACAATAGTTTTAACTTCCAGGTAGCTCTAACCAAAGATGGTAAGAACTATTATGTAACGTAACCATTGGTTAGCACTAACTGTCACTTACCCTGGAGATGGTAAGAGCGGGCCTTAATCCCGAGCCCTATGCACTTTTGGATGTCAAGTTTGTTCTTTTTTGGGGTTTTTTCCATATTTTCTTCTGGTTGCTAGTTTTCTGACATTTAACCATTTTCTTTACCGCAAATACATTGAAAATAGTTGTCAATTACGCTTCAAAATCACTAGGCCTGATTCGTCGCCCGTCTTTAACTAGACCAGTAGAAACCCATCTGTAAAACCCTGGCAAAGAGGTGACCTAGTTGGTGTTCCTTTAGCCAGGTCTTCTTTGAATTCATCTTCTAAATTGGCGCAAGTAAGCAGGTGGGCCATTGTTTGTTCTTGAGCTTAATGACATAAAATTTGTAACCTCAGTTAAACATATTTACTCCACATTTCCTGCTTGAATTTGGAAGCGATCTTCAACGTTTCTTCCTACTTTAGGAATCTTGTCGCATTCTTAGTTCCTCTTAGAGGATTGGGTGCCGAGGATCATAACTGTTGAAACGCTCTACCATACTGTTCATAGATCGTCAAATTTTTGGCGAAGCTATGTTGGCAGTGGCATTGGACAAACCCAGGGCGCAGTAGCTTTACACTGCAAAAACTCTTACCGTTCTGTGTTTGGGATAGTTTTTTATAATATGTAAGTGGGCATAGTATGACCTTGTTTTCGTAAATAATTTTTACTTGCCTCTCGGCTTAATGTTGTACATTTTGAGCTCATGAAAATATAAAATGTCCACATGTTACAACAACTGATTTAATTTATGTTAGGGATAATTGATAAAATTGGTTATCCCTAACAAATTTTTTGTCAACGACCATACATCACCCAATACAAGATTTAATTTATAACATATTAATGTTTTAGTGTTCTCTTTCTTCTATTGATTTCATCGATCCGATCCCTTTTCCCGAATCCTCCAATATTTCTTCTCTGTTCCCTCCGGCAGAAGGTGTTCTATTTTTTCCCATCCCTCTCCACATATTCTACATCTTCTTTCTTCGTCGGGTTTCCAGTAATCGTCGACTTTCTCTTCATTACCGCACCTATACCTTGCTACCTTCCTTTTGTTGTTTTACCCAACTTGCCAGGCAATAGCTGGGTTCAACACAAAAAGACCGCTTTCTACTCCTAATAACATAATATACTATTTTTTTGACAATAAGTTGTTGGGAAGGAGTTTATAACAAAAAAAATGTGCACAATATTGGTACACGCGGCTGGATTACAAAAAATTGTTTACCACAGGCTATGTCTACCATATTGGGTTACTACCAAAAACATGTTTTTACATTTTATTTCAAAAAATATCATAAAAATAAACATTATAGAAGAAAACAGTATTGCAGCCTTTTTGAAGTTTACTTTATAGTCAAATCTATAATAATTATACAATTACAAGATGACAGTTTGATGACTTTAACAACTCCCTATGTCCAGTTTAATTTTAGTAAAGAGATAGACTTATGTTCAATGATAAAAAAACTTCCGGTAATTGTATCATCATGGCTTATTACCCATTTTTGAGTGTGCCAATCTGCTTCTATTCGCATATAAGTATATTTATAATGACGTTATATCTGTACAATTGAGGGCGGTTACCAGGCGTTATTTGACGAGCTCGCAATTCAGGAAATAATGTGTAAATGTTTATTTTGTGAAGTATGACAAACCGTGGCAGCCTGTAGATGTTTGAAATGAATAGTTTGACATTTGTTTTGAAGTAGAGTCGGACGTATAGAGCAGTATTTCATGAATTCTATAGCACTTGTTAGTTGGTTCTTGAAAAGCGGGTTATTCTGCGCGATGCGATACCGAGTGCGATATACCATGCTCGAGCAGTAATCCAGCTGTATTTGTGTACGTGTATGTTTAGTGTACCTCCTTTCTATTCATGTGTGTAGTTCGTGCCCACAAGGGATAAGTGAAGCCGAAGTGAACAAAGTTCAAATTAAAATAGTGCGGGAATAAGATATTACTGTTTACATTATATCTAACTTCCAGATAGAGATGTAAATTGTTAAAGCAAGAAGATTCCGCCAAGTCAGAGTGTATCTAGAGGAATTAATCATGTATTTTATGCCTCGATTGCTTCGGAATGGAAATTTTTGTTTTACTTCATGTTTTACTTCTTTATAGATCAAATAGTAAAAGTTGACACATCCAAAGTTTGTGTACTTTCTTTTAATATTCAGAGTTAATTTACATAGCGATGCAACCGTGAAGATCTATTCATTGTTCACTCATCCAGTTATACATATTATATTCCATTAATTGGAGTAATTGTTAGCATTACGAAGTTTTAAAAAATAATACAGACTTTAGTTGTAGGGAGCGTATACGTTAAGAACAAGTCGGCTATGTCATCCCTTGGTTCTGCTAACCTCCTCCCAAGGAAATGTTCAGCGGCATGTACAATATTCGTTTTTCTCTATTAATATTTTTTTGTTAATACAAGTTATTATATTTAATTAAAATATAAATGGAATTTTCATAAACAACAATGAAAAATTTCTAAAAAAATATTATTTTTCCCCTTGTTGCGCATATGACGATAGAAGACGCATTTGACTTGTTCTTTTCGTGTACGCTTTCTACTTTCTTTATTTAATAAAATATCCTACCAACTAAGGTATGAAATTTTTCTGAAATCAATGTATTTTCTAATTTTTGTTTTGCATTTCAAAAGGATTTAATAGCTAAATTGGTAGAACATCCTATTAGATTTAAGGTGCATTCACAAATAAAAATTAGGTTTATGGTTTTTGTTTAGGTTTAAGTAAATCATTCATAAATGTAAGTTTTAATTACCTGAAAATTAGTTTTGATATGTACAGACATTTGAGTAAATGCTTGAAAAACAAGATTAAAATATCGGTAGAGCAGTACTCAACAAGACACGTGTGCACCATGAAACTGTCATTCGCTTGGCATTATTGGTTATAATTCAGCATTTAAATTATGACAGTCTCCATGTTCTCGCATTTATTTAAAAAGCCGAATCCACCAAGTAGATACTAAATAAAGATGGATGTATATATCTATATCATTTCAGACTCGTTCTCATTGGTGAAGTTTGTGACGTCAAACTAAATCATAAACCTAAAGTTTGGACCTTGCAATGTTTAGCTTTATGATTTGGATTTAGAGACCCTAAATTCTGAAGTGTGAATGAAGTCATTACATAATATGCGGCCAAAGTCTGTAAATCTAAAGTATAAACCATAAATCTAAACCTAATTTTTATTTGTGCATGCACCTGCAATGCTTCAAAAACAAGATTAAAATATCGGTAGAGCAGTACTCAACAAGACACCTTATGACAGTATCCATGTTCTCGCATTTGTTTAAAAAGCTGAATCCACCAAGTAGATACTAAATAAAGATGTATGTATAAATGTATATCATTTCAGACTCGTTCTCATTGGTGAAGCTCGTGACGTCAAACTAAATCATAAACCTAAAGTTTGGATCTTGCCATGTTTAGCTTTATGATTTTGATTTAGAGACCCTAAATTCTGAAGTGTGAATGGAGTCAATACATAATATGCGGCCAAATTCTTTAAATCTAAAGTATAAACCATGAATCTAAACCAAATTTTTATTTGTGCATGCACTTTTAAGAAGAACATCATTGACTATGTTTATCTCGATGTTTGAAGCCGCTTGAATTTAGTAAATCCCTTTTCAATCTTCGAAATAAACGATCGAGATTAATATTTGAAGCCGCATGAAAATGTCAAGTCAAGCCTATAAAATAACAGGCTTGGACTTACGAAGCGGCTTGACTTCTGTTGAAATAAACAGTGAAGCTTCAAATAATGTAACTACGCATGCGCACATCCGCAATATGTTGCAGTGTTACTAAATTTATATCATTTGTTGGTTGTTTGCATTTTACCTCATTTTATAAAAGTCGCCATAAAACTTAGTAAAATTGTCGAAAAGCGAAATATTTGGAGTGATAAATGTTTTTTTAATGTTTTTGAAAGACAAAACAAATAACAACATGACAGTTTTTAGATTTTGGGGTTATATATCCAGGATGAAATTAGATCATATACCTCTCCTTGTTTGTCTGCATAATCGAGTATTTAACTATCTTTTTTCAGTCGATACGAATTTAAAGAAGATTGAAAATAACTCAATCCTATTTTCAATCCGCTGAGATAAACGAATAGGATTTTTCAAGTCATAATATACTTGAAGCCGCTTGTATTATCGAGATAAACGTAGTCATTCACGGTTCTGAATTTTACAATAACTATAAAAACAGTTTATAATATAGATATCATACAACTTATTGTATAATCTTTCTTGGCCATTTTTGTTGAATGTTTCCATACTAAGGTTTATAATGCAAGTACAAGTTATGTATCAATCAAATTTTATTGCAGAATTATATTGCAGTGAATCTGTCATTGATATAATTTGAAAGCTATAAGTGTGTCGTTTACCGTACAACAACCAATTAAATTCAGCCGGTAACTCAAATAACAAATTACTAGATTTGATAGTTTACTGTATTGAGCTATAATTATTCAATCTTCAGATTTGATAGACGATATAAATTGATTTATTCCAAACGATTCTAAAGAGAATTGCAGTAAATTCTACGTTCAAAATTGTCACATGCATTTAAATAACGCTCGTTTGTTAACTTGGCAAACTTATAAAACAATTTGACTGCTACTGTCGCCCAAATTTTCCCAAGTTATTCTGTTAATTGTTCGCTGGAGTTGTAAAACTGAAATTGCTTTAAAATATCATTTGTAAATGAAGATGACTTGAAGGTGCAAGGAATTTAAAAAGCAGAATCAAAAATATTATTAAATTTCAGTGAACGTTTTTTTCAAAGCGTAAACGATTATGAACCAAAATGACTATTTTCCAAACAAGGAGATATACAGGGTGTTTCAGGACTAGTGTAACAAACTTTAACAGCTTCTTCCTGAGGCCATTTTGAGCCAAAAAATGTCATATGAACATAGGTCATATTCCTTCTAGTTACCAAAATACAAGAGGTTGAAGTTCAATAAATATAAGTTTTTTAATTTTTGTAATCAAGGTACTTTCGGAAAACAAGAGTTATATTGAAAAGTCATACCTTATTTGTATTAATTAATTTATGTATTAATTAATTGTCTTAATTAAAAATTGTTGTACCTTGATTGTATTTTTGTTTCATAATGGATGGTTATAGTGCTGCTGAATATGCAGATATGATTTTTATTTGTGGATTATGTAATGGTAATGCCCGTTATGCGTCCAGAAAATACCAAGACAGATGTCCAAATAGACGCCAACCTTCCCATCGTCTATTTGCGCGTATTTTTCAGCGTCTCCGTGAAACTGGATCAACAACTGTACGGGGAGGTGTACAAAATGATGGCGTCGGTGTTAATAATAACGTTGAAGATGAAGAGAATGTAATTGATGCTGTTCTCGATAATCCTGAAATCAGCACAAGACGCATCGCTGCTCAATTACACATGTCTCACAGCACTGTTTGGCGGATATTAAACCGTGAGGAATTACATCCCTATCATTTTCAGCGAGTTCAAGCACTGCAACCCGGAGACTATGGTCCTCGTTTAGAATTTATTTATTTGTCTATTTAATAATTGTGTCATCGTATGTTTTGTTGTCCAAATCGTATTCGTTAATATTAATAAATAAAATTAATTAATACAAATAAGGTATGACTTTTCAATATAACTCTTGTTTTCCGAAAGTACCTTGATTACAAAAATTAAAAAAATTTGTGTTATTTATAGAACTTCAACCTCTTGTATTTTGATAACTAGAAGGAATAGCACCTATGTTCATATGACATTTTTGGCTCAAAATGGCCTCAGGAATAAGCTGTTAAAGTTTGTTACACTAGTCCTGAAACACCCTGTATTGTAACTATGTAACTACTCTTTATTTTGAAATGTTGTTCACGATATCAAGGGTACATGAGTTGATGCATGAATGAATTGCTTCTTATCTTCTACTTTTTTTTCCTTTTGCAGAAGTGGGTATAGAGGCGTACAGAGCTAGAATGGTTTTTAGAGTTGGGTATTCCCACGAGCAAAGAAACACAGAAAAACAAATTGTATAAAAAACAAATCTGATATAACTATGACTGCGGGTGGGTTCTTTGTCACAACGAATTATAATAGAACATTATCTGAATCTTCTTCCAATATTCATATGTTTATATGTCTTTTGTTTACACCGACAAATATAATTTGTAATACCAAGTCTATACGACTACCTATTTTTGAGTTATGCCCTAACTATATCATCATTATTACCGATATTACGTATAAAGCAGATTGGCAAATCCAGCGTATTGTATTTTGTCGGATTGTTGGTAAAATGGTGTGGAGAAAAGTTATTAAAAATAATGGCAACAAAAGTGAAAAACTCCCCTATGTTTAAATTTCCACAGTTGTTCGCTTGTAATGGTTCGAGAAAAAATGTCGCCCCTAAATCAACAAGCATATTTTCTTTATGTTCTTTTTTAAGTATCTGCAACAGTTCAGATATATGACACTATTTTTAATAACACCTCCTATGAACAAGACAAATGGTCGTGCCGCGTTTTATATTTCACCCAATGTCAAATAAAGGAAATAATATCAATGCCTCTGACAAAAAATATTAAAATTATTACATCTGGGAAAAGCTTGCAACCGGAACACATTGAGCTGTTCACACCGACGGCTTTGAAAAAAATTAATAATATAGATTCGAACTGAGTGAAAATTTAAATCTCGATTGACAAATGTGAAACCAGCGAACGAGAACGAGAACGTGAAATTCATTATTTTGTTTTTAATAGATATAATTCCAGAAGACTTGAGCGAGGTTTGAAAGCATTGGAGATTGGTTCGGATTCGATATTAACGTTGGTACATTTGATCGCTGGGGACAACAAAAATGTGTGGCCTGGAACGACTTTTTGAGCTCGGGGGTCAGCTAGTCGGTGTATAAAACGTCCATCACAACGTTTCGATTTACCGGACGAACGACACGGGTGATATATTTCACGCAGGAAGGATTAGTGACCCTCATTCTTAAAAATCGTTCGACCGAACATCTGCCTCACTTTTTCAATTGGTCCACGCATTGTATTTTATATAAAATATGTACCAGTACATTAAAAAGCTACGACTTTGTCATTTTCATAAAGTTAATACGCGACTATTTTGTAATAGTAGTGCAAGTGGATATCCAAAAATAACGAGAATTATTATTTTTTGGGTGGTAGGGCTCTCGGTTCGCCTTCTCCCATTACATGTCTTTGCTAGACGCCTTTTTGGATCTGTTATCCAAGCGTCATCCTTGAGGAAACATTTTAGGACTAGTGTAATTTTTTTCGTAAACGCCGTTTCACGTGTTCGGCGATTTTATAATAGCCGACATTAAAGTATTGTTTCTTGTCAGTGAAATCAGCTGCGAAAACTTTGAAGGGCTTGCAGGTTGTTTTCTCTTTTTAAAAGTGGTCATCATCTATCAATTGAATATAACTTTTAACCGAGACGTCCCTCGACTTAGAACAATCGATGAATTAAAGGAATTCGCAACTCGCTGTAATACCTATGAGTTTATCGCAATGTATTTTGACTGAAAACCATTTGACAGATATTTAACGAATAGCCAGAAATTGGTTAGGATTTTTCGTAAGCTCAGAGGAAACAAAATTTAATGCTAACACGTTGCTTTTACGAAAAAGTTTTCTACAGGGCAACTGGAACCCTATCCGCTAGAAAATTATTCTTGTTATTTTTGAGTATCCGCTCATACGTCGCAACAAAAGTTTCTGTTGTATCAATTTAAAACATAAATATGCCACTTAAATCCCTTTAATTGTTTAAAATAAAGAAATCCCTGTGGTATTTTTGCCATAACAATTTTGCATTTTCAATTTGAGTTTATTTGACTCTTTGATATTTCACATCATTTTACAACTTCATTGTCAGTCCGCTTATAAATATTTAACCTGAGAACACCCAATATACAGTGATTCGGTGCTTTATTATTCCACGCTGATAATGCATAATGCGCAATGCATCTCGTCCATCGGGATATTGTCACATAATCATATTTAACTTTTTGTGATATCTCCTGTCATGCTGGGAATATAATTTATTGTTATTTTTGCAGCTTTGTCAATGATATATTTTTAATATGTTAATTTTTGGTGGTATGGTAATCCCAGTATTATCACTGGGATTAATTTGAACGAATTGTTTTGTTGTTTCAGCGATAGATATTAGATTAGTAAAACTAGATCAGCATGGTAAAATGTTTTTAATTGTAAAACGTTGACAAGTGGAAATGAAAAAATATATGTTTTCATTGGTTGTCTGTCACTAGTGTTTTCAGTTTGTATTTTTTTATTAGTCATCTGTAGCTTATCGAAATATAACTATATATTTCAATAGTATCGCTTCTAATTTTCAAGAAATATATAATTTTATTATTATATTTATTTATTTATTTATTTATTTATTATTGACCTCCTTATAGGATATAATAATCCAATTACAAGGGGGTCAGAGATACACAAATTAGCAAAAACTCAAAAAACATGTTTGACGTAGACAAAATGTGAAACACAATATACATACATAAAAAATAATAAAAATAAAAAATAATACACAATAGAAGGAAAAAATATATATGAATAGGATTTATTCAAAATGTACGTAGATTAGAAATCAAAATATTTTTAAAAGCAACGTAATTTATGTTAAAAATGTCAACCTCAATATCTATTTTCCTTACAATATCATTGTAAATGAATCACAGTCGGGTAATTGGACGTTTTAGAAAATAATTTCTCCTTAGGTGATGAATATAAAATGTAATACTCGTATGTATTCTGGATGAAAGGCGCGGTATATAAATGTAAACATTATTTAAGCCAGTAGTGTCGTCGATTTTGTTTGATAATAATTTATGTAGATACAGACAGGAGTACATCTTACGTCTGAACTCCAATGTAAACATATTGAGATGTAGTAGGGCAGCAGTATAACTATAGTTCAGGGGATCAAAATTTATTGAAATTTTTCGTGCACAATATCGTACAAATTTTCTTTGCACCCATTCGATGTTATTACTGTGCAAGTCGTATATTGGATTCCAAACAATAAGACAGTACTCAAGTTGAGTTTGAACAAGCGAGTAATACAGGGATTTAAGAGTTGCTTGATTTAAAAAAAAAAAATGCGAGTTGCTTATTATAAAACCCAAGCTTTTATAAGAAGCATTTACAATATAATTATAATGCAAATCAAACTGTAATTTCGGATCAAATACAACTCCCAAATCCCTATGATTATTCGCTTTTTCCAGACACTCACCCTCCATCGAGTAAGGGACAATAATCTGACTGTGCTTCATGGCATAAGACATAATTTTACATTTAGAAAAATTGAAAATGTATAGCTACTATTGTTACAAAATGGGACAGGTAATGTAAAGAAAACATAAAAGCTGACGACAAATCAAGAACGAAATACGAAAATGATTCACTTACTCCATAAGTATTTAGATTTGAAACATTTCATTCGGGTTAAAAAATCCAAGAGATATTTATATTGTTAGAAAAAGTTGTATGTGCATCATTGTGCAAAGCCGCTGGATATGCTAAGTTGTTTTTAAATGGTACACAAAGAAAATAAATTGAGTGAACGTGGTAGAAACTTATGTAGAAGCAATGTGCAGACAATTTTTTATATAAATAAAAAGGATAAAAGCTCAAGTTTCGTTGAAGTTACAGAACATTTGTTATGATAATTTGTTAAAAGTTTTGCATCGTTTAGTATTCTTACGAGAAGTTATTGGAAATTTAAAGTACAGAGCAGGAACGAATTTGCAGATTTGAAAGTTATAATTAAAAACAAAAAGGTAGAATCGATGTAAACGCTTGAAATGAATGTTTACCAAGAGAAAAATCTTCGTTTTCCTTGTCGCGTAATTATCGGAAAAGTATTAGTCCCCATCCCTAAATATAAATTCATTGAAGGTGGAAATAGAAGCTGAAACTGTTTACACTGCGTATTAATATTTCAAGTAAAAAATTGATTGTGTAGGTAAAGCTTACAGGAAATTCCTATTTTGCACCGTAATCCTTTATACATGCATTAATAGCAATTGGGTTTGTTCAGCGAAAAAATAAACAGAAACTGAAGAAAAAAGAATAATAGTACGGCTTGCTTTCAGACCGAGACAAAACTACGTGCATTAAATACGTGCCATCGGTGTTCACGGGAGAATCGATTTTTAAAATTGCACCGCAACCAAAACAAGCCGGCCTGGCTCCGGCTCGACATTACTGCGTACAGCCCAGTGCTTTCCAAACATATCTATTTCCCTTTTTGCCTAGATTTACTCTAGCTTTGCGGTAAATATTTTACCAAAACTAAAATACTGTAGTTAACATGTTCATTTCACATCTGTTTGCGCTTCTCTTATATTGTTTGCTCTATTTTTCCTTCACATTACACTTTGCTTTCCAGTCAATAATAACTGTTGACCAAAATTATCACTTACAAACAAAATCATTTTCGCCGAATCTCTACCAATGCGATTAACGCCCACGGTTCGAATATGTCATCATCATACCGATATCTGTGTACGTAATAGACTGGCACACCAAGCAATGGGTAATATGCCGTGACGATATAGTTATTTTATACTTCTATTGTTATAAAACAATATATTTTGTAGTATCCTACTGATGATGAATAGTAGGATGTTGATATATGCTTTTGTAATAGAATATTATTAGTATAAGTTAATGGTAATCGATTGAATTACCGTTTAAATTACAGTGTAATTTAAAATTAAATATTACTTCAACCGTTGAAAATTAGTGTGCTGTAAATCAAATTGTTATAAAAAATGAGTTAGTAGCATACAATGTATTTCTATTAATAGTGAAGCAAGTCAAATATATTATACAGGGAGTTTAAAAAATAGAGGTCAAAATTAGAAGGGCATGTAGTAATGACAAAAATATGTAAAAAAACTTAATTCACATAAGTCTGGTCTTCAACTGTTTCTTGGGGTCATTTTGTATCAGAATCGAACATTTTTCTCAATTTCTAGTAGTTACGAAGTTATTTAAAAATTATATATATATATATATATATATATATATATATATATATATATATATATATATATATATATATATATAGGTGTCTCACAACTCGCGCCCCAGACGAAACTGACACTTGTCGACGACAATAGGTTTCCAACAAATAGAAGAAAATAATTTGCGGCTGCTTGCATAACGGAGTTACAAGACTTTTTAATCCACCAATCCCGGAAGGATATCTTGAGGTGTGATGATATTATTACAAAATAAAACTGGTTGCTAGGTTTTAAAAATACTACCTACTAGTGAGTTACAAAATTTGTTTGACTTACTGTAATTTTGACACTTTAGAGTTGACTTTTCACTGTCAACAAATTTAGGTTAGCGAAGGTGTCATCCGAGATCATCATTTATATTGTACAGTGCAACGTGTTGTATTTTCATTTGAATTCTTTGAGATTAAAACAACAAATGGTGGTTTATGATCCACAAAATTTCTCTACGGAAAACGTTCCGAATAGACTCGTGCTGCCTCTGGCGTTTGCCTTTTTTTATTCACCTTGTTAAATTTAATTTGACACTGACATTTTTCGAAAACTACAGTCGCCTACACATTTTAAAGAAGATTTGATTTGTATAAAACCATAGTAACGTAAAATTACGGCAAACACACGTTAAAGGTGTAGGTCTCTGATTGGTCAATTTTAAGACGTCTTTTCTCGAATATCTTTTAAGCTAGATTTTTTTTCTTCGAAATTACACATCCGAGTGCAGTCTCGTGTTTCCTCATTCGCTCTGGGGCGATATATATATATATATATATATATATATATATATATATATATATATATATATATATATATATATATATATATATATATATATATATAAGCCAAGGTTGCCACAACATTTAACTTAGTACAATTACTTGATTAAAAAAAATCAAAAGCACATCTAAGAGAATCTCTCAAAGGTAAATAGAAAGTATCAAGCACAAATAGCATTAAATGTCATAATTACAATATTTATAATTTTGTTGTTGGATTTGACAGTCAAATTTTCTAATTATATCCAATTCTCCTTCAGCTGTTAAGGCAACTTAGTTAAAATGTTAATTAAATTTGTGTGTATGCTGCTACATTACCATTTTTCTCTTACATTAACATTGCTATCAGAAACAGAAGTGCCCTGGATTTGAGATCAAACAATCACTATGTATGTTCAAAGATATTCCCTATGGCGTTAGATCAACTAATAATCTCAATTTCTGCCTTTGCGATACGTTAATTATAAAGCTTATTAAGTCAGCTGTATTGGACTCAAATCCCATATCTAATAATTATTAATCTGACTATACATAGATCCATGGTTATGTTGGTATGAATTGACAGTTGTCAGCCCTGAATGTAGTTTTTTAAAGTTCTGATTCTTTAAATATATTTATAATTTTTATTTATATATTTTTCTTCGCCATTCTATTCTTCTAGTTGCAGTTAATAAAATTTAAAATTCATTTCTATATGTTATTCAAGTGCATTTAGATATTGTTTCGCTTTACACACATTAATAATTCATGGTAGAATATTTCAAATTGCACCTTTGGATACAAACATTTAGATTTAATATAAAGTTAGGAAGAAAATGAACATTACCTTAGAACTTGATGTGTTCTGATATACAATATTTAAAGTAGATAGTATATTTTTATTGTTGAATTACTGTACTTCACAGGACAAAAGAATAGTTTTCAAATATTAAGTTTAAAATAGTTAGAATGCATTCAAGAATAAATGAGCTTATCAATATTTATTTTTACAGATAAATCATAATGTTTTTAGGAAAATGTATGACATAAACCTATATTTATTTTAATATTAATAAACCACATTTCTTTAGTCAAAATTGATACAATTGTTGAAAATATTATACATAGATTTAGTTATTAAAATACAATAAATCAAAATTTTATATACAATAATTAATTCAATTTTCAACAAACAAATTATCTTAATAATGCCAATGTGTATTCTGTAACTCAGTGGTTAATTTTTAGCAACTGATTAATTTGAGTACTAAATATCCAATTATTTCTTATACAGGGTGTTATTTAAGTGTACAATGCTTAACCGATGATATAACATACCACATGGATAGTAAATTTAGCAATAATTTTTATTTTGTTTTCTTTAATAATTGAAGCTACTTAAAACTGACCAATTAGGTCATAGTTCAAAATTTTGTAAAAAAATCAATGTGATCTTCGAAAAAAATATAATACCTTTTATAACTAACATAAGATCATTGGCGTCGTGGTAGAAATAGGTATTTGAGACTTTTACAATGAAAAATGTTTATCATCAAAATAATTGGCATTTTGATATTCAATAAACCGGTTATAAATTGTACGCTAATGCAAAAAAGCGTTTCATGTCAGTTTTGACAATCAACATTTTTTCCATACAGTAAATGGATTTTAATTATTTACTATGGCGTAATTGGTCAGTTTTAAGCGACTTCAGTTCTTATAGAAAGCATGTAAAACAAAAATTATTGCCAGATTTATATGGGGTTTGTTATAGAATTGGTTAAACGTTGTACGCTTACTTAAATAACAACCTGTATATCAGCATACCTACTTGATGGGAATTTTTTTAAGCAGTTATTAAAAATTAATTACTGAGTTACAGAATAGAAACGATTGTGTGTAAACGTTTTGTTTTTTAAAATATTTTGTGTTTTATTTATTATAAATCACCTTACTATATAGTGGTGAAAAGATATGAACGATTTATGAAATATAATTCCTAAGTGATATAAAATTATTGGAAATTTGTAGACAATTATTCTTGTAAGTCAAATAATTGATTTTCTCGTTACGAAGTGTAAATAAATATTATTAAATTTTATGAATTAATGAAACACTTCTCCAAAGGATATATCATTTAATATTCTCATTTAAAGATAAACAGATAGGCACACCCAATAATGGATAATTGCCGTGATGATATATTTATTTATTGAAAGATATGTAATCTGTTTATTTTCTAGCAGTGACTCTCATCCGTTTTTTACAGAAGTAATTCAGGTAAAATTTAAAAGTAAACAACTTTTTTTTTCATATAAGCTGTGAGAAATAAACACCTGAACAAGCAAATACATTTCTCAAATTTTAACATCAAACAAAATTGATAATGCAATATTTGAATAACTTTTTGTTTTCACATACAACAGTATACAGACGAGTGAACTTCAGAGATAACATACATGAAACGAGTAGATAATATTGAATTAAAATAAGTCATCTAAGTAAAATATAATTATCGACAGTTTGAAAATACGTAGTAAAATCGAACAAGAAAATCTTTGAAATAAATATACAAATGTGCGAACTTGATTGATTTAGGCATAAATATAATCGCGTAATAATCATTTCGTAATTGCGAAATAATCAATGCATAATCGACATGCTATCATTATATTCGTGTTACATATCCATTTTCCAATTCTTACATTTCATATGAAATTAATACATAATTAATAATAAGCCATGTTTCACACAAATTGATTTTTTGCAAAAAAAAATATATTCCCAATACAATATATAATAATTATATCTATAGCTTAAGGTGGTTCTATTATGAAAACCTCATACAAAAGTTTACCAAGTAAAAGAATTTCTAAAAATAGATATTATAAATTTTAATAGTTTAGGATTGTTTAGAAAATTAAATTGTTATAAATATCTTTTACAACAATAAAAAATAAATATATTTTAAAAAATATATGTTTTAATAAATGCAAAATGAATAACTGTAAAAGTTGCTGGTAACTTGACGTTTTTTTACACTCATATATAAACTGTCATTTGAAATGTCGTTAAGTAGTTTTTTATACAAATATGTAGTATTGTCAATCTATGTTCGCTCGTTTTTGATTTCAAATATATCAGTTCACGGCTGATATACCTTTTTAAAAATTTGCATTTATGTGCAGAAACTCATGAAATCTAACGTATTAAATTAAAACTGCCGTAAATGCTTATAATGATAGAACTACTTTAATTCAAGGTCAATCAGTGACATGCGACCTGACGTGAGTAGTAATATAGGGGTAGTTTTGGCCCAAATTCGACCTTGAAAAAGTAAAGCTTTCAAAAGTTTTCAAATATATAGTTTTTCTTTGGATGTTTTAAGATTTTGGAAGAGCATTTGGCAAAATCTATTGTTCACCATATACATATAAATTGTTATTGTCTGATGTTTCCTAATGAATTGTGTTGTATACTGAAATATCTTCTTCCTGTTGCCCATGTTCATCTGCAAGCTTTTAAATTTTTCTTATGTCAAGTTGAATTTTAAATCAAAGACGATATTATACTAGCGAACAAAACAGAAAATCAGAAATTGCCGTTTCCTAAGCAAGTGTTTTAGATTGTCATGCAAATATTCATATGGCGATTTAAAGTTTGCAGTAAATTTAAAGGAAGATAAGAGATTCAAGATACATTCATGCATTTTTTTTCTTTGATCTTTATTCCTTTTACCATCTTGTTTTATAATGATAGAGACTTCAATATGGGGTTGTAACTTATTGAAGATAAGTATTCACATTACAAACATGAAAAATAATAAGTTTTATCTATAAACTACGACTTGTATAAGTATATAGATATAGTATAAATAAATAAAAACAATATAATAGTCAAACATATACCGACTTTAATATTTTATTATGTTCATAAAGGCCTCAGTTAAATGTCAAGAACAAGTAAAGTGGTTGTTAATGTCCTATATTTATAACCGACTCAATTTTCACTTCAAGTGCAATTTAAGCAGTGTTTAAAGTGATTATGAATGTTCCTTAATATTATTAATATAAGAAGAAGTTGCAACTTTCGTTATTGTATTTTGAACATTGAATAATTTTAAAACATAAAATGGCATTTAGATCCCATGGAACACAATGCTTCATCTGATAAATAAAGTTAAATATTTGTGTTAGCCGCGGGTATTATGGAAATGATTTCGCAGTAATGGAGAGGATATAATAGGAAATAATTGAAGGTGATAACAATAAGCAAGGTTTCGTTGATAAATAGATGTATTATGAAATAACTAGAGCAGTAAGGTAATGATGTCCGCTATTGCAGTCATACGCATTCAACAGTAAGAGTAATGTCAAGTTATTCAGTAGATTGCGACTGTAATGCTGTATCGGTTAATCGCATCATGTTCCATTTTATTGCACAAAAGCAAAATAATACAAAGATAGTCGTTACCATAAATTTTAATACCAGCAGAATAATAATGTACTGTTTTTAACGATACGGCAAACGTGTTTGCGAACAAATATTTATTAGTTTTTTAACCGCATATGTCGACTTAATGGTGTGGCGTTCGCAGATCATTTCAAAACGTACAAAACGAAAATAATAGATCCTAAGGGGAATGCACCGCAATGTCATACCGAATTGAGCAAATATCGTTGATGACATTTTCACGCTGCCGCGTTTCGTTGATGGGATAGTAGTTTAGGACACGCTATTCATAGACACTACTATTATATAGCCTTTATTATTTTACATTATTGAAAATTGTAATAATATTGATGTTACACATACATAATAAAAAATAATTAATTCATTTTAACTTTTTTCTTTTCCGTTTCCTTACTTTATAAACCATTCAAGCCCTAGTCCCTGAATCTACAAGCTATTTTCTTTTTTGGTTCTATACATTTTTAAATTAATGTTCGCGACTTTTGCATACCAGTAGTTTTTTGTTATCAGTAAACACAAGCGTATGTCGTTATTATAATTACATTTAATGATTGACAGCGATGTATTATTGTTTGTTTTTATTTAATAAGTGAACATAGGGAATGTATTATAGTTGTTAAAGTCATCAAACTGTCATCTTTCAAAATGATGTATACAATTGGAAAAAAAGGTTCAAATCATAAATAAATAAATAAATAAATAAATATATCATTACGTCATATTATCCATTGCTGGGTGTGCCAATCTGCTTTGTACGCAGATATCGGTAATGATGATGATACATTTGTACCGTGCGGGCGTTTACCAAGCGTCACCTCACGGGCACTCATTGCTGGCGTGGAGAGTACATCACAGGGATCAATTTTGTGCCATTTAAAATTCGAAATATTTGGTGTCGGTCGGGATCGAACCCGGTTTCCCAAATCATAACATGGTATAATCCAATATAAATGTTAAACAAGTTTCAAAATTATTTGCTGCTATTTTTAATAAGCGACCCAGTCCAGCAAATTTTAGAAAAATCTATAATAATTAAAGGGCTACAGGATGCGTCAACGGACAGCATTAAAAGAAAATTAGAACAAGTGAGGTAATTAATAATATGAAACATTAAATTATACAGTTAAATGAAAATAACAATACTTTTTCGACAAAAAGAATTTCTGAAATTGACAGCTCGATCACTTTGACAACTTCCTATGTTCATTTATATAAAAGCGCGATAATACATTGCTTTCATTCATTTTAAATAGAACTATGGTAAAGACACATAGCCATATTTACTTATAAAATTGCAGGGATATTCGAAGAGAAGGCAATAGTTTGTATCACATCGTAGACGAATCTGATTTGGCAAAACATGGGTCTAAATGCTAAGAAAAAATCAGATGTGGCCAACACCAAACCTCCCGCTATTTAATTTTTATGAATTTAAATATATATATATATATATATATATATATATATATATATATATATATATATATATATATATAAACTTACATATTTAATTATTGCGGAAACTGTATTAAGATCCATTCCATATAACTTTAATTACTGTTATTAATTTGAAATGATTAGTTCTTTGACAGTGACATTTATTTGTCAGTTACATAGATTTAAGATATGAACTGTGTAATCAAGGAGATTTGCTTGTTTAAAGCGTAGCCTTTGAGATTAAATTTATAGATAATTTTATAAATTTATCCATAAAATATATAGAAAAAGTATTAATGCAAATCTGAAGACAATTTAATAATCTTTAATTTTTATAATAACATTAATCCCGAAAAAATAACATTGAAAGGTATTTTTGGAAGAAAAACAATTTTGAGCTTCTAGTTAAGTGCCATTCCCGGTTATCCGATTTATACCAAAATCTAATGGACTCTTTTCATTATAGAAAAAGTTTGAAATACAAGGTTTCAAAATTTTCTCAATGGTAGTATTTGTGTTAGAGTAAAGGATCCACACACACATACACACATACATACACACAAACATCATCGTGAAAATGTTAAAATTGGATTCTAGGGACCTTAAATTGTAATATTTTTCGAAAAAATAAAAAATATTTGGTATTCCCACCAAATTTACTGGTTAATGTAAATATTTAAAGCTGGAAAGTATGTATTTTGCACAGTAAACAGAATTATAAACTTGTTAAACAAATTAAAAAATAATATGAAGGAAAGATCATACTGCAATCAAACAGCACATGAGTACAGTATAAAAGATTAATAATATAGTACGGTCGTTTGTGCAAACAAATGTTTATGAGTTTTTTAACCGCGTTTGTAGCCTTGATGGCGTGGCGTTCTGCAGATCATTGGAAAATGTACAAACAAAAATAATAGATCCTAAGGGGAATACACCGCATTGTCATACCGAATTGAGCAAATATCGCTGATGATATTTTCACATTGCAGTTTCCCGTCCAATTAATAATGCTGCTGATTGGTGCGCGCTTATGGCTCTATACTGACGGTTGTGGGTCCCTATGGCCTGACAACAATGTCACTCGAACTGGAAGAGTAAAAGAGAGCAGTAGCAGTACATCGAAGCCCCACCATTGAGCACGACCACGAGCACGAGCAAACCTCATTAAGCTCGGGAACGTATTTATAAATCGGTTACGTTTCCCGTTCAAACGTTCTTCGTTATTGTCCCATGGAATAAGTCCAATCGATGAAATGCAATGTGCCCTGCGCCCACCACATTTTCTCAATGCAATTACCTTTACAATTTCTAGATAACCTGAGACACACATTAGCCCACTTTGTTCTGCTTTTTACTGTCGTATTTCACAGCCAATTCACTGCAAGTCCAACTCGAACTCCTACTAAATTCATGCAATACTTTCAATGTCTTTTCAATTACCCTACTAATTTTCTCTATAAATACAGAACAAAAACCATTTATACTACGTAATTTGCTTCTTAATAAAATCTAATTTCATACAGAAAATAGGTCACTGTTAGTCATTACTAGTTTACAATTAACATCATATCAGCAATGTTCAATATTGATGGGCATTTCTTTAATAAAAAACTTATATGACCAACTTAATACAAAAACAACTAATGTGAATTTATGCTGTGCTCAAAACAGACATGGGATTTATTAAAAACTATTGGTTGGACTTGCATTGTCTTTTATATATATATATATATATATATATATATATATATATATATATATATATATATATATATATATATATATATATATATATATATATACCGTGTGTCTGTTTTAAAGGTGTACATAGGAGATTAAAACAGGAAATCAGTTTTTTTGCAATTTCCTGGTCGCCTAATTACTTTAAGCAAAAACGCGTCAAATAAAAGTTTTAGGGCATAAAATTATGTATCTAAATCAGTAAACAGTATTATCTTTACATGCTTTATAACGACAGAAATTAAATATAAAGATGTCGAAAATTACTTTAAAAATATCGACAGCCATGGAATTTAACAAAAAATAAATAAATGCTTGACGTTTTATCTATCACAACGTAAGTTAACTTATTTGACGTTTCTGACAATTTGAATTTATCTCTAGTTTTATTGCCTGAAATCATTAGAAAATGAATATTTATAGGTACTAATGAAGAGCATGATTTCACAATTCCTAAATTCGTGACAAAATTTGAAGATTGCTAATGTGTCTCCAAAATATACAAGTGAGCCGCTTACTGGAAGAAAGCAACATACATAATTTTGTTACGCAATTTTTTAATAAATTCATATTATTTAAACAAAACTGTATTTTTTAACTTTATTTATTAGTCTAATATAATATTTATATCGATATTTGTTTAAATCAAATTGACAAAAACGCCAAATAAGTTAACTTACGTTGTGACAGATAAAACGTCAAGCGTTTTTTTTATTTTTTGTTCAATTTATGGCTGTCATATTTAATTTCTGTCGTTACAAAGCGTGTAAAGATAATACTGTTTATTGATTTAGATGCAGAATTTTATGCCCTGAAACTTTATTTGACGTATTTTTGCTTAAAATAATTAAGCGAGCAGGAAATTGTAAAAAACTGATTTCCCATGTTAATTTCCTATGTACACCTTTAAGATAGACACACGGTATATATATATATATATATATATATATATATATATATATATATATATATATATATATATATTTAAAATATAACAACGTTTCGACTGCTACAGATATACAGTCGTAATCAGGTTACAAAATAATAATAATAGAGGACGTCAAAATTTGATTGAATAGTTTCATGAAAGCCTGCATTATATATTTTATATATTTATTATTTATTTTATGTTTTATACTTATTATTTTGTAACCTGATGACGACTGTAGATCTGTAGCAGTCGAAACGTTGTTATATTTTATATATATATATATATATATATATATATATATATATATATATATATATATATATATAATAAAGACAATGCAAGTCCAACCATTGTCTACAACCTTTAATAGACATGCGATTTGACGTGAATAGTGTTACAAAAGCTGTTCTGGCTTTGAATAACTATAGCTTTCAGGAAGCTTTCGGCCAAGCTTCAAGGGTTATATTATTATCGAAAGTTCTTGAACCTCCTGACATATCTACGGCTTAATTCGAGAACAACCAATGTCAATTTTTAATTAATAACCCTAGTACTAAGTGAAAATAAAAAATAAATAAATATGTTTTTTGAGAACTATGTTCTCATCTTCAGTAGCAAGATTAAAACAAAATGAGATTGATTGTGTAATCGAGTAGAAAAAACGCTATATTTTTAGGTCATTCGATCAAACAATGTCGTATTATAAAATTTATTATACATACATACAACCAATGTAGATATCAATAAATTATGTATGGCTTTAGTGCTAAATACAATTTATATTGCAGAATTAGTGGTATTTTTAATCAACATTAATAGTCGACACTATCAAGGTATTTGCTGGATTATTAATGCTTCTTGTTCATTTTAAATCATTCAATCCCAACATTTGTTGTATTAATAACAAAACTAAATTATCAACATATGAGCAAAACTACATTAATGAAATTTACAGACTATAACTAGTTAGCAGTACTTGTGGTCTTGATCCTGATGAATAAGCTATTGATCTATTTCATTCCGAAAATAGTTTATAATTAATATCCATTCATAATAATTTCTGTAATACAGAATATTGAAGCTTTGCAACGCAGCAAAGAGAAAAGAAGGATAATGTCGAGTGTATTTGTCGAAACTAGGATTGTGTGAATGAGAATAAAGCTCAGGACGAAATTTGCGTCAGATTGTTCGACGCATGAAATCAGTCGTCCAAACCATTGATTCGATTTGCCTAATTCGAATTCACGCTCAATTGCGTATATAGTTATATTATACATATACATTTAACATTCATCCATCCCAAAATATATCTTTCATGGCTTTTGTTTTTATCAGAAATATTTACTTTATTGGAAAAATTTATAAATTCTGACCGACGTTGAACTTAGAACTTGAAAATTATTTTAAATATCTAGAAATGAACAACTGAAGAGCTCTTGGCAAAAACAACCATAGTCCAATAAGTATGCGGTACATACAGCGACATGTACTTTCACTTTTAAAGATGCCAAACTTTTTTTGGCAAAAGCACAAGTAATTACATTTTGAAGTTTGAGCGTTTCTACAAAAACGTCTATAAAAATGTTTAATTATTATGTAATTGTTCATCAATGTTTATTTTCTATTTCTAAGGAAGCTAGAAAGTTGTTTCATTATCTCAAATTCAAAAAAATGGGTTTAGGTTGTTTTTGCTCCCCTTCAAGCGAGAATGAATGACCCGAAAATTTAACCATACGCCAGATAATTTAACCTAAATATTATATATTAATATTTATGACACCATATACTTTAATTTCTAGAATACAATATGAGTGACAAACAGTAGGGGAAGAGTAATACATTATTTTTCATCTTTATGTATGTTCATACGTAATATAACAAGTGATATGATTATCATCGATGATATTCTCGAGTGAAACCGTATTAAGGACGAGTGAAATGTGCTGCTTCGGTTTCACGAGCAATATCTTCGATTATTAATCATATCACGAGCTTATATTTAATGAGAGAATATAATGAATTTTTATGACACATTGTGCGTGCTGGTAACCTAACTTTTCATACATTGCTTTACAACATGGTTAATTTGACAATTATCTTATTATTTGCATCATTGTTGATATCAACCCAACGATTATCGCACATTTTTATACTCAAAATTAACTGTTAATGTTAAATAAAGAAAACAAATCCCTTCGTAACGAATATAAATAAGGTGATAATTTTTTGTTTTTTATCATCGCTGTGATAGACATGTAACTAAAGAGATTCTGAATGTTGATTGGCGGAAAACATGTCACGTGACTCATGAAATATATTCTCAGTTAAATACTCTCTGTTTCATATTTGAACTGAATATTCGGAGACGATATACTTTAATTTCCAAGATTCAAATTTAAGTGACAAACAGTAGGGGAAGAGCAATACATTTTTTTTCATCTTTATGTACACTCAATTAAATACTTTCTGTTTCATATTTGAACTGAATATTTAGGAGACCATATACTTTAATTCCCAGAATACAAATTTGAGTGACAAACAGCAGGGGAAGATAATTATCACTCACTGTCACTTTAATTTGAGGTGGTAGTAGCGGACCTTTGTGTATTAAGCTGATAAACATAAAAAATAAGTCGTTATGACATATTTATTTATATAAAGAAAATATGGAATTATGATGTTTTTACTTTATGAAAAAGAAGCTCAATATATTCCAAGAAGGAATTATACAGCTTCTAAATATATAAAAATAATTTTGTTGGATAATGTTATTTGATAAAAAATCCAGATTAAATTTAAATTATTTTTATATCTTTGACATTTCTTTATTTTTGACTTTAGTTATTTTTTCACATTAATATTTGTTTATTTGTTTTTAATATTAATGCATTCAAAATTTCAGAATTTTTTAATGTTAATTAATATTTTATGTATGAAAATTTAAAAATTAAAAAATATAAATAAAAGAAATATTCGTTTTCCGGGAATGGTCGTATGGGGCAACGTTGAGCTCTGACTCAAAATATGACACAGTCCATTCCCGGAAAACGAATATTTCTCATGACTCAGACTGTGGAAGCCTACGCAATTATATAAATAAAAGTCTAATTTCCTTTCTCTAATTTTAAAAAGCACTAATATTAAATTCAAAAATTAAAATAATATATTTCATACTTCTAATAGTAATTTGATAATAATACATGTCTAATATTTAGACAATAAAAGCATTTGAATATAGAATTAGTTTATTATTAAATTTATTGTTCTAGCTTCAGCTATAGAGTCAATTTAAATAGTATTAATCTGCAGACCTGTGTTCAACGAAAAGTTATTAACGCTGAGGTGTTTGTGTACAATAATTACGCATTAAATATTGATGCGTGCTTTTACTATTATTATTAAACAACCTGTACCATTGTTATATCAGCATTAAATCCGGAGTTAAATCTAAAGTAAAATTTATAATCGGTCACGATTTAATCTTGTTTAAGTTAAAATTTTGTTAAATTCGACAGGATTTCATTTTATTTTAAACAGGAATGAATACTTCTCCTTTAATGTATTCGTATATCCTAATTTTAGAATCTGGTAAAAGTAGAAATGTAAGATGATTCTCTGTAAATATTAAAAAGAGAAAATGAGGGTGTAAATAAATATGGAGAAAGTCACAGAAATATCAGGAAGTCAAACATCACAAGCTTGTTTTCAGACCAAAAAATATAAATGTTTAACTTAGCAGGGAGTGGGTAAACTTGTTAAAAAAGTAGATGAATATTTACTCAAATTTTAATTAAACTTTTTTGGCGGAAAATTAAATAAATTTTTAAATTATTTATTTGCGTAACTAGAAGTAAATTTACACAAGTTTAAATAAATTTTTAGTGTGTGTGCATGGATAAGCCTAACTTAATAACGATTGATACGGTGCATAAACTTGTAAATACATATTTTAATAAAAACCAATAAATGGGGATTAATTTCCAATTTATGAAACCAACACGTGAAATTAATATTTCGCATTATCGGATTATTAATTTTTAATTTGTCACCAAATATGTAAAATTGAACCCCCAATGGAATTGGAAAAGTTAAAATTCATACATTTGTCGATGGACGGGTACGGGTGTGTTTTTGCAAAACTCGCAACTAAATTATCGGGAAAAAGTTTCTAGTGTCAAACCATGGCGTCAGGAAGCGATACATTAATTTTCACTGTCGTGGTTTTGAAGTATCGTAATTTTTTAATAACACCAAGGGATTCTAGTTGAAATTGGGTCGCGCTTTAGCAGGCTTGGGTAAAAATTCATTTGAAATAAATTAAGGAACAATATCAATTTAACCTCAAAATCTATAAATCAATAATTTCCTCGCTATGTAATTAATGATGGAATATCAACGGGTTGCTCCAGCTCAACGCTTTCCTCGTTTATTAACCAAACGTCTGAGTTCAGACCTTCTCTCTTAGTCATTTACAAAAAAAAATTCCACTACCTAATTACCATCCAGACGGAGTTTGTCGGAAATATGCTTTATTTTTTTATTTCGCCTTCAAATTATAAAAGCAAGTCTACATACACATTGCGAGTACTGAGGTCATCTATCACAAAATGTGCCACTAGAATTGTGATATTTTTTTTGCAAGAAAATGTTTTTTTTCATTATTATTATTACTGTTTTTTGTTAATTTTTTATGACATATTTTCTATAAGATTTTCAAACATGGGTAATAAGCCATGATGATATATTTATTTATTTATATAAAATTAAAAAATAAACAATTTGTTGTAATAATTCAAGGAAAATGTCTGGATATATTAATTGCAACAACATATAATTTAATAAAAATAATCTACAAAAAAATAAAATACAAGACAACAAATATATATATATATATATATATATATATATATATATATATATATATATATATATATATATATATATATATATATATATAGGAGATTAACATGGGAAATCAGTTTTTAGCAATTTTCTGCTCGCCTAATTATTTTACGCAAAAACGCGTCAAATAAAAAGTTTTAAGGCATAAAATTCTGCATCTAAATCAATAAACAGAATTACCTTTACATGCTTTGTAACGACAGAAATTAATTATGAAAATGTCGGAAATTACGTTGAAAATATCGACAGCCATGGAATTAAAAAAAAAAAAAATAAATGCTTGACGTTTTATCTGTCACGACGTAAGTTAACTTATTTGACGTTTCTGACAATTAATACGTCAAGCATTTATTTATTTTTTGTTCAATTCCATGGCTGTCGATATTTTCAACGGAATTTTAGACATTTTCATATTTAATTTCTGTCGTTACAAAGCATGTAAAGGTAATTCTGTTTATTGATTTAGATGCAAAATTTTATGCCATAAAACTTTTATTTGACGCATTTTTGCTTAAAATAATTAGGCGAGCAGGAAATTGCAAAAAACTGGTTTCTCATGTTAATCTCCTATGTACACCTTTAAAATAGACACACGGTATATATATATATATATATATATATATATATATATATATATATATATATATATATATATATATATACATATATATATATATATATATATATATATATATATATATACATATATTACTTGATTCGTAAAGTCTTTTGTGTTTTATAAAAATGTAATATTTAAACCATTCGTCATTTTTTAAATAATATAACATGTGATTATTTTTATACTGTTGGATATCAAATTTCATGTACTTTTACATAGGATGCTTCATTTGACATAAAGTTGCACATCATTGTGTAAAAATGGATCACCCTGTAGAAAAATCTATACTGCAGATTTATAGACATTTTAATTTAAAATAAACTTTGTTTGAAACTTTTTTCCATAAAATTTAATATAATTGAGTTATTAAAAAAGGACAGACCGATGAATCAGCCTGTATATAGAAACTCGAGTGTATACAGCCATTTTGTAAAAGTTGATTTTGCATTGCATACAGTGTATAAATTTCCGTACACAATTTGCGGATATTGATATAAATACATGAACATTTGTGCCAATATTTATATACTATTATGACAGACATTTATCGCATTACAATACATTGTTTTTTGAAACATGTTTAATTAATTTTTGATATAATGTTATGAATTATTAATCGACGATAATTAGGTGACTGCTGGCAGAATGATTCTGATCATAATTTCATTTTGCACACGATGTATATGGGGTAATCTACATATTATAATTATTATTGTGCCGTACATTATTTATTTAAATTTTTTTCCCATATACGAAATTTAAATGCGTATTATTAAATTCAATGAACTATTTACATTCGTTATTATATAAAACGCGATAAATGAATATTTTCATTCATCTATGTTATTTAAATTCGAAAACTGGGTAAAAATAATAAACCTTCAGCTATAATTTTTTATTTTATAGTGCATAATTCAAATCACGGTGTATAATTACAAATTACGAATAATGGCGGCAACAACCTAAATAAAGTTTGGCAAAATTATTAAATTCCTTTTCGATCAAGTAAAATTTCATGTGAGGTACCTATCATTTCATGTTTTTGACTGGTGGCTTACACAAAGTACATATAGTGGTCAGTGATATTTGTGTTTGAAAATTTGAAGTTCCGTTTGTGTTAATTCTAGTCGAGTAAAACTGGGCCTAAGCAAAATTGTCGCTGTAAAGGAGCTCTGTCACGAAACTCGCTTAAAACCCGGATCAAAGAAATTTCAAGCACGCTCTCAAACGGAATACATGAACTAGATAATTTGAATAAATAGGAAAAACTTATCATCGCCAATAAATACCATAATCTTCAACGACCGATTTGTATTCCACGGAAGGTAATATTTCACAAGAAACAGTGCTAGCAGAATTCTATTTTTCATTGTTATAAAAATAGAAATATGGTGTACTTGACTTATAGCGAACATCAATAAACACATTAACGGAGAGATACCTTTTTAATATCAATTTTGATAAGAAAACTAAATGATAATTGTTACTTTTTTATCGTGTCTTTAAGAATTTTGCTTTTATAAAAAGAAAACTGATTTATATATATATATATATATATATATATATATATATATATATATATATATATATATATATATATATAATATTACAACTATATCTGTAGTTAATACAATAACAACCAATATCAGAGTTATTTGACGTGAGTAGTAACAGGTTCTACTCTGTCCCAGTATTCGTGGCAGTATAACCAATGATTCTTGATAATTTCAAACCACTTAATCCCAAAATTACAAAATGTTGATATGTTAGTTAATTAGATTTTTTCTATTTATTTTGAGTGGCAATAATCATTAAATTATAAAAGATGTTGACCGCGACACCGGAACATAGGATTTTAACATGTAAAATAATATTTTCGTAATTTCCTTTTCTAAAAAGGCTTGAAATAAAAGTTGCAGAGCTTAAAACTGATAACTAGTTGTGTATTTATTTTGCGATTTACAAAAAAAACAAGATATTTATAAAGGCCTGCAGCTTTCTTAACATTTTTCCAAATCTCCTTCGTCACCATATTAAAGCTTATGAAATATTTTAACAGTTCTGTAAATAACTATCGAGAACCGTTCTGGCTTAAGCAACAATATTATTTTCTTGTTCAACCCGCTACAAGAAAACAATGCTCCCATTTACAATTAAAACTAGTAACTTTACAATCAAAATCACTCGGAAAGATATTGTTAATCTATTTAACATCGAGAAGTAACAAACAAATAATTAATTAATGATGATGATGATGATGATGCTGATTATTATTTACTGATTTGTAAATACAAAAATGTGCGTTATTTAAAATTTATGACATCCATTAATATTTAATAACATTTAAAGACTATATTCTTATATAGTGTATAATATTTTCCCCGACTCCCTAAAGTAGTTAATGGATTCGCTATTATAACGTGGATATTTTTAATATCATTGATGTTAGTTCTGTGTCGCTAGATCAATATTAGTTGTTCAAAATTACTCTCAGCTTTCATATATCTAGTGACGCAGACAAAATGACAGTAATTCCATCTACAAGCGTCACGCAACAATTTTTTAGTGATTGCTTATATATGAAATGGTGAATGGTGCGAAATTCACAATACCTAACCTCGGCCTTTTTATTACGAAGGCTTCTTTGTCTTTTATAAATATGTACAATCTTAATCACTCTGTCAATATCTAATAAATTATACACCGCTTCTTTGTTTTTCACGGGAGTTTTTGTTCGAAGCGATTAACTTTATTAAAATATGAAAATAGAACAGGGAGTCTAAATGCTCAAGTAATAATTTAATAAGTAAAATGCTATAATGACAGACTTTGTTAGTATTGGTTTTGCATGTCATTCTTGGTTCAGAACAATTGGGGTTCGAACCATATACTTATACCTAACATATGCTTAACAAAATAATATGACCTCAGACCCGACAACTTCGATGAAATTTTGTAGACGCAAAATATTTCATATTTACGGAAAGTATGCATAACAAATCGATGCAATACTTAAAATAATGTATTTTCGCTGCATCATCACAACAGGGTGGTGATCGTCATAGCCGAACATAGGACTTTAACATATAAAATCAAACTTTCGCCGTAATTATTTTAGGTAAAATAGCTTCAAATTAGAGTTGTAGAACATAAAATTAATTTTTCATATGTAAAGGCAGAAATTTGTTACGAAAATGTAATGTAAAATTGCTCCAAAAATAATGATAGCCATGAAATTGAAGCTGTCAAATTATTTGTATTTCTCTTTAACGTAACAATTATCAATTTAAATCAATAGATACTTCTGCAACAAAAATTAAATATAATATCTAATAAAAAGAAACTAACCTAACTTGACACTAAACCGGTAGACATTTGTTAATTATTTTGTCTCAATTCTGTGGCTATCATTATTTTTATTTTCGACATTTCATACTTAATTTTTGTTGTTACAAAGTATATAAAATTTTGCTTATTAATTCAGGTGCAAAATTTTATATTGCACAGCTTTTATTCGAAGCTTTTTTACCTAAAATAATTAAGGAATCAGGAAATTATGACTCGAATTTTACATGCAGTGTTGTAATAGATAATCATATTTTTTATCTAGATAAAGGTAAAGATAACTGACATTTTTCTTATCCAGATAAGGTAATAGATAATTATTTGTAAAGTTATCTAGGTAATAGATAATAGATAATTAACTTTTATCTAGATAATTTTTAGATAATTTGTTTAATATATACATAGCATGTTATAATGTAGATATAGGATGAAATAATAAATTATTTTGCATATTTAGAAATATTCTTTTATAGTAATATGTGTATTAATATAATATATTTAACAAGATTGCACACCAAATAAATAATGGAATTTTGTGCAAATATGTCCATTACCTAATTATGAAACTGTAAAGAATTTACAAAATCGTACCTTCTTGAGATCTTGCCAAAAAAAGTAATCATATTTATAACTTTATAGATTAAGGTTCTGTTAAATTTCAAGATTTTCACATAATTCTATCAAAATTACAGTTGAACGCTTGCGCAGCTTTATTTAATTTAAATTCGATTTGTACAAGCAAAGAATTTGTTTATTGTTTTATTAAAATTTTCATGTAGCTGATTTTCAAAAAAATAGATAATGATAATTTTTATTTTTATTTAGATAAGATAATAGATAACTTCGAAAAAAATTATCTAGATAAGATAATAGATAAAACTATATTATCTAGATGATTTATCTAGATGAAATTACCTAGATAAGTTACAACACTGTTTACATGTTATTTAATCCTATGTTCGGCTGTGCTGTAAGTTGATGATTTTGACAAAAATGTGAGATATGATCCTTTTCTCAAAGGTACAGATATTATGTATTGTTCAGGCGTCATTTCACGGGCGCCGAAAGCTGAAAATTGAAAATCTTTACGGGCGTAAAAAAATCAAATGCATAAAAGTAATATCATACGTTAAATCTCTATGTTCACTCTTAACAACCCTACCCTGTATATTATTGAAAAATTGTTGAATCTACTGCATTTCATTATTATTATTATTATTATTTATTGTTTTTAATTTGGCAGTCTATGTCAAGAAACACTGAGAATAAAGCGTACTGTAAAGACGGATTAGAGATCATTGAAATCATCTTGCGGATCAGTTGTCACGGAGCAAATAAGTCTGCATCCTCTTTTGCTTGGTTCGAATCATAAGGAAGGTGTAAGGTGGAAGGTGTTCTCTTCCGGTTGACGCGCAGACCTTTAGAAAGCGATTCCGGTAGTCCGGATGTGCCATCAAACGGAGACTGATTAACATGGAGAATAACACATCATTCAGGAAATTTGATGAAATCAAAGGTTATTAAGATAACGTTGTTCTAACATTGAAAACTTTTTCTTTGTCTGTGTGGGCTCTACTGTGCCCTGTGTTTTAAATTGATTATACCTAGTGTTAATTTTGACAGTTGTTTGATTTATTACCTGACATGATAAGGTAATATGCTTTATTAATATTATTAAAGGGTAAAAAATAGGTCCCGTAAAATAAACGTTCATAAATGTAAATAAAATTTTATGTGTCACTGTATTTTCATTCATTATCATATATATTCTAGAGGTAAGTCGCGAGTTATTACATTCTCTTGAGATTTTCAGGTATTACTGAGGAAATTCTTGAGATATTGCCAGTTTCATTTTATAATAATTTTTTTATATTTTGCGTTCATAATTAAGTAATGACGAATTTCGATACGCAATTTTTTGTTTTAGACGGTTGGTACTAGATGACGTTTCTTTAACCCATTTTTACCTAATTTATTTTTAGTTAATTGACAATTCATTTTAATAATATAATGTCGAAATTATTATTTTTTCAGTCTTTGACAATTTTAAGGAATGTTTAATAATTAATATATCCGTTGGAATATTTTGATGAAAATTGGTATACTTATGTTTATTAGTACGGGAAATTTTCTGGTGAGGTCGTTGAAGGTGTACCGCACACCCATTTTTGGGTATGAGGATGGTGTGGTTTAAAAAAGAGTGGAAATTTTTAAAAAATTAAAAATTCTGAAAATTTGTATTTAAGTAGTTTGTAGGGTGTAGATTTAAGATTTTGAAACCACAGGTCGATATCTCTTTTCGTGTCCGAGATATTCGGCCTCAAAATTTTGCTCAAAAATGCCCATTTTTGGGTCATATCCCAAAAATGGTCAATTATACACTGCTGGCGATATCACCATTAAATTCTACGAGCAAAATTACATAAGCATACCAATTTTCATAATTTTTGAACAACTATTACAATCTCCAGAAGGAAAAGTCTGAAAATGACCAAAAATCGCAAAAAATCTAAGGTGTACCCCTTGCGATTTTTTTAGTTTTTGACAATTTTAAGGAATGTTTAATAATTAATGTATCCGTTGGAATATTTTGATGAAAATTGGTATACTTATGTTTTTTGGTACGAGGAATTTACTGGTGAGGTCGTTGAAGGTGTACCACACACCCATTTTTGGGTATGAGGATGGTGTAGTTTAAAAAATGGTGGAAATTTTTAAAAAATTAAAAATTCTGAAAATTTGTATTTAAGTAGTTTGAAGGGTGTAGATTTAAGATTTTAAAACCGCAGGTCGATATCTCTATTCGTATCCGAGATATTCGGCCTCAAAACTTTGCTCAAAAATGCCCATTTTTGGGTCATATCCCAAAAATTGTCAATTGTACACCGCTGGCGATATCACCGTTAGATTCTACGAGCAAAATTACATAAGCATACCAATTTTCATAATTTTTGAACAACTATTACAATCTCCAGAAGGAAAAGTCTGAAAATGACCAAAAATCGCAAAAATCTAAGGTGTACCCCTTGCGATTTTTTCAGATTTTGACAATTTTAAGGAATGTTTAATAATGAATGTATCCGTTGGAATATTTTGATGAAAATTGGTATACTTATGTTTTCTGGTACGAGAAATTTACTGGTGAGGTCGTTGAAGGTGTACCGCACACCCATTTTTGGGTATGAGGATGGTGAGTTTTAAAAAAGGGTGGAAATTTTTAAAAAATTAAAAATTCTGAAAATTTGTATTTAAGTAGTTTGAAGGGTGTAGATTTAAGATTGTAAAACCACAGGTCGATATCTCTTTTCGTGTCCGAGATATTCGGCCTCAAATCTTTGCTCAAAAATGCCCATTTTTGGGTCATATCCCAAAAATGGTCAATTATACACCGCTGGCGATATCATCATTAGATTCTACGAGCAAAATTACATAAGCATAGCAATTTTCATAATTTTTGAACAACTATTACAATCTCCAGAAGGAAAAGTCTGAAAATGACCAAAAGTCGCATAAAATCTAAGGTGTACCCCTTGCGATTTTTTTAGTTTTTGACAATTTTAAGGAATGTTTAATAATTAATGTATCCGTTGGAATATTTTGATGAAAATTGGTATACTTATGTTTTTTTGTACGAGGAATTTACTGGTGAGGTCGTTGAAGGTGTACCACACACCCATTTTTGGGTATGAGGATGGTGTAGTTTAAAAAAGGGTGGAAATTTTTTAAAAATTAAAAATTCTGAAAATTTGTATTTAAGTAGTTTGAAGGGTGTAGATTTAAGATTTTAAAACCGCAGGTCGATATCTCTATTCGTATCCGAGATATTCGGCCTCAAAACTTTGCTGAAAAATGCCCATTTTTGGGTCATATCCCAAAAATTGTCAATTGTACACCGCTGGCGATATCACCGTTAGATTCTACGAGCAAAATTACATAAGCATACCAATTTTCATAATTTTTGAACAACTATTACAATCTCCAGAAGGAAAAGTCTGAAAATGACCAAAAATCGCAAAAAATCTAAGGTGTACCCCTTGCGATTTTTTCAGATTTTGACAATTTTAAGGAATGTTTAATAATGAATGTATCCGTTGGAATATTTTGATGAAAATTAGTATACTTATGTTTTCTGGTACGAGAAATTTACTGGTGAGGTCGTTGAAGGTGTACCGCACACCCATTTTTGGGTATGAGGATGGTGAGTTTTAAAAAAGGGTGGAAATTTTTAAAAAATTAAAAATTCTGAAAATTTGTATTTAAGTAGTTTGAAGGGTGTAGATTTAAGATTTTAAAACCACAGGTCGATATCTCTTTTCGTGTCCGAGATATTCGGCCTCAAATCTTTGCTCAAAAATGCCCATTTTTGGGTCATATCCCAAAAATGGTCAATTATACACTGCTGGCGATATCACCATTAGATTCTACGAGCAAAATTACATAAGCATACCAATTTTCATAATTTTTGAACAACTATTACAATCTCCAGAAGGAAAAGTCTGAAAATGACCAAAAATCGCAAAAATCTAAGGTGTACCCCTTGCGATTTTTTCAGATTTTGACAATTTTAAGGAATGTTTAATAATGAATGTATCCGTTGGAATATTTTGATGAAAATTGGTATACTTATGTTTTCTGGTACGAGAAATTTACTGGTGAGGTCGCTGAAGGTGTACCGCACACCCATTTTTGGGTATGAGGATGGTGTGGTTTAAAAAAAAGTGGAAATTTTAAAAAATTAAAAATTCTGAAAATTTGTATTTAAGTAGTTTGAAGGGTGTAGATTTAAGATTTTAAAACCACAGGTCGATATCTCTTTTCGTGTCCGAGATATTCGGCCTCAAATCTTTGCTCAAAAATGTCCATTTTTGGGTCATATCCCAAAAATGGTCAATTATACACCGCTGGCGATATCATCATTAGATTCTACGAGCAAAATTACATAAGCATAGCAATTTTCATAATTTTTGAACAACTATTACAATCTCCAGAAGGAAAAATCTGAAAATGACCAAAAATCGCAAAAAATCTAAGGTGTACCCCTTGCGATTTTTCCAGTTTTTGACAATTTTAAGGAATGTTTAATAATTAATGTATCCGTTGGAATATTTTGATGAAAATTGGTATACTTATGTTTTTTGGTACGAGAAATTTACTGGTGAGGTCGTTGAAGGTGTACCACACACCCATTTTTGGGTATGAGGATCGTGTGGTTTAAAAAAGGGTGGAAATTTTTAAAAAATTAAAAATTCTGAAAATTTGTATTTAAGTAGTTTGAAGGGTGTAGATTTAAGATTTTAAAACCACAGGTCGATATCTCTTTTCGTGTCCGAGATATTCGGCCTCAAAACTTTGCTCAAAAATGCCCAATTTAGGGTCATCCCCCTCTTTTGTCAAAAAATTTATAACACTGCGATACTGTAATTTTAAGTTAATCATTTATCCTCACAATTTATTTTATAAATTGGAATCACAATAAACACAAATTTTGCAGATAAGGTTAGAATACATACCACTATTTGACAAATTATGCTTGTGTGTTTCAATTGTTTTTTCATAGCTAGGTAGATAAGATAATAGTGCCCCTTGTACCTCATTTTAACATAAGATGAATGAAATGATCGGTATTAAATTCAACTATATAATAAGAATATATAGTATGAAATCATATACTGGGGTGTTTACTTATTTTGGACCATATGCAATACAAAGGTAAAATTTTCATGTCTGTAATTTCTGCCCTATTAATTTTAAAACAAAAATGTATATACAAAAAAAGTATTCAGAGCAAAAAAAACAGCATCTAATAAGGCCAAACATATTGTCTACATGCGTTTCGTTCGCGAAAGAGAACCAAAATAAAAGTTATAAGTATTGGTTATTTACAGAGGGCCATGAGCAATAACACAAAATGTGAAATAGTTTGAGTTTGGCAGATGACATCTGTCATAAAATTTTAACAATGATTGATATAATTAAATTATTTATCAGTAATCATGGATATATTTACCATGATAGAAAAAAGTCCAGTGAAATAATATTTTAACAGTTACATATCGATAAAATTTTATCTGTCAAAGTCAAACAATACGACTATTTGAATTGTATGTTTTGTCTTGTATGGCACTATTTAAATAGCTTAAAGACGGATATTTAATTTTATGCTCTTTAAAACCAGTTTTTAATTCTGCATATTTTACGTATTTACACCTGTGGTATAAAATAAGGCAGAAATTACAGCGATCTGAAAATTTTGTCATTTAATTTTTAATGGTACATAAAAAGTAGACACTCGGTATATCATTTCCATCATTTTTAATTAGTTAATTATTTAATTGTGCTATATAATTTAGGGTTTAAAATACCTCAATTCTTTTTAAATTGTATTGAGATCATTAATTACCTTAAATTATTAATTTGACATCTATATTATTACATTTAATTAATTCAATAGTCGAAAATGTACACTTTTTATAACGCTAGATAGCAGCAGTTTAGGTTCATAATTTTTATAAATAGAATTCAACTGAATAAAATATATCAGCAAAATCGTGCAATTTAGCTTCTCAGCGCGCGTTAATATTAGTACTTTAAGTGCCATGCGGTGCCAACTTTTTAACCGTTCTGGCCGCGTGAGACTTATGTGGACTCTTAATGTTAGATTACATGTTCAGCTGCGTGTTGCTGTACTGCTCTTGAATATAGCATTGAAACTTATATTAGAGGATAGAGTGCGGCCTGATAGAAACCGTGTTTGGCATACTGATTTTGTAAGAGAGACTTCGCGCGGTCAAAAATTCAGGGTTATACGTATAGTAATTTTGGAAGTATATTTGTTCATATTTTGTGAAAAAATTGTTTAATAAGTAAAATACATTCAGTCAAATATTACTATTGGAGTAATGAATATGGTTCAGACATGAAATGTTGAGGTGCCATGTTGGACTCACACGGCCGTATTGAACAATATGAACATGTTCAGACATGAAATGGTGAGGTGGGAAGTTGGTTTTACACGGACAATTTTAAAAGCTGGAGGCTGAGCGAGCCAATGTATCACCACAAATTAATTTTGCTCTAATTAACGTAAAATTAATTAATTTCATAATCTGATACCTTATAATGAATTCTTGTAGTATTAGAAACCATTTACAGTGAAAAAGGTGGTGGCCATTTTTTTAATGGTGGCACTTTAATTGATAGATTGTTGATCGTGGTTTCATATTGAATAAAATTTGTGTTATTTCACTTGAAATATATTTTAAAATAATTTTTAAGTAAGGAAACGAGATTTAGCGGAAATTTTTAATATAAAATAAATTCACTAAATAAGTTTGCTTGGTTTAATGTATATAATAATGTTCTATTTTAATTTATAATCTGAAACAAATTTTTATAAAAATACGCCAATATTAACAGTTTGCAGATTGAACAACAAATAATAGTTATTTATGTAAGAAGTGAGTAAAGTATACCTTTTGTCACGAGAAGGAAAATTTGTTGAACGAGCCGAAGGCGATTGCACAAATATGTCGAATATTTTATAAACCCATTTTAATGTAAAAGTGTACTTTTTTAACAGACGTAAAAAATATTTTGATAGATTGAAAAATGTAACGAAACATATTCCAATCCAAGATCAGAATATTCGCATGGTTTGTGATGAGTTTTGGCTGTAGCTACTTACTGAAAAAAGTTCATCGAGCAAATCAATTAATTTTATTTTAAAAGTTAAAGTTGAATTCAATAAAAAGTAACGATTGAGGGAATGGTTCAGTTGCAAAACGGTTTTTTCACTTCTGGTGAAATTGACTTCACAGCAAGTTTGTAAATAGACTATTCAAATCTCTGCAGCTAAATTCATGTTTATATATTTTTTCATACGCCTCCACGTTGAAACTTTTTCTGTTACAAATCCCTTGTGGGTATAACATCATGTTTCAAGGTTTTTTCCCTATCTAACTGCACCCCTTAGTATAAATTTTTTGGATTAACATTGCAATAAGCTGTTAACTTGCGCTTTAACATTTATGACTTCATTTAATTTAAGCAATTTCGTTCTTTACACGCAACTTCTGTCGGACCAACTTCTTATTGATATTTAATAGTGCAGATTGCAAGAAACTTTCATGGGAGAGAAAATTCTGCTCTTTTCGAGACGATAGTAAATTCTGGAAGAAAACTCATAGTAAACGAACTTCGAGTTATCACGACACTACCGTATGGAGTAATTTTAACTACACTCTTATTGCGTTTTCCATTCTAAAATATATTTGTACAATCTGTCAAGTTATGGGACAAACCAGCTTCTTAATAAATAAAAATCTGAAAATCAAGTTGTTAAAAAACCATTTGTTGGTTGTTTTAAATGACGTTGAATTTACATAAGTGGCATAGTACTTATATATTTAGTAATGCCTGTTGCTTTCATTAATCAAGAATACACAGACATGCATTATGTTTCCGGAGACGTGTGCCAAAACATTTATAAACAGTGTTGTTTTGCGGTCGTGAAAAAATGAAAAATAAAAATCTATAGGTATGCATTATTTTATTTTTTATTACGAACAATTAAAAAATAAAACAATTTCCCGACATAGCTCAGTAAAGAAGGATTTTCCGGTTATTATATATATATATATATATATATATATATATATATATATATATATATATATATATATATATATATACACACACAGGGTGTCTTGGAAATAGTAGGACATGGCTTAACTACAGATTCCTGGGACCAAAATAAGACGATTTAACTAAACTTACCCATATCCGACTGTGCACCGTTTAGCCAGTATTCTGCTTTAAAGTCTTTCTAAAAAAATTAATATTGCTTATAATAACGAAGCACTTTGTTCAATTTGAATGAAATTTGGTATGGCAATCTTTTAAGATGGTATTTGCTATTATTAGTGAACCACTAGTGTATGAAACTTGGGTGTCGCGACCATGATTAAACCATAACTTTTTAATAGCAACGCCAATAATGTAAATTTACTGTTTTTCAGAAAGATACAATCAATAGTAAACTTTTGTATGTCATGATATCTGTAACAATTTAATCAGAAGAAAATAAAAAGTAATTGCATGCGCCGTGTAATTTTTAAAATAAATTTTATCTAGCAGTCTATGGCAAAAGAAATTTTTGACAATCCATAAACAATTGTTACTGTCAATAAAAATTAGTTGTTTGATATTTGGAATGACTGCTAGATAAAATCTATTTTAAAAATTACACGGCGCAATCACTTACATTTTATTTTTTTCTGACTAAATCGTTACGGATATCATAACATCCGCAGAGACGAAAGTTTACTATTGAATGTATCTTTCTGAAAAACAATAAATTTACATTATTGGCGTTTCCTTTAAAAAGTTATAGTCTATTCATGGTCGCAACACCCAAGTTTCATACACTAGTGGTTCACTAACAAATATCGTCTTAAAAGATAAATTAGATCCATATGGATTGTCATACCAAATTTCATTCAAATCGAACAAAGCATTTCGTTATTATAAACAAAACTATTTTTTTAGAAGCTCTTTGAAGCAGAAGTAAGGTAAGTTTAGTTAAATCGTCTTATTTTGGACCAAGGAATCTGTGGTTAGCCATGTCCCCCTATTTCCAAGACATTCTGTATATATATATATATATATATATATATATATATATATATATATATATATATATATATATATATATATATATATATATGTATGTATGTATGTATGTGTAGGTATTTTGAATTTTGAAGAAAATAATAAATACACTACTGCTCTCCGGAATATTTAAAAAGTCTGAAAGAAACCCTTCTTAAAAAACATCCGCAAATGGCTTTTTAAAATCGCGTTGTTGTAAATTTTCCAACCCTATAGTTTCAGAAAAAGTTTTAATTTAGAAAAAGAAAAAATAATGTCACTTTTCTAAACATGAATCATTTGGTTCTTGACGTCGATATCTCGTTAGTAGTGAATGAAGACATTAAAGGCTGTTTTCAAGTGAAATGACAGTGTTTAACAGTAGAATGCTAGCTAGCTTTTATCACGCCATATTATTAGCAAAGATAAACAATTTAGTTAAATGAATAGTGTGTCTAAATTACACCACAAGACTTAAATCGGGTGGTTCTCGCTTTTCGTTCTATTCGTGAGGATTCTATTGTAATACTTACCAACTGTTAAACTTTGCCATTGTTTTGTTAATTTCATGAAATAATTAATCAACAATACGGAAAATTAATTATATCGCATTTCTTTGGAGCATTTTCGGTATAAAATGAATAAACATTTTATGTATAATTTATAATATTCATATAGGTTTTAATATTTTATTTGACTACATTTGTAATTATACAGAGTGGTAGCGGTTAGGGGTGAATATAAGTTGTTAACATATGATATTAATTTTAGGCAATTTCCTGCTCTTTGCTTTCTTCACATTTTTAAATAGAAATAAGAATATATCATCATAGCATATTATCTCAGGTGTATCAATCTAGTTTGTACACAGATTTCGATAATGATGATGACATATTTGTACCGTGCGGGCGTTTACCAGGCGTAATCTCACGGGCACTCTTTGATGGCGCGAAGCGCGCACCACAGGGGTCACTTTTGTGTTATTTAAACTTTGAAATATTTATTTTTGGCGTCGGCCAGGATCGAACCCGATTCCCCAGATTCGCGAGCAGACACCACGAGACCCTATTTTAAATAAAAATTATTTCAAAATTTCTGTTAATTGATTTTCGTATAAGATCAATTATATTAGTTACGTGTCTATTAGTGTGTTAAATATTGAATTCAATAATAAATATTTTTTATACTGTAAATATATCCAATATATGTAGTGTCCCGGCATCTAGTCGCTAGTTTTCATATTAAAATATGTATATATTTGGCGTTGGTCGCCAAGGATAATGTTGTTAATGTTTATATTTAGAATTGTAATGTTAGGTACTTTTTTGATGTTTGAAAAATAAATAAATTGTTCATATTTATATACTTTACAATTTAATTTATTTTTTTTTACTTCCCTGCGCGTACCAGTGGAATTTTCGAACCAATCAGAAATGTTACCAGATTCAGAAATACCATTTTACTTACAGCAACTCAAAAATTACATTAACAAGTTTTCATTCACCTTTCCAAAAATTAATTCACAAAAATCCTACATCAATCCAGACCTCTTTCGTACCTCTCATGTTTTTGTAAAAAACAGTGCGATAGGCCCTCCACTACAACAACCTTACAACGGACCATATAAAGTTATAAAACGCTACAATAATTTTTAAAAAATTATTTTAAACGATGCCGTAGAAACAGTTTCTATTGATCGATTAAAACCAGTTTACTTCAGTAAATCAATAAATTCTTTCACATTGAATTCTTAGAACATTTATTTCCACCCTTTTTTGGTCTACGGAGGGAATGATGTAGTGTCCCGTCATCTAGCCGCTAGTTTTCATATTAATATATATATATATATATATATATATATATATATATATATATATATATATATATATACTTGGCGTTGGTCGCCAAGGATAATGTTGTTAATGTTTATATTTAGAATTCTAATGTTGAAAAATAAATAAATTGTTCATATTTATATACTTTACAATTTAATTTACAATTTAAGTTAAAATTTTATTTTTACATACATAATAAATAAAAAAAAGTGATTTCTCATTTTAAATTTCATGTCTGGTATAATGATAAAACGTTTAAATGTAATTTATTATATTCTCATAGACTTGTGTATTAATTTTTGGTGTTATTTATTTTATATAGTCATTTGGGATACATTAATAAAGACTAAATAATGCCCATTGTCATTGTCACATAAATTATTATTTATTTTTCGGTTGAGTGATTAAATTATTATCTCAAATGATGCGCTGAATATAAAATACTACATAAATATAAAAATATGTGGGTGACGTTAAAACTATCGAGAATAAGACCCCTTAAATACGGTTTGAAAATGAAGTCAAGGTCATATCTTAAATAGGGATCGTTACATCTCAAATAGGGTTTAGAGGTGCAATAAAAGTCATACCTTAAATAAAGTTTGTAGATACAAATAGGGTGTGCAGATCAAGATTACACTTTAAATAAAGATGTATGTAGGTGATGTCAAGGTCATACCTTAAATAGGGATTATAGATGCAAGGGCCACACCTTAAATAAGGTTTGTAGAAGCAGTCCAGGTCACACCACAAATAACGATCCTAGGTGCGGTTAAGGTCATACCGTTACACCCATTTCTGGATTTATTAATAACAAAATGCCTATACCATTAAAGCGCAAAATATATAGGGTAAATATATTAAATAGTTTGGTTTTTCTAAAAAATGGCACAAAAGCAAAGTGTGTCAAGAAACAGAAGGGATGTCTCACAAAAGTTGTGGGATCCATTACAATTTCATCAGAACTTTTTTTGTTTTCATTTGCGAGATCTGTATGAAAAAATGCAACATTTTGCGGTTGTGAAACGCACTTTGTTACATAAGCTTTGCGTAACGTATCTGTCACTTTGCTCTGGTAGAGTTTCAAAGGTTATTTGCAATTTTTTGTGTGAAATTTTCGAAAGAAATATGTCACTATGTGGGTATTAGGTGTTCCACATTTTTATTTAAGGCTGCTGGAAAATCGTCTTTCTTTTATACGAAATTTAAATAAAATATTGTGACATTTTTATTCAATTTGGGGTGTCGCAACAGGATGTTAAATTAGATGAATTTTTTCGTGAAACATTTGATGTGAGACGAGGCAAATAAATTCAAGTGTTCGTCTTCTGCAATTGGACAGCTAGATAAACGTTGATTATTTTCCCGGGAATACAATTGATGCCGAGTGAAAAATTAACGACTCCAGATGCGCTGGCGCTAGAAAATTTCTTACTTTTCTTTCTGTTTCGCTGCATTTTCTGCAAGACATTTCGATGCAAAATTTACGCAAGGGAAAAGCAAACGACGGTTTCTTTAGCTTTAGTTATAATTTATAACTAGATGAACTTTGATTATTATATCAAGTAGTAAACCTTGTTCCATCAAACATTAAAGCTTGTTATTTTAACTTTCATATCTTTTCTCGACTTTTCCTATCAAACATCAAAAGTGTGATAGAAAATATTATATCTGTAGCTGATCTACTTTTAAATTAGTTTGTATAGCTCGCCTACTTTGAGATTAGGAAGCTATAAAAAAACAGATTAATAATTGGTATATGACAATATTTTTACAAATAAATATAAATTCGTTTTTTTTTCTTTAAATAATATCTTAATAACGAATGTAAATTTTTACTGTGCTTAAAATATATTACATGCGAAATGACGTCAGTAGTAATACAAAGGCTATTCTGGCCCATTTAACCTTGAAGTTTATTTAAGTTTTAGCTCCAATAGGTTATATTATTTTCGAAAGTCCTTATATCTTTAGACATATCTGAAGCTTAAGGCAAGAACAACTAATGTCAACTTTTGTCCAAAATAACTTTGAGGGTATATATTTTTAGTACCACTGGCGGACACAAAATTGATTAATTAATGTATTTATTATTCAACCTTAGTTATGTGATATAATTAATTATTAAGTTATTAATATTCCACAACACGCACTAAATTTTGACACACAAGCGCACGCACCAATCGGAAGGATCATGTGGATAAAAACGATGTGTATCGCCATATCACCAAAATATGCCCCTGAAATTTGTAAAGATCTAGAAATTAACTATAAATTATTTATTTATTTATTTATTAATCGTTCCAACATGATACTAGATCCCAATTACAGGACGATTATTTATTACAAAATATTAAATAATCGTATGGGCTATCAGTAAACATTACAAGAATATGAAACACATAAAAAAATAAGACAAATTGAATTTACATTCGCCATAAGAAATTAACTTAATTAAACCGATATACATATTATAATAAATAGTAACTAATTTCACAAACTTTGTGGTAAAACCACAAATATTTGTTTAAACTTGGTGGGGGAGTTGCCGAATATGTCAATATTGCATAATATACTATTAAAGGTAGTGCATAGTCGTCGTATTGGTGATTTCATTTCATAATTTGTTCTTGCCATAGTAGAGTTGAAAGTAATTTTATTTCTAGATGTTATACGTGGTACGTTCAGCATTATTAGTTCTAGACAACCTGCATCATCTATATAACCGTTGAGTAATTTAAATAAATATTAACAAGACTGAATTTTTCTGCGATTATGTAGAGTCACCATATTAAACTGAGACAACAAATTATTATAATTATGAACAAAACTGGGATAATCCCTGTTAATTTTGTAATAGCAATATTTTATTAATTTTTTTGCAATGATTCTAGAAGGTAATTGTATTTGTTATAGATAGGATTCCAAATCTGAGAACAATATTCCAGTTTGTATCGAACGAAAACAAAATATAATCTTTTCAGAGTTGACAGTTTATGAAAAGATTGTGAATTACGAATTACAAATCCCAGGCTTCTATAAGATGCCTTTACAATATTGTTGATGTGTGAATTAAAGCTAAATTTGTCGTCAAATAATACACCAAGATCTTTAAACTGTGTAACTCTCTCAAGCTCAATATTTACCATGTTATACCGAAAAGTATAAACAATTTTTTTTGCAAAGTAGTTCATTATCTTACATTTACTGAAATTAAAAAATAGTTTAGAAGATTGAGACCAAGCAAGAATATTGTTAATATCTTATTGGAGTAGAATACAGTCGTAGACAGAGTTTACTCTTCTGAATATTTTCAAATCATCTGCATGAAGCAATACATTTGAATGCTGAACTACATCTACAATGTCGTTTATAAAGAGATTGAATAGTAAGGGACCCAGATTGGAACCTTGTGGGACACCAGAAGTGGGAACAAAGGGGTCAGATTTGAAGTTATTGTAGCGCACAGACATTTGTCGTTCTTTTAAATATGTTGAAAAAAATTGAATCAAATTGGGAGAAAAATTATGTTTGAGTTTTTATAAATTATTATTACATTCTTTTTAATTCACACTTGTGATTACAGAAATAATAGAAATTTTAACGATGGTTGGTTCCTGAGACCGGGTTCGTGAACTAAAAGGTTAAAAATTTCATATAAATATTTGAAAAAATATCATTTTAATTGAAAATCAACACTCAGCACAATAAAATGTTCATATCCTCAAAGTTTTAATTTTTTCTTTATCATCATGTATAATGCTACCTCGAAGTTACATAAATTAACCGAACCGAACTTAATAGCCAATCCGCATTAAGTTCGCAATAAGTAATAAAATAATGCTCTTAAGAAGTAATTAAAATTTAACAAATGAAGTCTGTTTTTAGCTATTAACTAGCTTAGTTCCTACTAGGTGGAAAATTTATAACACAACATATATTAATAACAATAACAATAATAATAATAATAATAATAATAATAATAATAATAATAATAATAATAATAATACTAATACTAATAATAATAATAATAATAATAATAATAATAACAATAATTATTATTATTATTATTATTATTATTATTATTATTATTATGTTTATGAGGCTTTGCATAAATAGCATGTTTGTCTACATTGGACGTAATGAGAATCAAAAGACAAGATGCCGCGGGGTATTTAATTACAATAATTAAAAATATTAGGGAGGGATGCGTAATTTAATTATTGTCAAATGGATTAGAACATTCCTACACATCATAAAACCGTCATATCTACGCCCTAAATCCCATATAAATTGATAATAGCCATAACAAAATTTCCTACATAATTTTAATGTCCATCTTAAATCCTTCATCTTGATAAATATCTCACGTAGACGAACTATTCATCACATCACCTCCGGACTTTGAACTTTTCATTTTCTCCTAAACTTATTAATAAAATTTTATTAGAAAATCCTCCGTTGACGAGAAGGATTATGTGCCATGTGTCTTCAATATTCCGTTAACAAATGAGGTATTTCGACATAGAATCAAAGCGGACTGCCATTGAAAAATCACATAAGTAATCAAGAATTGATTATTGAGATGCGCTCAAGCATCCAACGGTTCTGTGGATATAATAAAATATTCGTATGAGATGAAGTTATTGTAATCGAAGAGAAAAACATGGATAACGCATCATTGGGTTTGCGATGGAGTGAAACGCAGAATGGTATGCACACGTATACTTTGATTCAGCTGGATAAAATGCTAAAAATGTATAACTTCGTAAAATATGCAGCGTTTTTATTTTTTCAATGACCTTATGACGAATAATTACATTATATTATCATTATTATTTTATTTATAAATGTAAATTTTACTATTATAGAATATTATATTGTAATAATAATAATAATAATAATAATAATAATAATAATAATAATAATAATAATAATAATAATAATATTAATATTAATAATAATAATAATAATAATAATAATAATAATAATAATAATAACATTACAGTGTAACAGTGGTAAAGTTAATATAACAAATGTAATATGAAAATCAATATTAATGAACATGACTTAAAAACAAAAAAGTAAAAATGAAACAGATGTTTGTAAATTTAACAATAATCATAATCCATCTATTCGTCAAATAATATGCAATATGTTTGCAAATAACATTTTCTTAGTATAGATGAGAAAATAGAGGTGTTAGCAATTTTTAAATTATCTGGCAATTGATTATACATACTAGGTCTTACACAAGAGAAGGATCGTTTGAATAGTTCTGTTCGATATTTAGGTATATGTAATTTTAAATTTGTTCTTAGATTCTGACAGTGCTGCGTACCTCGAAATATTAATTTCTGATGCAAGTATGATGGAATTTTAATGACAATGGTTTTGTGTAAAAGACATGCATAATGATAACTTCTCTTTTCACTCATATTTAACCAACCAGCATTTCTGATGCGTGCTGATGATACAGTGTCACGTCTTCTAAAACCAAATATGAAGCAAATGCATGAGTTTTGCACTTTCTGTATTCTTTTAATATCCTGAATCTTAAGGCAAGGCCCGTAAATTGTGTCACAATAATTGAATACAGAAAGTATAAGACTGTTTACTAAAATTATTTTATATTTTCTCGAAAGAACAAAACGGTTCATATAGAGATTTTTCAGCGCTAAATATGCTTTTTTAATTAGCAAAGTAACATACTCTGTGAAACGTAGTTCTGTATCCATTATTATACTTAAATTCTTTGAAGAATGTTTAGTAGGTAGTTCAACATTATTTAATATCACTTTAATCATATTATTATTTATGAGAAACTGTCTTACAGTTTTATTTCCAAAAAACATGACGCAACATTTTTGTTCATTGAAGGTTAGACAATTATCGCAAGCATACTGAGCAATGTATTGTAGATAATCATTAATATTATCTAACGATTTTTTGAAGTCACATGGTTTGAATGGTAAATAGAGTTGCGTGTCATAAGCATATAAATGTACAATACTATGCTTGACAATTTTGGGGAGATCAAAAGTATATAAGGATAATAATAAGGGACCACATACCGACCGTTGAGGGATACCTTTTGATATATTAGCCAAACCTGATTTCATATTATTGTATGATACTCTTTGTTTTCTATTATTTAGATAATTAGTAAAGAAGTTGATGCTAATATCATCGAAGCCAATATGTTTTAACTTTGCTATCAACAACTCATGATTTACGGTGTCAAAAGCCTTGCTGAAATCAAGAAGAACAAGATAGACCATATTATTATTATCAGTATGTCTCACAATAGCATTAGTAACATTAAGTAATGCAGTCGTAGTGCTATAACCTTTTCGAAACCAGACTGAATACTAGGTAGTAGATTGTAACAGTTTAAGTAATTATAAATTTGATTAAAGACTATTTTCTCTAATATTTTTGTTATAGTTTCTAAACTTTCCCTTATAAAGATTGTATGCGCAAAGTAATATGGTAAATGTACAAGTTAAAATTTCCAATGAAGCAAATGAAACTCGCAGTCTATGCTGCATTGGGCAAAAAAGAGAACTAATTATTTATAATAAATTAATAATACATGATGCATTATACTGAATAAATAAAGAGTCCGGTCGCACCACTGAATTAATTTATTAAAATGAACATTGTTTTCGTAATGATCATATTAGCGATGTGATTTTTAATCCGATTATATTTGGTGTTTTTATTGGAATAATTAATTATGCTGTTATTGATAAAATGGCCGCAGCATTTTTCTTGCCAGCTTTTATTAAACTTCATCTCTATTTGCTAGCCCAGCGCCATATTTTACTTTTTGGAAAACTCTACTCTTCCTAATTGAATTCCATATTTTCTAATTGGAAAATAAATAATCTTTTCTTGGAATTAATCAAATTGCACAGTATAGAAAATATCTAGTGAACATATTGTTTATTTTTGAAAATATGGTTCATTAAATTTGTTGTAATAATACCATTAATAAATACGACACAATTACTGATTGTACGTTCGTTTACTAATCAGATTTTGCTGGCATATTAAATCCTCTTTAAGTTGACATTGCATGTAATAATACCATTAATTAATTGTTTCTGTTTAATTACAATTTTAGCGTAGATTGAAAAAGACGCAATTATTCCAGAAACTCACTTTTCTCAGAATCTTTTTCATGATTTCATAAATAATAATAACAACTGTAAAATTAGCACATTTTACCCTGAATTCATGATTATAGACAATGGACATATACATTTATACATTGACATTTGTACTCGGAAACAAGGCAGTACGGATTACTACTATACTTCCTTCTCAACGACTTGTATTCATTAGCTTTTATAAATAAATAAATACCAGGATTTTTTATCCGAGAACATGGACGTATGTCTTTATCATAGTTACATTTAAAGTAATTGACAGCAATTTAATATCGCGTTTTTTTTAAAAAAAAAAAAAAACTGGATATGGAGCGTAGTCAAAGTCATCAAACTGTCAGAAATTCTTTTTATTTCGAAATGGTATTTCCATTTTTATTTAACTGTATAATTTAATGTTTCTCATTATTAACTACCTTACTTGTTCTGATATTTTTTAATACTGTCCATTGACGCATTTTGTAGTTCTATTATTATTATTATTATTATTATTATTATTATTATTATTAGTATTATTATTATAGATTTTTTCTAATAGTTGCTGGCCTGGGTCGCTTATTTAAGAGGGATGGAACCCCTGCGTACTAGATATGAAGCGTAAATTCAAATAAATTGTTCCTATACTAGAACTATAACCACTTTAAAAAATTCAACATTAGACGAACATACTTCTGATATGAATCTGCATTTAAAAAAAAGTTTTATTGAAATCTATTAGCATTTTCCTACAAAATCAAGGTCAAATACTAATAGATTTCAATAATACTTTTTTTAAAATGTAGGTTCATATTAGAAGTATGTTCATGATGAATTTTTTAAAATATTAATAGTTTTAGTCCAGGAACAATTTATTTGAATTTTCGCTTCATATCTAGTACGCAGGGGTTCCATTCCAATATAAATAAATTGGAAACTTGCCTTAGACTCATGTTGGACTTTTCTTCATACATCATTTTGGAAGATTACAGTTTGATGAGTGTGACATCTTTCTATGTCCAGTTAAAAAAAAAACGCGATAATATATTTCTGGTAATCATTTTAAATGTAACTATGGTAATGAGATATGCCCATATTCACTGATAAAAAAAAACTTTCGGTATAAATATATCATCATGGCATATTATTCATTGTTAGGTGTGTCAATCTGCTTTACACACAGATTTTGGTAATGATGCCGATATATTCCTACCGTGCAGGCTTTTCCAGGTGTCATTGTTCAAATAAATAAGTATATCATCACGGCGTATTACCCATTGCTGGGTGTGCCAATCTGCTTTGTACACAGATGTCGGTAATGATGATGACATATTTGTAACGTGCGGGCGTTTACCAGGCGTTACCTCACGAGCACTCATTGCTGGCGTGGAGAGTGCACCACAGGGGTCAATTTTGTGCCATTTAAAATTAGAAATTGTTTATATTATTACTATTTTTGAAGATGAAGATTCCTTGACTTATTGTGGAGAAAGTATCACAAGGCTCGTTTTTGGGGTCACATGATTGTGTGCGTTAGGTGATCGATTGTGATTCAGGCAGTCCAAGTTTAATTCCAACCAACATCAAACTTAAAACTTACATATTATAGCACAAAAAGATCCTTGTGGTCTTTTGTCACACAACAACTTTGACAGGTATCTACAGATATATCGTAATGTGTAGTAATAATAACAGATTGGAGCACCAGAAAGTGTGTAATAAACCATGATAAATGGGAAATAATTTAGTTATTGAAACTACAAAAGGGTTCTAGTTTTAAGTGCAGTGAACCTGGAGTAATTCATAATAAAGTTATCATGTTCATAATTCGTAATTTAATAACAAATGTTAGGACCGCGGCAAGGGCATCTCGAGTTCGTTTCCGCTGGTGGTCAAATCACATAAACACCTACATATATCACAAAGTTCCCCGGTGCTCGTAGCCGTAGCCCTGCTTGTAGCCGGTAGCCGGTAGGGTTTCATAAATAAAATGAGTCCAAATCCGATGTAATGTGGTGGGACGTAGACGTCAAGCACTCGGAACTCGACATAGACATAGGCGAATAATAGGCGCCTATATGCATGATATTAATACATGTGACGTTTAAATGGGTCGTGAACAAACGGCTGTAAATGTAATTTGGTAAGAGATTGACAGGGATGGAACAAAGTCCTTGTGGAATTGAAAACCGCTGGAATAGCCTGTAAGGCCTTCTAAACACGGTGATTTTCTAACAAAGCAAATGTACACTAACATCTCGTATGTGGTTACCTTCACTGATCTCTCTCCTCTTGCTTAGTATGTATAGTCAGTGGCGTCACTAGAATTAGTAACACTCAGTATTCAATTCATAGTATCGACCATACATGACGATATAACTGTACTTTTAAAAGCGATTACAAGGAGTCACCTCCTGTGCTTTCAAAGTTGTCGGAAAAGAGTTACTTTTGTGAAATTTGAAAATCAAGCAAACACTATTTTGAATTATAGCCAAATCCTGTCTCTTAGACACTTTAGGCACAAGTAGTCAAAACCTGGACAAGTAACCAAAAAATCAATAAAAACTGTTTTAAGCTTTATTAAATGAATTTTTAAATAGGTATTAAAATCATTCAGGAAGCAAAAAATAGTATATTAAAGAACGTGTTTTATAAGACATGTTTTTTTCGCACGCGTCAAAATTTAGAAAACGAGCGTTAGCGAGTTTTCTAATTGACAAGTGCGAAAGAAAGTCTTATAAAATGAGTTCTTTATACTATTTTTTATATTTTGCGCCTTATACAATAACATTTACTTACTCAATTTGTGATTATATTTGTAACCACTTGTACATTTTCATGTAAATAATCTTCCCTAAATAAAAAATAATAATAATAATAATTTCGACATTATATTATTAAAATGAATTGTCAATTAACTAAAAATAAATTAGGTAAAAATGGGCTAAAGAAACGTCATCTGGTACCAACCGTCTAAAACAAAAAATTGTGTATCAAAATGAAGGTCATTACCATACGCAATTGCGTATCGTAATGACTTCATTATAAACGCAAAATATAAAAACTAATTTATATAAATACAGTTTTCTACGTCAGTTAAGAAAGTTTATTTGATTCATTTTAGTTTAAATCGTAGTTACTTTTATTACAGTTAACAGATATTTAAATTCACTAATGATTAATCTTACAATCCCCTAGTTAAAATTATAACTTGCAGATACATAAACAATATTAACGCCAGCTCCTTCCACCTCTAGAGTGATAGTTAGTGATAACCAACAGTTATTAAAGAATACTGGTTGGACTTGCATTGTATTTATTATTTTTATATTTAAAATATAACAACGTTTCGACTGCTACAGATCTACAGTCGTCATCAGGTTGTAGATCTGTAGCAGTCGAAACGTTGTTATATTTTAAATATAAAAATAATAAAGACAATGAAAGTCCAACTAGTATTCTTTAATAATTTAACATTGTCTACAACCTTTAAACAGAAACCAACAATTATGTTGCAAAATTGTTCTTACCACCTTTGGTTAGAGCTAATTAAAAATTAAAACTATTGTTTGCATCGCTTCTAACCTTTAATTTAATTCTGAAGTAATGGTTAATAAACAATCACTTTAACTAGAGGTATTAGGAACACTGATTAAACTGTCTGTTAACGGTCAGTTAAACCGAAAAATGTGACATCGAGAAATTTATACATGTGATTTTCACAATTTATGTTATAATATCGGTGCTATATTTTTCATTTTACCTGACATTGAAGAAAATACCTGGCCGAAATTGCAATCATAAATTTGTATTGATTAAAAGTTAATTTTCGTTTAAGTTTTGTTTATTTATCTGGCACAAAAATTCTAAAATTGGTCCTAAGTAATTTTTGATAGTACTGTGTATATTTACACGAAAATTTAAAGGGTGCCACGCCACTGTTTTGGGTTAGAGTTACCTTATATATCGCATTACACTTCCTATCCCATTTGGCGAAACAAATTCCCAGGAACGGTGTGGACACGGGCCACGACATTTCGCAAACAAGATAAGCCGGAATCTAGCCACGAGCCCTCGACATTTTACCCTGACTAAAAATGCTTAGAATCATGACGCGTCGTAATTACACCGTCGACTAACGCCTCAGCCTTTCATACCTCGAGACCTTCTTCTAAATTAAACTGTATTCGGGAAAAAATACGGTCAGGGCTTATACAGGTTTTCCTTAAGCTTTCTACCAGGCCCAACAGTAAAAAAATAAACATGGCTCACGCTTCATGTTACTCTAAAGCCTCTTGACATGGGGTGGGTTCAGAATGGTAAATAGTCAACTTGCTATATTTGAAATATGTCTACAAATCTGCGTGGATATACTACACTGAAAAAGAAGTTTTAGTGATGCACGACAAGGCGAGAGTACTCTCGCATCTCGTCTCGTCTCGTTGCATTATGCGAGACGAGAACGAGAGCGAGATTGCAGTTTAAAATTCGAGGCGAGATCGATGTAACAACTGCGAGAAGCAAGAAATCTCGCGAGATTCTCGTGAGAGTCTCGCAATAAGAAGTATTTGTAACTTTATTGCTTTGACTCATAAATTCAATGAAAAATGCACCGTACAAGGAGTGAAATCCACGCTAATTCGTGCATATAACACGTGCATGCGAAAATTATATAGAATTCACTATATTTTTGAGTCTATCTAGAGTCTATTGATATCGGTCCGAGAGCGAGGACATGCAAAATAAAGACAAAATCGGTTTTGCATCTAATAGAACTAGTTTTTCTCCAACATTTCATGGCCTAATTCATCCCAGTTAAAACCACGGTTAATAAAATTCTTGCCGTCCCTGAAAAGTAAGTAAGTAAGCCAATACCGGGCGAAGCAGAGTAATAGATTGCGGACGGGTTCCCAGTGTACCGGTTTTTATGACTAAAACATACTTAAATAGTGGCATATATTTAATGATAAAGTGTAGGTACTTTTAGTTACTTACAAAGTTTTTTTTTTTTAATGTTTAATTAGTTTTACTGATGGCAGAATGTATTAACAGATGTTCGTATGGAAATAGTTTAGAGATCACAAATTAGTTATTTTAGAGGTAAATTAAATTATTAGTAACATCACATTTTCTCGTGACCGTAAATGAATGAACATTATGTTCGTATTGAAATAATTTGGTAACCAGAATTTAGTATTTCGTTTCTTTATTATAGTTACAGTTCTACGACTGCAAATACACGGATTGATGCGAACTCGAGAACGAGATCGAGATTGCAAATCCTAAAACGAGACGAGATCGAAATTTTATATTTCTCGTCTCGTCTCGCCTCGCGTGCCTCACTAGGAAGTTTTTATTATAGGAGGTTCCTTTTTTTTACAAGTTTACATTTTTTATAATTATCAAAACCAAAACAATTTTTTTAGATATCTGTTTATTCAAATAAATAAGTGATATTGGTCCATCTTGAAGTGCATTTACAATTACAACAAGCACATTAGAAAAGAAATTATTGCAGATTACGATTCATTGTAACTTTGTTTATTAAGTGGTAACATATGGCACATTAATTACATAACAGCTTTTATAAATGGAAAACGCTATAAATGTCTCTTAAACAGTTATTTGTGGATAATTCCGATTGTAGACAATAAAAAGTCAATCATTAAAAAAAATCAGTACTGAATAAAAGGCCGCGATGATATTTATTTATTTATTTATTTATAGAATTTGAATAAGAAAGTTCTTGCGGTATTGTAGAAAAGTTATGAGTAACTCATACAGTAAGTGTAGACGTTCCTTTGGATTCGCACTTGCAACAAAGCACTTGAAAACTGCTTAAGAAATGGAAATTGTTCAAGCAGTAATAAATACAGTTTAAAACGAAGATTGTGTAATGCGAATTCACCCAAGCTGAAATTATTAACAGAATTAGAACGCGCCAACGCGGCTTTCAGCACTCAGTTATTGTCAATGAATAGTGAAAGTATTTTCTAAACAAGTAAAACACATTTTAGTTGTTAATGGAATTGTACATTTACATACAAAAAGATTAAAATCAAATGCAAACGCTTTGTTTCAAACGGGATTGTTTCGTTTTTTGTACGTTGCAATAAAAAATAGGCAACAATTTACCTACGACAGTTATATACTGCCATGGAATATTTATTCCCGAAAAATTACCCTGTAATGCATGATTATTTTACAGCTCATGAGGTGACGCCTGGTAAAAGCCCTCTACAGTACAAAAACATCGCCGTTAACAAAAATTTGCAAATATGAGAGTTACACTAAAATTATTGAGCAGTTCCCAACTACAATGTGTTCAATAAAATTCCTAACTCGGAGTAAGCTATGAACAGAGAAACGTATGTCTGATCATTATTCAATTCAAAAGTCAAAATGTCAAAATTGATTTGAAACGTAAATTTAAGAAGAAAAGACAATAAAGAAGGATACAGTATATTAACAGTCGCCGTTTTCTAATTTGTTTCCATTTCTAAAATAAGATTCAAAAAGAAAATCTTTGATTTCTTTAGATAACATTTTTGACAATACCTCACGTCAAATTGACATTTAATTAAATATTTTTAAATTGACATACGTTTTGTTGTTCATAGCCTACTCCGAGTTAGGTCCAAAATTGCCAAATTACCTTCATATATATTTTTCACCAAAGGCAAGAATATGCTTTTTGGTTTACGATACTTTAAAAAATTGGTTAATTAAGTTCTAACTTTTGCAACTTAATTTCAAATGACAGATAAATAACTGTTTAATAAAATAGTACAAATTTTATTTTCCATAACTTACTCGATTTTCTTATACTCGATAATTTTAAACAATTAGAGTATGATAATATTTATTGGAAATAATCGAACAAATCTGGAAACTTATTTTATAGATTACGAAATAAATTGTAGTATATGAAACTGTAGGAGCAATACAAAACAGCATGTAAAATTGTCTATTCCGAAGAAAAATAATATTAAAATCTTGAAACTGACTTATATTAGATGCCATGAAAGAGGACTGACAGTATTTTTAAAGTAAATACAACGCAGGAAGTTCTTTTATACTTTTTCAATTTCATTTGTATGAGAAACAGATGAAGGATTCTATACAATGGACGTATATCCTAACTTTAATGTATTGAGTCGGGACTTCGATTTAAACAAAATATCAAAAATGACATATCCAAACCACAAATTCAATTTCAAATATGGTATTGCATTCTTGGAAAGGAAAAACATATTTTTTTATTGCATACTTTCTTCAATAATTCCTTATATAACGGATTAATAAATTATGAAGTATAGGTATATCAGATATTGAGAAATTGCGATGGATTCTCGGAAAATTTCCATGAAATTGTAGGGTACGGGAAATTTCTATTGCATATTAAGTAATTTTCTAGTAATTTATTGGACACTAGTTACGTAATCACAATATGAATATGTAACAGGCAAAATTTGATAGCCTTTTTAGGTTATGTAAGTTGACAGTTTGTTATCAAATTTAAATATTTTGGAAATATTTAAGAATCAAAATAGAAATTAGAAATTACAAGCGATCTAACGTGAGTAGTATATATACAAGTGCTGTTTTGGCCCAGATTTGACCTTGATTATTCAGAGCTTTAAAGAATCTTTTGAAAGCTAAACGATTATTTTATAAATAAATAAAATAAATTTCCATGAAGGGAGATGCATTTTCGAATAGAAAATATTAAATTTTAAAATTTTAACCGAAATAATTTGGTTAATTAAAACTATAATTTAATTAGACTCTGGAAACAAAACATTTTCATTTATGTATGGGTATAATAATAGTTCTTGTTAGAGCTTGTTATAACTTATATTTTGATTGTATATGGAAGGAGAAATATAAAATTGACTCGTCCGAAAGTTTTCACATTATTACAGTTTAGTATAACTATCATAATCTAAACGAATAGCATTGAAAAAATGCATTTTGTGTGAAAAACTTTAAATTTGCCATTTTCCTGAAATAATGTTGATTAATTAAAACTTTATTTACATGCTGTAATTAGAAATATAAAATAAAACATTTTCATTCAGTGAGTAAAATAATAGTTCTCATTAGGGCTTTTTACAAGAATCGTGCACTGCGGAACACAGAATAGGAAGATAAAATTCAAAGGCTGTATTTAAGAGTTCAAAAGCGATAGTATCAAATTTAATTAATCACTTCAAAGAACCGAATTTGTGCGTTGAATAGACTACGTTAAAAGAGGTTAGCGGTTTTAGAGATCCGAAAACAAATTCTTACTAAAATATCGAATTAGCAAAATATGATATCCTTAACAAGGAAGAGTTTAACTTTTCAAATTAAGTAGGTTAAATTAGTAAAGTTTATCTCTAAAATATTTAACAAACTTTTGTTACACGCAATATTAAATAAATAAAAAAAGCACCAATATTTATTCTATTTTGTGTTTTGGTACATGTATCTCTCTAATGAATAATTGATCATATTTGATAACAGGATATTTGTATAATATATGGGTAATACAGTTTATTTTGTGTATATTTCAAATTTAACGGTTTGATTCATAAAATTTTTAAATGCCATATAACGCTAATTCCAGGATAATGTTTTATTACAATATAATCGCATTTTTGTATCTCTTTTATGAATGTTTAAAGAACCGTCAAAAATGTGGGCTATTTTTACCAATATTGGCAATTCACATTTTAGTGTCGCAGGATGTTCGACGCTAACCCACATCATGTGTCAAAACTGTAAAAATACTATCTGCTATCACTTGGGACCACGAAATATGACATTTCTCTTGTTTTATTAATATATTGGAATTGTTGTTTGTAAAGAAAAATATTCAAAACAGGGAGAACAATAATAGAATATACAGGGTTACACTGAATATTTTATATATATATATATATATATATATATATATATATATATATATATATATATATATACAGGGTGATTCATCGGTCTGTCCTCTCTTTATAACACTTTTATTTTAAGTCAGATAGAAAAACTCTTCAAATATAATTTCTATGGTATAGTATTATCTATCTACGTACCATATCCATTTGTATACAGGGTACTCCATTTAAGCGCAACAATATGTAACTTTATATTTCTTAATGAAACATCCTATATTTATTTATTTATTTTGATAGTAAATTAGATTCCCTTTAAAAAAGTATTAAGTAATAAGGGGTCTAAAATTATAAATTAAGAAGTTATTTACCTTTCTTCGTTGAATGATATGTTTCTATCATGTTATTATTAACAAAGTAAGCTATGGATAATCTGATCAATTGTTTCGAATTTAAACAAACAAGTTGTCCAAATACTCTTAGTTCATCATTCTTGATGTTGATGTGAAAATGAATAATACAAATTTTAGTAAAGATGAGATGGTTAGAATAATATTTATAATAGAAAAATCTATTGAAGTTGAAGGACAAGTTTTCGAGCATTTATTATAATTTGCATTATTTAGTTGTCACTAAATTATAATAGCTTCTTTGGAATTAGTGTAATGTTTAAAATAAGTATTAATAAAAAAGGATAAAAAATTTGTATTATATACTATGGTTTTTTCCACTCTGAACTACTATTTTTTATGAGCGTAAATAACTTCTTAATTTATAATTTTAGACCCCTTATTATTTAATACTTTTTTAAAGGGAATCTAATTTACGATCAAAATAAATAAATAAATAAATAAATATAGGCTGTTCTATTAAGAAATATAAAATTACATATTATTGCGCTTAAACGGAGCACCCTGTATACAAATGCATATGGTACGTAGATAGACAATAATATATCATATAAATTATATTTGAAGAGTTTTTCTATCTGACTTAAAATAAAAGAGTTATAAAGAGAGGACCGACCGATGAATCACCCTATCATATATATATATATATATCTAAAAAATAAAAAAAATGTAAATATAGTTTTGAGTGGCCCATTTTTCAGTGTTACCTTGTATATCAGTGGTTTTATATTATAAAATCTTAAAACAAAAAAATGTTTTGTTTAGCTGCTCTGTTTATAAACAATTCATTGTTTTATTTACCTTCGTATTGTCTGAAGAAGTTCTATGAAGCAAATTGAAAACACATTAAAGGGAAATTTAAAGAGGAAGATCAGAATTTTACTCAATAATATCTGAATATCTTCAGTAATACCTGTAATATACAAAAATCCATTTCCAGAATTTAACTTAATTTATCTATCAATACTTTTTTGAACTTTGACCGTCCTTTCTATTTTACCACCTGTCTCGTAAATATTTCAACACCAACATAAAATCGCAAACTAAAATCTAACGAAAAATCCGAATCTATAATCCGGAACAGACGTCAAGGGAGACTTTTCACGATAACTTTGAAATGGGCACACCCAGAATTGGGTAATAAGCCACGAATATATATATATATATATATATATATATATATATATATATATATATATATATATACAGGATGTTAATTAAAAATCGGGCCATAGGCGTTTAACATGGGAAATCAGTTTTTCCTTGCGCAAAAGTTCCCAATTAATTTTAGACAATAGTGTTTCAAATAAAAGTTGTAGATAATTAAATTATACACCAGCATCACTAAACAGATTTTATTTTACATGTTTAGTAACCTGTAAAATCCTAATTGAAATTCTATAAATATTGCTCATTTGCAGTGATAGCCATGGAATTTAAACAAAATTACAAAGAAATGCATATCATTTGAACTGTCAGAAATTCGATTTTCAAATAAAATTTACTGATAATTGTATTCTATCCTAAGTCCTTCAAACTATTTTGTTTTTATAATCTACATCTAAATTATTGCATAGATTTTATTTATTTTTATTTTGTAACCTGCAAAATCGAAATTCTGACAATTCAAACGATATGAAGTTCTTTGTAATTTTGTTTAAATTTCATGGCTATCAGTACAAATAAGTAATATTTATAAAATTTCAAATTAGATTTTACAGGTTACTAAACATGCAAAATAAAATCTGTTTAGTGATGCTGGTGCAGAATTTAATTCTCTACGACATTTATTTGAAACATTTTTGTTTAAAATTAAATGGGAAGTTTTGCGCAACGAAAAACTGATTTCCTATGTTAAACGCCTATGGCTCGCTTTTTAATTAACACCCTGTATATATATATATATATATATATATATATATATATATATATATATATATATATATATATATATTAGCAGAAGCAGTTTGAAGTGGACCAATGAGGAATAATTCCAATTTCATTGAAATTGATTGAAATCAAAGTTGCCTGACTAAAAACGCAATTAGCATATAAGATCATTAACGTCGTGGCAGATAATAGACTTCTACAATGAAAAACTACATGTTTATTATTAAGGTAATTGGCATTTTGATATTCAATATACCGAATATATATTGTACGCCAATGTAAAAAAGCATTTCACGTCAGCTTTGACAATCAACATTTTTTTCCAGAGAACACATTGACTTTTTTTTACTAAATTTTGAACCATGACGTAATTGATCAGCTTTTACAAAAACATGTAAAACAAAAATGATTGCCAGATTTACTATTTATATGGTTAGTCCCACCATCGGTTAAACGTTTTTGGCTTTTTAAATAATGCCCTGTATATTGTGTTTGAACGGTATAAAAGATAATAATCGAGTAACAGGGCAAAACAAATGACAATTTTATTGTTTCTGATGTTTCCCTCCCTCGTTGGCGAATTTGCATGTGGATAAATAATTGAAAAAAGCAACAAAATCAGTGGCGCTTGGAAGAAAAATCTCATGGCTTGGTCTGAATTCAAATGACCTAGGCATTGCAGGGTAGGGCAACCAGCGTGAGGGTTGGAAAGCACAGCACAAAGCGCGCGTTTCTTTCATTAGCAGATCCCTGTGCATGCGATGCGGACAGCGAATCAAGCGAATATGAACGAGAAACGAGAATATGAAATTCATTTATCACCCTCTCACATTTATCGCGTATCGTACGAGTGTAAGGCTTAATTGGCCCCAGTATTGAAAGAGTTGCGTTACAAAGCTACTGGATTTAGATGAACATCAGCCTGTTATCAATTTCTCTTTGTATCCTAGATGCTGCAGGGGCGGACAAAGCTTCGGCTGCCCAGCTCAAGGCTATTGTTCTCCGCATACTTCACTTACACCAATATTACATTCTATTCACGCTTACAATTATTATTATACTATATGCACTTATTTTTCCCTTTTCTCTTTAAATTCTCGTTAATGCATTTTCCATTTTCTTCTGACGATAAGGAAAACAAATAAAACAATCAATTGCTTATAAACAGAATAAGGTATCTGAGGCTAGTAAGATCCAACGTGTGTTAAGGCACATGTACCAAACCAAAAATTACATTTTCCTACAACCGTGTGTGAAAAGTACTTTTCACACACTCATTACAGTGTGTAAAGTGTCACTTTTCAAGCACTAGTGCATGAAAAGTACTTTTCACGCACTAGTGCTTGAAAAGTAAATAAGCGTTGCTAGGCAACATTAAAATTCGGTTAATTTACCTGTCAAGTATATAATTAGGTAGTAAATAATAATGAAAGTAATAAAATTAATTAAGAAATATGAATATACACTGTAAATGAAACAAATCTAATATTTTTTTAACATTGAGTACTAATCTAATTTTTAAGAACATTAACATTTTTTTGACATGTATTCTAACCTAACCTAATTTTTAATATTATTGTTAAATGTACAATTTGTACATTATAAAAGACTAATCACCGTCTGTCTGAGATTCTTCCAAGATTTTAAGTTACATTTTGTACAGTGTTATGAGAAAGAGTACTAACAGTATTTGAAGCTGCTGGATGCCTGTACACTCAGTATTATGAAAAACATCACTAACATTTCGGTTGTAGGAAAAACGTTGTATGCAACACGTGTGTAAAATACTATTTTTTATCTCGTGCTACAATTTCCGCATTCGGCTGCGCCTCATGCGTAAAACATCGCACTCGACCAAAAAAGTACTACTTTACACACTTGTTACATAAATAACTATTATATTAGTTGCACCATTTTAGCATTCTTTTACTTTTACTTTAACGATAACATAGAAGTTTCCACTGTTATATTGTCCTGGCTTCGTGTTTGTTGTGGGAAGTTGTTGCGGATATTCTATTTTATAAAAACTTTCGATAAACAGACGTAAATTTTATTTTCAAATTTTTAATTTTCTATGTTATGTGCTTCAGTTACTTTTGAACCCTATAATTTGTGAAACAAGATACTTTTTATTGTTTTGAAAAGAAAATGTTTATTAAACATAAGCTTTATTTATTCTACTACCCTGAAGCAAATGTACTGGTACATTTGGTTACAGAAAATATTAATTATACTTAAAAACAATATGAAAAAATCTGGTGTGGCCAACACAATACCTCCCGCCATTTACAGCCCGAGTCACAAAAAAGATTAAGTTTTTTGGATTAGCGAATTTTACTCTAATTTTGACAGTTTATTTCTTAAAATATAGTCTAATCCAAGTAACTTTCTTTTTTTTAAACCCCTCAACAGGATTAAATCCCAATTACAAAGTGGGTTCACATTCACACACATCCATGCCTTGGTGGGATTCGAACCCAGAGCCCCGAGGGTACTCATGACGATGCGTTGCTCTAACCATTGCGCCACCGGAACTATAATAAAATGAAGATTAAATTTTAAATACCGGGATAGAATAGAATTCACTAATCCAAAAATGAGGATAAATATTTTTGCGAATCGTTAATTTGTATTAATCTAAATACATACCTACATATTTACTTATGCTGGAAACTGTATTGAATTCCTTTTCTATTGTTCTATTTACTTTTTCCTTTTTAAAACGTTATTTTGAAATGCTTAGTGTTTTGATAGTGACATTTATCTGTCAGTTACATACATTTGAATAACTGCGTTTTGTTGTTTTAAAGCATAGGCTCTGTGATTCAAATTATAGATAATTTTATAAATTTATCCGTAAAATATATAGAAAAAGTATTAATGCAAATCTATAGAAAATTTAATAATCTTTAATTTTTATAATAATATTAATCTCGAAAAAATAACATTTAAAGGTATTTTTCAAAGAAAAACTATTTTGAGCTTCTAGTAAAGTGTCATTTCTGGTTATCCGATTTTCACGAAAATCTATTGGGCTCTTTCCAACACAGAAAAAGTTCGAAATACAAGATTTTCTGAATGATAGTATTTGAGTTAGAGTGAGGGATCCACACACACATACACACAGACATCGTGAAAATGTTATAATTGGATTCTAGGAGCCTTAAAACGTGGTCGTTTACCAAAATTTCGATATGCGATTTTTAGCACGATCCCTATACCTCCCTTACCAAGTGTAGCGGGAGGTAAAAAACATGGGACATGAATTTGCCATAGCTGTAATACAATGCACAAGGTGCCTCAAATGGCACCATGAAGAGTATGTCCAGATGGCTCAGTTTGGGCTAAAATTATGCCAAATATTTATCTAAATCTAGCTCATATGCAAAAGAGTTTAAATACTTTTATTTTAATTTTTTTCAGTGGCTTTATTATACTACAATAGTCTAATAAGGCCCATATTTAATTTTTTAAGAATGTATTTTTATTTTAAAATTATTTAAAAAATGCGGAATTTTGAACTTTTTTAGATTTATAATTAAAAAAGTTTAACATAAACAAAGCTTTTTCAGTAAAAATGACTAATTATTCAAAATATTTCATTTTTAATTAAGCCTTATTTGCCTCCATGCCTTAGTATTCTCTGAAAATATGGTATATATAGCTATTACAGTAACCCGATAGTTCGAAAGTTATTTAGGTATTATCCCGGGATATTAGTTTTAAGCAATTTCCTGCTATTCTATTCGTTATACGACAAAAACAGTTGCAAAGAAAATTGTTTTAATATTTTTTTACTATTTTTGACATCTTCACAATTTTAAAAAGTTTTATTAATTAGTAAATCGCCATGACTTATAAAATTATGGAAAACTATATTATTTTATTCATATTAAGTCAAAATTATTGAACGTGTTTTATAAAAAATTATTATGGTGGAAATATTTAAAAGATACCTTACAGAAATCAATTTGACAATTAACTCTTATCACACAGCACACCTATAACAAATTTGATATGTAGAATTAGGATCAACTTATGCAATGTTAAGCTTATGAAGATGCTGATATGGAGAAATTATTTATAATACTGACGTTAATACATAAATTTATTTCTTTTTTTAATATTTTGCATAAAACATCTATACATTACCTCTAAATATAATATATTACAGTTTTCAAATAAAATTCAGCTGATTTTTCATATAAATTCAAATTCTATATATCGAGTTTTTTAACGAAAAAAATGCCAAATGTAGTTCCGACATGTCTTTAATAGAGTAATTAATCGCTTGATTAGACAAGTAGAGACTCTTTGTGCAAACGAATGTTTTTAGTACTAAACACTATACATTTTGTATAAATATTTATAAGTAGAATTTGTCAGTGTACATTTTGCAATAATTTCATTGTTTGTGTGACAGAAACAATTATAAAACATATTTTAAAGTGCGTGTATTTAATTGTGTAAGTGTTTAAATTATCTAAAAAAAATTCCTAAAAACTTTCTAAAAACTTCAAGTCTTCATAACCTATGTTTTCATAAATATATCCCTTTATGGAATTATTCTAACCAACTGATTCAGAAATCTGTAACTACATTTATTATTGTCTCCTCGCTGATGTCTAATAAGAGTGAAACGCGTCTGTGGACTTGGCCAACATCTGAAAAATGACCGAGAGTTTGTTTCAGGTGTTGAAATCTTGTGAAACATGGCGAGTGTTTTTTCTAATTTTTTGTTAGTAGTTATATTAAAATTTTGCTCCATATTAAACAAAGGTGTATATGTATACATATACGTAATTCCTTTCATCAAATATTGACAACGTCGCAAAAGGTTTATTCTACTTTGTCCTTTGATTTTAAATATAAATCCTACAGGTATTTTTCAAACGATTATAATATGTATTGTGTCAGAGCAAAACATCTGTAGAAACTGTTCATATTTATTTTGTGTCATACGCAGTATTAAAGTTATCTTTATAGAACGTCAGTTTTTATTAAAATAAATATTGAACACCTACATAAAAACTGCTGTATGGAGCAAAAACTAATTGCAAATATTAATATTATCCTCAAAGAAATGAGAATCTGTTTTATTTCGTATTTTTCTCGCACCTAGATGTTTGATACGCAAATGAAGAACATAATAAAATCATGTAATAAATATTGCATTTTATTCAATTTAATCATCTTCCAACATTTATTTGTGAACTTACCGAAGCATTGTAGTCAAGAATCAATGAAAGTTATTGTAATAAGTTTCTTTATAAATGCACTTATTATATTAATATTTTCTGCATAACTGAAAGTCTTTAATAACATTTTGAGGTATAATTGGGTTAATAATATGGAAGAATTATTTTCAAGCACACAGAAACAATTTGTTCAAAATAATTATCTTCAAATACAAACCACTGGAATTTTTTCACCAATCTACAAAAATACGAGAATCACGATATTATTAAAAATTAAAATTAAGTAGACCGACAAATTGTAAACAGTTATTTATCATTTGAAATAAAGTTGCGAAAAAAAAGCTTTATCTCTGATGAAATTAAATTACGATATTGGTGTAACATTTTGAGCTTAAGTTTAGCAGAAATTTATTTTTTTGATTTGTGTTCTCGAAACAAAAAATTTTCATCAAAATGCATACCCAAAGTCTTAACCACAGTACTCCGTGGCAACGTTGTACCGTTAAAAACAACTATAGGCGTTTCATTTGTGCCATGTACGAGTAGTGAAGATTTACTAGCATTAATTGACAGCCCGTTAATTGTTACCCAAGTAGAAAAGTTTTGAAGATCAGCGTTTAGATGCTTTATTTTATTATGAATTTCGCTCTTATTTATTGTCGCTATAATCTGGGTGTTATCTGCATATGAATGCGCAGTGCAAGATTTGAATGTGTTTGGTAAATCGCTAACATACTATAAATACAGCAGTGGACCTAAAATAGATCCTTGTGGAACTCCTTGGGTTGATGGGAATATTCTGGAATAAACTGAATGAGAGTTTGAGTTCATTGCAATTTTAAAATTTGTATTCATACAAAAAAATTATCTTCAAATACAAACCACTGGAATTTTTTCACCAATCTACAAAAATACGAGAATCACGATATTATTAAAAATTAAAATTAAGTAGACCGACAAATTGTAAACAGTTATTTATCATTTGAATTAAAGTTGCGAAAATAAAGTTAGTTAGTACTTAGTTAACCAATTTTTAAGCACACGGCCATAAGACCCCATTTGTTTAATTAATAATGTTTTGAAATTTTATTACTAATTTAAATTGACAGTAAAAAGGGTTATATTTTCTCAAGGATTACCCAAATGTCGCGGAAGAATTAATGAATAGCAAATTTTGTTGACAACGGTTTTACGGAATATACAATCTCCCAAAATCTCTGGTATAAATAACATAAAGTATGATTTTTCCCAGTAGATTTATGAATGTATCATCATTTTAAATTACAGTTTGATTAAATTAATGGGTATATAAACCTGACATTAATAATAAAGCACCTCCAATAAAAATTTATCATGGCATTAAAATACTTTCAATAAATTTGGATCGTTTATGAATCATGATTGCTTTTAAATTTACAACTGGCACGCCAGTATAAAATGTAAATAAGTGCTTTATAAAATAAAACACATACTTTTAAGTTGTATTTTCGTAATTCCTAAATATTTCCTACAACATGAATCAGATAACTGTCAACATTGACCCTAATCCGAGATTAGCTTTAAATTCTTTGTTGAATTATGTGTCAATTAAAAATAGCTTTTTTAAAAAGTACACGTATTAATACATGTGAAAATTTTAAGCAGAACAGGTGAAATTTCTGGCTGTGGTAATTCGTACTACATGTGACATATGTAGGTAATCCACAGTACGAAATTGATTACAAACGTTGTCCTGTGCAGTCGAACATTTAATTTGTTTGTTGTTACAGAAATTAGTTATTAATGCATGATTATTTTATTTTATTATTTTCCAATTATGTTTAATCATTGATAATAACACATACTACAGTTTCATCGCCATATTATTATATTTTAATCAGTATTATAGCAAATCACATAAAGCATGTGCTCTAGGATAAAATATGGAATGGCGAATTTACTACCTTCGCTAGATATATCACAAATATAATAATAATCCCTGAATATCGTTGCCTAACTGCGCGTATATAATGATGACGGACATATTTCATTTGTTGTATAATTTATCTATATGCTTTGCGAACTGTACTAATATTACTTTCGGAAAAACAAAAGATATTATATATACACAAAGCAATGTAGAAAACATATGTAAAAATAAAAAAATATGCACTTTGCAAAACCTTGTTGAAATCAGATTTAGTTAAAAACACTACTAATAAAATCAAAAAATCCATTATCGCATACGATTATACAGTGTGTTCAGAAAAATACGTAACTCGGAGGAGGATATGAACAGAGAAACGTATGCGTGATCATTGTTCAATTCAAAATCAATTTGTAAAAATTGATCACGAAATGTAATTTTTCTGAAATTCCCATTTCTAAAATAAGATTCAAGAAGAAGGACTTTGATTTCTTTAGACAACATTTTTTACAATATCTCGTGCCAAATTGACATTTAATTATATATTTTCATATTAAGACATTCTCTGTTCACAGCCTACTTTGAGTTAGGTCTTTTGGAAAACAATGTATTAAATATGTATATGTATGATTAATATTCAATTTTCAAATTATGTTTGAGATTATATTTGGAGATAGACGATTTTGGAAAACCCAAAAACGAATCGATTTTTTTTGAACAAACAATTTATAAAACCTACGCAAATGGCGGGAAATCTCTTTCGACTAGGACTAGTTTAAAATATAGATTTTTAACATACAAAAACTGAATATTTTATTGAAGTATTCCGCCATTTAATATTAGATTACATCGCATGTATTAGTAATATAAGCTTTAATTCTATTAGACACTGTTTTCACAAGGCCTGTACATTTTTCTGTTAGAGTATTGTCCCATATGTCTTGCAAGGTAGATTTTACTCTATGCACTGGATTTTTGTATTGTCCCAAAATTAAATGGTCTCGGTAGAAGATAAATTTGGATCAGAAAATCACCCTTATCACCACTATTGTGTTTTATAATTTGTTGAAAATGTAAGCTGGCCGAACTAATATCAGTCGTATATAAAAAGATAGATTTAAATGCGTAAATTTCAAATTTTTAAACCGCAAGTCAATATCTCTTTTCATTTTTGAGATATTTGCATTTGAAGATGGAAACATGGATTTCTTAAATTGAGTTTATTAAGTAATTCAAATTTATGTTTATATCATGGTATCAATGATTCATAAGAACAACAATATACAATTCTAAATAGAATCTATTACCCAGCACAATACAATTTGGGGTAGACCGCCAAACTTTAATCAAATCAATTATTAATTTATAACACTATTAATGAATTATTAGTATTACTTTGGTACATCTTATAATACGGAAAAGTAAAATTACTCTTTTATTTAATTCTAAAGATATTAAAGTATTATTTGGGAAATAGTGTCGATTTTAATCCTATGTTAAATTAATTCTGTTAATTTTTTGCTCTAATTTATTAAATAAAATGAAAAATTAATATTCATCAGGGCACATTTTTTTAATTACGTCAAAATAAATAAAATATTAAAGTAGATTCATTTAAAATTAAAATTTTCGATAAAATTAAATATTACCTATAGTGGATATTAAACTATTCATTGGGCTTATAACCTTTCAAATATATTCATGTTATACGAAATTAATTATTGATTTAATTTATACCTATTCTCATTGTTTTTCAAAAAATAATATTTTTATAAAATATATAGGTATTCCTTGTTAATATTAATGGGATATGTGATCGTCATGAATTATCAATATGTGTGTTATAAAATATAAAAATTTACCACAATACCTTTTCATTCAATAATACAAATTAAACATTATTTTATAATAATACAGTTATTTGGAAATGATGAGCTCTTTAGCAAAAACAAACAGTCGAATTTTTGATTTTGATATAATAAAAAAACAACTTTTATGTCTTTCTTACTTTTGTAGATTTCTGTAACTTAATTTAACTCAAGATCAATTTTAAATTTTATAAAATAATTTACTCGATGTTAAGAAATAGAAAAATAAACATTGATGAGCAATTATATAATAATTAGACATTTTTATAAAACGTTTTTGTAGAAACACTCAAACATTAAAATGTTATAACTTGTGACTGAGATACTTTTTCGAAAAACAGTTTTGCCAAACTGTTGGTATCTTTGAAAGTATGTTACTCATATTTATAATATTTGGACTATGATTATTTTGTCAAAAGCTTTTCAATTAAATGATTTGGAGAAGGGATATGATAACGTCATTGCTTCAATCTCCTGGTAAAGTGTCAGGTAATTAACAGGCAGATAAAAAATAACGCATCATATTATTGACATTTGTATAATTTTGTCAATTTACGCTCTAATATTGTTGCGATATTTTTATTTTATCTGGAACTTAAATTAACCTACACTTTATCAGGAGATTGAAGTACCGGCCCTCAATAATATATTACATCTGGGGAAATTAAAATAATTAATAACATAATATGAAATTAATATATTGATAGAGCTACGTGAAGATAAATTTAATAAATAAAACAGTATTCTTTTCTTCACAAATAAATGTTTATTGCAACACTAAATGTACATTTCGACTGCCAAGCAGTCATCATCAGTAGTACACTAACAAATTAAAAACTCGTACACGTATTTATACTAATGTATACAATAATTCCTGGAAAACAGGTTGAAGAAACAGTACAAGGGATTTCCTAATTACAGTTATACTCTTATTTGACAAATTTCAATAATGGGTTGTCTAACGGTGAAAGATCGAAATTTAATAACTTTTCTTCGTGCTTTTTCATATAAATAGATTCTAACATATTTAAATCTCGTTTGACATTACAATATTTAAGTAATTCTAAGTTATTTATTGTGAATTTATGTCTTGTATCATGACTATGTGATGCTAACGTTGATTTAAATATGTTTTTACATTTAACATGATACATATGTTCGTTAAATCTTTTAGTAATATTTCTTTTTGTTTGGCCTATATATAACTGGGGGCACTGTAAACATTTAATTGAGTAGATTCCAGACTTTTTTGTGTTTTCAATTTTATCTTGATTATTGGAAATTAGATTTTTAAGATTTAATTTATTAGAAAAAACTACATTCAATCCATGTTTCTTAAATAAATTTCTGAATTGGAATTGGGAATATTTATTGTAACATAATTTTGCAAATTTGTCTTTTTCTTCCAAGCTTAACAAATTCGTGCATGATCGTTTCAGCATTTTAAATTTATATTTATCCATTAATTTCAAAATTACTTTTGCGTTATAACATTTAGTGTTGCAATAAACATTTATTTGTGAAGAAAAGAATACTGTTTTATTTATTTTATAATATGAAATGATGAATATTTTGCGCTGTTCATGTACCACAACAATTTTATTCCAAAATCTTAAATAAACCATAATTTAATCCAACTTTATAAGAACACAGTAACTTTGCGAAAGCACTTTGCTTACAGTCATTTTTAATTCGCAAGTTTATAGATTGGCGCTGCAAACTTGTTCCTGCTTTTACGTTGTTGTGAAATGTCAGTTTCAGTTCTTGTTTCATGTAGTGTAGTGTGTAGTGTAATATCATATTTTGCGGTACAATATTATGATAACGTAAGGTTCTGCTGTTTAGAATATTACATTTTGTATACAGAAGAATTATCTGTAGTTTACTAAGAAATTTGTTTTAAATAATAATGACTACATTGCATGTAGTTTGACATTGTATAGTTCATAGTTTCGTAGTTAGTTGATAATGCTTGTGTTTAGTAATGTTAAAATCGAATATGATGAATTGCATTGTAACAATTTATGTATGATAAATTAAAGTTTGCACACCAGAATAGTTTTTACAATAAACGAAGGCATGAGATAGTTTTTCTTGTGAATATTACCCAAGCGTGCTATTTGAACTACATAATTTCAACTAATAAAGCTATTTTGGACATAGTCGGTCTTATCACCATGCATTTAATGTTCGCAGCAATTAGATAGTTCTAGATAATTGTACTGAAACTTGTTCCTGATTTAAGATGGCTTCTATGCAGAAACTTAGACAATTCTGGTCTGAGGTAGTCGTACAAACGAAATAATATTCTGCAAAAATGGATATAATATTTATAATATATATATATATATATATATATATATATATATATATATATATATATATATATATATATATATATATATATATATATATATGAGGGCATTGATGTTTTTAGACTAATATAGTTTTATTTTTCAACATAACTTTTTTTACGTCAATCCACATTTTATATTGATATTCCAACATCTTTAATCCATCCAAAAAGTAGTTGGTGTTTTTTTCTGCAAAATAAACTTCTTCGGAGCACGTAAACCTTTCGCAATCCAATCAAAAGTTAAAAATGAATGCAAAATATCCAGTTTGTTTTATTTAAATCGCTCCAAAAGGGCCTTGAAAATGGCATTGATACCAAACGCTCAGTCTCATTTCTCATGCTCAATTCTTCATGTAAAATATGACAACCGCGTTCCTTCGACGGTCATCAAGTAATGGTGAACTTTTTCGATGCTATCGGTGATTGTCGCAGTTGTTGGCAATTCTGAACGCTCATCATTGACTAAGCTATCACGTTTAAATGCAGCTGCCCATTTTTACGGTGGAAAATGACACAGCAGAGTCTCCGCAAACAGAATTTTAGGCTTTACAACTGTTATTTTAGGCATTTTTACCGAAAATAATTAGGAAAGAAGGAAATTACTAAAATACGATCTTACATTTTAATGTCCTATGGTCCGAACTTGCGGTCAACACCCTGTGTGTTGCAAATGATAAAGTTCCATATTCTAGATGTCCGTCAATCTTCTTTGTTTTACTTGGTGTAAAAGCTTTGTTACTTTATTCATTGTACGTAGTAGGAAAAACTTTGTATCAGTTCGGAAACGTGTGCATAATCCACTTATATTGACAAGACAATCCACGTAAAACTAGCTAGATGCTAGGAATTTTTAAGCTTGTCCATAGCCGTACATTGTTAGACAGTTTGACCGTGTAACGCTAACACAAATATAAATTTACCAAGTGACAAGGTAGGATTAAGAGAGATTGCTGCATTCAAACTAATACTCGTACGCGTATTCTCGTTCTAATGTATGTATGTATGTGCTGTATATTGTCGGTATGGTGAGACTGTCATAGCGTCGTAGTCGTAACTAATATCGACGAAGCACAAGAGGGTAGTTATGCTTATGAATAATCGAACGTGCATACAGATCAATCTTGGATTACACCGTGCTTAGTGTCTGCAATCCGCTTGATAACTAATTTCTATACATGTCCTACATACACTTCAGCGGATCGCATCGCACCGTAACCATAACCCCACCCAAGATTTAGACTCTTGTTTGTATAGGTTCCAGTACATGGAGCTTGACTTTGGCTACGAGCCCCAACAAATGTATGTTCGGACACTCGCTGATTTATTATAAATAGCCGTTAATACAACGTGCTAGGATTGTTACTTAGGGTTGCTATATTGACTATTTAATGAGATATTTACTGGACAAAAAAAGAATACAATTAAAAAAAATATATTAATAAATTTAATGTGACACCCTTAAACTTAGGGTTGATTTATTCGTGTCCTACGGGATAGCCGCATACGACAACGTGCTAGGATTGTTCCTTACGGTTGCTGTATTGAGTATTTAAAGAGATATTTATTAGACAAAAGGAATACAATTTAAAAAAATATATTAATAAATTTAATGTGACTCCCTCAAATTTTAAGGTTGATTTATTCGTGTCCTACGGGATAGCCGCATACGAAAATGTACTAGGATTGTTCCTTAGGGTTGCTGTATTAAGTATTTAAAGAGATATTTATTAGACAAAAGGAATACAATTAAAAAATATTAATAAATTTAATGTGACACCCTCAAATTTTAGGGTTGATTTATTCGTGTCCTACGGGATAGCCGCATACGACAACGTGTTAGGATTGTTTCTTAGGGTTGCTGTATTGAGTATGTAAAGAGATATTTATTAGACAAAAGGAATACAATTTTTAAAAAAATATTAATAAATTTAATGTGACACTCTCAAACTTAGGGTTGATTTATTCGTGTCCTACGAGATAGCCGCATGCGACAACGTGCTAGGATTGTTCCTTAGGATTGCTGTATTGAGTATTTAATGAGATATTCATTAGACAAAAAAGAATGCAATTTACAAAAAAATATTTATAAATTTAATGTGACACTCTGAAACTTAGGGTTGATTTATTCGTGCCCTACGGGATAGCCGCATACGACAACGTGCTAGGATTGTTCCTTAGGATTGCTGTATTAAGTATTTAAAGAGATATTTATTAGACAAAAGGAATACAATTTAAAAAAATTATTAATAAATTTAATGTGACACCCTCAAATTTTAGGGTTGATTTATTCGTGTCCTACGAAATAGCCGGATACGGTAACATGCTAGGATTGTTCCTTAGGATTGCTATATTGTGTATTTAACGAAATATTCATTAGACAAAAAAGAATACAATTTACAAAAAAATATTAACAAATATAATGTGACACCCTCAAACTTAGGGTTGATTAATTTGTGTCCTACGGTATAGCCGGATATGACAACGTGCTAGGATTGTTCCTTAGGGTTGCTATACTGATTATTTATTGAGATATTCATTAGACAAAAAAGAATATAATTTACAAAAAATGATTAATAAATTTAATGTGACACCTTCAAACTTAGGGCTAATTTATTTGTGTCCCACGGGATAGTCGGATACGACAACGTGCTAGGATTGTTCCTTAGGGTTGCTATATTGAATATTTAATGAGATATTTATTAGACAAAAAAAATATTTGATCTAAAAGTTATTAGTGTTAAGCGTATTATTACTTTAGTATAATGTTTAATTACAAATTAAAATCGGTCGGCTTGTTGTACTTTATTTATAAGTTTTTAAGCTTAAAGATCCCGTTAAATAAAATGTAAAAATATTTCCTTTTGTAGAGATTTGAATCCTAAGTGGCAAGTTGCGTGAGATTCCATTAAATCGTTTATAATGACTAATAAACACATTACAATGATTTTTTTGTTTGAGGAAACCAGCATATTGACCATAAAAACTTAGTTGGTTTATTCATTGCCTGGTCGCTCATTAAGAAACGGATTTATTTATAAACTTCACTTTTCATTTTTAGATCCTCGAAGTAAAGTGCCACGTAAACTTTTAATGGCTGGCCGGGAACAGAATTTGCATAGTTATTTACTAGCACATATTGTGCGGCGAAAACTTTATTTTTTTGGAAATATTATTGAATATGCAAATGGAGACATGTTTTAAACGCCCAGCTTCGATATTAAAATCGCCATTTGCGATGTTACGTTTTTATAATTAATTTCTTTTCAAAATTGTGAAATATTTTAGTTATTTTACGTTCTTTTATATACATTTACATATCAATCATAATGCTTTGAGTGTACAAAGCTCAACTGTGTTGTGTAACTGAAGGCGTATTTATCTTTTTATAATTTCTAAAGCTGTTTATATAAAAAAATATTATATACGTCAGAAAGCCAGAAAATGAGTGGGGGCTAACGTTGCTTACTTTATATTTACAAAAACAGTTCAAAATCTCATTTTACGTAAATATTATGTAAATAAAAAATAATTATATTCCTTTTATTCCGATGAAACATTTAGCATTTCATTTTATCCGATGAATCCATATAAATAAAAATAAAATTTTCTTTTACCTCTATTAAAATACTAGGTAACTGCTTACCGCTATAAATTTGGAGTTTATGCTAACATTTAAACATTTACACGAACTAATTCCAAGTATTACTGCAGAAATTCAGATGATTTTTAGAGTAATACAGGAATTCTCAAAGTATTACCATACACAGGAGATATGGTGTACCAGGAAATATTGGATGTAAATAAAGAAATGATTTAATTTCTTTTATTCTTATGAAACATTTAGCATTTCATTCTAACTTATAGATCCATATAAATAAAAATAAAATTTTCCTCTACCCCTATTAAAATAGTAACTACATGCTTCTACAAATTTGAACTTCATGTCTGCATTTAAACATTTATAGAACGATGAAAACATTCATTCATTCCGGTTTTATAACAAGAAGTATAAAATGTAGAAAAAGGCACGCTCATGAAGGGTGTCAACCATATTTGCAGATAAAACTGTAAAAAGCTAGTAGATCTCACAGTTTGTAATGTAAATTATGCAAAAAAATTCTGACATTATTTAAAAGAACTGTAAGACAGATAAGTAGTGATTAAATATTTATAGACCTTTTATTCTTTTTTGAAGAAAATTTTTCTGTCAAGTTTAATTAAGTTAGAAATTTTTCCGCGACCGGAATGTGTGTGACAATGATAAAACTTTTTCTACATAAAGTTTTTCATTTTTAACTTCAAACAAGGTTAAATCGAATCTTTTAAATTTTTGCCGTCTTGCAAATTAGGATAATGGCAGAAAAGGGCACTCGTGTATATCCCTTGTCCCTTCTTCATCATTTTTGGTAAAATTTGTTTCATTTTAAACAAAAAAAATGTGCGGTTTAATGCAAGAATAACCAATATCAAAGCGATTTGACATGAGTAGTATTATAAGGACTATTCTGTTCCGATATTCGTGGCTATTTTAACTTTTGATTTAGTGACATTCTAATAAAGTTAATTACATATATTTCTAATTTTGTAATTTAAATAAACTGCAAAAGACAGTTCATTTTAATTGTAATTTAAATAAAGTTCATTTGATAAATCGTTTAAGTTTGTAAATTTCTGCAGGTAGTTAATACCAATTTGCATATCTGAAAATTTTAAATTGTAATCTATTGAATATTTGATTCAGTCTCCACTATTAACTAATTAATCTTCTACAGGTTGCCTCTTAATTATTTTTATTTTTAATTAAGAAAATGTGTAATTAAACAGTAAACCTTTTATCTTTATGCCAGAGTGTATGTGCATTTTTTATTTTTTCATTGAAATTATTTTCATCAAGCGTTTGATATGATATAGGAAACTAATTACTAACTTGTCGTGAACACTATATTTAAAAAAATTGTTATTAAATTTTAAAAAGTATATGACATATTTGGCAGTTTGGAAATTTCGTTGCGCGCATTATATTAAAGTATATTTTTTTTTTGAAAATATGTGACACTTTTAATGCATAAATACCTTAAAATTAAAATATTTACAACGAATATAAAGGAAACACGAGACTGCATTCGGATGTGTAATTTCGAAGAAAAAAAATCTAGCTTAAAAGATATTCGAGAAAAGACGTCTTAAGATTGAGCAATCAGAGACCTACACCTTTAACGTGTGTTTGCCGTAATTTTACGTTACTATGGTTTTGTACAAATCAAATCTTCTTTAAAATGTGTGGGCGACTGTAGTTTTCGAAAAATAGTGTCAAATTAAATTTGACTAGGTGAATAAAAAAAGGCAAATTCTTACCATGTATTCAGCCGCTGATTACTTAGAAATGATTATAATTTTCGGAGAATGTGGACGTAACGCCAGAGAGGCAGCGCGAGTCTATTCGGAACGTTTTCCGGATAGAAATCTTGTGGATCATAAAGTGATATTGAGAGGCATCGCAAGGACGCATGAGACCGGTCAAGTTATGCCAGATCTAATGACAATAATATTTTCGTTTAACACATTTTACACAGCTGCTAGAACACATTGCACTGTACGATATAAATGATGATCTCGGATAACACCTAACTTTGTTGACAGTGAAAAGTCAACTCTAGTGTCAAAATTACAGTAAGTCAAACAAATTTTGTAACTCACTAGTAGTATTTTTAAAACCTAGCAACCAGTTTTATTTTGTAATAATATCATCACACCTCAAGATATCCTTCCGGGATTGGTGGATTAAAAAGTCTTGTAACTCCGTTATGCAAGCAGCCGCAAATTATTTTCTTCTATTTGTTAGCAACTTATTGTCGTCGGCAAGTGTCAGTTTTGTCTGGGGCGCGAGTTGTGAGACATCCTGTATAATCTGTATATTTAGAATTATTTTAAATTTGAAAAATATGCTGATTTCAAATTTTTAAAACGTAGTTTTATTATGTCTTTTTGGAATGACGTCATACATGACTCTTCTCTTATTTAAAAAAAAATAAGGAAATAAATAACTTTATTTTTGATCAGATCGTCTTTCAAAATTACATCGTTGACACGGCGGTTGAATTCCACCACTTTCCACATTGTTTAGAGCAATATATCAAATATCAGCTAGTTCTATTCTTAGTTAGTCAGCAGTCTCATTAGAAAGTTCTAAGTGCACGCTGCTTAGCAGGCCAATTGACGTCACAATGTCGTTGAATTTTAGCGGTAATTCAAGCATATTAAACTATGAAACTTGTTGCTTTTTATTAGATAGATAGATAGATAACTTTATTCTTGCCCTAGGGCTTTGAATCTTAATACAATTTACTTAAATATTTGCATTGTCTTATATATATATCATATCACACATTATAAATAGGTGAGTAATTGCAGCTGGGCTCTTCTTCTTCTTTCGTCTCCATTCCTTCCGGGTATTCGTCAACTTCTTTTTTCGTCTTTCTTTGGGTGTTGCATATTCGTATTCTTCAGTTCTCCTTATGTTAGTATTGTGTCTCTCATTTTTTTTTTCTTCTATCATTGAGCTGTCCTCCACTGCGTCTTTTGTCTTTCAGCGGGATTCAGTGTCCCTTTTCTCTTCTTCTTTTGAGAATGATTCTCATGATCTCCTCTCCAGAGCCTGTTTCGTCTAAGAGTACTGTTAAGCTCCTGCCTTCTTTCCTCTTGGAGCATTCATAGAATATGTGCCAAATTGACTCGTCTTTTATTTTGCATATTCTACATTTTTTCTCTTCTTCTGTTTTCCACGATTTATTTTCTGAGGTCTCATTCCCGCATCTGAAACGTGCAATTAATTTGATTCTTTCTGCCTTTGAGTTCAATAAATATGGAGGCTTATCATTCGTTACTAGATGTTGATATAGTGGAAAATATGTCGATTCTTTTATTCTGCCTAGTTGTATTTGTGTCTGTATTTGCTTTCCTTTTTCTTCTAGTATCTTTACCACAATTTCTCCTCTTTCACGCATCATTTCTATACTAGTTGTCGAGTACCCGTTCCTTTCATAGAAGCTTTTCCGCGCTTTCTCCCATCTGGAGGTGTCTTGTTGATTTCTTTCCTTTTGTCTGATTTCCCGCCAGCATTCTTTTAGCAAGTTACCTTCCTCTAAATTTCTTATCCGTTCCTCAAATTTTGTTGCGAACTTTCCACTTTCAATTTTCATGTTATATCTCTTCGTCTCCTCTAGCAATATGTATGTGGGGATATTACGGTCTACCCCTAAAATCCAACGTAAATATTTTTGATGTATCCGCTCTATTTTTTGTTGTTCTGTCCATCCCCATATTTCTGCGCCGTACATGATTATCGGTTTAATCATTTTATCGAAAAGCATTATTTTGATAGGAAAGTTGTTTTTGAATTTTTTTTGTCCTAATCCCCAGACCTGGGCCATCGCTGCCATGGATTTTTTCGATAGATAATTTATATGCTCCTCTTCTATATTGGAACGCTGGAAGGTATAGCCTAAGTATTTAAATTTTTTCACCTCTTTTAAGTCCTTCTCTTTCCATTTCCATTTTTCTTCTTTTCCTTTTCCCTCTCCTTTTTTAAACGTCATAATCTTCGATTTTTCACTGTTTAGAGTTAATTTCTTTTTATCAAGGTATTTTTCTAATAATTTTATTTGGTTCTTCATCCCTTGCTTTGTCAGAGCCAGAATTACAATGTCGTACGCATATGCTAAGGACCATATTTTCCTCCTTCCTATTACCACTCCTCCGATTTGTTCTCTTTGCAAGTAACTTTCCAGGTCTGACGTATATAATGCGAACAGGGTTGGGCTTAATGGACAACCTTGTCGTAGTCCTTTTTGCGTCCAAAATTTGTCTGATTCTTGTTCCTTGATTTTAATTACTGATGTTGTTTCTTTGTAGATTTTTTTAATATTTTGTATGACTGCATTGTCTATACCTTTATTTTCCAATACTTTCATAAGTTCTGCTCTGTCGACTGTGTCAAAAGCGGCCTTCAGATCAACGAAGAAAGCATATAATTTTCCTTCTTTCTTTGAGATTTCTCTATTCGCTATATGGTTTAGCATATAGATATTGTCAGTCGTTCTTCGCCCTTCTCTAAATCCATTTTGTGTATCAGGCAATAGCCTTTTTTATTAATAATAATTTTCAAGTTTCAAGTTGGAATCGAACATAGACCATCTGAATTACAACTGGTCCCCTAACGCACACAGCTATGCAACCCTTTTGCAAAACTTTAGAACATTGAAAAATAGATATTGCAATTAAAGTTAATAGCCTCTACATGGAATGTAATAGGTAGGCAGTAACAGAGCATCGAAAACAAGGAGATCATTAAAGCGCCGAGTTCATTACATTGAAACAGACTTAGCAAACTATTAATTTATATGCCGCAATATTACGGTCCGGTAGCGCGTTTAATACCACTACCCGAAAGCTATCGCCTTGCCTCGTATCGGCTAAACCTATGTATGACACCCCTTGATTATGCCATAGTTTAGGTATACACTTAATTCTACTGATTCCTTTTATTTATCTACAAAATCAACAAATATATCAGCACAAATAGCTCAAATATAAGTGTGCGTTTGCGAATTTTGAAAAATATTTTTGTAATAGAATCATTATAATATTAATACATTAGTTGTAACCCAGTATTGTCCCTATTTGTGTCATAAGTATTAACAATTGTTTAATTTTGTTTCAGAAAATGAATATGTTTGGTTGCTGTTCTTTAGTAGTAGCGGTTCTTCTAAGGGTGAGTAATTTTTTTAATTTAAACTACTATTGTTTTTTTTAATAAAATACTAAAAATTTAAAAATATAATAATAATAATAAAACGGTGTTATTACGTAACTCACGAAATATATATATATATATATATATATATATATATATATATATATATATATATATATATATAATATATATACCGAAAAAGGTATTACATTACAGCAGGAATTCCAGGTGTTACACTATAAATTTGAAAATATAGGAATTCCTAAGATACTTTCAAGTATTTTAGAAAAATATTAGATATTACATTGAAACTATTAAAAAATTTGGAAAACGAATAATTTTCCATCATTTCCATACTGAAAATGATGTGGTCTTGTAGTGACTACAATAGAAAATAATTTCTTTTATGTTCCTGGAAAAGGAAAAGGATACTCATATATTTTCTTTACAAATTCTCCTCGGAAAAAAGAATTGAAAGAATAAAAGAAACAAAATTTACTAAATAAATAAATAAATAAATAAATATATAATCACGGCATATTACCCATTGCTGGGTGTGCCAATCTGCTCTGTACGCAGATATCGACAATGATGTTGACATATTTGTACTGTGTGGGCATTTACCAGGCGTCACCTCACGAGCACTCATTGCTGGTGTGGAGAGTACACCACAAGGGTCAATTTTGTGCCATTTAAAATTCGAAATATTTGGCGTCAGTCGGGATCGAACCCGGTTCCCCAGATTCGCGATCAGACACTCAGGCACGCGGCCACTAAATTATAAATCGAAATAATGTGTGTCCTTACCCTAATCTCTGCGTAGAGATTATGTTAATCTTTAGTTAAAACCGCTGACCTATCTTCTTTATTTTCTTCATGAGGCTCCTGATGTATACCGATCGATGGAGGAATATTATTCAAATATCATTTACTATATATCATACGTAAAATATGATTCGTCAACAACGTGTCAAAATTGTGATCTTGCACCATTCATCTGTGTATAGATGGGTGACCAAAAATAGAGAAAAAGTTTTTATTTTGGGGCTGGGAAAAATATGACCAGCTCTGTGTGTTCAAAAAATAACCTAACTGGGAGGTGGCTATGAAGGGAGAAACGTATGTCTGATCATTATTCAATACAATAGTCAAATTGTCAATATTGATCTTGAAATGTAATTTTAAGGAGAAATAGTAATAAAGAAGGATACAGTATACTGCCATTCGTCGTTTTCCATTATGTTTCCGATTCCAGACTAAGATTCAAGAAGGAAAGCTTAGATTTCATTAGATAACATTTTTGACATTTCGTGTCAAATTGATATTTAATTAAATATTTTTAAATTCACATACGATTCTTTGTTTATAGCCTTCTTCTCATAATTTATAGATAACTGAGAATTTATAAGTAATAGGCTTTCTTATCATAATTTAATTCCGTGTTGGTACTATTTCGAAGCAAAGTGTGTGTATATTGAAACAATGAATATGCAAATGTTCAATTTTGAATAATATATTCTCGTCGAATTCTTTTTATCCCGGAAAAATGAAAAATATCTATATTTGAAGCGAATTATGATTGGTATTTACCGTAGCCTCCAATATCCTCCATATTAAGGGAATATTTGTGTTCATAGACCGTGAATAGAATTTTTTTTGATATTCCGGCGTAGTTTTCGATCTATATTGCGTTTGCATTAAATCAATGAAAGCTCTTGACGGTTGCTGATGTTCTGTCGGAGCCGAAAATGACACTGAGCGATTGGCAGTTTTTATTTTTAAAGGTTTTCAAAAACACATTGAATTTGCTACTAAATGAAAGCCGTTAAGTAAGTAAAAAGCAAACAGTTTTATTAAAATGTTCCCGTGAAACTGATAAAATATTGATAGGCCTCTGTGTCTCAACAAGTCGACAAAAACTGATTGGTTTTAATGAAATGAAAATATTAGTATTGATTGCCGACCACCCCCTACAAATTATAAGTTTCGTTATTATTATATCACAATGAAAATTGAGTTATAAACATTATTTCAATTCTATTTCATTTATGTATTCAGTTTTCCAACTATTCTCTTTATTTATTGATAGATTGATATATACAAGGTAGCGTCAAAATGTTTCCGAAAATGGTCAATAATATTTTATTGAAAAAAAGACATAACATTTTATAATAATTTTCTTTAAAGAACACCCCTCCTGCACTTAGACACTTGTTCCATCTTTCGTACAATTGGAAACCATTTTCTGAAAGTCGCATTTTCCATTACCTCTGCTGGATTTGCATACCGTTGTTCCTTCAATAGGTTTGTTCCTACACGTTTTTTTAGATACGTTCATGTACGCATTTATGAACTCTTTTGTGCGCATGTTTTGTTCATGTACTAATTCAGGCATGTGTAAGAAACTTCGTATCGTTGGAACGGGCAGCGGACTTGCCATCATCATAATTAATTACTGTTTCCTCTGCAGAAAAAATATCGGTCAATAAATTATCGAGATCAAATATTAATTATTTATCATGTTATATACCTAAATAATTACTATTTTTTTATTCGAGGTTGGCCAAATATCAAATCCATTTCTGAATCAGATAACAATGATTCTGGATCAGATTAAAATTCCAAATCATTCTTATGTTCACTTACGAAAGCAGATAAAAAATCATAGGTTAAGCCTCGATATTTTCATCGCTGCGCGCACGTGCTGACAAATAGTACATAACACAGACCAGTGGGTGGATCTGACAGTCCGCGGGTGCGTTCATGTATGCGTCCGAAGTCTGTAGGAACAAACATATCAACAATCCGATGGATTGTACAACAGTCGGTTGGAATGATATTTTTCGAATGCGCATGCGTCTGACATACGAGTACATATGACAGTCCGGGCTGACTGTAGGAACAAACCTAATATCATTTTTAGCTGTGGGTACAGGTAAAATTGCTAGTGCCTGCTTTGATGTATGGAAGCGAATGTTGGGCGTGGACGGGAAAACATAAAAAGAGAGTGACTGCCGTGGAAATGAGGTATTTACGTGGAGTATGTGGATATGTGAGACGGGATCGCGTGAGGAATAATTTGGTGTATGAAGAATTTATGGTTAGGAAGAATGTTGTTAAGAGAGTAGGAATGAGCCAGTTGAGATGGTTTGGTCATGTGAAAAGAATTAAGAGTGAACGGCTTGTAAAGCGTATATATCTTGGTGAAATAAAGAGTGTTCGATTGCGTGGCCGTCCAGTGTGTAAGTGGATGGATGTGATTGATAAAGTACTAAAAGAGACAAAGTTTCCGAGTGGGAAGAGAAAAAGAGCGTGTATGAATGCGATTATGAATATGGCCGAGGCGAAAGAAGCTTAGACAGGAATGTGTGGCAAAGGCTGATTGTTTCGTAACTATTATTGTAGTCCGGTTGCGGTATTTCGCTATCGAAAATAGGTCACTTTAATATGTTAAGAATGAGGAATTTATGTTGTACCTATGATGTCAGGTTAGTAAGAATGTTGTTGAAAGAGAGAGTGATTATTTTTTGGTTGATGTTATTTTTATTATTTCGGGTTTGTGCTAAACCCACTAAGGGGGAAATGCGTGATTTTATGTATGTATGTATGTATGTATGTAAGTATGTATGTAAATTAGTCGAAAGAAATTTGTAGAAATTTCTCATCATTTGCGTAGGTTTAATAGTTTGTTTGTTGAGAATGTTAACCGGTCGAACTAATATGAGTTTGCTCTCATATATGACTAGCAATTATTGCTTTTAATATGTATTCTAATAATAAAATGAGGTAATGGAATTTAATATAAAATTAACTTGGTGTTATTGAAATGTGTGGTAAAAGTTGTGACCACGTTTACCACACTGGAACAACATAATACGTTATATTGTAGTCAATTTTGCTAATCTTTTATTTGGTATATTACATAATTTTGCAAATTACTAACATTGTATGCGTAAAGGATAAAAGTCAAAACAAGGATTAGTTAATGGAACAGTAACAAATGGAATCGCGAATAAATAATTAGGATATTGGTAATGGGAAAGGGTTATTTGGTTTGCATAAATGCAAGTATTCCATGTTGTTCCCTCGGCCTGATACCTGAAAGCAATACTGAATCAGCTGGTAAACCTATGTATTTACACTTGTGACTTCATTATGTAATGAACAGGTATACCCTCATCTGCATTGCAGATACGAGACTTGATGGCTCAGTCGAAAAATAGCAACAGATAGCTCGAGACAGTCCTTTGAACCAACATAATTAAGGATCGCTTTCTTACAAGCTATTTAAATAACCTTGATGCGACATCAAAGACTGTGATCTTGTGTGTTGCTATCAAGTATTAACTAAATCAAAATGAACCTTCCTTCAGCGTTTGAATTTGAATTTGAATGAGGAAAAAAGTCTTAACTTTGTCATCATTACTCTGTTTTTAAATCAGGACGTTAAATTTTATTCAAATAGGGATGATGTCAATAATATTTACTTTTTACAATGTCATTTTAGTCTTTACAGGGATAAAACGGTGAATTACTTGATAAATTACCAAATAAATTACTTTAAAGTAACAAATTTTGTTTAACATAACATAACTAATGGGATACTATACCAATGGGGGAGTTTAGGCATGTTGAAATGTAATGATTTTTCCACATTACTGCAATACTATACATGCAATAGTACTATTAATGCAATAAAAGTAATAAAATATAGCGTCTTTTTGTGACAAACGATGTTAAATTTATCATTAGTTAAATCGCCTGAAATACGATGACGTATGCAGCATCTTTGGTTCGCCGTAGTTGTCCGCTACGAGTGCTAGTTTAGAATAAAAACATGAACGTATGTCTTCTATATTTGATATTGAAACGTCAAATTCAATCTCAAATCGCAAAATGCAAATTATTTGATTTAAATATATAAATATAAATCCTAGAAAATACTATAAACAGAAATTAAATTGTCAAATGTAAACATAAACATGTGGACATTTTTTGCTTCTACCTCTTTCTATGAAGCACGTTTTGGGCACATATGTCGAGAGCTAATTCACACATAGTTGATGTTATGTACACCGTAATGATGGGAAGATAATATTGCAAAAGTTTAACATTTTTCTCTGGTATTTTAAAAAAAATTACATAATATAAAAGTAAAAAAGTTTTAGATTTAAAAATATTTTAATATATAAAAAAAACAAAAATTCGAAAACTTCTCCATTATTTTTTTATTTTTTCTGGAAGAACAGGATAAACTAAAAATTTTAATGCAAACGCGACTTAATATTTTACGTAATAATTAAACGAGATATGAATTTTTAAAGTTCTGATGACGTTGCATGTACTCACCAGTGGAAGACAAACTGTTAGTTCTAGAGAGTACAAATTTTTCATGTTCGCATAGCTGAAATATTTTTATATATACAAAATATGGCAGCGGGTGACGCTAGTGTTTGTCCATTTATGGTTTCTCGATGGGCGGGTGTACAAAACGCGCGAGTACCGCTTTTAAAATCAGACAACCAATCAAATTGCTTAGGAGAAGATATGTCATTCTAGTTATTAATCGACTTAAATCGCTTGTAGTTCGTGAAATAATTAGTATTTATACAATATTCTTCCACTATAACTCATTAATTTACGTATATTATCTGAGATAGTTAAAATTTGACTATGTATTTAAATTGGGATAATCAGGATGAAGTTTATATATTAGAAAATGATTTACTGGATGCTAAGAAACAAAAAAATAAATATTAATGAGAAATTGTATAATAAGAAACGCTCAAATTTTAAAATATAATAACTTGTGAGTAAAATACATTTTGCATCGGATTTTGTAAAAAACTACAGCATTAAAATAATAAGTTCTACTAACATTTACGTGTTTTAAATCAAGACATTAAATTTCCTCCGCACGACATTATGAAACATTATTTAATATTCGCGTGATCCGATCTTATTTCATTGGCAATTTCAGGTTTTTTACGAACGTTGTTATTAAAAAAATATTTAACATCGTTTAAGGTGGCCAAGAAAGGCTTTTCCTCAACTGATTACTACAATCTCGTCTCGACTCGTATTTGATTAATCTCGAGACAAGATCAGTAGTTAAGTTTGTGAAATAGGACCATAGGAGTAATGGCTGATATGTACATGACGTATAGGGTTATTTGACAAAGATCATACTTGAATGGGTCATCATTAATAGGACAGGACAAAAAAGATGTATGGTACACTATACAATACATAGAGTCATATAGTATGACATACGCATTATGTTTAATTTATGTAAAAATAATACTAATAGTCGTTTTTTATGTATTGTGTGGTGTTAAACATCGTCAGGTATAAAAAGAATAATGAAATGAAAATAATGCTTGTCAAATGTTTATTCCAAACATAAATTATAATTAAAATACCGAGCAATACTTGAAACAATTAAAACAATACAAAATCAAATACAAATACAATAGGTTGAAACATACAATTTTATTTGTATTTTACAATAATGTTCAAAATTTGCTCCCTCAACACAAATATAAACTTCACAATGGCGATTAATGAATTTTGAACACGACGAATAACATTATCAAGTTCTTATTACATTGAAATTTCCAATGTAAAACTATATTTAAAAATAAAATCAGTAAATTTTTACATTTTATGGGAACAATTATTGCTTTTAAATAATATAACTAAAAGCAGTTGTTATTGTTACAAAAAATGATATTACTTTTTTTGTAGTGTCTGTTTTGTTCTATAAACTTTTTCAATATCATATACAAAATATTTTGTGGAACAGATACATATTTTTAAACCAATAAATAATTTTGTTTTTATTTTAAGTGAATTTAATATAAAATGATAAATGGTTCGAAATCAAAAACGTAATGTTTAAAACGGTTTTTAAATCGGTTAGATTAATCGGTTAATGAAATCATTCAGCAAAACGGTTTTAATTTTTCCGGTTCCTAAGTAAATAAAAATATCTCTAACAAACGGTCAACCGGTTTTTACTTTGGTTTTAAAAGACTGTTTAACCACATAAAAATTATGGGAAGGAAAAATGGTTTACAAAAAAACTATTCATAGGAATTTTAGGCATTACTGCCCACTTGCAGGTATTATTAAGGAAATATAAGAATTCCAGAGGTATTATTAGATAATGGTGGGTAAATGTGAAATATGAAATATTACGCACATATGACCAGTATGGTGCACAAAATTTTGAACACTAAAAAACCCTTTTAATTTTCCAATGAATCTTTGTAAGTATTTAACAAAATTCAGTGTTACTTCAATATATTGATCAGTTGTTTCCGAAGCGTATTCCAAAGAAATATTTAGGAGGTTCTTGAAGACAAAATGAATAATTTGAAATTTGCTTATTTATTTAGAAAATAAATATTTAAAAAAATTAAAATTCCATGCACGATTAATGAACAAAATAAATATGTTATGCTTTTTAAGAAGGTAAATCAAATAATTCATAAAACTTGAAAATAGGTATGCTGCAAGCTGGGTTCCACGATCTTTAGAAAATCGTGATTTTTAATACACATATACAGAATGTCTTGGAAATAGGGGGACATGGCTTAACCACAGATTCCTGGGATCAAAATAAGACGATTTAACTAAACTTACCTATAACCGACAGTGCATCGCTTTTCCAGTATTCTGCTTCAAAGTCTTTCTAAAAATAAATAATATTGCTTATAATAACGAAACGCTTTGTTCGATTTGAATGACATTTGGTATGACAATTCATACAGATATAATTCATCTTTTGAGATGGTATATGTTATTGTTAGTGAACCACTAGTGTATGAATCTTGGGTGTCACGACCAAAATTAAACCATAACTTTTTAATGGCAACGCCAATAATGGAAACTTACTGTTTTTCAGAAAGATACATTCAATAGTAAACTTTCGTGTCTCTGCGTAAGTTATGATATCTGTAACTATTTAGTCAGAAATAAATAAAATGTAAGTGACTGCACCGTGTAATTTTTAAAATAAATTTTATCTAGCAGTCTATCCAAACGTCTAACTATTAATTTTTAATGACAGAAAAAATTGTTTATGAGTTGTCAATTTTCTAAAGTTGATTCGGAGTGAGCTAACATTATTTAATCGTCTTATTATAACAATAGCAGTAAAATACTATAAGGCCGAACAAACGGATATGTTACTAGTTTTAAAATATGGCAAAGGAAATTTTTGACAACCCATAAACGATTGTTACTGTCATTAAAAATTAGTTGTTTGACATATGGAAAGACTGCTAGATAAAATTTATTTTAAAAATTACACGGCGCAATCACTTACATTTTATTTTTTTTCTGACTAAATCGTTAGAGATATCATAAGGCAGAGACACGAAAGTTTACTATTGAATGTATCTTTCTGAAAAACAGTAAATATACATTATTGGCGTTGTCATTAAAAAGTTATGGTTTATTCATGGTCGCGGCACCCAAGTTTCATACACTAGTGGTTCACTAACAATAAAAAATACCATCTTAAAAGATGAATTAGTTTCCTATGGAATGTCGTACCAAATTTCATTCAAATCGAACAAAGCGTTTCGTTATTATAAACAAAACTATTTTTTTTAGAAAGACTTTGAAGCAGAATACTGGCTAAACGGTGCACTGTCGGATATAGGTAAGTTTAGTTAAATCATCTTATTATGGGCCCAGGAATCTGTGGTTAAGCCATGTCCCCCTATTTTCAAGACACCCTGTATATATTTTGATTCAATTATTGTCAAAGTTACTACTGTGACTATTATAAACTATATGAAGCTATAGCATAGGTCGCATTTAGTGACGGTATGCCTACCTTGCACGATGAGTCGTACGACAGCGTCGGGCTTGGGCCGACTGTTGACGAGGCAAACATAGTCCCCACTGTCTTCAGCCCTGACAGGGTGGAAGTGCAGGGCGAACGAATCCGGCAAGAGGGAGACGCGCTGTCGATTCTTCCATACCGTCGTGGTTTCCCCCATGTATTCTACGAGCTTTCCTCGGGAGCTCCACTCTAGAGCTTGCACAAGCGAGTGCTCGTTCACGCCGGGACATGCCAGGGTCACGTTGGAACCAGCGTCTGCGGTGAACCTCTGCAGCGGCACCGCGCTCGCGTCTGGAAAGGAAACAAACGCAACTTTACCACCGACGCCAACCATTCATTAAGCTTAATTAATTCCAACGGTTAGGGGAATCGCAGAAAAAAAACACACAAGCAAACCTTAAAGAATTATGATGCAAGCAATATTAACTAGTGTTTTTCTATACATTCGGCGAAACTTGAATTAATTTATAATTGACCCCACGTTGGGCGCCAATGAAGTCCATCAATTTTTCACAAAAATCTTTCGTCACTATTTTATTCTTGAATAACTGATTCAACTAATCATATTGTAAAAGTAAAGTACTAGGTAATGTTGGCTGGATTCTAGAACACCTACCTCCCTTGAAATTTCTTTTAACTGAAATATAACAATAATACGGAAAATTAGAGCGCGGAAGCAGATATTTATTTTTTGCAAAAAATAGTCAGATTTTACCTTTTCTAAAGACAACTTGTGAAAATTACAACTTTTTCGCATGGTAATTTGACAAAATTCGGGTATATAATGTAATGTAAATAGATATGTTATCTCTCTTCAATATCAGTGACTGATTGCGGCTCAGTCAAACCGTATTCCGAGAAGTTTCGTACTACCCTTGCTACTAGCCGCCTTGGTGGTCGTGTGGATTGAGGCAGCGCACAACGCTCGAAGCGACCGTCACCGCTCGACCCTGAGGTCGTGGGTTCGATTCCCACCAGGGGCTTGGGTGTTTGTGAGTGTTTTCAAATACATTATATTCTTATGTAAATGTGATAAATAATAAATAAAAAGTATTTGAATAGGGCCACATTGGTGTTCAAAAGCCGAAAAAATATGAATTAGATATGTTATCTCTCTTCGGGTGGTTACATGCATTTTGCAACAAAATGATTATTAGTTTTTTAGGTTGTGTTTGTGAAAAATGTGACTTTTACTCCTGCAATTAAAAAAAAAATTATGTAACGATAATCTAACACACAGAACTCACTTTAATGAAATTCGGATTGTTACATTAATTTTATTAGAATTTAATCCTACTTTTTTCAGAAAAAAATATAAAATCACTATAAATATTTCTTTCCGTGACCTAATATTTGTGGAATTTAGTGTGTTTAACGGTTTTGCAACTATATATAATCATCAAAATAAAATTTTTAAGGGGTCAGTATTCTAGACTTTAGCCAAAATATGTTTTATACATGCTCCAGGTTTCGAGAAATACTGAAATGAAATAATGTTGAAATATTCGTTTTCCGAGAATGGACTGTGTCATATTTTAAGTCAGAAAGGGGGAGACTCAGTTTACAAGGTTACCCGACGTGTAAACCACGCTAGAGGCCAAATAAATCAAGTGGTAACCTTGTAAACAGAGTCTCCCCCCCTCTTGTTGCTTAAACTCGGCCTCTAGCGTGGTTGACACGTCGGGTAACCTTGTTTAAGACAGTACTATCCCCCTTGCTCCTGAAGATGCCCCATACGACTGCGGGCGAAACGTTGAGCTCTGACTCAAAATATGACGCAGTCCATTCCCGGAAAACGAATATTTCTCATGACTCAGACTGTGGAAGCCTACGCAATTATTTGAAATAATGTTACTTCGCAACGTAACCAATTACGATGATAAAGGAATTATTTCAGCAATTCACAAAATTTGCGCTCCGTTTCCAAAAAGTTACGAACGCCCTGTATATTATTTCAATTTTTGTAAATAAACATGCTGTCCAAAGTTGAATAAGTAATATTTATGTATATAAATACAAATTGACAGAAATCAATGTTAGGGGTGCAGAATCGAATTTATGGACTAGAGAGAGAAAGGGAGACAAAAAGAGAGAGCAATCTCTCCTGACTGGGGTATTTAGGGGAGAGAGCGCTCGTGGTTATGAATAATCGGAAGATCCCTCTAACGATGGCTACACAATTTAAAAGGGGGCCGAGTCGTACCAGTGGCTGACACAGTATATAAAACAGAGACACAGGGCTGCAAGTCACCTTCGTGTGAACGCGAACGCAAATAACACATGATCACGTATGACGATAATTTGATTTCCCAATAGAGTTTTTCATGTGGTCGATTATCATTAAGTTGCAGGTGCGTGCGAATTGATGGGCGCTGGAGCGATGAGAATGAAGCCCAGCGTGGAAAGAACAAAAGGGGAGTAAATCTAATTTAATGTATAAATGGTGCACGGCACACGTAGCACAGCACAGCGATAATAATGACCGAAACAAGTTAGCCGTTTGTTGTCCGGACTATGGCAATGCTAAGCCAGGAAGTATGGGTACGGTACGGTCGCCGTCTTGACTTCCTTGCATACGCTCGATCGCTCGGCCAATCGTGTTTATGAATTATGCAAATGCACCATCATCACCCCGACCCTTACAAACAAATTAGTTTTTGAGACGAGTTGCGGCCGAACGTTATAATGGGGTCCTATACTATTTTTTATGAAATTTCATTTAAACTGAAAGCGATTTGTAGTTTTAGAAAGTTTTTATTATTGTTCGTCAAGCCGTAACAATTTTTTTAATATTCTGTGATGTAGTCAAAGAGATGACTTTGTTCTCAATAATTCGAGTCACATAAATTGATCTTTTTGAACACTTATAAAAATATACAGGGTGTTGACGGTCAGATACGAACATAGGGATTTAACATGGGTTTTAGCTTTTTGCAATTTTTTGCTCTCCTGTTCATTTTACGGCAAAAGTTGCAAAGTTGTACAGAATCAAAGTTGTATAAAATAATTAATAAAAAACTATGTATATTGTACATCAAAGTTTAATTACCACTGGTAGCCTATGTCATTCATCATAAATTTGAACAAGTAGTACTGATTCCGTATTTAAAACAGGCAATAGCAGAAGGCTTGAAAGTATTGATAATTTTGAATAGAGTCTATGTGTGACGTAGATATAGAGATGACAAAATGATAACTAATAACTTTTTTAAACTTTAATAGTCCTTAACATACAGTTTTAATGTCTAGTTTCGATAAAAATTGTCCATGTTCTAATTCGTTACTTTAGTGCAGGACCCCATTGAGGATTTATACATCGCTGGACTTTTAACATCCATTTATAAATACAAAAGTATGCATGGTTTATAATGTACGTGTAGTGTGACATAGAAAATGACCAGGTTTGTCTTTCTCGTTGTTGCAACTGCATTTGCTCCATTAGCATTGTTGACATTTTGTTTCACCGTTGATATGGCTTTTTATTTCTTGTTGTTTGTATGAATCGATAAATATATGGCAGTGACAAACATTATAAACAAAATATTTTTGTAGATCACATGCAGATATACAAATTGATGAGAAAAGTCAGTGGCAAAAGCCTAAAGAAATAAGGTGGAAACTTCGTAATTTAGTTCGGAGGGTATCCAATTAAACATAGGAAGGTTCTGGGTTCAAATACTATTGCAGTTCATGAATTATCCACAAAAAAATTACTCTGGCATTTTTACTAGGTTATGTGCCATAACCCTCAATTACGTATTGATTCTTAGTCTCGGCAAACATGAACTTTTCTAAGAATGTATTTACCTGTTATTCAAGAGATTACTGTATTAGAATATACTGAGACTTTTTATTTTTATCAGTGAACATGGGCGTATATCATTACCATAGTTACATTTAAAATGATTGACAGCAATGTATCATCGCATTTTTTTAAACTAGACATAGGGAGTTGTCAAAATCATCAAACTGTAATCTTCAAAAATGATGTATAAAGAAGCCCAATACGAGTTTAAGGCAAGTTTCTGATTTATTTGCTGCTACTTTTAATAAGCGACGCAGGCCAGCAACTATTATAATTATTATAGAACTACAAGTTTCGTGAATGTATACCATGACTACATGTTTTAGCACATATCGTACCATATGATATTAGAAGAAACTACTTTACTAAACGTTTTTGGGATAAATTTCAAAATTCACCTGATATGTTTTCGATTACAAAAGATTTAGAGAATTTACCATCTAACAGACTAAAATCTCGTAAACCATTTTGGAATGAAGAATATCTTAATGCACCTTTCTGCACTTCAGAACATTGGAAGATTGCTTGGCAGACAGCCGATATTCCAAATAAAAATTTAATTTCAGATCCCACAAAAGAAGTAACAGGTTTAGATCAACCAAGGGCTATTTGGTGTAAGCTTAACCGGTTTCGTACATGCCATGGAAAATGTAATAATATGTTATATCACTGGAAAATACGCGATAGTCCAAATTGTGATTGTGGAGCAGAAAGAGAAACAATTCAGCATATAGTTGAAGAATGTCCCTTATCTAAATTTCAGCAAGGTTTCGCCGAACTTCACCTATTGACGGAAGATGCACTAAATTGAATAGTAAAAATCAAAAATATTTAATTTGTATTGTTTTTTTTTCTTATTCTTCATGTATTATTTTATCGAATGTATTTGTACTGTTTTTCTTTCATACGAAATAATAATTAAAAGAAAATCGGAATAAGTAAGGTAATTAATAATAAGAAACACAAACATAAAAAGAATTTCTGAAATTGACATATGACAGTTTGATGACTTTGACAACTCCCTATGTCCAGTTAAAAAAACCATAATACATTATTGTCCATAATTTTATATGTAATTATAACTATGGTATAAAGACATACGCCCGTGTTCACTGATATAAAAAACTCCCGGCATTATGATTAAAATAAAACGTGCATTAAGTGTGTTGCACAGAAATAGAAATAAATTCTATCCCGTGTTCCAAAGGAGTTACGCGAAGTAATAAAATAAAATATATTTGAGCGTGGTCAGATGCCTATACATATACGCGGCTGTATAGATGCATACAGATGTTTTTGCCGTGTTGGGAAAATATTGGTTTTCTTGTGGAAATCTCCGTCAGTCGCTCCACCTGACGTGACATTCCAGTAGGAAGAAAAAAGCACAAGCCGCCGGATTCATTTCGGTTTTTCAGGCCGTGACGCGACCGACCGTGGACCAGCGACCGGCCACCGCCTTGCGATCTCTTGATGCTGGGATGCGACCCTCTTGCTTTCGTCTTCGATTACATCAATTTGCTCTTGATCATCTTGCTCGTGCTCCTTGCTCAACTTCTTGCTCTGCGTGCACGCAGCCCAAAGCTCCTGCGACATAACTTTCCGAAATAATTACACGGCTATAAATCGCAACTTTGAACAACTAAATTTTTTATTCAAAAGTTGGATAGAAGAGCGTAAATCTTGGCTAAAGTGTGGAGCAGGATGGCGGAAACTTCATGCGCGGGACGACGAAGGATTCGTTTTAAGCGCTTCAACTTTTTAAATCTTAAAACACACTTCCGTATATGTATTGTCCGTGTATCAATACAGACTCGCATTCTACCTCTTACGCAAGTTACAACCGTAGACATGCTTACAGAAAAGTGGAAAACATTCATAAATAAAAAATTGTTAGATTCGAGTATTCCTTAAAATTCTGCGTCTAGAGATATGTATATAATTTATGTATATTAAGTAACAGGGTTTGTTTGAAGAATTGAAGGATTTAAAATAAAAATTCAATTGTAGCAAGCAGTAAAAAAACGTAGGGCCGGTATTATAAATGTCTATTTAAATTGAGTTCCGTGTTAAATTTAGTTAAATGAACAAATGCAACGCAAATTTTTGACAGCAATGACTTAATCGTCTTAAGAATATGTAAATTTATTTGTGGGTCACAGTGTAATTAGTAATGTAAGTTTATGTTAATATGAAAAAAAAATTTACATAGTTTTAAATGTTATTTATTTATCTTTTCGTATACTTTGCAAAATTATTTATCACCAGATCATTGAAGTTTAAAATATTTTCAATAAATGTCTTTTCTATGGGGTCTCGTGGCCGCGTGCCTGAGTGTTAGGTCGCGAATCTAGAGAACCGGGTTGTATCCCGACCGACGCCAAATATTTCCAAATTTAAATGGCACAAAATTGACCCCTGTGGTACACTCTCCACGCTAGCAATGAGTGCCCGTGAGGTGACGCCTGGTAAGCACCCGCACGGTGCAAATATTTCATCATTACCGATATCTGTGTACAAAGCAGATTGGCATACCCAGCAATGGGTAATAAGCTGTGATGATATATTTATTTATTTCTATGCTTACCGTAGCCAATGCTGCTATTAGCCTGATACCTTGGTTATTGGCGTGTGTAAGCAAATAGGGTAGTGGTTGTCTTCGTTTAACGCAACAAAGGTATAATTCGTTGTCTCTGTCTGACGCATGGGTTTGTGCATGCAGCATATAATACAACGTGGTCACAATTTTAATGTAACCCAAGCAGTGCGCACAATCGCGGTATTCGTTTTCTTGCTTTCAACACACTGGTGAGTGGTTTAGTGTGTAACATGCAAGCAATGGTAACGACAAGATGGACTGACTTTATTAAAAATTATTAAATTCAAAATATTTTATTATTTTTACTCTTTCGCTTTTTCTTTTTTGCTTTAATAAATTTGGGAGACCATTGATTAAATCACCCAATGGAGGAATTGTCACTATCCGATCATAACATTTAGACTTTGATACGAGTGTTGAAGTTGGCGCTTAGAGGAAAATGCTATATTAAAGTTTGTTGCTATTCTTGCAGAAATCTGTCAATGAAGCAAGAATAATTTGTAGCTCATAAATAGTGATATATCCTGGGGCATTGACCACAAGCGAACACTGAACAGTGATTACCCCTTGTAAATAAATAGTGATAAGCGATTGAGAATGATAAGTGATCTGTGCGTGCGTAGAGGCTATGTAATGGTCTACTCTAGGAGGATCAGATGGCTTGAGGCTGCTGTGGTTCTTCTGCACCGGCGGCCAAGACACGGCCATTAGTCCTGACCGTACATCAAGTGGTTTATCGGACAGTTCACAGATAGAAACGCTATTTCATTTTCAACTTGCGAAATGCTTTATTACTTGTGAAAACTACCGGCCACGTATTTATTGCGTACGCTTGAGTTGACTCGGTATGTCAAGCAAGCGATGGAAACAGTGGCAGTGGCTATCGTATCATACACATAGCGTTGGCGTTAGCGTTAGCGTCTCAGACTCCACCAGCATCAGATAACGCCGTCGCCGTCACTGTTAGAACAACTGTTTCGTGCCGAGATTGAATTGTCCAAAATGGCAATCACAGGCGAAATTAAATTCCGCATTCTTTGTAACATATTTTCACTGGTGACTATTTTGTCAGAATTTTAGTGTCAAAAAGGGGCGTTACGCTCTTTGAACGAAAAAAGTTACGAGATTCGTTTAAACGTCAAAGAAAAAAGAAGCCATTTCCATTTCGAACAAAGTTACGCACCGATTTAAAATTTAAATTGTATCCAAACAATGAAATACTTGATAATAGTTGAAGTTGTCTGGCTAAGTTAAAGAACGCGTAAAAGTTCTCACAGATGTTTTGTCACGATTTGCCGTTTCTCAGGAAGAGGAACAGATAATTTCAGACACAATCATTTGTAAGTATTACAGCGAAAGTTACAAGCGAGCCGTCACTTTTAATTTGAGCATACAAAGGCAGCAGTAGTCGCATAACGAAGCTTCAATACCACGGGCACTCATCGCATCGGATAAGAAAACTACTTGGCGGAAACGAACGAACGAAAAGCCAGGTAATGTGTTTTATAATTGAAGTAAAAAGAAAAACAGCTGATACCATATTTTTTATCGGAAACTTGGACCACTCACTTAAGACACATGGGAGAGAAAAGTTTTATTTCCGAATTCGCTGGAGACTGCAAAGTCGCGAGGTTTTCGCTCAAAGTTTTTAATAAAGAATAGGAAGCGAAACGGCCGGATAAATAGGTAGGAATACGAAAAGCGCGGAAGCAAATGAGTGTTGACAACGAACAATGAATGTGATTCTCGCTTGTGTACCGGAGGTATCTGGTATCTAGCATCTGGCATCTGGCACGCCGTATTTCACATGGATATAAACAAAACGGACGTCGTGCTACCACAATTCTGTTAAATAGTGCAAACGGTCGTCTATTACGCTATTAACCGATGGATTCGTGAAATCAGTCGGATCAGCGCAAAACTGGACAGTACACACAGAATTACAAATGACAGGGGTTAACCGTGGCTACAGAATACCAATGCAGATTTATATGACCGGGTTCTTCTACTGCTTGATGTGTTGTGCACGCGGATCAAATCGAACAGCGACCCTAACGCCTAACCGTTTCCATTTTCCTCAAACCTCAGCTCCGTTCCTGACAAATGACCGCCAGTCTCTTCAAATTACTAATTTTAAAAGGAGCTCCCGGACTAATTATTACTAATTGGCGTTCATACTGAAAACGAAATCACAATTTCCCGTTTCGTTTACATTCACTGCTTAAAACCTTCTTGGAATTTTTGTGCATATTTATTCAAGTAAAGCCATTAAAAGTTAAGTACAAAAAAGGGTGTTTTATTTGATGGCAACAAAACTCTTAGTTTAATTTCTAGTATCATGACCCGGCCTTTTATAAATGTAATATTTTAAAACCTGAAATTTAACTCTTCAGCCTTCCGGCTACATTCGTTTAACTTACATAAGCCCTTCGCTCCCAGACGACCCGACTTGCCCCAGCTTTCATAACAATTTTTTTTAAATAAATGGAACACCCGTATTTTATCCTGGAATTTGTCCTCAACACTACAACAATTCTCTTGCCAATTTTGAGAGCTAACAGATAAATGTTTTTTGTTTAAGAATCTACAGGGCGTTTATGTATACGTGTTACAAATTTATAATGTATGTAGAATAAATAAATAAATATATCATCACGGCATATTACCCATTGCTGGGTGTGCCAATCTGCTTCGTATGCAGATATCAGTATGAGCTATCACTTCAGTTATTAATTTTGTTAATTTAAATTTTTTAAAAATAATTTTATTCATTTAATACATATTATAATTATTGCCATGGAAAATGTAATAATATGTTATATCACTGGAAAATACGTGATAGTCTAAACTGTGATTGTGGAGGAGAAAGAGAAACAATTCAGCATATAGTTGAAGAATGTCCCTTATCTAAATTTCAGCAAGGTTTTGCCGAACTTCACCTATTAACGGAAGATGCACTAAATTGGATAGTAAAAATCAAAAATATTTAATATGTATTGTTTTTTTTTTCTTATTTTTCATGTATTATTTTATCGAATGTATTTGTACTGTCTTTCTTTCATACGAAATATATAATTATTGCTTAAAATGACAACCACAAATTTCAATGCAACCATTGCATCTTCGGAGCATAATTTCGATACATTCGTTCAAAAATTCCAAGATTTGTTTGAAATTCTTGTGCTGCCGTACACACCACCGTACATTAATAGTATGTTACCGTAATCGCAAACAGTATGCTCATTCAATATGCGTATGCAATTCAATTCTAAAAGTTAAAATAAACAAAATAATAACTAAAGTGATAGGTCACAGCCAACTAAAATTAATTATATAATTAGTCATTTAAGAGTCTGTAGCTCGAAAACAGTGTGTGGATATGAGTTTATTAATAAAAGTTAGTCTATTTTGCATCCCCTACATACCCTATAAATTTTTAACACGTATTAATTATCATGCTGTATAAGATCCTATGTAGCTTGAAGGTTTTGAAACATTGTTGTGTAAGTGAGATTTCGAATATTTGTTTACACATAATCTAAACTACAGTCGAAATATTTAGCCACATCTAGATCATTTATTGAGGAATATCGCACTAACAAAATAGCGTACCTACGTTGCTGTAGGAAATCCAGGTGTTACTAATAATTTTATATCTTGGGGACAGTCTCCATATAAAGATATTTATAAAACAGAAAGATAAGAAATATAAAATGAGAGGAAAATACCAGAAAGAAAGGGAAAGGAGAGTCGTTATTCAAGTGCATATCCTGGTCGCAGTTAACAGTGCTCGCACTCACACTCGCGTAGAGTTCCATGAATTGTAGGTTGTGCGAGGCATCAGAACGTAATCTAAGCTATTTATTATAGATTAGGTTTGACGTGGGCGTTCATATTTAACAGGCAAATGTGCCGGATCGTCTTCACGAGCGCGAGAACGAGCATCTGGGGATCCCAGGAACGCATCGTACGCGTAGTGAGCGTTACAGTCGCCGAGAACGTGAATTGCAGGTGTTCGAAACCCAGGTAATCCGACCGGACATCCTACTAGCACCACAGGATACTAGAAGACTACAAGGGAATCACTGCTCGCTTAAGCTCCTTACGCTAGAGAGACAAGCAGAGCAGACCGACATATCAACACCATATTCTCCGCCCACACAAAATTAGGAGTTTTCAAAGTTATTCCCAGAAAAATGTCCGCCACGCTATCGTTGAGTGCTGACAAAATCAAGATTTGGAATAATAGAAAGTAATTACTGTAATTTCCAAAGTAATTATAAAAAAGTGTTGCGGTTTTGAAAATAGAATTAAAAGCTATGTCAGTGGCCATGACAAGTTCGCTTGTTCAATTATAAGTCGGTTAATTATTCAGTAAACAGTGGTGAAATGAGAACAACACGTCCCAAACGTCATGCGGCAAGTAGCTGAGTCGACGACGCCTGACCTGAGCTTTGAGCGTCGGGGCTCAGCGCCATAACATCAACCCAACCAGGCCGGATTCCGTTCTTCCGGTTGTTTGTTCGAAATAATAAGGCCATAAAGCACAGATTACTTCCCTCCTGCCCCTGCCTCTACCAACCAACGCCGATTTCAGCCATCAAGGTATCCCGTTTCATTTAGTCTACCCATCAATCTATATACACATTCATCTAGCGTCCATACAGTACGGGCCGTGGAGATCGTACAGGTCATCAGTGTTTCGCTTTATAAAATATAGACACATGAGACGGTTCCATTCTATATTAGATTCTTCACCTTAAATATAGGTAGCCCATCAAGTTTCCGTAATATAAAATATAGATACACAAGCCTTGTACGAGCTCAGGCACATATTATTTTGGTCGGTTATTATTTTCAGTAATTTATAAAACCTACATAAATGGTTAGAAATTTCTACAAAATTCTTTTAACTACTTTAAATTTAGACTTAAAACTTATAAAAACTATACGTCAAAAGACGAATGATAATAATTCGACCGGCATTTTAAGGGTGATCTTCTAGTGTAGATTTAGCTTCTACCGAGGTCCTTTACGTTTGCCACAATGAAAAGCAACTTCGTAAAAGTCCAGTGCGTACTGTAAAACCTACCTTGTAAGATATATGGAACAATACTTTAATAAATTACTAATAAATGCGATGTAACTCAATATTAAATGGCGAAATACCTGAATAACATATTCAGTTTTTGTTAAAAATGTATATTTCAAAGTAGTCGAAAGAAAATTGTAGAAATTTTTAGCTATTTGCGTAGGTTTTACAATTTGTTTATTGAAAATGTTTATTAAGTTCGTATATAAACGAATGATCAAGTGCTCTTAATTAAAAGTAAACTGTTCCCGTTTCGTCATGCATCGACCGCTAATGAATCGTAGGCTACGTGTCCTCAGTACTCCATTAAACGTAGGTACGAGACAATTAAATGACGCACGTGCACGACACCAGGCGTCGGCAAGGGAACGTGGACGTGTGAGTACGAAACGTCTGGACCCTAACGATTTTTAATGAGCATATACGCACCGAGCAATAACACTATACATTCGGAAAGTAAGCCGGCAATGAGAATAAGCATAACGCTACACAGGGTTGTAGTGGCAACTTTACTCTCGCAGCCTGTGTTGTTCCAACGGCCGGTTCGCACAATTACCGTTGAAATACACGGCGTACAGTGTAGTAAACTCCCGTTTCTTACTGTCCCCAGCAATACTGTGCAGTTTACAATTGATTAAAAGTGGAGGCTTTGCAGAGCGATGTGATGAACTCACGACATGAGACACGACAAGGCAACACAAGACTTTCTTGTCAGTGTGAATAAATGAATAAAAACGTAAAATTTAACAGTGGAATAATTATGTTAATAACATTGATATAGGAGTAACGAGGTAGTTTGTTAGGTTCCGCGAGATTTGTGTTGAGCACAAGCCTGGCCGCAATACAGTTAAGTTGTTCGCTTTATTATTCATGCACTTAGACAAAAGACCACGCCCTCTTGCAGCCCTAATTCCTGTTTACATCTTCCACACACGGGATTCGTCTAGGCTGAATAAGTAATGCCAGTGATTTATTTATTCGGCACGTTATCTGAACCCTGTGCAAATGTAAAATAATACGGGTGCGTTTGAGATTTTGGCGCGTGCGATTTGTTTGTCTCTGGATATTTAACCACATATCGCAAATGTTCAATTACGCTTGTGAAAACCTTTATTTGAAACGTTCATTTTTGTGTAAATAATAAAACAAATTCGATTTGTTAGATCCCCAGGCATCGGCTTACAACACATTCATGAGAAATAAATGTGCCGATTCATAGCACACGACAAGTGACCAATGACTGGCAATCGGTACCCGGTAGTTGTGCTGCTCTAACACGCTACACGTTACAGCGTCTTTGTTCGGCATTTTAATTTATTCCTCATTAAATTAGATGAAAAATGCAGGGCGACAACCACACATTATTAATTCTCCGATGTTTCATTAAAATTTATCGGCGACGGGGGACCTGTTATGACGGTCAAGTTACATAGTCTTGGAACGTTACCGCCGCGACGCTCACCGCGCTCAGCCAACACGAAAACCATATCTTTTAAAAAACAGACAGATCACGAGGGGCACATTTACTTCCTGTATATCGTGGTCTCTTTTACTCAACTTGAGCAACAACCTAGAATCAACAGTTTAAAACATTAAAGAATTAAAAATTTCTGAGAACAAATTGAAATTTATGCGAGTTCAGCAATTTATTCGTCCTTTCTTTTATTTTGATGCGGAACAGTAAAGCAAAAGAAAAGACGGAGAATAAGAACGACACTGGCATTGCGATGGCATGCAAAGCGTGAGAAACGAGAGGATAATAATACTGAAGAATCAGACAAGCACTAGCAGGGCGCATATCGATTGAAGTGACAGGATCTCAACGTTGCCGTCGGCAAAACGCTGGTCAGCAAAGCCGCGCTGAGCGTTTCCCGACGGCCAACGACGATCGCCCAAATGAGAAGTAGTCGTCGATCCTACGTGCCTGCTTCAGCCTCTGCTATGAAGTATCGTCCGACCGACGGAACGTGTCGCAGAGGTACCATAGTTTCATTTCTCGTCTTGAGTACACCACGTATCGTGCGCTCATTGTATACAGCCACGGCTTGTCTCGCTAACTGTGTCAACACATAAATCCTAATTACGCGGATCCACTAGATGAACTCTCATATACAGTCGGGTGCAGTGTATATTTAACCACATATACTAAGACAACGTGGTCAGACAGTCTATCGCACTCTGACGCGGGAAATAGTCTTCCCCCTTCTATTTTCTCTAACCATTGTTATTTCCCCCTGGTTAAGATTAGACGCCGATAAGGCATACAGGAAGATAACTATACACAGAGTGAAGGGATGCTTTAAAACATGCTGGCAATGAGATTTAACCAACGATGAACACAAACAATGCGAATGTGAATCAGGTTAGAGTTAAGATCTCATGCCGCCTGCACCATGGAATGGAACACCGATATTTACCAAATGCACGTTTCTCATAGCAGTATGCTGGTTGCGGCGGGAACACCAAACTGAGCCAGCAGCAGAGAAGGAGTAAAATCAGCCGGGACATAACGGCACGAAGGGCCTTCACCACACCGGCACGCATTCCTGAAGCTGCAGTTGACACATCAGTAGTCACATCGCGGCACACGCACACGACACTGCATCACGCGGACCCCGAACAACCGAACAATAACAAAACAATAACAATCCAAAGCCAAAACACCGCGTGAAACAAACAAACCAAGTAAACAACTCAACTAACTGTGTTAGAAGAAGTAGCGATAGCGAGAAGGACAATTCAGCGTGGCGTCCTAGCTCGGAGCAAAAGCTGCGGATCGCGTGTGCACGTATACTGACGTTTGCCAATAACTCCGGTAGATACCAGGCGTACGGACATCGCGCGGCGAGTGCAGAAACTAAATCACATACCCTTAGGTCTTTGCCGCCCCCGAATGTTGTCGGTCTCCCCACCGCGTCCCTCCCCACCATCGGCGTCGACTCGCAGGCGTGCGCCATAGGAGAAGCGAAGCACTTCGCGCGCACCGCAGCGCCGTCGTTCTCCCCGCTCCGGGGACGACATCCGTGTTCTGTGCTCCAGACTCTCGATCTCGACGCGCGGACCACCCGGTGCATGTACTCCTTAGGACACGGCAGCGGCACTTGTATTGCTTGCCCCGTTCCTTTCTGTTGCACTCACACACTATTCAATAATCGCTTCCAACGATACTATCTGTATCTGAAGGACAACACTTGGGTACATGTGTAGGTGTTTGTTTTTACTTTAGTGACCATGCGATGCGAGTGAATTGTTTCCATCGATCGGCAGGAATTCTTTGTGGCGGTCGGCACCGTCGTCGCTGCTACTGCTACGGCCCCACACGATTGCATCAGAATGATTTATGTTAACGATGTGTCCAATTTAATAGCTCCCAGCATGCTCATCTATGTTTCTCAAGCGTTTTGCCTAGAGTGGGCAACTGAGGACGCGCCCGAGGGAAAGAAGGGACGGGAAACATTTTTATTCCAACCCTCTTGGGTAAAATTGAATCAATTGAGGGTGTTTTAACATTATGGTTTAGTTAGGTCGGCGCAGGGAAGTGTGTGCGTCACAATCCAAAACTCGTAGCGATATGCATTCGAATAGAAAGAGCCAATATTCCCGGAGCTAATGAGCTTTCAATGGTTAATCCACATGCACTATCGCTGTATTCAATCTTGCAGGAGTTCGCGTCTCTGCCAACATGACTGCTGAGGTATCATTTTAAACATATTAGGAGAGAAGAATCAGACGTCAGAGGCTGAGAGACCGGCAGCAAACAGCTACTTTTCCTGCGCTGTGTGCTGTGTTCGTCTCACTGAAAATCACTTACAGGAACACGCGGGGACATATTAGCGCTGCCTAATCTCAGGTTACCGACTCGCTTTGTTCGTCGTTTATCGAAGCCCAATGTTCCCCCTGCGGGCACCCGGCACCCTGACGGAGAAGGAAGAGTGGATGTGGAGAGAGAAGAGGTCTACTGCGAGTGCGAGTGCTCGAATAATTACGGAGAAGCGTCGTTCGCCGAGGGATCCTTGCAGCACTGCGTCCGCCGCTTCACTCTCCCGTGCTTCAACAATGCTTTCTTCTTTCTAACTTTTTTCCGTGCGGGGGTTGGTGCGATTTAAACGAGCGCTCGCACCGAGTACAGCGAACAGCGCACGGCGCAGCGTGACTCGTGGGTTCCGTTCCCGTTCTCGTTCTCATACCCCAAACCCCACCAGGCCATCCGACATCCTAATAGGCAACGGATTTTTAACAAGAACCATCATTCAAAAGATAAGCTTGTCCTCTCATACCTGGCGTGAATAAATCATGCTTTCTGTCGCTCTCCGTCTCACATACATAATACCATTGCAGGATATTAAGTAGCGGCACATCCGCGAACATTTGCACGCGGAATACAATGTATTTTGTTTTGCAAATGAAAGTCAATTACCATAACTATTTTCTTTGAGTGTTGTATCATCAAAGAAAACGCTCGGAAATCGGGCACGTTGAGAGATCGAACAATGGCAAGTCGAACAGCGAACAGCTATAGCTCCGGATCTCGCTTCGGCCGACAGGAAACGGTATTGGTGCCGTTCTATAATTTAACGAGTCTCTTGGTTTTATGACAATGACTATGCTGCCGTATACCGAACGATATATAATATGCTCGTCCTCATAGACGTAAGACGAAGGATGAAACTAGTTGAATTGCTCTCCATCATACTCTTACGAGGAGTGCAGTTAATTTGTGCGTGCTGTACAGAGAAGAGGAGATTTTTTACGACATCATAAGCCACGATTATCGGGTCTCGTGCGTTGAACCATGAAGGACTTTCACGAATCCGATGCGACCTCGAGCAATCTCCGTCGCTCGATGCTTGCGTCGCGCGCCGCTCAAATTGAAACTTGTACATTGCGACATCCTTGCTGTTGCTGCCGTTGCCGGTGCCACTGAATTATGCATTTTTTATTAGAAATAGAAACCGACGGTGCAGATGATAGGGAGTGTGAAGGTGCAGAGTGCGTGCACAAGTGGCAAATGGGCGATAGCACGCACAGACACAAGCATAAGGCTTCGCCTCTTATTTCAACAAGTTGGGTAAAAGCCTGTGCCTGTGCCAATGCGGCATGGCGTGACCATGTGTCATTGTGTACGTTCTCTGCCCGGGATTATGTGAAATTTTCTTTTCATTATCCACAAATTTCTATAAATCATGGCAGAAACATTAATAATGTTGCTTCGTTAAATTGAGACATTACGGAACAGTGTGGAGCTTTCGTCGAGGATTTTTACTCCTGCTGAATAATAGACAAAAAGCTTTGGACGTCCAGCAGGCTGCAACAGCAGGCAGCAGACAGGTAACCCCTGAAATAAATATGATGCAGTTATTCCACACCTGTGAGTTTTTGTTCCGTGGTTAGTTATTACTATTACGTTGCGGAAATGTTAATATACGGGTATAGTGATGCGTGGACGAAAACCTTCGATCATAAAAAGATAGCATTGATGTAATATACGAGCGGGATGGAATCCCGCGCATAGTTTAAAAACCATTGAATTCTGTGACAATATCATTTATTGCGAAGTGCAATTTCCCTCCGTTTAAATCTACCGCACGTCACGCTGACCAGCCTTCGATCAGCCGGTCGCTCACCAAACCATCCACCGGCAACCCAGTCGCTCTCGCATTCGCACAGATCCTATTAACTATTTAATACAATTTCAACATGTTGATGTATTTTTACTGCACATTTGAAACTGGACACATAGATAGACACATGCACCTATTTTTTCCTACGCACATTTACTAGATTCTACAATGCTTAAAAATGGTCACATTGTCCTGGAACGCGCTGTAGGAATACTATAAGTGCTATAAAGTTTCAGACGTACATTTTTTTATTTTAGATTTATTTTTATTTTATGTTTTAAGGTACTGTAATTTATTAACACTAGCTACCCAAAACTTTGCTATTTCTATATAATTTAACAAGAAATAAAGCCGATGGCACTAGAGGAACATGCCAGTATTTCACAAATAGCTGTAAGCTTGTCAAAAACTGATAGACTGCACCCTGAACTATTATTTTCAAAAAGTAATTGCCTACTATTACTATTTCGCGTTCGCATAAATTCCTGTGCACTCTCCACGCCAGCAATGAGTGCCCGTGAGGTGACGTCTGGTAAACGCCCGTACGATACGCTTATGTCATCATCATTACCGATATCTGTGACAAAGCAGATTGATATACCCAGCAATGGATAATATGCCGTGATGATATATTTGTATTTATATAAATTAATTTTGTCGTTTATGTGTTAAATATCAAAACCACTCACCAGGAATTGAAAATACCAAATCTTATAAACGTCGCGACGCCAACATCGTTTCTGAGTTAATCGTTTTTCAATCGAATAATATATTATATTTTATATGTATTTATATATTTTCAACACCTTTGTAAATTGATAATATTAGTATGTTAAATTTAGATCACAATTATTATATCTATTAAAAAAAACGTAAGTCAGTTTTGCTTTTTGTTAATAAATATTCATTTTGCTACACCAATAATAACGTAATTATATTAATAAAAGTAATTTGAATTAACTTATTTTGGTCTATATCACATTATTTTTGTAAAAAACACTAATAACCACTAAATAATGGAACTGGGTATACTCTTAAAAAACTGTTACTATACTCAGTACTCTTCCAAAGTTAAGGTGGCGCTAGTACTGCAGTACCTGTACTAGCCACCTTAGATAAAAAGTGGGGACGTATTTCACATCATACGTCGATGGATTAAAAATAATAAAATTTCCAAGTGTCGTGTTGTTAAATCTTCCTTAATTAGAATTTTTCTTTGTGTCAAAGTTGACCGACAATTGCAAAATGATAAAAAGAATTTCACATAAAAATGCCCCGTCTTTGAAATAAGAAGTAAGAGAAAAGAAGTCTGAAGTTCGATTAAGAATATCCCTTTAATATTTTTTCCTTTTTTGATCGTATTGGACAATAGCAAACAAAAACGCTTTAGATTTGTGTCCATGCCGTGGGACATAATACGTGAACAAGTTGTTTTTTACGAGTAGAATATATTGACTAGTGCGTTCACTAAGCACTTGTCGTTCGTTCATTTGTCTAACATTAATCATCACACCTGGTTTGTCATTAAATCCACGTTCGTGTTAAAAATGTGTCAAGTGTCCGCATTCACTGAAATCAGTTGCGATGTTTTTCTCCTCAAACAGATGCCAGAGCCGCGATCCAATCAACTGTCAATAAATGTCATATTTTTGTTCCTTTTAATGACAACTGTCTCTTGTTATTTAATTACATATAAGTGTATTCATTTATTATGCGTTCGAACAACATTTGGATATGTTTCATTTGACAGCTCCTTGTCATGTGTGAAATATAACGACGGATCTTTATTGACATAAAACAAATGACTCCGAGGTTGGTGATCCCAATACTGATGATATTTGTTCTGACAACGCACACATTAAAAAATGTAATGCCTGGGGTTTCACAAATAAAGAAAAACAATGCTATGGAAAATAAAACATCAGAATCAAACACAAAATTATTTATTTTGTTACTGTTATTGTTTACTTTAGTATTTTTTTACTTTTTGCACTTTTCTTTTTTTGGGTATTTTTATTCTTTGTACTTTTCATCTTTTACACTTTTTACCCTTTGCCGAGAGTGAACCGCCACCCAGTTTTGGGTGTGACCATATTCTTTTGCATAGCAAAAATTTTTAAATTCATAATTTCTGTGTGTACAATGGAAAACTACTTATATAAATATATATTTCATGTCACATAAGTTTCTAGTTTTACAGAAATAATTTTAAAGACGTCACCTTGTTTAGTCTTTCCAGTGCTGCATGTACAAAATTATGACGTCAAAACATCAGACTCAAATGTTCATAAAAGAAATCATGAATGAAATGTATAATAATATTAAATATTTTTGATGAATATATGGATAATATTAGAAAAATTTCTCATTTATGAAAAAAAAATCAATACATATTTTTTTGGTATGACCCCATTTGAAGAGCCAGGGGAAAAAAGATGAACGTCACAAAATGTGTTTTTTTCAATACGGTAATTTAAAATTTGAAACCTAATTTTTCAAGTAAAATACTTTTTTTAATCTTAGTCCAAAACTCAGGTTGGACATTATTATACCCACAGTCTGACTACCTAAAAATGCTTGGACCGTCATCCTTTTTTAGTTCTTGTATCTTGGGAATGTTACCGGTTTTCCTTCTGTAAATATATCTTTTGAAAGCCCCACCTTCAATCTATTAAAGGACCAATCATCTCATTTTGCTAGAAAATAGACATTCGTCCTCTTTTTAGAAGAAAGTGTAGCAGTTTTGTCTATTATATAGTTTATTTTCTATATGTACAATTAATTTAAGAATTTTTTGACCAAACTGTACATTAAATTTGATGACGATTTTAACTTTAATGAAAAAGTCCATAAATCCCCTTACTCTTTGTAATAATTCCTACACGTTTCCGAATTTTAAAACCAATAGCACTTCCGGAAAATTGAAAATATACGGGCAAACTATGAAATAGATTCGCAGAACGAAATGGAATATACATGATATGCATCATATTTTTATATGTATATTTGAAATGATATTGAAAATACAAAGGAAAGCAACCGTGAAAATAAAAAATTCTTGTCAGCTTTGAACGAAAATTGCGATCGATTTAATTCAGACACGAAATTCATTAATAGATAGGCCATAAGCTGAGAGTCTTGAGGAATGGCGGAGGTCCCGTGAATTATTTGAAATCTTTAAAAGAATTATTTAATTACTATTGTGGCCTGCCAGTGTTTGAATCACACAAGAAATCAATAGGGCAGAATTTAATTGAATACTCATTCATTATTTAGGAATTTGAAATGAAAATAGACCGGCTAAATTTGGGCGCAACAATTCATTCATTTGTTTTTTCAAATACAATTTAAATTAAGCCAACAAACAATTTATTGCAATATTTCATTGTTTCTAATTTGCTGTTAATCTACAGATTGTCGTTATTTGGGTTTCTTTGTGAAATTATGTTCATAAATACTAGTATCACAAAGGTATCAAGAACCTAATTGGAAAATAAATTATATAAATAGCATGTTTACAAGAATTTCTCTACAGACAGTCAGTTCCCATTAACATTCAAATGTTTTAATATCCAAACAAATTAATACCATTTGATCAACGCTGTGAAAAACGTCGCTCCGATATTGTTTGTTGTTTATGAAAGAACACTGTGAATCGAACATGTGCAAGTATTTACGCTTTTCTTGGATCGATCGCGTAGAAACTATTGCACATTGAGATGTTGCTCCAACTTATCAAATAAAGTTCATGCATTTTCTTTATCTCCTCATCCGCTATGATTTGAAATTCGAGATTTGTCTTTACACCTGAGCTCTGTTTGACTTCAAACAACGGGAATTCATGTCGGCTTGAAAAAATAAATCTTTTCTAAGTCCAGAAATACGAGACAAATTGATCACTTCTCAGCCTTTTGTGCTGTTTTGTTTTATTCGATGCATATCGCCCATAAAGTTAATTCACATACACTATAGCGCTGTTATTATATGTGACAGGTATATTACAGTATTATGCATAAAATATGTTGTAGAAATAGAATACCTTATAAACCTGCTAACATAACATTATGAAAACAAATTTCGAAGACAGGTAAATATGTTGCTATATAGGTACATAATTTATTAATATTTTGTGGTATTTTCTTCTGCATTTAATATAATTTATTATTGTTATCTTTCTCTTTATTTTTGGAATTGGATTAGTTAAAAAACGACGCATGTTAATGGAAATGACAAACGAAAAAATACATTTAATAAATTAAATTTTTATAAAACAGAATTATTTACCAGTTATTTCTTAGAATATATACAATTTCAAATAAAATCGCTTTGAAAACATAAAAGATGCATTAAATAAAAAGGTATTCATTTGAAGTTTTTTCTCAAAATAGCTTTTCCAATTAGCTGAAAAATTTGTGTCAAACACATAAAACACGTCAAAGTCTATTATTTATCGCATAAAAAACCGAACACGATATTTCATTATTCACATCAACATTAAGATCAATCAAATGTTTAATCACCATAATATTTGCATCTAATATTTGTACGTAATATATACTTATTAAGTATGTGTCATTTGTACTTAAATGACACTCATTATAATACAGATTTTTTCATTTCGATACAGATTATCATTATGATGCACATGAATTTTATAACCAATATTGGTTTATAGTTTATTTTAAGAAAATAGCGTATGCAACTCGCCATGGCTCGTATCGTAAACTTCATGCTCGTGTATTAATAGCTATTTTTTTTTTATTTATTCAACAGAGATAACCCTAATTACAGAATAAATTCCTGTACCGTAGTACAGAGTGCAGTATAAGAAAAATCAATTCAATTATACAATTAACAAGAAGAAATTACAATACCCACTAAGAAAGAAGAAAAATATACCTACATAAAACAATATAACAATAAATGAACACCAGAGCTATTTAATTTCAAGTAGCATACTTTTAAACTTACCCAAAGCAACCAAAAAGTCTAGTTCAAGACAATATCTATTATATGTACTACACATTGAATAAACAGGAGAGTTTTGATAATAATTCGTTCTTGCGAAATTACAGGCAAAAACTAAAGAGCTTCAAGAGTTAAATGGCCTTACATAAAAATTAAGCTGACTAAGAATATCAGGAGCTTTAATAATATTATTTACTACTTCATATACAGAAATAATTTGCTGCTTAATTCGTCGAGTGTTCAAAGATTCTATATGAAATATAGATAGCAACAAATCATAATCAAAGCTTGGCCAAACTAAATTAATTCGATAATAACAATGTTAAAAAAAAATTGTATACTTTCAATGGCTAAAACATGACAATTGTAAAAAGGTGTCCAGTTTAAATTTGCGTATTCCAATTTAGATCTTACAAGTGCTTCAAATAATGTTTTTAGGTATGTTACATTTTTAAAGTTAAGAGTTATTCTCGGTACAAACCCTAAAGTTACATACGCAGAATTAATAGTACTATTAACGTGCAAATGAAAAGTTAGATTTTTGTCGCATAATACACCTAAATTCTTTTTTGATGATTGCCGCGCCAAAGAAAAAGTACCCATAACATAATTAAATTCAATAACATTAAATTTTCTGGAGTAACTTACAACCTCACACTTGTTCAAATTAAAGAATAATCTATTTTTGTTGGACCATTCAAAAATACTGTGTAAGTCCTTTTGCAGATTTAAGCAGTCGTTAATATCATTGATAGTACAAAATAGTTTAAAATCATCAGCATATAATAAACATGAACTGAACGATAATGCGTGAACTATGTCATTAATAAAAAGTAAGAAAAGTATGGGACCTAAAATACTGCCCTGTGGTATACCCGAAGTTGCTATATACAAATTTGACTGGAAACCATCAATAAACACATACTGTTTTCTATCATTATAAACTCGTTGCATAATATACTATTAAGGGGTCGAACAAATTTGTTTATTGCTCATGTATTTTTTTTTTAAATGAGGAAGTACCATACGATGTCAATTTTTTTTACAATATAGTGGTTAAAAAACGTAAATTCTCTACTGGCGCCCATTACCACCATCCCTGATTACCCCGTCCAATTATTTCATAGTAGATGGACAATATATCAAAAGATTCGCTAGGGGATACTTTATTTATTCAAATATTGACAGCATGTCGAATTATTGTATAATTTAACCGATTTGTTAATAATAATTTTTCATTGAAATAATCCTGTTGCATTATCAGTGGCATTGGGGTGTTTGATAATAATAAATAATTGTAAAAACAATGCGATGAAATGTACGTAAATCACGTATTGATAAATAGGACGACATGACGTGTGTGTGAATGATTGTGTCGTGCATTTAGCTTATTTCAGAGCGATCATATACATATACATATACATTGGAGGGATAGGACAGACAGGATAGGAAGGAAGACAAAGCGTGGTAACGGATGTGATTAAATACGCAGTACATGGTGGACGTTGGACGTTGCCTGCGCTACTTGAACGATGATGGACGTTGCAGAGTAATTCTACGTCATGTAACAACGGCCCGTTCGACCATATTGACGAGTGCCGCACCGAAACTGTCACATTCCATTAATTTATGCGTCGTTAATATTAATTACACGCCGCTGATGTTCAATGCAGTTTCTTGCACGCTTCGTGGCTAGCACAATAGCCTAGCGGTTTCGTACCAGCTCTACGCTTTCAAATCCCTTACGATTATAACAGCTTCCACTCTAAATACTTCCTACTTGTTCTTATTACCACAAAAAACCAACACAGAACCCGACATTTTTCATATTGTTTCTAGTTCCAGTTTCATCGATCAGAGTCTAAGTATATCATTGTGCAACAATACAATTTACCATAATATAGTTAAAAAAATTAATTACTCTAATTTAAATGCTCTAAATTCATACTGCCAAACTCTGATAATGAATTGCAATGATTAGTAATCTGCAATCCAAATGATTCATTAACTGAACTTTGATTAAATTCATTGCTTACTCTATTTTTATGTTTCAGTTTTTGGTTGATCATCTATTTTCTGTAGTTTCATGCTCTAAATTCATACAGCATATTTTAATAGTTTATTACAATTACAAAATCTACAATTCAGAAGATCAATAGATTAAGCTTTTAGTAAATACGGTGCTTTTTTTTCAATTTCTGGTTGCCTATTTAGTTGCTCTACTTTTACGATCTTAATTCATTCTGCAAATTATAATAATGAATCATAAAGATCTTCAACTGTAATTTGCTTATATTTATTTTTTGTTTCCTTTTCTAATCGATGATCTAGTTGCTCTAGTTTCTTGTTCTAAGTTGAATCTACAATATTCTAAAAGTGCATTCACAAATAAAAATTAGGTTTAGATTGATGGTTTATACTTTATATTTAAAGATTTTGGCCGTATATTATGTAATGACTCCATTCACACTTTAGAATTTAGGGTCTCTAAATCCAAATCATAAAGCTAAAAATTGCAAGGTCCAAACTTTGGGTTTATGATTTAGTTTGACGTCACAAACTTCACCAATGAGAACGAGTCTGAAATGGTGGATTCGGCTTTTTAAACAAATGCGAGAACATGGAGACTGTCATAACTTAATTGCTGAAATCAAATATAACCAATAATGCCAAGCGAATGACAGTTTCACGGCACACAGGTGTCTTGTTACTGCTCTACCGATATTTTAATCTTGTTTTTGAAGCATTTACACAGATGTCTGTACATATCAAAACTAATTTTCAGGTAATTTAAACTTACATTTATGAATGACTTACTTAAACCTAAACAAAAACCATAAACCTAATTTTCATTTGTGAATGCACCTTAACGGTACATTATAATCCCTGTAACTGTTACGTACTCTATTTTCATATTTTAATTTATTGTTTCTGGTATAAATATTCTAGAGATTAGAAAAACCAAATTATTTGCCTGAAAATATAATGAAATTCGTTTTATATGATCACAAACTTAAGAATGTAATTTAATTGAAATATTAAAGATCTGGGTAAATTATATATAAAATGAAATTTTAAAAACAAACCAGGAACTAATAAAAATTCCAGAGAAAAATCTAAATATTAAATTTATGTTAATGCTAAAATAAAATATATTATACGAAGTTAATTGCTAAATTTAGCCTGTATTCGCTACTTCATTTTCTTGATAAAAATGTTATTTCCAACAAAAGAAAAATATAGAAAATTGTGTACGAAAATTAATCATTTAAAATTAGAATTAATAATCGAAAGGTTATCTATTTATTACTTTGATAGTATTGTATAATTGATCCTTCATGTTTATTATTTATTTAGTTTAGTTGACAATCTAAGTTCCTAATATTTCCTATTAACTTTACGCGTAAATGGAATTCCGGAAACCAGACTTTAATGTAACATTGCTATCCTCAGAGATTTGTTTCATACTGCAATACAAATTTAAATTAAAACAAAGTTTAGTAATAGCAAATTTAAATTGGAGCATTTTCTGTTCATTACAGGAAATTATAGATTAAACCGTAGTCTTCCATAAGGACTATTTATAAAAAATCGTTGCTCAATCTTCGCTTGACGTAAATTGAATTTTTCAACTGTTAGGATTTAATTCAATTATTCACTATTTTGCAAATGTCGTCTGCTGTAATTACTTTATTGAAAAATCAAACAAGTGAAGTAAACTATAAATATTTGATTATATTTCATGCTTTTTAAAAACTGTTATTCAATGCTTTGTTAAACCTACATTGTATATAATAATAATCGTGATTTTTTTTATAGATTCTATGTATTTGGACGATGGATAAGGACCAACAATCGTTCGGTAAGTTTTATTTTGTCCAGCTACTAATACAATAAGTGTATTAGTATTTTATAAAATGTTTACGAACAAAAACAATAATCGAAATACAATTTTAAGTTTTCCTGCTCAATAATTAAAGCAATTCAACAAAAAATTATATTGGTGCAGGAGTCAATTGTTAAAATTTAGCAATTTTCATTAATGTGTTAAATTCAAATAAAATAATGAAAAATGTAACTAAATACTGGCCGCTTGCCGCTCAGTGAAATCTGTTAAATCCGAATCGATACTCCGTTTACAAAGCATGCTGGCTTTTCAATCCGATCGGTCAGGAACATCTTCATGTCTTCAAGAGCGATAATAAAAGTTGAAGTAAAGGAAGCAATGAAACAAACAAAAAAATCCATGATGCAAAACTTCGCAACCACGAGTAAATTTATGGCATGCTAATTAACAGTTTAGAGCAGCATTATACAGCACTAAAGACAAGATCGACTTGTCATTATTTTCGCAACAGGGCATCGATCTAATGCGCTCCGTTTCGTACTAATGGAACACGCTCTTGTCGTTTTTATTACAAGTCGACGGGGGGTTGAAAACGTCCGCGAACTCGAACTATCGCAGCCGTCGCGACGCTCTATGAAGGATCAAACTGCACAGAACGGGAAACATAACGGCTACAGGACAGATATAATACAAGCGCTGACACTCATGAATTGTAACGTTCAGCAGCAACAGAAAGATCAACTATTGCCTTATTACACAAATAATAGTGACCAGCATTTCAGTAACCAATAACTAATATGATCAGAAAATGAAACTTGCTTTATTATGAATTTCGATTAACTATTCTGTATTTCCGAAAATACGGTATGGATCCGAGGATGGTAAAATATAGTTATTTAACAAGATTTTTATACGACCTTAAATAACGTTCCTGTAACAAATTAGATATTTGACAGACAAGAAGACGGCAGTTTGAACACACCAAATACCGAGTTTACATTTGACAGATAACAGACCTGAAGTAGTATTGGCGACTAAAACTACCGATGGCGACGCTAGTGCTGTAGCATACACGTGCTCTGAAAATGGTATTGTACTATAAGATCGCATACAGAAACATTGTATAACCAACATTTGTTTTGGAGTATACTAACAAATTCATTAAACTTTGTATAAATAGTGTTAGTAATAATTTTGTGTACGTACTTATAATGACATTCGAAGAAAATTATCTTAGACTTATTTCTAAGGAAATGGAGGCAACAAATTCTTCTCGAAGTTTTATAGAAGGGGGAAAATTGTTGAATCGTGAGTTGTCATTTTTATGTGGCGTTAATGAACATAGTACCACAGAGTAAAAAAAATTTGGGCTGTGTTTAAACAAGTGCTCTAACGTCACATCCTCATGCGATTAGAAGAACTTTAAATTTTCAGTTGATTATTTACAAAATGCTCTTGTATAGCAAACACATTACAGCTGTTTTAATATTTTGTACAAGATAGTAAAATAGTACCATATATTACTTATGGATGTTAAATATATATATATATATATATATATATATATATATATATATATATATATATATATATATATATATATTTACTTTACTTAGTTAAGAAAAATAAAATGGAACTAATGTCAAATATCTTTCAAATTGTTTTAATTACAAGTGTAAGAAATATGTTGCATGCTACATATAAAGCGAAAAGTGTATTATTTTACTCATGAATTGGTCAGGAAAAAATACAATACTTTTAATTTTTGTTATTCTCTTATGATTCGTCATTTGTTTTCCAGTTCGTATTTTTCTAATCCAACCCTCTCTTGTCGATTTGACCAAATTTATTTTGGATGTCACTCTTCCTTTCACCAATTTTTGGGACAGATAATTTCTTACTACCCCGAGAATGACAGCCATAAACGCAGCAATTGACGTTAATATTTTTTCGTTCTTCGCTCATATTGCAAAGTAATTTATATGTACTTTAAAACAAAAAGACAAACAAAAAACCGGCAAGGAATCCAATGCACTATATATATATTTACTGTATAATTGAATAACAGAATACCATATTCAAGAGTTGCAAATATCGTCCGCTTGAGGGATTAACGCTAATTTTAGTCGCCAATACTGCAGTACTCTGCCAGTATTACCAACAGAATGTACAAAGAAACTAAATTTAGGGAAGATAACTTAAATGTCATACGTATATTGATAGTGGTAGCTCTGTAATTTGTAAAGTAAATAATCGTTTACTTTACATATCGGAGTATAAAAAAGTATTTTACGAACTGCGCCTATTTAATATTTTTGTATTTTAAAATAAGACAATACAAATATGTGTGGTTTGATTAGCACAAAAGCACCACAGTTGTCCTTGTTGTGCTCTCATTACGATAGCTTTGAAAGCCTGTGAGAAAACGCCTGGTAAATGTCTTCAACTGTACAGATATATCATCATTACCAAATCTGCGAATAGAAGCAAATTGTACACAATAAGCCGTGATGATATATTTATTTTATTTGTTATACTTACGTCAAAAATGTTGGATTACCTCTTGGCTTATTGACCACATCTAGCTGAAAAACATAAATGGAAAGGACATTCAACGTCACAAAATAAATTTTTAGATTTGCTGAACAAATACAACAGGAAAATTAATGAAGAAAATTTGACATGTTTTATGACCGTGAAACAAAATTATGAATCGCTACTGTCTACTAATAAACAATAAATGTCAAATTCATTATATTCTTGTATTGTATTTGTGAACTGTATAAAGCGGGCTCTAAATTGTTGCTAAACACTCGTTTTGAAATATAATTCGTTGTTTACGTACATCAGGAATTTCTTTTTCAGTTTTATATTTTAGCATTTAGAATGCTGTAATTAAAAATACAGAGAGCTTTTTTACATTTAAAATGATTAACAGCAATGCATTATTGCGGTTTTTTAAACTGGACATAGAATGTTGTCAAAGTCATCAAACTGTCATCTTTCAAAATGATGTATGAAGAAAAAGTACAAATGTTAACATAGTATAAGAAATTCGACATGAGTCTAAGTCAAGTTTCCAATAATTTATTTGATGCTACTTTTAATAAGCGACACAGTCCAGCAAATAAATAAAATAGAAAATAAATATATCATGGCATATTAGCCATTGCTGGGTGTGCCATTCTGCTTTGTACACAGATTTCAGTAATGATGATGACATATTTGCACCGTGCGGGCGTTTACCAGACGTCACCGCACGGGCAATCATTGCTGGCGTGGAGAGTGCACCACAGGGGTCAATTTTGTGCCATTTAAAATTCGAAATATTTGGCGTCGATCGGGATCGAACCAGGTTCCCCAGATTCGCGACCTGACACTCAGGCACGCGGCCACGAGACCCCATACAGTAAAGCAAAAATTAGAAAAATCTATAATAATAATAGCAATAGAAGAAAATCAGTGCAATTAAGGTAATAAAAAATAAGAAACATTAAATTATAAATGGAAATGACAAAACCATTTGATATAAAAAGAATTTATTAAATTGACACATGATAGTTTGCTGACTTTGACAACTCCCTATGTCCAGTTTTTTTTATATATAAAACGCGATAAAACATTGCCGTCAATAATTTTAAGTGTAACTATCATAAAGACATACGCCCATGTTCACTGATAAAAAAAACTCCTGGTATTACAATTCCTGCAAAGAAAAAATAAAAAGGAATATGTTAAAACTCTAGTACATTTATCAAAAACTGTAAATCTAACGTTAATTATAATAATTAATATATAAAATTTCTAATATTGTAAGAAAACAGTTGTATCTTTAGCGAGTCATAATAGAAAATGTGGTGCGACGTCTGCAGATTCAAGTGTACTGTATCTTGAAAAATAGAGTTGCATCTTGTATTTAATAAAAAATATAGTTTTCTGCTCGAGATGTTTCCAAGATACGATTCTTCTTAAACGGAGCATTATTAATACATAGGAAATAAGAGAAAGGGAGGGGAGGGGGAAGAGCAATGCAGGAAATATGTGATTTTCCAAAATGAAAGCTCCGTAGGGTGCGTAGAATAGAATGGAAACGACAACATGCGTAACGAAATCACGACACATAACAGATACAGTTTTAATTAACAACGGATAGGCCTGGCTTGAGCGGTATGACTACAGTACTGTGTTACATCTGCTGGCCATAATTACACACAGCTAGGGGACATTCATCGTTCTCTACGCTCAACCCCACATCACACATGGTGGCGGGCCGGACGACAGGCTGTATATTTCCCTTGCTTTACCTACAGAACACCTACGAGCACAAGGCATACCTAGGAGATGCCTTAAAGCTCGCCGCACACCTTACGAAATGTGTCACGACACAGCACAATGGCTATGTGAATAATTCGTTATTTGCCCGTATAGTATTAGGTGCGTTCGGTAAATGAGTTCTATTCACACTTTTCACTCTACGCACTCCTAACATCGTTCGGTAATTACTTGGAGTGATACGCGTCTTAAAATGGAGCGTTCGGCAAATGCAGGATGGAGTCAAGTGGAGTGAAAAGTGTTAACTCCATCAGCCCAACCTCGAAATGCAAGCGTACATGGAGTGAATACGCGGAAATATTACGTTTTGAATGTTTAACCTCAAATTTTATAAATTTCAAGAAAATATGATCGCCTATTTTCTATCTAAGTGTAATTAATAACACTGGTGAGTGTAATAGCACAAATACGAATGCAAATGAAGACTGTACTGAATAAAGTGAAGAGTTTTCTACTTTTTCTTATATCATATTTCCTTCAGAATCATTAAAAAATAATTATTTTGCAAACTAAATAACTTGTGAATGATTCGTTGTTTTTTACCTTCCGTCACCTTTAGGTAAGGAAGGTATTGTCTTTGGTCAAAAAATTCGATGATGAGTTTTTAATCAATAAGCACGTTTTAGGGTTCCTAGAATACGAATTTACTAATTTTACGATGATGTCTGTATGTGTGTGTGTGTGTGTGTGTGTGTGTGTGGATGTGTGTGTGTGTGGATGTGTGTGTGTGTGTAACAAAATTTTCGTCTGCGATAACTCTAATACTACAATTACAAAAATTATAATTTTTTCGTGTACTTCTTTGTTACATCCATATGAAGAGCTGATTAGATTTTGGTTACAATTGGTCAACCGGAAGTACCATCATTTGAAGATTTTAACAGTTTTTCTTGAAAATACTATGTTAAATATAATTTTTTCACATTTGATGTTATTATAAATATTAAAGAATATTTTATTATCTATACGATTTGACTGCATAATATACTTAATATTAAATGGATATAGAGTTAAAAAATTATAAAGAAATTAAATTTCATAAAGTAGCCATAGCTATGGAAACAGCTACCATATTAAGAAAATTCTAATTGAAAGATGTCAATGTCAAGTGAAATTGACATAGTGTGTTTGTCTTATAATTTTTACTGGAAATATAGGATCTTTTGCTTTCCGTATGGAATTTGTATAAAATACATACAACTGCTTTAAGGTAATATACAAGAAATAATAATAATAATAAATCTTTTATTTCTGCAGATACATTGCACTGTATATAGAAAACGTCACAAAATAATAATTTTCTGTATGAAATTTGCATAAAATACATGCAACTGCGGGAAGGTAATGTACAAGAAATAGAATATTTAATTTAGCAAGGAACTTTCCGTATGAAATTTGTACAAAATACATAGAACTGACGGAAGGTAATGTGCTGGCCACATCAGATTTTTTTTAGCAGTAAATCAGATTGTCAAAAAGGAGGTTATGATATTCGTGCGCCAAAATTTTAACTCTACTTGTTCGGATAATAACAAACAATGGAGTGTACCTTGTTTCCTCGATACACTCCAACTCCAGCGCTATTCCCACTCCACTTTAACACCGCTCCGTAAATACTCCAACTTCGTATGATTTACCGAACGCACCTATTGGTTCGGTTATTTTGAAACGTACCACACACAATAGGTGCCTTGCGTTATTTTGTGCTGTTCTTGAACTGCGCCTGTGCAAGAGTAGCGTCACGTGATCACCGTGTACTCTGTGCAGATTCAGTAGTGTAAATTGTTTATAATGACTATTAGAACATACATGCACAAACAATTGACCAAGTATACATACAGTAGGTATATTAGGTTCTGTTAGGTAATATTACGGTAACTTAGATACAAGGTATGCAAAGCGTACCGTTCGAAAATTGTTATCAAGCACTACTTACTCAAATTAGATAGCAAGTAGCAATTAATTTTACCCTAAAATTTCTTTTAGAAAAATTTAAATAATGTATATGCAAATAGTAAATTATTTGTACATAAATTTTCAAATATGGCCCCCGGAAAGCATGTTTTTAAACTGAAAACAATTTTATATATATCATTGTTCAACAATAACATTTTTTTTTTGTAAAATATGATGTTATGTAATATTACACTAAATCATTTAAACAATGCAGACAATGTTATGTAGCATTAAAGTATGTAAAATATTTTCCAAATTAATAATTATTTACAATTACATTATGGAAATGGTCGGTTTTGGTATGTCAAAATTGTTATTGTTTTCATTTTGTAAGATACTTTTCAAATGTTTGAAACGCCGCCAAAATTCAGTTATGTTGTGACGTCATTGGCTATTACTAAATTTACTGTCTTTTGAGATTTCATACGTTACTGGATAAGGAAACATGGGTTTTATTTTTCCTAATAATAATGATAAATAAGACACAATTTTATTATTTAATAAATGTTGATATATTGGGTATATTATGGCTAATGCTTGTACAATTGTTGTTTAATACACAGGATGTATCTGAATTGTTTGGCCAAACTTTAAGGGATGATAATAAAAAGTCTTAATCCGCAAAGTCTAATTCCCAAAAAAAATCAGTTAAAAATCAGCTGATTGTCATATTTTACGATATTTTTGGACCTCTTGAAGATAAACAAAAACTTTCATTTGACCAAAGTAGTAACTAGTGTAGTTTTTAAATTATTAATGAAAAAATATGAAAAATCATTAATATAGATTATCTATACCTCAGAAACATTTGAGAAATGGACAGATTAAGACTTTCTGACTTACTTTTAGCTATATTATCATCCCTTAAAGTTTAACCCAGCAATTCAGATACACCTGTATTTAGAGGTGTAAAAATAGGCTTGTAACAAATATGTGGTTGAAGGGCTATGATGCTAAGTAGATATTCTGTGTTCTGTTGAAATTTCCCTGAGAAAGCGTGTGTGTCAGGCTTTAGAGTAACTCGTACTAGTACGGTAAGTTTCTCCCCGTGTCATGCTGAGATGCGCCAGATTGAGGTTATAGCGTCGCGGCGCCCTCCCACCCACACGCGTGAACCTTACTTCATGCTAGACATACCCTTGCATTACTTAATTTTCTAAAACTGACAACGTTTATTATTTATTACATTATACATCACCCAAATTATTGTCGTACATCAATGCCACCGTTAGCTACAGTTACATTCTACACTGGTGGTGTTAGTTGTGCTGTGCTGTACTATCTGTTGCTTGCGTTGCTTTTCATTATCTCTGTGTACTCTGTTACAGTATATGTAACAATATTAATTCACCAAGTGTGTGGAAATATTCGGTAATTACTTACAAACTGTTATGCTTCACTTAACTCTAAGATCTAAGGGAATGCTACTTAAATATACTTATATACAATTGCTTAGGCTTCGAGGTAGGCTCTTACAAAACATATATACAATAAGCTAGTTTACTAAATTATTAAGCTAACGATTTAATCTTCGTAAGACTCATAGTCGTCCATATCAAACATTGGCTGCATCGCTGAAAGGGCCTCATCTTCGTTGAAGTCCTGAAATAAAAAAAAAATAAATTAGCAATTTCTCAAAAATACAATCGGTATTTTGGTCAGCTGACCATTTGATATCAGTCTAAATGAACATTTGTAGCATATTTTGAAGGCAGTGGAACCAGTCCCGGCAGTCGGAATTTGTTTAAGAGTATAGATCACGTTCCGGCAGCTTATTTACCAATACTATACCAATTCAACTTGCAGCCGATACACGAAAGAAGCCAAAGTAACTTTTTGTAATCCTAACGATATTTTGCGCAAAGCGCTGAATTGGCATACGGAAGTTAAGTGAGGTGTAAAATGTTTAGCCATGACATTTATCTGAATTTGTACATTTAAGTTTTCATTTAAATAACGGTGTGCCTTGTGTCCTGACAAAAGCATCGCCGGCTGGTCCCGACTTCAATTATGACGTCTCATTTGTGGACAGAAATAGTATATTTGTCCAAATACAGAGTGTTAGGTAAGTAATGTGCCATATAGTTCATGGTATGATAAAGGCAACTTAAAGAAGTTATAATTTGAAATATATTCTGAACAATCTGTTAAATTGTAAAACTTGTGGGACTGTAAAGCCGACAAACAATATTTGTTGGTTCTTATAAATGACATTGAATTTGTAATAAGTGGTGTAGTACTTAGATATTTAAAAATGCCATTAATAAAAAGACTCTTATACATTTTCAGCCTCTGACTTTAAACCTTCAAAATTTACAACTTTTGTGCATTAGGTTATGTTATTAATGTTATTCTTAGAGATATATACAAGCTAGGTGAGCTGTTCGTCGTTTAAAAAAAAACGCCTAGACGTCAAGCCAGATTATATATAATTGCCGCCGAGAGTTTTAGGTGTATTGATAAAACTCGGCTACCTATTTTGAATTGAAAGAATTTGTAAATGTTAGTTGTCTATTTAGAGATTGCGGACATAGTACAATAAACATTTAATGAAGTAGTTGTTTCATTTGGAAATTGATGCTAGGGAAGAGAGTGCATTTGTTTATTGTTGATGGTTCGTGTTTGTTTGATCGATCTGGTCCCGCAGATGAGTCTAGGCTCTAGGCGGTCAATCCATTCATTCGGCCTCTGTATGATTCACGAAACCAGCGAATCACTCAGGACTCAGGGGTTAGGGGTTCGTCACGCATTGATCGCACTCCTGCAGTCTCGGTACTTAGAGCACTGTCTACCGCGACTGTCTGCTGTCTCGTGACTCGACGGCTTTTGTTCTAGGAGCAAGTTACCACAGCCTGCCATTACTGATCCTGGATAAATAGTTCGTTCCACTTTTGCATCGTGCATTAGTTAAATTAAGAAAACTCTTCCCAGTATTCGGGTGGAAGATAACGCTGACAACGACAAACGATCATGGAAGAACTCATTTGTGCTCATCACGTAATCAGAATTAGAACGGGCGTTCTTTACACGACACATATCGTACTTGTTTTATAATCTACTATTTTTAAACAAATTATAAAACAAACAAAATATGAACTTTCTACAAAATTCTTTCGGCTACTTTAAAGCTGCATTCACAAATGAAAATTAGGTTCATGGTTTTTGTTTAGGTTTAAGAATGCCATTCATAAATGTAAGTTTAGATTAACTGTAATTTAGTTTTGGTATGTACAGACATCTATGTATAGGCTTCAAAAACAATATCAAAATATCGGTAGAGCAGTACCTTACAGATACCCGTGCGTCGTGAAACTGTCATTCGCTTGGCATTATTGCTTATATTTCAGCAATTAAGTTTTGACAGTCTCCAAGTTCTTCTCGCATTTGTTTAAAAGGCCGAATCCACCAGGTGAATATTAAATAAAGATGGGTGTATATATCTATATCGTTTCAGACTCCATCTCATTAATGAAGTTTGTGACGTCAAACTAAATCGTAAACCTAAAGTTTGGACCTTGCAATGTTTAGCTTTATGATTTGGATTTAGAGACACTAAATTCTGAAGTGTGAATGGAGTCATTACATAATATGTGGCCAAAGTCTTTAAATCTAAAGTATAAACCATAAATCTAAACCTAATTTTCATTTGTGAATGTACCTTAAATATAGACTTAAAACATAAAAAAAAACTGTGGACCAACTGACGGGTGATTTCAAAGGTCATCTTTTACTTCACACTTAGATTTTACAGATACCTTTTACTTTTGGCACAATAGAAAACAACTTCGTAAAATTCTAGCGCGTACAACAAAACGTATCTTGCAAGACATACGGAACAATACTCACAGATACATTTCCAGGGTTTATGTATAAAAGAAGATGTAATCCAATATTGAATGGCGAATAATATGAACCGCAAAGTCAAACTTTGAAAAAAGTAGTGCGCACTTCGGCGAGTTCATCTTATATTAATTTAACAAAATATTGTAAATTTGTGTTCTCAATTTATGCAGCTAGACTTTTTGATTCCCATTATTTAAGCTAAAAGCGATAAATCACTCCATGGCGTCTGTGTTTATATACAATAGAGAGGGTAACTTACGAATTCATTGTAGGCTGTAGAAGGGTACTGGCAAGGGAAACACTCCATGAAAGCAATCCCGTTGTCTTGAGCGTTGCACTCGCAGATCTGGCACGGGCTAGGGGATGCAGTCTTCGCCACCCTCTTGGCGAAAACCGATGCGAATTTCTTCACTGCGTTGCGTTTGTCACCCTCCAGTTTCTTTCCGGTGAACACGGTTCCTGGAAAACGTTAAACAATAGATGCTATAGATGTTTCATCGTTATATTTTCTGACGTTGATGTGTGGAGCAGAAGACCGTACTAATAATGTCCACCTTCACTTCACGATCATTATTTTTATTTTTACTTGGAACAATAAATGTCGAACAATAAGCAATAATAACTAAAGGAAATTGAACAACAATTTCCAAGAATGCAATGGAGGATATAATTATGATTCTTCAAAAGAAGGATTTATAATAAGTATGAAATAATTGGGATGCATTGTTTGTTTACGGAATACAACTATGCAGAAATGACTATTTTTATAATGAAATACAAATTAGAGCATACACTTCATTATAAAAACGCTAAACCTCAAATTGCCCCTTAATTTTTGCTTAATAAAAATTCTCATTTTTTAAATTTATAGTGCAACAAGAGTGTAAACAGAAGCTTTATAACATGAGGACAACTATTATGCACTATTGACCGAATTTCATAAAGCTTTTTTACACTTGAGTTGCATACAAGGTTTTTTATACGACTATAAATAACATTCCTGAAACAAATTAAAAATTTAACAGACCAGCAGACAATTACTGAACACACCAAATACCGAGTTCATATTTGATATATAACAGATCTGGAGTTATTCTCCACGTAAGAATGGTATTATGCAATAAAAAGTGTATGAATCTTGACGACATACGTAATTGATATAGTTTCTTATCTAATCTGTTCATAAGGCGATGTATGTCGTAACTCTGTTCAGGAAATAATTTGGAATTGTCAACAAAGTTGATTGATCAATAATTTCAAAGAAAATTACACTGTGTTAAAAAATGCAGTTTTAATGAGAAAATATAACAGAGAAGGATATTGCTATTCGCCGGTTTCTAATTTGTTTCCATTTCTAAAATAACATTTAAGAAGAAAAGCTTTGATTTCTTTAGATAAAATTTTTGACAATATCTCGTGTCAAAATGATATTTAATTAAATACTTATAAATCGGCATACATTTCTTTGTTCATAGCCCACTCCGACTTAGGTTTTTCTTACACTCTAATAAAAAAGCAATAATAATGGTCTTGTCTGCATGTGTGTTTTTTCATGCAGGTAAACATAGTTTACAAGTGGGTGTTTGTGTCAGCAGATTCTATAGAGTGAATTGAACTATTTACCTATACACGAAACATTATTGCACTACGTCATTTTTACCTGAAGAATGCTATACTATTAATAGTTCATTTCATGTAAAGAAAACATGAAAAATCATATGAAATGTAGAATAATCTTTTTCAATTATTTCCTTGTATTTACGTTTTTGAAAATTTTATAAAAATACTCTAACAATTTACAGCAGACAGTATTGAAAAATTCCTTTTCAAGTTTACTTTGAAGTTAGAAGAGATTTCTAAAGGTATTGTGTGTACACCTTCCTAGAAATATCTGCAAATATCTATAATAAGACATAATATGTAACTTTGAAGTAACGACGGACTATAGAGCGTTCGAAATAAATACCGTAAAGCTTGTCATTGTGTATTTCGATGTCATGTATTTTGAAAGCAACAATTGCAGACCCCTTTGTCATATTGCTACTTAGAACTACCCTTTAGTATTTCAAGTTCACCTGATAGTGGCTGCCCCCTTATGTAGACTGACCCCTGGTAAATTAACCTTTCCAGGCAATTTAAATTCCTTGGTCGTTCACAATGTAACAGTTTCCACTTGTTTCGGGGACCGGTCTGTCATGTAAATTGATTGGCATGCATAGCTGCGTTGAAATTAGTAGCGAAGTAGCGAAGCTCCAGTGACTATACCGGGCGTAAAAACACGTCAACGAGATAACACTGCAACTACAAGCTACCATTGCTGAAACCTGCGCCACTTCTCTTAAATGCATTTCAACCACTTCTCTCTGCGACTGCCGCGATTGTTTCGTAATGCATTGTTTGCACATGAGACACAGATTCTAAATGCTCAGTGCTCAGTGCTCCCGTTTCCACAGCGAATTATGAGACTTATGTTTATCAAACATTACAACTTGAATCCTCCCTTTGACATGGTAAAACAGTTCATTTATTTACCTAATCCTTATAACACCTTCATAGTTAATAGGTTATCAGACTTTACTTGAATAAAATCACTGCATTTACTTGTAACATCTCCGGTTAAAATGAGAAATATTCGTTTTCCGGGAATGGACTGTGTCATATTTTGAGTCAGGGCTCAACGTTTCGCCCGCAGTCGTATGGGGCATCTTCAGGAGCAAGGGGGATGGTACTGTCTTAAACAAAGTTACCCAACGTGTCAACCACGCTAGAGGCCGAGTTTAAGCAACAAGAGGAGGAGACTTAGTTTACAAGGTTAGCCGACGTGTAAACTGAGTCTTCCCCTCTTGTTGCTTAAACTCGGCCTCTGGCGTGGTTGACACGTCGGGTAACCTTGTTTAAGACAGTACTATCCCCCTTGCTCCTGAAGATGCCCCATACGACTGCGGGCGAAAAGTTGAGCTCTGACTCAAAATATGACACAGTCCATTCCCGGAAAACGAATATTTCTCATGACTCAGACTGTGGAAGCCTACGTAATTATTCCGGTTAAAATGTTTATTTGTAAACTTCATTTATTGATACCGCCTACTACTTTTGAAAATTAATCTTTACTAGTTATTAATTAGTAAAAGTGACAGCTAACTTATTCAAATTTTACAAGTTAGTAACCAAGTTCATGTTACTAACGTTGTTGATACTGAAAATAAGTGGCAATTGCAATTGACAGTTTTTGGTTATAATTTGAAATTTGATTTACAAGTGAGTAACAAATACAATACTGTTTTTTTACTGCCTCAAGGCGGTGATAGACTCGCCTACTTGGCTCGCCATTTAAAAACCGTTTTAGGCCCACTTTTACAATTGATGGATAAACTATGGTATAGCTATCGGAGGTATAACTTTATCCTAGCAATAATACCTTCAATAAACAAGACTGTCTTTTACAATGCATTTTTATCTGTCAGATAATTATACCAGGAATTACGTTAAATCACTTTAGGTTGGTATTGGCATAATAAAATTATCTGCTTGTTAAACTATTTTTCTTCAATATTGTTATTATTTCTGCCTTCTAATTTGTATTTTTCACGATGTTAGATGGTATAAATGTTATTTTTGATTCTGACAGTCATGATGAAATACTTGATTGACATGTGTCAAAAGTATGTATAACAAAACATCGTTTGTGTTTACGTGGTATCCATAAGAACCAGGGATAAAGTTATCAAAGGTTTATACGACCGATTTCCATGGGATAAGAAATACCGGTGTTTATTCTATCTGAGGTTTATCCGAGGTTTGTAAAATACAATTTCCAATTTTATACCTGGTATAGCGTTATACGAGGTTTATCTAATGATTGTAAAAGTGGCCCCTACTTGCCTTGTAATGTAAAATACTATAACTATCAGTTAAATAAACAAAACTGAACCGAAATTGTTAAATAACAAATTTATTATTGCTGTCAACAATCCGATTTAAGCCCGATCCTCCCACTTGAAGGTTAGAAGCGATGCGATCAGTAAGAACAATTTTTCAACATAACCGTTGGTTAGCACTAACTGCCACTTTAACTACAGGTGGCAAGAGTGAGCCTTAATATTATTTATTGAACTAGTAATTAAAATTCTAATCGAAGACTGTAAAAGTTAAAACTGATACATTCCCTAAATATTGCTCCTATTCGAACACCTGTATGTATTGTTTGAAGAAACCTTGTCGTCCAGTCTGAAAGTTCCCTTACCATTTGTTTCCAAGGCGAGCGGCACGCAGAATCCCAGGACGGCTTTAGGCGGCCGAACCTGCTTCCTCAAATCGGCGTCCCCTTTCAACACCCTGCTGTCCTTGTTGGTGTACGCCAGTTTGCTATCCATACCTGCAACAGCAACACAAGACGTAAACATAAGAACAACCACGGCAAGTTGGAATTATTTGCGGTCGTCGGTGTGGGAAGTGAATTATCGCGCGCAAATTGCAATTGTCAGCCAAGCCAAGCAAACTAACAATTTCAAACTAAATGGGGCCCTGTACCTCGTGATAATGAATTTGCGTTTTGCAACAGCAACAAGCATAAGTGGTTATAATTGTTAATTTACGTAGTGCAGAGTACAGAATTTCGCGGCGATAGGTAATTTACTCGCGGCGTTAGCGATGTACGTTACAATTAGTCGGCAGTGGGTGAGCTTGGGTGAGGCCATCATACACCGTGGTTTCCTACTGGTACTGCGTTGCGTTGCGTGCGTTTACAACGCTAAGCTAACACTAACTTCAGGCACCGGGAACAACGATTAAGGCTACAATCATACCACAGCTTCCTTGCCAGAAGCTAGGCTGTAGTAGAAACATAGACAAAGAACAGATTCACTTACCACCAAAATAGCCAGCATATTAAGAAACAAAATCGCCTGTCATGTTAATTATCACAATGAGTGCTTCATAATCTTCTGTACAACCCACATGAAATACATTTAAGACCAGCAAATGATCAGAGATAGGATTTTAAATATACTGACCGTTAACTCATTGTTAATAATAAACAATTTATTTGCCCAACAGTGTACACCATATAAAGGACAAAGTACAGTTACATGCATCTAAGTAAATTTTGAAGGGAAAGGATACATATACATACAGACATAAAAAAATATAAAATATATTGTGAATATATCTATATCACTAACAATTTTATTGATGTTGTTGCTCATTATATAAATCGGAGATCTGGTTTGTGTATTTGTCCTCGCTCTAGGACATTGAAAATATACTTTATGTCCTGATGTTAGAAGTGGTACATGAATTTCAATATTCTCTAACAAGGCAGGACAATTAATTTTGTATTGCAGCAGTTTTAACAAAAATATAATTGACTGACAGATTCTACTTGTTTCTAATGATTTAAAGTTAAAATGTACTAATAAATTGTTAAAATCTGAACCTCGTTCAGGGTAGATATGATCACATTTAAATGCTAAATACTTCAGGAGACGTTTTTGTACAGCCTCAACTCTAATAATGTACCGGTCATAAATTGGATACCATATTAATACTCCATATTCTAATTTGGAACGAACATAACTATTGAACAATATTATAATTGTGTTCACGTTACAAAATTGTTTACAGTTCCTAAATATGAATCCAAGTATTTTAAAAGCAGAACTAGCCAATTCTGTAACATGTGTTAGAAAAGACATATCTGGTTCAAAAATAACTCCAAGATCCTTAAAGTGAGATGGTCTTTCTAGTACAATGTTATCAATGTGATAATTAAACAAAATTGGATTTTTTATTTTATAATATGACAGTTTTGCATTTATCAGAGTTCACTTTTAAATTGTGTGGGTTACACCATTCTAAAATTTGGTCCAACTGACATTGGAGCCTATGGCAGTCTAATTCATTCGTGATTGAGCAGTATATTTTTAAATCATCTGCGTAAAACAGATGTTCACACATATTAATAAGATTGCTTAGGTCGTTGATATATAAATAAAAATGGTCCTAATACCGAGCCTTGTGGTACGCCAGAAGTAGGGGTGAAATACGATTAGAAACCATTATATTTAACAAATTGCTTTCTATTAGATAAATATGATTGAAGCAAATAAATTAAATTTAAGTTAAGACCAAAAGACTGTAATTTTTGCAATAATATACCATGATCGATTTGGTCGAAAGCTTTATGAAAGTCAGTGTAGATTACGTTAATATTAAAAATTGGTCCGACAGTGGTAATCCCAGCCCCATATCTAAGAACATGACGAATAAAAGTATCCTCAATGGAGAGATATACTAACAGTTAAGAGGAAGATCATTTCAGCAATCAACATAGAGCAGACAATAGTTTAGTTAGTAAAAGCGTCACTGCGGCAAAGTGAAGGTCTTGGATTCATTGTGGTACACAAAATTATATTGTCGTATAAAGTACATAGTCGTACAAAATCTTGCCATAAAGTAATTTCACTCGTACACAATTCTACACATCAAGTCCAAATATGATTAACTCCTAGATATATTGCCATTTTTCGGATTATACACTTAGCCGCCCGGTAGATTAAGCCAAGATATATCAGATTGGATCAGAACATGCAATAAGCCAGCACTTTAATGCATCAGCAATTGTTTGTATAGATGATTGAATTCTCCTTAAGTAGGTCTTACAAGATTAACATCATGTACTGAACACGATCAATAAAGTTGATAATGTACATCATACTGAACAATAGAATATTCTATACGCAGCAATCTCTAAAGTGGAGTGAATTCCATATTAACGAGAATGTAAGGGTGAAACATGGGAAAATATAGAAAGTATATAGTGCAGGTCGATTAGCATTGAGTAAACTAAAGCCGTGTGGTCAAAGGTGAGCCGTGAGCGTCTATGGCCACAAAGCGCTGGAGGCAACTGCGGTGGCGGATGCCGACGCTGACTGTCAGCGTAGTCCATTAAGTAACTGAGAGGCTGATACACATGCAAATGTAGCGCGCTGCGGCTGTGTTGCGGTGCGGTGCAACGTGGACGTTCGACACCCGACGCAAGCCCGCGTAACGCAATAGAATTTTAACATGCCCGTATAGCATCGATTCCTCCAAATACCCGAATTAACATGCGATATTAATTCGTCACAAGTTCGTTATTCAAGAACCGGTTGCATATCATTTGCTAATCAGTGGTGTGCCCATTGCTCGTCCTATCTGCTGCATTATTCTGTTGATCACTTTAATGAAGTGTTCCATAATATGTTTGAATTCATATGCGCCACTAATTTGTAACGCGTATGCTATGAATTTCAATATGCTTATTCTAAACGTGATGGCATCGCAAATGTACGGCACCTTCACTTAAAAGGAGGAAAATTCAGGATTAAATAATAAAATGGGGTCTCGTGGCCGCGTGCCTGAATGTCAGGTCGCGAATCTGGGGAACCGGGTTCGATCCCGACCGATGCCACATATTTCCAATTTTAAATGGCACAAAATTAACCCCTGTGGTGCACTCTTCACCCCAGCAATGAGTGCCCGTGAGGTGACGCCTGGTAAGTGCCCGCACGGTGCAAATATTTCATCATTTCTGAATTCTGTATACAAAGCAGATTGGCACACCCAACAATGGGTAATAATAATAATAATTCTTTATTGTATTTAACTTTCTACAAAGTATTACAATTGATATTTATGAGGGTGAATTAGTTTTACCTTACATTATTTTTTGTAACATTTTGCGTTGCGTTGATGGAGATGAGATGATGAAAGGACAGTTACAAACATCCAAGCCCCTGGTGGGAATCGAACCCACGACCCCAAGAACCGAGCGGTGATGGTCGCTTCGAGCCGAAACACGCTGCCTCAACTCACTCGGCTACCGAGGCGGCCTAACAATGGGTAATAAGCCGTGATGATATATGTATTTATTTAAATAATAAAATACCGGATTGGCATTGAGAAAACACAAGTTGAGCCGAATTTAACGAGGAAACAATAGCTCTATTATCTCAGTTTATCTCAACTCACTTCAGATAAACTCAGTAAAACTTTGTTCTTTTTTCTAACTGAGCTAAGCGGTACTGAATGTATGTACATCACCACTAACCGATGCTAGCGTCACTTGCGAAATAACCTCAAAATTATCTGAACCATCCAGTTCAGTACAAGGGGTAATGTTATAAGAAGAAATATCAATTTGTAGATTATAAATTTAGTATGAAAGTTGAGTCTCCGTAGTTGCACACAAATATGTCATATGCGGTAAAGAATTGGAATGACTCTTTCTATATTCCAAAAAGTATACAGAGTATTATAAAATTGGCGTCCAACGTGGGACACTAATTACTGTAACGCCCGGATAAGTCGGCCTTGATAAAAAGCAAAAAACAAAGAAATATCTGTCCACAAAAATCAAGAATTTGAAAATTCCAGGATCAAACTTCAAACATTTAGAAAGAATATTCTAATATAAGTGGTTTCAAGCAGAGTCTTCTGTCTAACGTAAAACGTAAAAAGTTCTGGTATGGTTTGTGTTCTTGTGTTCAAAACATGTGTACATGTTATAATAGCAAATAAAACTACAATGTTTTTGATATTAATAATCTTCTCATTCGTGTGCATAGTGAGAATTTAATAGGTTTGTAAAACAGTTTTTAATATCAGCTAGTATAATTATGCGTTGAAATGAAAACATATATGCTAATATAAAGTGCACGTTTCCGTTGAATTTGTAAAACAGTGCATCTAGCTCTAGGTAGGTTGTAGAGTAGCAAGTGCTCACACATGAGAACATGTGCTCTTTTCACCGCACGATAACGCTGGACAATCCAATTTACTAAATTGTCATTGTTTATTTACACCATTGAGTAGAAGAGCTTCCCTCATTTATTAACACGTGCAGTGGCACTGGCACTCCTTATCAGAGCAGTGGACATGTCGCTAACGATTGTCCGTAGTTGTTGCCAGGAAGGCCTTCAGTAACAAGCGCGTTATATGTGAAATTAGCAAACAGATATGTGCGTATTTACATAGGTAGACAAACAAGAGGTTCAGCTATTACGCTTTCCGTAAGGAAAGATTTTATCGCGCATCTGACATACCGAGAATTTTTTTTTATAAGTGTACATGGTGTATGCCATACCATAGTTATATTTAAAATAATTGGCAACTATGTATTATCGCATTATTTTAAAACTGGACATAGGGAGTTGTCAAAGTTATCAAACTGTCATCTTCCAAAATGATATATGAAAAAAAAAAATACAAATCATAACATGGTATAAGTTTAATATGACTCTAAGGCAAGCTCTGATTTATTTGCCGCTACTTTTAATAAGCGGCCCAGGTCAGCAACTATAACAATAATTTATAATAATTATACAACAACAAGATGCGTCAATGGACAACATGAAATAAAGTAGTTAATAATAAGAAATATTAAATAATACAGGCTTTTCCACCCATTGTGTTGATAATAAACATAAATACGATGGTAACTTTGAAGTTCTACACGTACAACAGAAAGGTTATAAACTAAACTCATTGGAAAACCTGGAAATCCAGAAAGCGGTCAATACAAACGAGAATATTGTAAACGAACAAATAGATCTAAGCGCCTCCCCGTTGTTAAACATTGTATTCCCCCATAGAGATAGTTAGTATTTAAGAATGCACATTTTGTAAATTTGTAATAGTTAACCTGATGATGACCGCAAGGTCGAAACAATCGTCGAACAATTAATAAACTGTGAAACTTAACCAAGTGTTTTATTTTTATCCTTAATTCATATAATAATCAATATGTTTCATCAAGTGCCTACCACTCAATCTCTACAAATTATTATATTATACAGTTAAATGAAAATGACAATACTCTTTTGATATAAAAATTGTGAAATTGACACATGACAGTTCGATGAATTTGACAACTCCCTATGTCCAGTTAAAAAATACATTGCTGTCAATAATTTTAAATGTAAGTATAGTAAAGACACGCGCCCATGTTCACTGATAAAAACACTCAGTATACAAAATGTTTTCCTTTTATTAAAGCCAAGAATTCGATAAAATATAGAACTGATTATTATTATTAAATAAAAATAAATTGATGACCCTTTCGTGGAAGCTGTTCGCCACGTGAACAGGCAACCCCATACATCTTTTCTAGAGACGCCCAATGTACGGTCCGATGCGTTCACTTCCCTTTCTTGGTTCATTTGGTAGATCGCGCAGATACAAAAACAACTCGTGATTCAATGCGGAAAGTACACTAGTGACGTTTAAACTTTGGTAACTCCCATCCGGCCAAACGTACTCTTTTAAATGGACATCCCACTCTAACGGACTCTTTTCTCTCTTCCAAGATTTAAAGAATCCCACATCCAAATGCATATGCATGCCTTTATCTCATCAATATTAATAATTAACTTATTTTCATTAAATTTACATAAATTTAGACAACATTTTATAAACGTAGCTGTCGGATGATATCGAACTTTGTGACCGTCGAAAGTCTGTTAGGTTAAACGATAAAGTATAAAAGTCTGTAGCAAGGCCTATAGTTTTTTACAGTACAGAGTATTGGCCGTCGACTGACATGAGAATGCTGCGGGTGATGTTTTGGTGTTAGACGATTTGACTTACATGCAGAAGACTATAGGTGTTGTACCCATAGAAGATGGAACGGACATGTAATGAGAAAAGACGAAGACTCAGTGCCGAAAAAAGTAAATAATTTAAACTTTCTAAGACGACGGCCAAGTGGGCGACCGAAGAAACGATGGATTGACTACATAAAACAAGATATGATGCATGCCAATCTTTTTCCAGAAGATGCCTTATATCTCTAGACCACAGCTGATTAGTTAGGGATTTAAAAATTGGAAATAATTTTTAAGTTTGAAGTTAGAGATCGGTTGAAATCGAATCCGGGGCAAAAAATAAATAAATATATTGTTAATTTAATAATATTTGTATCTGTGTGTAAGCAAATGCAATAGACCGTAATGTGATAGTATGGGGTAAAGGGTTAGGGTCGTTAACTTGGTCCCGCGGAAATGAGGTCTGGCACACCGCCACGCCCGTCGCCCGTCACAACGTCACCGCCAGAACACAGGTACCCCTTCATCCCAACCCCTAACTTGCCATGGCCACGTTATGTTAACACGACGAGCCGAGGTGCAAAGCAGCGGCCGCGTGCCGATCGCTACCTCAAACCACACGGCATTAATTAATATGTTCCCGACGCCGCCACTACCGGTACCGCGACGCCACGAGATGCGTACGCGTACGAGGAGGAACCAGACCCTATCCCAAATTCTCAATTCGTTCCGTTTAATTACGTTACTATTTTTATCGAATTATGCACCGTACCCTCATGATTACCTTAGCTTTGTTATGAGGACCGACAGAATTTAACCACCGACGCTTCTATAAATACCTAAAGAGGGACCACCAATTCGAATACCACCAGTCAGACACATCAAATTACCCAAATACCTACATATCAACATCTAAAAGATTGCTAACCAGTTTTAATGTATGGATATATGTATTTGAATTCTTCGTTATAGGGAGTATATATTTGTGGCTGAATGCAAGAACAACCAATCTCAATTCTTGACCAAAATGAAATAAGTTGTGTAATCAGATAAAATGAAAAACGCATCTATGGACCAATGTCATTTCATAAAACAAAAAAATATAAAACATGTCAGTGAAATTTTAAAAGGATTTAAGGGTTAATGATATAGACAGCTTAAAGCACAGAATTAATAACATTTCTATTAAAAATTTATAGATCTGCAGAAATATTCTCGGTATTATAAACAATAAAAATTTCTTGTTGAATTTTCATCACACAATCGCAAAATGTTGACATTAATGCTCGTATTAATCTATAGATATATTAGTCCATTATACAATAGCAGAACTGCAGAAGTCTAAATGATTTCTGAACGAATGATAACTGCAGAATTCGGACCTTTGGAAATTTTCTTCAATATTGAAATGAAATTCAATTCAGATGATTAACTGGTAGTTTGATAATAATATTTTTATATTTTGCGTTCATAATGAAGTCATTACGATACGCATTTTTTTGTTTTAGACGGTTGGTACTAGATGACGTTTCTTTAACCCATTTTTACCTAATTTATTTTTAGTTAATTGACAATTCATTTTAATAATATAATGTCGAAATTATTTTTTTTTTTTTATTTAGGAAAGATTATTTACTTGAAAATGTACAAATGGTTACAAATATAATCACAATTTGAGTAAGTAAATGTTAATTGTAGAAGGCGCAAAAAATAAAAAATAGTATAAAGAACTCATTTTATAAGACTTTCTTTCGCACTTGTCAATTAGAAAACTCGCTAACGCTCGTTTTCTAAATTTTGACGCATGCGAAAAAAACATGTCTTATAAAACACGTTCTTTAATATACTATTTTGGAATATTTTTACTTAGCTCAGTTGATGAGTGAGATGTGTAGGACTTAATATCATTCACATCAGATAGGACAAAAAGAGCAACAATTTACTGAATTTATCTGAAGTGAGTTGAGAGGAACTGATATTTTGACTAAAAAAATACAGATAATAGAGTACCACTGTGCACAAAGTAGCTCGAGCGAAAATTTCGAGAAGTATATTTTCGCGGAGGATGTTGTATATTTTTTTAATGTGACTAGGGTGAATGAAAAGGCCGGAGTAATTGTAAATAGATAGTAATAATAATAAGGTGGTATAAATAAAGCAGTTTCTCTTACAAAACGGGTCGTTTTGTTAGCGGAATTACGGAATTTTTAATTCATAACTGCACACACAGGAAACCGTATAATTTCCTCTTGGTATGCACGGTGCTTGCTTTGTTATTTAGTGCTGTCGCAGGGACCGCAAGCAATATATTCTAGCAGTTTTTTAAACATTTCGTTGTAATTGAATTTGGCTGCTTAACAAGGCGTAAAAATAACACGGTTTCAGTGCAGGGGCTCTGTGACACAGCGACACCACACTGACCGGCAACGGCTACCGGCATTCGCGCTGCTAACTGGGCTCAATTATGCGAGCGCGGAGCGCGCACCGTTTCGTTTCCGTCCCGCAAACTTCATTTCGGTCCAGAGATTGCGTTACTGTTACTGCCGTTACTGGTTAGAATAACCGCTAATGTTATCTTCTTTACTCTATACGTTCAACGATTCCTTTTTCCATTTACAAAAACCCACAACAATTCGGACAATTGGATTCGGAATCATTTTTATCCAGATGAAGGAATTACATTAATGGCTATGAATATTGTTCAATTACATTTTTTAATATGTTATTCTTCGTGATAAGTTATATGTATTGGAGTAAATAAAAAATATTATAACAGGTTTTCGGCAAAAAAGTTTTCAAGCATTTAAAAAAATGGAAAAATATTTAACTATTTAGTTAGTGTTTTTATAAATATTTTATAATATATTAAGTGTAATTTTTTACTATTTTGATATGGTGGAAACCCCCATTGGTATACTCTCCACGCCAGCAATGAGTGCTCCTGAGGTGGCGTCTAAGAAACGTCCGCACGGTACGATTATGTCATCATCATGACCGATATCTTTGCCCAGTAATGGGTAATATGCCGTGATCGTGATGATATATTTATTTGTTCTTCAATCTTCGGTTATTGATGAAAATAGGTAAACGGATACTATACAGTGTGAACACGAGAATTTGCGAAGTAGGTATTTAACATGGGAAAGCGATTTAAAAAAAGATTATTTGTCCCGTAAATCATTATTTCATGATTTAGATAATAAATGTCTGAATATTTGGATGCCAAACAGATATAGTGTACTTATTTCAAGAAATGAGAGTTAATTCTTACTTAATTTGATAGTTTGCTCGACATTAATTTTTTCAAATAATTCTATACTAAATTTATGTTACCACGTCTTCATATCAAGTTAACTTAGACATTAAAAGCATAAATTAAAAAATTTTGGTATCCAAAAATACAGAATTTTATTTTTAAATATCAATGCATAAAGCACCGCGTAATGTTTTATGAAATAAAAAATATAAAATCAATTGATTTTTTGTGTTATATCCCGGATTCTCTTTTTCGTAATCGGTACTATATCTTATTAAACTATGTAGAAATAGCAATGTGCTGGAATTAGGTAGCTAGTACCTTATATTATTTTAATTGAGTTGAGTCGAGAAGGATCAGCTGGGAATTCGTTGAAAAAATGAACAAGGCCTTGGTGATCCAAAATTTGTTTTTATTTAATTAAAAAACAGATGTTTCGAACACTAGTGGTTCATCATCAGCTACAAAATCATTTTGTGTTACAGACAAACTTATAAATGAAGAAAATATTAAAATACAAAAAAAATGTGTAATCACTCACCATATTACAAAATATAATGTAAAAAGTACTCATTGTCAAAAAAAGTTCAGTTTTTTTTAGTTAAATATTTTTATATATTTAACTGAATTTTTTTTGACAAATTGTTATTAAACAATGACTACTTTTTGCATTAAATTTTGTAATATGGTGAGTGATTACACATTTTTTTTTTATTTTAATATTTTCTTCATTTATAAGTTTATCTGTAACACAAAATGATTTTGTAGCTGATGATAAACCACTAGTGTTTGAAACGTCCGTTTTTTAATAATAAAAAAACAAATTCTGGATCACCAAGGCCTTGCTCATTTTTTCAACGTTATATTATTTAAGTTCCCTAAATCGAACAAAATTATAATCATTTTTGTATTACTCGTATCTGTTTATTTTTAAAGACCTAATAATACTTCCAGTAGACGCTTTATCTGGATTTGTCTATTAGATTTAAAAACAGGAACAAATAACTTCGGCTGAAGTCTGTAATATGGTTTCATCTCTGAATCGATTAAAATTACAATTTCAGTACGTCCCCTTTAAGATTGAGAAGTAAAAATTATTTTCAGTCTGTGCTGAAGTTGTATTATTTGAAATGAATGCATTTATTGATCGGTCCCAAGTAAATAATGTTTTAGCGAGAGCAATTTACTTGATCTTACCTCTAGCATTTTCGTGCTCCTGTCTACTAATTCCAAATTCCTTCTCTACAATACCGCAATTGAAGATAATAGCGTCGAACTGTTGGTGTGATTTGATGCTAAGCATACCACTGATTTGAGGTTATATCAAATTTTGCCTTTTCAGACCAGCCCACTGAATTCCAATGAAATAATGAATTTATATCTGTTATATGCAATAATCAACGATTTCATTCTGTTTGAAATTCGCGAACCTTTTTGCGGAGTATAATAATTTCGTTAAATGAATATTGATTGCGAAATTGATACCAATAACAAATTTCGTTGAAGTGTTTTCAATGGTTTCATTGTCATAAAAGGTAAAACCATTTATACGATTATTAATATTCTCTGAGAACTTTTTTACAACATCTACATATTCTGAATTGGTACCAATGAAATTTAATTGAATCTAATACGATTCCCGTGTCAAATGATCATTATCGTAAGTTCTAATGTAATGACAATGACCTTATCAACCTACATGCCGCTATGCGCAAGAAAGTGTAGGTACTTGTCTTGAAGCCATAATTGAATCCAACTTAAATCATCAACTTTATTGCGGAATACCATAGGCGTAGTTAGGGGGGTACTTGGGGGTACTTAGCACCCCCAGATTTTGAATTAGCACCCCAAACAAAATTTCTATAAATTTTAATAATTTCATTTTAGACACATCTATTCATTTTGACTGTTATATTAAATATTATCAACATATTAAGGAAGAACCTTCAAGCAAAGAAGGGAATTTAACTATCATTAATGATGTAATAAAAAAATATTAGAAGAAAAGCTAAATGACTATGCCATTTTGTACTCATGGAGAGATATTGAAATTCCTTCAAAAATAACAATATTGAAATTGAACCTATTAAACCACAAAAATAAAAAAGCGAGTCAAAATTACTTAAAGATTGTTTGGTCGCATCAACAATTAGATCTAGTTCACATGATACTGATTTACATACTCGTGCTGATAATTCTTGATGATGATTCTTTCCGAATTAATATTTACTTTACTACCATATAATTGATGCAATAACTACACACCTAAAACTCCGATTTTTCCTAGAAAGCCAAGAACTAGCATTGGCTGGAAATATAGATCATTATACCACTTTTGCAATAAATGAAGATATTTTGAAAGCTGAAATTACTATTCTAAAGAACATGAACAAGAATCAAATGATATTAAAAGTGTACTTAATCAAGGTACATTTGGTAATTATTTATAAACTTTATAAAATTACATTCATTCTGCCTATATACACTGAAACTTGTGAAAGATTATTCTCTGTTATGTGGTGAATTAAAAACTGGCTGAGGACTAGGTACTATGACAAAAAGAAGCTTTACTAATTTAGTACTAGATAGATAAGTATTGAATACTGAAAATGAACTTTAAAAAATAATAATAATAATAATAATAAATAATACGTAAGATATTTTGCAAGAATTTATTCTTCTGAATGGAAACAGAAAATTAGCTTCGCGTCGTGTTCCAACTTCCGTTTCACAAAATAAAATGTCACTTTAAACACTTATATCATAACTATTTTATTACTTTAAATAATATTTTATGTTTTTGTTTATAAATTAATCAAATAAATACTTTTTTATTTTGTAAACCAAAATTTTTTTTTCATTCTAAGGTAAGGGACTTTAGCACCCCCTAATTTTAAAGTCTAACTTCGCCTATGCGGAATACGTGTCTTTGATAATTAAAAATCCTGAGAGGAGAAAACGGTAGAATTCTGTTGGAAACATATTTTAAAGCGAACGATACGATAATAGTATTTCCTGTCAGATATCCACAGTAAAGAGTTGAAATCTGAAAAAGTGTGCTATATATTTCGGCTGGGAAGCAAGACCCTAGGAAGAATGCAAACGATTTTTTGCTCAGTAATATTTGACACGGCATCGCTGAGCGCTCGATGTTCAGGTTGGGCCCGCTTGCGTCGAACGTTCAATATAATACGAATCGGCCTTTCACGATTCATATTACTTGAGCGTTCTGGCTATTCAAGCAAAACTTTTGGTGATGTATATGCTTGTTCAACTGACAAGTGATATTCGAAAACCAAACCCGGCAGAATCGGCCGGATACTGGGTGTGGGTGAGCAAACAATCAGAGGGTTCTCAAACAACGCGGTGTCGCTTAACGCTTCTTTTAATGTACTTATTCGCTTCTGTTTATTTTATCTCAGGTACTGAATTACCTCGTACACTCAATGTAGCATATTTTACAAATTTATTTTGTTGACTGTAGATGGTTTTCGTTGGGGGAAGTATTAATGGACAATGATATAGTCACTTTTGTCAATGCGATGCTTCTAACTTAGTTTTTTGGAAGCAGGTTCAGGAGTCAGTTTACGGCTACGGTTAAACATTCAAATATAATATGTTCCAAAGTTTCTGTGTCCTCTTCACAGAGTCGACAAATACTATTAGAGGGTATTACTTTTACTAATTAACTCATATTCAAAAAGGCACTGTTTTCGAGCTACAGGCTCTTAAGAAATACATACCTAATTATCTACTTTACTTCTAGTTGGCTGTGATCCATCACTTCAGTTATTAATTTTCTTTATTTAATTTTTTTAGATAATTTTATTTATTTTTGTAATACATATAATAATTTATTGCTCAAAGTCACCCCCATCGACTTCAATGTAAGTATTGCACCTTCGAGGCATATTTTGATATATTCGTTCAAAACCGCCTAGCATTGTTTAAATTTTTTGTGCTGTTGTACACTCGACCGTACATTAGTACCATGTTGGCATAATCGCGAATAGTATGCTCATTCAGAATGCGTCTGCAATTCATTGGTAAAAGTAAATAATAAAGGTGCATTCACAAATGAAAATTAGGTTTAGATTTAAGGTTTATACTTTAGATTTAAAGACTTTGGCCGCATAGTATGTAATGACTCCATTCACACTTCAGAATTTATTGTATCTAAATCCAATCATAAACGTAAACATTGCAAGGTTCAAACTTTAGGTTTATGATTTAGTTTGACGTCACAAACTTTACCAATGAGAACAAGTCTAAAACGATATAGAAATATACACCCATCTTTATTTAGTATTCATTTGGTGGATTCGGCTTTTTAAAAACAAATGCAAGAAGAACATGGAGACTGTCAAAATGTAATTGCCGAAATATAACCAATAATGGCAAGCGAATGACAGTTTCCCGGCGCACGGTATCTGTTAAGTACTGCTATACCGATATTTTAATCTTGTTTTTAAAGCATTTAAATAGATATCTGTACAATCAAAACTAATTATACTTAATTTAAACTTCCAATTATGAATGACTTACTTAAACCTAAACATAAACCATAAACCTAAATTTCATTTGTGAATGCACCTTAACTGAAGTGACAACTAAATTCAAGGTGGATAATTACTTTTTTAAAAGCATGTAGCTTGAATACGGTGCGTTTCCGGATATATAGCTAATAGTTACTTGAAATTTATGGACAAAGGTTAAACTTCTTCTTCTGACTGAGCTCTGGAATATTTCTCCAGTATGAAGCTATAGCTGACTCCTCCTAAATTTTGTTTTCTTTCTTTATATTCCAAAGTTCCTTCGTCCTCTTTGCAGAATCGACAGATACTGTTTTTGTTTATAATTTTACATAAATGGCATTTTACAGGACAATGGCCATTAAGTATATCTGTCATTGTCTTTAGGTTCGCCAACAAAAGGTAAAGTAAATTTCTCCGTCTGGCTGAGGTCGTTACAGTATGAGGGTATGGCTGACTTTTCATGAATCCATAAAAAGATTCAGGCCTGTAAAATTTGGCTCCCTTTTTAGCAAGTGTATTTGCTTTTTCATTGCCTAAAGATCCGTCATACCCCAATATTCACCACAATATGACGTTGTTGTGTTTGGCCAGCTGTTGAAAGATGTCTTTGCAATTCCAGAATAACTTTGACTCACAAGTAAGGGCACCTAAAGCAGCCTAGCTGTCTGGCATTGCGTTGATTGTTGTCCCTTTACTTGGTTATCTGGTTTTGAACTATCCGTAAACCAGAACACGGAGTGATAAAGAGTAGAAACAAATTCGCACACTTGATCATTTGAGAAGGCTGGAGAGTCTGGAGTACAAAGTATATGGCACATATAACTCGCTGATCACTTAACGCAGCTAATCTTAAACTAACACAGCATGGCTTTCAGAGTTAGGATGGAGGCTGAACGTTGAACGCTAGCCATCCGTAGCGGATGTTGTTACAGAATTCTCCAGCCACTGTTGGTGACGGTATTTCAGCGCTCAAGTTATGTGGAAACGGCTAGAACTGGCGTTATTAACGCTTTAGTTTGCTTTGTCAACACTGTTACAAATGAACAATTTTTCTCTCTCATCTTGTTTACGATGTTATTTGCCGACTGGTAGAAAATCACGCGCATACTAAAGAATTATTTTGCCCTGTCTCGGATATTGTCTACGATACAGAAGCAGTAGCAAACATACTGCAGCTATGAGCTTGGTACGTTATTAACAGCACGGAATCTGAAAGTCAAGTGGATGCAGACAAAATAATTACAGTTCATATCTCAGGCAGGGTAAGCATGTAAAATTTAATTACAACATTTTTGTGTTATTGTTTGAAATTAATGATGACAAAAGAACAAAATAAATAAAGTAAAACATCGTAGGTAGGAGGTGCCTAGAACAGATGGCATTTTTGAGTTTTGTTTATTTATCTTTTGTTACCTCTCAGCGCAATGCCGATTAACCATTTGTTCATTTTTAAATTTTCATTAATGAAAAATAAATATTTGCAGAATAAATGAAGTAGCAACAAAATTTTATATTATTTTTCCTATGCACTGCAGTAATGTTAATAAAAACTACAAGAAACTTTACAGCATTATTATTCCCGGATGTGGGAGCGTAATAACGTACACAATTTATTAAACGCAACTTGAAAATTAATTAAAATAGAGCGATTTCAATCAGAGTAATAAATAATTATAAAAGAACAAAACTCGGGAAATAAGGTTTGTTAATGAATTTTCCATTTGAGCAACACCACAAATAAGAGTAGTGATGAGGATGTGAAACGAAAGCGATATGAATTTATTTACATTATTTATCTGGGCAGATTCATTCTGGAAGTATTGGGAGTATTTGATATAGGACAGTTATTTTTAGTTAGGTACTTTTTGTATTGTCTTTTTTGCTAATGTTTTAAAGGACAGTTTTAAAAAGTGAAAAAAAGAATAATAGTATTAGTACGAGATGCAAATATAACAAACTGTCAACTGCTTCAGATAAGTCTAAGGTTTTGCTGGCACTGCCAACCGTCCATGGCTAATCGCAACGATTCACCGTATTGCCATTGGCTTCATATCCAAAGAAGAAGTAGAAAATAAAATTCTGGAAACCATCAACCTTCAAATTTGTTTATCATATTATAATAATTTAATACCGTGTGTTATTTAAGTAAGAGTACAACGCCTAACTGATACATAATAAATCTGGCATTACTTTTGTTTTGCATGTTTTCTATAATAGCGTTTTCAGCTTACACAGTGCAAGTGCGCACTGAATGACAAGTTGAAAACGCTCAGTGCAAGAAAGTGCGCACCAGTGCGCACTCGACTTGTAAGCTGAAAACGCTATAAGAACTGGAGCCCCTTAAAACTGACTAATTAGGACAGGGTGTTCGAAGAGAAAAATTTTGAAACTAGTTTACACTTATCTGAATCAACTCGCGGGGTAGTGTAGATAGTAGGAGTGGGAGGAGACTAAATGTCAGATTTAAAGCTGTTTTGGTTAACCTGAAATTTTTTGTCATTTTTGTTTATTTTACATTGAAAATTTTACATATACCGTGTGTCTATCTTAAAGGTGTACATAGGAGATTAACATGGGAAATCAGTTTTTTGAAATTTCCTGCTCGCCTAATTATTTTAAGCAAAAACGCGTCAAATAAAAATTTTAGGGCATAAAATTCTGAATCTAAATCAATAAATAGAATTACCTTTACATGCTTTGTAACGACAGAAATTAATTATGAAAATGTCGAAAATTACGTTGAAAATATCGACAGCCATGGAATTGAACAAAAAATAAATAAATGCTTGACGTTTTATCTGTCACAACGTTTTTGACAATTTGATAAAACGTCAAGCATTTATTTATTTTTTGTTCAATTCCATGGCTGATGATATTTTCAACGTAATTTTCGACATTTTCATAATTAATTTCTGTCGTTACAAAGCAGGAAAAGATAATTCTGTTTATTGACTTAGATGCAGAATTTTATGTCATAAAACTTATATTTGACGCGTTTTTGCTTAAAATAATTAGGCGAGCAGGAAATTGCAAAAAACTGATTTCCCATGTTAATCTCCTATGTACACCTTTAAGACAGACACACGGTATATATATATATATATATATATATATATATATATATATATATATATATATATATATATATATGAATTAGATGATGATGACAGTTTTGAACAGCTTAATTTTTTATGGGTTATAATTTCTGACAGCTACTAAACAACTTATTCGCCCGTTGAACTTATCGTGGTTTTTGACACTTGTGAACTAGTGACACTGACTTGCACCGCACTACACTAACATACACTGAAATTTTGATATACTCATCGAGCAGACCTAATATTACGAAGCAGGTACACTAGCCACGAGACTGTAATTCTGTATAATATTAAAAAATAGGTGTTTTTTTCAATAAATTTGTAGAGTTGTGTAGCGTAAGTGATGCATTGTCGAGGTGTAATGGTGTACAATGGAAATGTCGCGAGAGTGAGTGTGTGAGGGTAGCACATGCGTGAGACGCAGGCAAGTGCGAGTGCGACTGGGTATCGAATCGAATCAGCATAAATCACGTCGTGGCCAGTTTAGCAGGGAACAATCGTTGGCCAGCAGCCCGGCGGTGAAACGCGAATTTCTCTCGGCGTTTTAATCCTGACCTGGCCGTTGGTCGTTGCTGCTGCTGCTGGTGGTTGTCGGTTGCTGCTGGACCTCTAATGGATCTCAATGCTCAATGCTCTATGCTCAACAACGTGTTTAAATAATATGCGAGCGGTTGGCGGACGAGCAGATGAGCAGACGATCGCATCGCAGCGCATCGTGGAGTTTAATTGTCGGGCAAAGTTGCCGTTCAGAGGATGGGCATATTTAAACAAGTAATGGCAGCGGCGTACGTTTACATTGTTCCCGCGCGGAACCGGCCGTAAATCATGCGATTTGAGCCGACGGAGAACGTGCATAATCCGGGAAATGCTTTCACGGTTTGCATTCTTCTTGTAATTGTCTTTTTAATGAGAACGTAATTTATTTGTTGGAGCAAGACTGGCTGCTTCTGCTCCCACCGTATTACACTCTCCGACCATCTGCCCACTGACTCGTTGTCGCTAGGATTGACATTGCTGCAGCCAATTTCATTACAACTCGCGCGCACTGTAATTAAGGGTGCGAATATATAAGCTTTGATTGAAATACTCGCAACTCTTTCAGAATGCAGCAACAATGCACATCGCTACATAAAGTCCCAGCGGCTAACCTCGTTTTGTTCAAGACTTTTAAAAGTCAAATGACAAAATTAATCGATCAAGTTAAAAGTTGTTGTTGTTTATACACCTTTAAAAATGATGATAAAGTATAGTGCGCATAACTCAAGGGGTCCGTAGTTCGCAGTGTATTAGCAATTGTGACGGGAGGAGCATCTCCCAGCAGTGCTTGCCAGTGGAATAATTCGAGGAATGCTATGTACGCACACGGGAATTACTGCCCCAGCTATTTTGACTAAATATGCGTTCACGAGTATTTCAATCAGAGCTTATATATTTGCACCCTTAATTACACGATGTGTTGACAGGGAGCCAGCTATTTGTAATGAAATTGGCTGTGGTTTTAGGGGTAACTGCATGACAATCATAGAGTCAGACGGTACAAAACAGCCATCAGGTAGATGCATCACTTCGAATGTAGACTTTGCTACTAGGAAGAAGGTGCAGGTTTACATTTTCTGGATATCCAATCCGGAGATGAGATGATACAAATATATAAATATCCATACCTAATCGGAATCAAACACGGAACTTTAAGTATACAAAGTGGCAACGCAACCACGATTCTATTTTTTGTGAGCATCCTGTTTACGCAACCATATGTACGAGCGTCTTGTTACGCTGCCATAATCACTCCTATCCATAATTATATTAAATATAATTATATATTATTACTTGTATGGGGAGGCCAAAAATTAAGTTACGTTTGAAAAGATATTAGTTCTGAATAAACAGTTATACGATACAGACACATTTTTTTATTCCTCTTCACCAGTGACGCTTTCATTCTATTATTAATATCTGCAGTAGATACACCGAGCCATAGTGTTTTACCACTACCATACTGCTACCTTAAATTGGGCACAGGCAGTCTTCGATTCCTAGGAGGAAGGTTCAGGTCTATACTTCCAGGGTGACCCATTCCGATTTAGAAACATTGATAGATAAAAATGAAAGAGTATTTTCTGTATTTCTTGTTGATGGAGATGCAAAAGACGCACACATACATCCATACCTTAACCAGGATTATAAACCGAATTTTCGTTGTATGAAACAGGAATATTATCACAGTGCTACCTCGGTATATATAAGCAAGAGCACCAACTTCCAACTGGATCGATTAATCACGTCATTTGACTTCCAAAGTGCTAGACAAAAAAGTAATACGTTTTGGCAATTTTACTACCTACGTAATCTGAAAAAAACTTCCTTGGGGTCGCGTCGCGGCGATGTGTTGGTTCAACTGGGGCCGCCGGCCCGAACGATAATTAAAGCAAGTCCGGGGCCGAAACATGAAATATTACCACCGAGCGATATTTATGTACTCTTTGTGTTGGCTGAACTGATTGGTTCTCGGGGAACGAACGTCCGGGACTCACGCAAATGAATTTCACTTTTATACCTTCCACTTAGGCCATGTACGTAACGGGCTGGTAAAGTTGCCGATGGGAGATGAGAAGCCTTACTCTTATTCGTATTCGTATTCGCGTATCGATCTCGTCGCCTCTCAGACACAGCGGGAGCGAATAGGCCGCGAGGCGAAGACGCGCCGCAACTAAGGTGGTTACAGTGGAACATTTCATTACCATCATTGACCTAGGTCATTGATTCTCAAACTCTGATCCTGCAAATACTTATGGATCCCATAGTAAATTTGTGAACATCTTTTTAACATACATATAAAAACAAATCAACAATATTCAAAACTAGGGATCAACCACACCACACCAAAGAAAAATTTCAGAAGTAAAAAGGACATCCGAAATATGGAATTCAAGTAAATATATTTAAAATTCGCCTGCACATTTAAAGACAATTGGAATACTCTATAGTACAATTCCAAATAAATGTATGTGGTAAAAAGTCAACCAACATAGATACCAAGTTAAAAATTTGGGAATGCATTTTTTATGTTTATGATTATTGACCAGTGTGACTACAATACGGATTTAGTCTGTGCCGTGTTGAATTTTAAGTTTTGTTAAAGGGTGGGCTTGGCGTATCTAGAATATCTGAATTTGAATCTTTCTAACATCCAAGTAGTATAAAATGAATATATCATCACGGCATATTACCCATTGCTGGGTATGTTAATTTGCTTTATACACAGATATCGGTACCATGCGTTACCTCACGAGTACTCATTGCTTGCGTGGAGCCTCATTTAACATTCGAAATAATTCTTGACATCGATCGGGATCTAAATCGAACCCGGCACACGGCCACGAGACCACATGAAATAATAACTATATAACATAACTTGCTTTCTTTAAGTTATTAAATAAATTATATTATTCGTTGCCCAAACGGTGAAAGTACTGGACAAAATTGGAAATAGGTTATATTGTCCTATCGTAGCGGCTTTAAAGTTAGGGAACCACTGCGCTTTGCACCTAATCGCGTTGTGCAGTACAGCAAGACCTCGGGGCGCGTCGTGGCGTAAGCATCTATTGGGTTTAGGGTAACCGAAAAGCTAAGAAAAAGAAAGACTCACCGAAGAAAACTTTGTTCATCCTGGACTTCTCGAAACGGAACTCCTCATTCATTAATATGTGCAGTGTGATGTCGTACTCCAGAAGCAACTGGTGCAGCACTGTGTAGTCGAGCTGAAAAAGTAATTACAACAAAATAACATTCCGTATTCGCACAGATTCAGGTCAGCTGTGGTCTCGGGAGATTTACGTTATACCGGCTATATCTTACAAATGTACATACAATCTATTATCTTACGTGAGCGCAATACACAAACATTTGACAAGTGTTAAACCGTTTTCAAATTACTCCGAGATCGCAAAGTTGTTGGTAGAAGCAGGTGCGTCGCGTTGCGCCCATTGCCCGCCTTCCGGAAACTTGCAAGTTCCTCCTCTGGGTTACACACACCGGAAGTGCGTACTCGTACCGCGCACTCGTCGATCCTTCCTTCCTGTTCGTCACGTGCGGGGAAACTCATTTCGACAGCTTTAATAACCGCTCACCAGCTCACCCTCGCCCAATTCTCCCGATAGATTATAAATTAATTTAATATTGCTCACTCCCGTTTATGCAGTTTGAACTCTGCACAAACTCCGGGCTGTGCATTTGAATCACGCACTTACACAATTAAGCTAAAAGCAACTCGCGGGCTGACGAAAAACAACTACACACGTGCTTTTCGCGAACATTAAGATAAATCACTCACGTAGGATAAATGATGCATTTGTCTATTGCCTACTATCATTTACATTATCACTTTTGCATATTCAACAATGAAGGAAAAATACCGAGCCCTATCAATACTTTAAACTAACGTATTCAGTACGAAAGTAAGTTAAAATATTCAGACTTCGCCGTTTTTTGAATCTTCAATGCCTAATAGAATACTTTACTAACAGAACTATGAAATCCACTTGAACTCGAATTCGAATTAAAACAGAACATCAATTTTTTTCAGGATCTCATTTATTTTTTACGATGCACCAGTGCTGCTACTTTAGTTAGTTTTTTATTTTTACTACGACCTCTAGTCAAATTATGTGTAATTTAAAAAACTGAACTTACCTTCATAACTGAAATGTCACAATTTGAGCAAGGTAGTAGAATAAAAGTTCTAGATGCACCTGGGCGGAACACCAAGTTTGTCGCGAAATCAATGGCGTCGAATATATCCGAGTTGTTTTGCTTTCCTAAAAAAAAATGGTGTAAAATAGAGTGTTACAATAGCATATTAAAGAACGTGTTTTATAAGACATGTTTTTTTAGCACGCGTCAAAATTTAGAAAACGAGCGTTAGCAAGTTTCCTAATCGACAATTGCGAAAGAAAGTCTTATAAAATGAGTTCTTTATACTATTTTTTATATTTTGCGCCTTCTACAATAACATTTACTTACTCAATTTGTGTTTATATTTGCAACCATTTGTACATTTTCATATAAATAATCTTCCCTAAATAAAAAAAAATAAATAATAAAATAACACGAAAAGAGATATCGACCTGTGGTTTTAAAATCTTAAATCTACACTCTTCAAACTACTCAAATACAAATTTTCAGAATTTTTATTTTTTTAAAAAATTCCACCCTTTTTTAAACCACACCATCCTCATACCCAAAAATGGGTGTGCGGTACACCTTAAACGACTTCACCAGTAAATTCCTCGTACCAAAAAACATAAGTATACCAATTTTCATCAACATATTCCAACGGATACATTAATTATTAAACATTCCTTAAAATTGTCAAAAACTAAAAAATCTCAAGGGGTACACCTTAGATTTTTTGCGATTTTTGGTCATTTTCAGACTTTTCCTTCTGGAGATTGTAATAGTTGTTCAAAAATTATGAAAATTGGTATGCTTATGTAATTTTGCTCGTAGAATCTAACGGTGATATCGCCAGCGGTGTATAATTGACCATTTTTGGGATATGTCCCAAAAATGGGCATTTTTGAGCAAAGTTTTGAGGCCGAATATCTCGGACACGAAAAGAGATATCGACCTGTGGTTTTAAAATCTGAAATCTACACCCTTCAAACTACTTAAATACAAATTTTCAGAATTTTTAATTTTTTAAAAATTTCCACCCTTTTTTTAAACCACACCATCCTCATACCCAAAAATGGGTGTGTGGTACATCTTCAACGACCTCACCAGTAAATTCCTCGTACCAAAAAACATAAGTATATCAATTTTCATCAAAATATTCCAACGGATACATTAATTATTAAACATTCCTTAAATTTGTCAAAAACTTAAAAAATTGCAAGGGGTACACCTTAGATTTTTTGCGATTTTTGGTCATTTTCAGACTTTTCCTTCTGGAGATTGTAATAGTTGTTCAAAAATTATGAAAATTGGTATGCTTATGTAATTTTGCTCGTAGAAACTAATGGTGATATCGCCAGCGGTGTATGATTGACCATTTTCGGGATATGACCCAAAAATGGGCATTTTTGAGCAAAGTTTTGAGGCCGAATATCTCGGACACGAAAAGAGATATCGACCTGTGGTTTTAAAATCTTAAATCTACGCCCCTCAAACTACTTAAATACAAATTTTCAGAATTTTTAATTTTTTAAAAATTTCCACCCTTTTTTAAACCACACCATCCTCTTACCCAAAAATGGGTGTGCGGTACACATTCAAAGACTTCACCAGTAAATTTCTCGTACCAAAAAACATAAGTATACCAATTTTCATCAAAATATTCCAACGGATACATTAATTATTAAACATTCCTTAAATTTGTCAAAAACTTAAAAAATTGCAAGGGGTACACCTTAGATTTTTTGCGATTTTTGGTCATTTTCAGACTTTTCCTTCTGGAGATTGTAATAGTTGTTCAAAAATTATGAAAATTGGTATGCTTATGTAATTTTGCTCGTAGAATCTAATGGTGATATCGCCAGCGGTGTATAATTGACCATTTTTGGGATATGACCCAAAAATGGGCATTTTTGAGCAAAGTTTTGAGGCCGAATATCTCGGACACGAAAAGAGATATCGACCTGTGGTTTTAAAATCTTAAATCTACACCCTTCAAACTACTTAAATACAAATTTTCAGAATTTTTATTTTTTTTTAAATTTCCACCCTTTTTTAAACCACTTCATCCTCATACCCAAAAATGGGTGTATGGTACACCTTCAACGACCTCACCAGTAAATTCCTCGTACCAAAAAACATAAGTATACCAATTTTCATCAAAATATTCCAACGGATACATTAATTATTAAACATTCCTTAAAATTGTCCCTAAATAAAAAATAAAAAAAATTCGACATTATATTATTAAAATGAATTGTCAATTAACTAAAAATAAATTAGGTAAAAGTGGGTTAAAGAAACCTCATCTAGTACCAACCGTCTAAAACAAAAAATTGCGTATCGAAATGTAGGTCATTATGAACGCAAAATATAAAAATATAATTATGTCTGTGTGTAAACTGTAACCGCCGTAACGGCACGACAACGACAACGCGACTCATCACGTCTCGGCATTTTAATTTACTCGAGGTATTTTCCCGGTGCGAATTTAACGTAGTTGTTGATAAAGAAACAAACAAAGCGACCAGACACAAAAGAGCGATTCGCGGATTGTTGATCAAGAAACAGGACCGGATCATAGAGCGAGAAAGGCACCAACACAATTTAAGAAATAACAAATAAAGAAATAATTGAAACATTTAAATTCAAAGGGATCTAACAAGGCTGCAACCTTGGACTCACTGAGTTGGATAAAGTTTTGTTGACGTAAAGTACGTATCACAATTACGATACTTGATGAACCTGTTCTAATATAATATTTAATAATCATATTTGGTACGTTTTACAAGATTTAATTCTCTGAATCAACGTCTTGGTCATTTATCAGAGACTGGCCCACTCAATTAGAACCACAGTTGCGTTTCTTTCTTATTGCATTTCATTAGTATGGTGCACTGAAGTCTCTAGGAGGCATTGACTAGGTTAAGTGGACGAATGATAACCCATTCAAAATAAAAGCATATCATTTTGGGATGTTTTGTCATCCGTCCACTCAACCTACTCAGTGCCTCCTAGAGGCTTTAGTGCGCCAAACTGGTCCAATAAGAGCGAAGCGTATCTGTGGTTCTGGCTGAGTGAGCTAGTATCTGATAAATGACCGAGAGGTTGATTTAGAGACTGACATCTTGGGAAACATGTCAAGTATGATTTTAAAATATTTTATGTGTATGCTGCGCAATTGACCATCGTCCAGTGTGTCTCGTTTAATTGTCCGCTAACGAGTTATCGTGTACCGAACGAAAAAATGTAGATAATATAATTGGTTGTTGCACTTTTATTTGCATAACTTTAAAATCTAAAAATGGCACGTTGTAAATAGAATCTTTCAATTAAAACCCGAGAGAGGATAACCAGTAAATATTTGAAATATCTTCTTATTTGCGTAGTCGTTTGTATTTCGCTTTTCTCTGCGCCGACCCTGTCAAAGATCCAGGATCGCGGATTCAGATTCTTGAAGAAGAATTTCTTTCCTACGGAATTCGCTCGAGATGCGCGCATTTCGTCTTATTTTGTTGCAACTTCGCGAAATTTGTGTCGCGCTAATTATTATACCATGCATATGCATGAACAATTTAATATATACATAAAGACATAGTTTTCAAAATTATATAAATCTGCATCAAAGGGAACTAGTATTGCAATCATCGCAAATATAATTAATATTTGCATTCATTTACATAAAATATTGATCCGAATATATTCAAACTGTTCATATGAATTTCAATATTCGTTTCTTATCAAACGTAAATTGTCGAATCATTTGAGATAGATTTTTTCTTTTTCCGCGCTCTAATTTCATGTTTTTATATGATATTTTACATGAAAGAATAGAGTCCATTAAAAAATGCATTTTCAGGTTTTACCCTATTCCTATTCTAAACTCCACCCGATTTTTTCTATTTAAAAGCGAATAATAATTGTACATTAATTTATTATTATATTTATATGTATTTTAATTACGACTGTCGCCGTATATTTAACTGAACCTACAGCCAAAACATTTCAACCGATCACTATAAAATTGGAAACAAGTTCAGTTACTTTTTCTCGAAATCTCTCTTTTAACAAATGCGAATTGTCAACTTTTTCAAATAAATTTTGACAATAACAAATAAATCGATAAATAATTATTGATTGAGACTCTTTTGGTCTAAAGGACACAGTAACGAAGTGCTACAGAAATTAATAATTGAAAACTGATACAAAGATCCTTGGTTGATATACTGTCAAGTTTGCGTTAGCAACTTTAATTAACAAAATTTGGGTCCTATGCAAAAAGTGGACTTGTGAAAAATGAGTTATTGATATGGACATGTACTTTGGAAAATTTGGCAACGTCCTGTGCAAGAACTAGACTTCTATCATGACTACAAGCCCTACAGCCGAGCAATGTCTACCAATACTTTACAATTATTGGATATTTCTATAGTCATGTCCACTTTTTGCATTTATTATTTTTGTTTTTTTATTTATATAAATAGTATGTAAAAGTTTTTCGTTATTAAATATTCTATTTGATGTTAAAAAATATGTTTATTAATGGAAAATAAACAGGCAAAAAAAATGTGTTTTTACCAGGCAAAAACTATGATTATAATTCGATAGCTAAATAGACAATCCATAGATTGATCCAGTAACAGATTAGTGTAATTCTTTTCTATTCAGACAAAATGTATTTTTTATCTCCTGCAAAATTATAAAAAGTAGATTTGTCCACTTTTTGCATTGATCTCTTCAATTATATCAACAAAACAGAGTTTAGCCATTTATAAGCCGGCTATGGATTCCATAGACAGGTAATGAAAATTGTGACAAAACAATGTTTACACAGTATTCAGTATCTCTGCTTTACTCTAGTGTCTAGTGCAAAATGCGGTCTAATCCTATATTGCTTACCGTGGGGTATGTCATCAAAGTAGTGAGGTATCTGCTGATATGTGGTGAAGATTTCATTATTGATGACTACACTTCGAGGCTTGGCGAACACTCCATCACCTCCGAACATCACAACAGAATACCTAGACACACAAAACCCTGGTCAGCTATATCGAGATAACACCATTCATTCCCTACCTGTTCTTAGTAATGCCGGCATCAGTTAGCTCTTTGTCTAGTATAGAGACCAATGAGTCGATGCTGCGTCTTTGACGGAGATTTCCATTGCAGGATTTGGCTTCCACGATAAATACCACGTCGGAGGTTTTCGAGATGTCTTCGGCGTGGATTTCCACGAATTCGCCTTCGCCGGTAATTGTTCCGTTCGGCAAAAGACATCTGGTTCACGAAAAAAAAAGATTGTAATTTAATTCATATCATTATACATTTTATTTTTATTTAAATCTAAAATTGTGACATTTCATCGCGCATTTGAGTTCAGACAATAATATTGTAAAGGATGTTAAGTAAGTAATGTGCCATAGTTCATAGTATGATAAAGAGAATTGAAAGAATTTTTAATTTAAAATATATTCTGCACCATCTGTCAAGTTTTAAAAGGTATGGGACTGTAAAGTCGGCCAATTACGAACCAGCTTCTTAATAAGTCTAAAAATCAAGTTGTTCCAAAATACAACATTTGTTAGTTGTGATAAATGACATTGAATTTGCAATAAGTGGCGTAATACTTAGATATTTAGAAATGCCTGTTACTTTCACTTATCAAGAATACATCGACATGTGCCACATCTGATGCCATTAATAAAAAATGTCTTATCCACGTTCCGCCTCTAATTTCAAATCTTCAAAAATAACAAGAGTTGTTGTTTTCGCTCAAACTACTGTGATTTTTAAATAATTCTTTATTCAAATAAATTATTGTTAATGGTTCATCTTGAAATGCTTTTACAATGGCAACAAGCACATTGGAAAAGAAATTATCGCAGATTACGATACATTGAAGCCTTGCTTGTTTATTGAGTGGTAATGTATGGCACGTTACTTACATAACACCCTGTATATTTTATATAGTGGTAGCACAAATGCTTTTTTTAAAATCAGAAATTAATTTGGTAATAAACGGTTCTAAAATATATCAATGTGATCAATATTAATAAAATAATAATAAACAAACAGAAAAAAACACATGAGCTAAGTGCATAATCCACTGTTTTAAAATTAGGGCCAAATGTATGTAATACATTTTTAAATGTAGAATTATCAAGTTTTGCCAGCTTTTGACATAAAAGGTTGTAATCATGTTTTAATCTTAAGAGTCGTGAAAACTTTTCTCTCGAGATTCTATCTTACACAGAGATAAGTAGTTTCTGCTTTCCACGTATTTATAAAAGTGGTCTTGCATTAGTTCTATGCTCTCACAGCATATATTTTTAATTATGTTTCACACATTTATGAAAGGGTTTTTATTTTTATTTAACCCTGAAACAATAAAAAAATATGAAATTTTGTGTTCAACTAAATGACAATTGTTTATGTTGCGAGAGAATCAATTGTTTAGCTTCATTTTTGTATTTTGGAGCTCGAATATTGAAAATATATATATTAAAAAATGTTTGTGAAAGTAAAATAAATTCACCATCGTAGTTTTATTGGCTTAATATTGTTACAAAACATTATTTTACATTTATAGTTTGCTAGCGAAATTTATCTATCACCAATAATACAAGATTATGTACTACGGCCAATTTTTTTTGATTTACGCTTTTGTGCCAGAGTAAACTTAAGACGTACTAATGGATGTCAAATGATTCTGCAGCAAATTCCCGAAGTATTACCTTGCCTTTATCATTTCATTCTATTGTTACAGAACATAATTTTGCTCTTACGTTTATTTATACCAAGAAAGTTTTTCTTTGATACGATAGATATTTCAGAATGGTAGAAGCTCTAGTTGCCTGTCTGCATAAGTAATTACACAACGACGGTAATTTAGCAAAGTTGAGCGCATTGACAGGTAAAATATAGACGTTTAAAGTTCATTTAAGTAGTTGAGGTATTTCTCGTGTGCAGGAACTTTTGCAAAAATGATTTTTATCTTAAAGTAAATACAGGAGGCGTAGTTTTAAAACTGTACTTTAGATGTATACTAAACATAATTCATTGGAAAGGTTAATATTTTTATTTTATTTCCCTAAAGAGGAAAAGTTAAAAAAGAAATCCTTTAGCATGATGAGTTGGTCGGCATTTTGTTTCATTTTAAATGTCTGAAAAATCTAAAGAATGACGTTTTAAAACAATAGTTAATTCTGCTTTGTCACAAAGCAATTCAAAGCTTGTCAATTGCCAATACGATGAAAGCTCCAGGATTATAAAACTAACTAAAACACACGACAGGAACTTAAAGCTCAAGCATTTCCGGAAATCTGCTGGGGTCTGATAGGCCCAGAAGTATACTAATTACGTCACAACTCTTAGATCAATAAATAGCGGTAACTGGGATTAATATTATAGCTCCTCTACTGAGTCACTTAAGTTCCGTTTCCGAATCCATATTGCACAAATCTATGCAATATAGACAAAACCGCTGATCGGGCATCACAGACCCCACCAGATACAACAAAAAATTTAACGTATTTCATAGTTTTTTATTTTGTCTCTTATCTCATAAATCTATTTTTTCGTTAAAATAATGTCGATTAGGTTAACTTCTAAGTATACTCGTATTTATTATTATACTAGTAGATTCATCATATTGAAAGCATGTTAGACTTCATTTCTTATTGGAAGAGGTATTGTCTTATACTAGAAATAAATAAAATGATGAGAGGGAAATATAATTGAATGAAGTATGAAGTGAAAAACGCGAATCATTGCATTATTCTGACTTTTTTATAGTTTCTGTTTAATGTAAAAGTAGACTAATAAAATTTCTTTAAACATAATTTTTTAATGTTAGTTGCTCATATTTTGTTAATAATAAAATGTATTCTACCAGTCTGAATTGTTTTATTTTATTTATTTATTTATTGTAAATTCGCTCTACAGGATAATATCCCAATTACAGAGGAATTGTTTCACTGAATGTACAGAAATTTCGTCGCGTGACGCGCGAGTAGTGGCACCTTACAATAAAAATAGAAAAAGTAAAAAAATACATATATATATTTATAAATAAACTATTATTACATTTAAATTATAAATTATCGGTTCTTGCAAGAAGTATAGCAGACAGTACTTTCTTGAACCTAGAAATGCTGTTGGAAAATATATCTAGTTCTAATAATTCAATTACAAATTTGTTGTAAATAATACACATCTGTCTGACAGGTGAACGTAGTTCGTAGTTTGTCCTTGGAGTCGGATAAGTAAATGTCAATTTTGTTCGAGATCGAGGAACAAGAAGATTTATTTTAGAAGCCATTTCAGCTATTGAACTGCTTTTGTTTTCAGTTTGGATTCATAATACCAACTGGGTTTTAATACACCCCATCAGACTAATATTGTCCATTCAAACCATCAGACTACCGAAATGTTAGCTGTAGTTAAAACACTAAACGCTATCTGTTTTCATTTCGCTTACTGATTTCAATGTATTTGATGGAGATTCAAGTTTATTGGATTCTATTTTTGCGATTCTTTCTCCATTGAAAAGTGATCATGTATTTGGAGTGTAATTTAACAGTTGAGTTGTGGTTCACTTTGAAAACATCAATGGATTCTTTTCCGCTTCGGTTCGTCTCAGATTTGCAACCTGCTCGTTGTAATAAGCCTCCTACAATATCGATATTGCTAATGATACAACTTTTCCCTTCCTGGTTCTTTTTTTAATATCTGTACTTGTTAGCTTTCAATAACTTTCAGAATTAATTGCATGAAAAGACAGATGCTTCGAATTAAAGAAATATTTACGACAATAATCGTGAATAATAGTATACATGAATGCATTACATTATCTTATCTTTTCTATTTCTATATTTAGTGCGAACTTTTTTGCACTTGTTTTTTACATAATCAGTGCACACTAGTGAACTAAACCTTTATGGCGATTTCCATTGACAAAAGTGACGTCATGCACTGTATAAGTGTTTACTCCAGACTCCAGTGCAGTTTAATATCACCATCAACGGAAAACAAACTATTTAGTGCAAAACAGTGTCATATTGCACTGAAACTACTGCACTTGCTATGCTTGGCAGTGCAAGAAAGTTAGTACCGAGCTCTCACTGACTACAAAATAAGATTACAATGAAAAACACGATACTGTAAAAGTGTGTACTTTATTTGTCAACCTCAACTGTTAAAAAACTATACATATTTTGAAACCTCACGAGTTGCGCCTTTGACGCAACACAGAAATGGAAATCCTATGGAAACCTCTTGGAAGAGAGGACCATCACTTCCAAACCTTTTTATCTGAGGGATTATGGCTTGAAAACGTGATAATTGTTGTTGAAGTCAAAAATGTGACACTTGTAAATCTTATATGAAAAAATTAAATAAATGAGTCGTCAACGCGCGAATATATATGACGTATCTTGATTTATGAAAGCTTTGATAGTTCCGCCTGCAGAGGTGGGATGTGTAGTAAATATCTTACGACATTTGACAATTTTTTTATTCGTTAGACGTTTCGGGACCAGACCTGGTCCCATCCTCAGTAATACATTTTAGTTTACAATAAGTTAATTACCGAAGAGAATAACAATCTCAACCGTTAAAAAACTATACACATTTTGAAACCTCACGAATTACGCCTTTGACACAACACAGAAATGGAAAACCTATGGAAACCTCTTGGAAGAGAGGACCATCACTTCCAAACCTTATCTGAGGGATTATGTCTTGAAAACGTGATAATTATTGTTAAAGTCAAAAATGTGACATTTGTAAATCTTATATAAAAAATTAAATAAATGAGTCGTCAACGCGCGAATATATATATATATATATATATATATGTTGTGTCAAAGGCGCAACTCGTGAGGTTTTAAAATATGTATAGTAATTGTTATTCTCTTCGGTAATTAACTTATTGTAAACTAAAATGTATTACTGAGGATGGGACCAGGTCTGGTCCCGAAACGTCTAACGAATAAAAAATTGTCAAATGTCGTAAGATATTTACTACACATCCCACCTCTGTAGGCGGATTTATTTGTCAACGGAAAACAAAAACTACACATCCATTGCGCATCTTTCACAAAACCAGTATAGTGCACATCGCACCGAATACGTTCAATGCGCAATAAATTTTACTAAACTGAAAACGCTATTAGAACTGATTTGTCGAACTATACGAAAAAGAAATGTAGGACAATATGAAACAAACAATAAAAAGCGTCTAAATGAAAAAATGGTGTAGATGCTGGTTATATATTAAGGATTAAAATAATTAATTTTTGCGAAAATCTGTACTTATTCATAAAAAGAACAAAGAAATTATCTGATGAAAGCAACACGTCGAGCTTGAAATAAATTCGCTGAGAAAATAATTGCCTCTTCATTTAAAAATGTGTTGGGTGTTCTCGCCCGTTTTCCTACAAGTGTAGGCTAAAGCATTTAATAACCCTCCATCATACATGATTACCGTTAACTCCTTCGTAATGAAACATGTTTTTGATAATGAAAGTCGTCGTGGGCTTAAATATTTATTTGTGTTGCGGATAAGAGGAGCTTTCTTGAAAAGGGAGGAGGGCTTCTGCTTTATCGCACGCTGACACCTTTCCAAGGGATTCAAATCCCCGTGTCAGAAGTGCGTAAATTCTTATGAATACAAGTAGTCTTGATGCGGTACGCTCCCTTACACTAGCGCTACTTCGCGGAAGGATAATTACTGCTATTCCTCAGCTTTCCAACCAACTGAAATGGGAACCCGGATATAATGCAGTCATATTTAATTATTTTCAACCCCAAATGAGTTTTTTCTCAGGGACAAACACAGTAATGGAAAACACAAGATCTGTATAACATTAATAAACCATGCCAGGACACATATTATTATTTTGCCACGATAACTAATAGAAACTTTACAATAGAGACATGCGTATAAAATTCCACTAATATCTTCTTCACGCAAGAATGGAGTTGTGCTTGCGCAGTAAAATAATAATATATTCAACATATAATGAACTTTAGTATTTGTCCTGGCTTTGTCCAAAGTTAACACAATCCTGTTGAATACCCGATAGGAAATACTGAAAACGGAAGAAACACAAAACAGACAATTTATTAAAACAATTCATTGAAAATTATCAGCGATACCAATTCTAAGAGTACATAATTTTACACAAAGACGTCCTAATGTGAAACTTGACATTCGGCACTATTAATGTATATTACAATGTCACTAATTCTGATTTTAATTGTCTGTTGCACTGAAGCCCTTTAAGATTTAACTGAGGTAGTACATACATACATACATACATACATACATAAAATCACGCATTTCCCACTTAGTGGGTTAGCATAAACCCGAAAGAATAAAAATAACATCATCCAAAAAATAATCAGTCTCTCTTTCAACAACATTCTTACTAAACTGACATCATATTAACATATTAAAGTGACCGATTTTCGGTATCGAAATACCGCAACCGGACCACAATAATAGTTACGAAACAATCATCCTTCGCCACATATTCCTGTCTAAGCACACTTCTTTCGCCTCGGCCACATTCATAATCGCATTCATACACGCTCTTCTTCTCTTCCCACTCGGGAACTTTCTCTCTTTTAGTACCTTATCAATTACATCCATCCACTTACACACTGGACGGCCACGCAATCGATCACCCTCAATTTCACCAAGATGTATACGCTTTACTAGCCGTTCACTCTTCATTCTCTCCACATGACAAAACCATCTCAACTGGCTCATTCCTACTCTCTTAACAACATTCTTCCAAACCATACATTCTTCATACACCAAATTATTCCTCACGCGATTCCGTCTTACATTATTGCAGTATTATTTTATCATATTAAAAAAAATACTTAACACGTTTCATAAGATTTTAGTCTTTGAATCAATCTTTTGGTCATTTATCAGAGACCGGTTAGTTATCTCTGCACTCATCACGTCATCTTGGATGGTTTATCATCCATCCACTCAACCTAGTCATTGCCTCCTAAACACTGCAGTATACCAAACTGATGAGGTCTAAAAATGACCGAAAAATTGATTCAGAGACTGAAGTCTTGTAAAACGTGTGGAGTTTTTTTTTTTTAAATATTATATTAGAGCAATCCCGCCAAGTATGGCAATAATTCTAATTTATTGTACATTTATTATGAAGTATAATTTTGTACTATGACATGATATTAGCTCAAAGTTTAACTAAAGAAAAAAAAATAATGTGACTTCGATTTTGGTAAATATTCCGAGTTCAGAGTGATTTCTCTATGAGAAATTGTGATTTTAGTGAAAAATGTTGTGTGAAAACGAGTAATTTTTCTATTTTAAATATTTGAATTCAGGCTTTTAGATGTGATTGGTGGATGTGCGTACAAATAGCGCCCATTGATTTACTGTTTGTACATTCGGTATTAGAAACTATAACTGAGTTACATGAATTATGTTTTTTTCGTTGTCACTTTGTGTACACATGAGCAAATTGCATATTTGCAGCTGTAATGCCAGTGGAATGCACAGATACAAACGAGGATGCATGTGACATATTTGTACATTTTCGTGTTTATCATTTTATACACAAGGTGTAATTAGGATCGTTTGTTGTTTCATAAACAGATATTCACACGGCAAAATCATTTAATATTGTGTTGTTTTGTTTAGTTTTCTTTGACCAGAGTTGGTCTCGTTCATATTCCCCAACTACGAGCACAATCAAATCTGGTTTTCATGAACAAACAATGCACATCAACAAAATATTTCACGTTGTGTTTCAATTACATATTATATTCTGGTCCCATCAAACAGCAGTATTATGCTTTAGTTCAAACGACAATCAAAACTATCTGTATTTTTAAAATACCATCATGCAAACATAACATAATAGAATATGAAAATTCTTCACATAATCTGCAATTCTATAGAAAAATCATATACTCGTATACCACTTTTCATAGATTTATTAATTTTTGTTATTATCATCCAGCAACATTTCATTATAGTAATGTCAAATGGATTTAATTACATTAACTGTCTAATCGAATTCGGAGTTATGTCCTTGGACGACCGTAGAAAAATGCAATCATGTTTATATCTATACAAATTGGTCAATAATTCGGTAGACGATTCGGCTATCCTCTCTAAAATAAATTTTCTTGTTCCTCGATCTCGAACTAAATTGGCATTTGCTTACCCGACTCCAAGGACAAACTACGAACTACGTTCACCTGTCAGACAGATGGGTATTATTTACAACAAATTTGTAATTGAATTATTAGAACTAGATATATTTTCTAACAGCATTTCTAGGTCCAAGAAAGTACTGTCTGCTATACTTCTTGCAAGAACCGATAATTTATGATTTAAATTTAGTAATAGTTTACTTATAAATATATATGTATTTTTTTTACTTTTTCTATTCTTATTGTACAGTATCACACTACTCGCGCGTCACGCGACAAAATTTTTGTACATTCAGTGAAACAATTTCTCTGTAATTGGGATATTATCCTGTAGAGTGAATTTACAATAAATAAATAAATAAATAAATAAATAAATAAATAAATAAATAAATGGTGACGTCATTTTCAAATATACATATACATAAAAATCACGCATAATAACAATAAGAGCTTAGCTGATCTGAAATTTTACAAATTTGACTGTATTAATGAAAAATTAGCAGTAGTAACAAAATACTGAAAGTACCATAGTTACATTTAAAATGATTGGCAGCAATGTACTATCGCGTTTTTTTAAACTGGACATAGGGAGTTATAAAAGTCTTCAAACTGACATCTGTCTATTTCAGAAATTATTTGTATCGAATTTCTAATTTTCTTTTAATGCTGTACATTGACGCATCCTATAGTTCTTTAATTATAATATATTTTTTATAGTTGCTGGATTGGATCGCTTATTAAAAGTAGCAGTAAATAAATCAGAAACTTGCCTATGACTCATATTGGACCAATGTTATGATTTTTGTACTTTTTCTTCATACATCATTTTGGAATATGATAGTTTGATGACTTTGACAACTCCCTAAGTCTAGTTAAAAAAACGCGATAGTACACTGCTGTCAATAATTTTAAATGTAACTATGGTAATGACATACGTCCATGTTCACTGATATTTTTTTTTTTTGGTACTAGTGCTAATTTTTAATTAATAAAGTTAAAATTGTAAAATTTGATTTATGTGAATTACCCTATTGCCTCATTCTAACGTTGAAAGTCTTTTATTTTCTCATGCCTATTTTTTGTAATGTGTTGGGAACAGTTTATTATTAATTACAAAGCTGATTAATTAATCTTTGGCTGTCAAGTTTGAATAAAATATTGGAATGGAATGGCAGACAATTTAATTTTGGTAATACTTTCTGAAGGCATTTTGTTTAACTTTCATAACAAGCTAGACAAATTTCCACTCCACCCCAGCACTGAAAGAATTTGTAAAATAGCGTTCAACCCTTCTAAATCAAATCGCGCTGGAGGCTTCTGAGGTATGTCGTTCGTTCATGTAAACTGTGTCTACGGAAACATACAGCTGCTGTGTTCCGCGCCCCTTCAGATAAAAAACAAATTTTATAGACACTTTCGTTGAATTATTTTGCCTCCCTTAATAGAAATATGTTTACGTCGTAACTCAATGAACTACTACCCTTACAGCAGCTCCTAAACCAATTAGTTTTTTTTAAGAGTTGAATAAATGGGCAACCTTTTTAAAGAACAATTTATTTTTTGGTTTTTAAATTAAAAACGTAACAGAAACTTTGTAGGCAAAGAATAGAATTAAATTTAGCATTTTCTCTGAATACAATAGCTAGACCGTTATATTTTTGTACAATGTATAAATTTTTTGTGTAAAACATTAACTTTTATGTGATTTTTTGCTGCCGCACATATATTTAATGTTTTTTACTTTTATCGCGTATGGAAGCATAAAAGTATTAATGATTATATGTCACTCTATTTTTATTATATTTAATTCCTTGTTCTAACTATATCATATTGCGAGAGAGAAGATGTAATAGTTGGTTTTTATTATCATTTTGCAAATAATAAACTAGGTTTAAATTACAACCTGTCTTGTAAAGATATCTATGTAGCAAATAATATTTTGACTGTTCCATCATTGATTCGTTATCATACATTAGCTTTTGTTAAAAGAATATGTCTAAATTTCCAAAAATGAGTAATGTATATTATATATAATTATGTAATTAGAAATAAGAATTTATTATAAATTTCTCATCATAGAAGAGCTTTGTATGAAAATTATCCACTGTATTTTGGCATTATATTTTACAATAAATTGTCGAATGAAATAAAACAATGTAATGATGTTAAATCTTTTAAAAAATATTGAAGTATAAATTATTCCATATTGTTATTACTCTTTTCAAAATTTTCTGAGTAATCCGTGTTAATATGTATATTGTTGACGTACCTATATCATGTATAATAATCTTTGGATAAATAAAATTATTATTTATTATTACATCGTACATCTAACAAATAAACGCGTAAAGAAAGCAAATATCAAAATTGGTATGTAGGTTATAGAAAGAGTGACAATATAATGAACGATATTCCTGGATATATTCAGTTAAGGGTAAATATTTTGAACAGAAATATTTGTTTTGTAATGCCCATGATATTTGAAATAAAGAAAACATTACAAAACCTATCTTTCTTTATTGGAAATAAAGTTTTTCTGTCTTTCATGCATGATTTCATTAAATAGTTTTTCATAAAAAACGAACATGTCCATTTGTTGAATTTTTTAAGTAAATTTGGAAAATATACATAATTAAACATCATTTTCTTTATCATTTTCATCGGGTAAATACAAAATTTCTACAAAAACAAAACAAGTCCAGATTTTTTCTTTTTAGTTTTATTAACTGACGGATCCATGAAATAAAATTTTAAACTGAACGCTTTTGTTAAAAAAACTTCATAAGAATATAATATAAAAATGCACTTCATACCAACACTATTATTATAATAGTGCGATCGTGATATCTTTTATGCTTATTATATGTATGAAGAAACAGTGCCCCAATCATCTAATGAACGGTTTTGAAATGATGTTTTTTTTCTTCCTAAATAATTGCATTTTGGACATTAATTTTGATTTAACGATGTATGTCAATAATTTTTATACAAATTCCTGTTAAAATATTTAAAACATCAGATAGCAAATAAAATACAAATGTAATATTTTCAATGATTTCTTCAATGATCATTAAATGTTTTATGGTTATTAAATTTCATATCAGCGTCACGGTTATTTTGCGTATTAATAAAAAATTTGCAACAGGTATTATTGTCGCATGCGCATTTCCAGTTAAAATGTCAAACATAGTTTTGTGATGTTGTGTGCTTGTGGTGCGCAAATATATTTAAAGTGGTTTCACACTAATTGAATTTTAGTAGTAATGTATATATTTCATTAACATTTTGTTGACAAAGTGTTAGTTGTTAAAATAATAAAGTTATTCAAGACATTTCCACATTTGATTCGCATTATCAGGTCGTTGGTGGGCTAAATTGCAGTTTATCCAGAATTCAAGAATTTTATATTAATGGTTATATATATTTGGTAAACCATTAAAAACACTAAATACCGCTAAAAATTGGGTGCGGAAAGCTATATTTATACAGATTTTGGTATTTTTTCTGAAAAAATTAGGTCAGATGAACAGCATATATTTCCATGTTTAAGTAGGTATTTACGCTTTCATACGAATTATACTGTTTCAATTAATGTATATTTGCAAAATTATGTCTTATTTTCCTTCTTATCCTACGTTTTATAACATTTTTTATTTATAATTTTGCGTTCATCTGTCGAAATATTGTAAAGTAACATGAAGATAGTGGGCCGAGCGATGTCGAATGTGTGTGCCTGGTGTGCGTCAGGTATTGTTTTTGCCAGGATTTTTAAAAAAATTCTTAAAGCATTAATGTGCGTTAACTATTGTTCTTGTCAGGATTTTAAAAAAAATATTTTTCCAAAAAAATATATAAATACCTGTTTCCGCACTCCAAAATTATGTTTCCTTATTATATTTTAGCTATAATAAGACATTACAACAAAAAAATGCGTCGTAAGGTAAGAGTAGAATCGTGTTATTAAAAAAATCGGTTTAGTGAATTCTTTTACTTGGCAAAACTTTTGTATGAGACTGTCATGATAGAACAACCTTAAGATATAATATATCTTGAAATTTATAAACTAACTATGAACAAGTGAGGCTTCATATTTTCCATTTATTATCATCGATAAACAACTCTGAAAAACTAGCTCTCTCTTCGTGTTTCCTACGCGGAATATGTAGAGTGGGTATATGATTTCCCCATAGTTTTAGTGGTCGATGATAGCAGTTAGTTCATTCGCCCCCTCCCGACTCGCTAGGGTGAAACAGCCTGTAGTCAGCAGATGTAAGAGTTAGGGTGGAAAATAATAATTCTCACCGCCAGTGGCACTGGCATTCGCTACCCTGCATGTAGCATGTAGATGTAGAGGAATATTGCAGACGTCAATATTATATTCCGCTTGAAGATTAAACACGGTGAAAGGTGTTTATGAACGGCCAATCAACGAATCTCAACACACGGATATTAATCGTTATTATTAATTAGCTTAACAACTTTTGATTTTCATTATCTGCAAAAGCATTCTTTGTGATTGGATTAAATTTTTTTGGTAGTCAAAATGTTCACATGAGGTCATGGAAGTAAATAAAACCTTAATTAAAAATTAAACGTTTTGGATTATTAATAATTTTTGTTAAAAAAACTTTGTTCATGTTAACTTTGTTTCATTATAAATCTAAAAAAGTTAAAAAATCAGCTTTTTAAACTAATTTTCATATAAAAATATAGTTTAAAAATTGAGTCTGTGGTTGTAAGGTAAATACTCTTTCACATAGGAATATATATATATATATATATATATATATATATATATATATATATATATATATATATATATATATATATATATATATATATATATATATATATATATTCCGTGTCTCTATCTTAAAGGTGTACATAGGAGATTAACATGGGAAATCAGTTTTTTACAAATTTTTGCTCGTCTAATTAATTTAAGCAAAAACACGTCAAATAAAATTTTTAGGGCATAAAATTCTGCATATAAATCAATAAATAGAATTACCTTTACAAGCTTTGTAACGACAGAAATTAATTATGAAAATGTTGAAAATTACTTTGAAAATTTCTACAGCCATGGAATTGAACTAAAAATAAAAAAATGCTTGACGTTTTATCTGTCACAACGTAAGTTAACTTATTTGACGTTTTTGACAATTTAATAAAACGTCAAGCATTTATTTATTTTTTATTAAATTCCATGGCTGTCTATATTTCAAGGTAATTTTCGACATTTTCATATTTAAATTCTGTCGTTACAAAGCATGTAAAAGAAATTCTGTTTATTGATTTAGATGCAGAATTTTATGCCATAAATCTTTTATTTGACACATTTTTGCTTAAAATAATTAACTGATTTCCCATGTTAATCTCCTATGTACACCTTTAACACAGACACACGGTATATATATATATATATATATATATATATATATATATATATATATATATGCGGAGTGTAATCGTCACTGTCGATTAGTTAAGGAGATAAATTTTAGTGGGTATATCAGTGTGATGTTTTCTGGGCTTAAATTTGTTTAGTAGATTCTTTTAAAATCTGTCGAGCTTTCGTGTATTTGGATTGTACACTTCATCAGGACGGTTTTGTTGAAGTTATTTGAAAGTCATTGATTTACAAAAAAGTAGAAGAAATTTGGAAATTCATTAAGGTTTACAATGTCATAAAGGTAAAAACTTATATTAATTTTGACAAAAAACACATGGTTTTTAATTCGTCGCAATAGTACAACCTTATATATATATATATATATATATATATATATATATATATATATATATATATATATATATATATGTATGTATGTATATATACATTTTTTGCATAATTTTAGCCTAAAATGAGCTATCTCTGCATACAATTCTTTTCCAGTAAGCCATAACGCACTCTTTATGGTGCTGTTTAAGGCAACTTGTGCATTATATTACAGCTATGGCAAAACCATATCTCCGATGTTCTTTTCAAATAGTTATTTTTTTAGTTTGATTCATATTTTTTAGCACAAAATTTACTGGACCTTATTTGCCTCAGAGTAGTAAGGATAAATAAAGCTTATAGATATCAACTTTTTAGAACAATAAAAATGATCTTGTTTCACAAATTATAAGACTCAAACAGTAATTGAAAATAGAAAATTAATATTTAAAATAAAATTCACGATTGTTTGTCGGCAGTTTTTATAAAATGGAATATCCGAAACTACTTCCTACAACAAATTAGAAGCGACGACAATGGGGAAGTGCAAACGAGATGGCACGTCGGATTTACCTTTATATTATCGTTATCTATGAGTGTGTAGAAAACCACACAACTCATATACTTAAAAATGATGTTCGGTACATAGGTCTTAATACACACTGGGCCTTATTTCCCTCAGGTACCTTATACAACTTTTTGAAATGCCATATTTACACTACATTCTTATAATTATGTCAAAAAAATCTTGAAGGGATTTAGTGCTATGGTATAAGTAATCTAAATCATATAATTAGTGATATTTAATCAACATTAATACTGCAGAATGTTGCTTGACAAAATTTGGTTTTTCGCTATTCCCTTACAAATCTGTCATAATCCAACAATTACGTTTTTGGCATTCGATTTTTGTATGGAAATTCGGGTAAATAATTGAAAAACAAACGTGTTTCGAATATGTCCATCCTACTTTATAAACCTGCAATTTCCCAATTGTTGAATAGATTTGAATTATTACCATCCTCGTTAATATCATTTAATAGCAATTTCCGTGTAACTCATTGAAATTTATCTCAACTACCAAGTCATCAACATCGATACGGAATGTACGAAAACTTTACTGAGTTTGGGAACTATGTACACCGAGACCTGTTAACATGTACAAGTATATTACAAGGTATCATATTCTTAACAGCAGCTGAGATTTACCAAATAAAACAGATTTACGTCGTTTATGCTGGCAGAGAAAAATTTATGTATATTTACAATAAAACGATGATATTTTTGTTGTCAGCTTTGTGGATCTAAAATGAATACAATGATTTAAATTATTTATTAGTTTTCAGAATATAAGACTCTTAATTTAAAAATCACTGTGCATTTTAACTGATTTAAAAACCCATTTTACTGCTCTTTAAATCTATTAATAATTAATAAAATCCACGAAATATGAAATAAAATAAACGAATTGTTTCTGTAAATGGAATAGAAAATTATATTTATTTCAAAAAAATTTACTGAGAATTTTGTATATGACTGTCTAAATACCTACTGACAGTTTTTTTTTTTATCCGTGTACATGGGTGTATGTGTTTATAATAACATTACAAATGATTGAACAATATATATATATATATATATATATATATATATATATATATATATATATATATATATATATATATATATTTAATTACCGTACTTGTTCTTTTAATGATGTCCATTGACGCAGCCTATAGTTTTATAATTATTATAGATTTTTCTAATAGTTGCTGGACTGGGTCGCTTATTAAAAGTAGCAGCAAATAAATCGGAAACTTGTCTTAGACTCATATTGGACTTATACCATGTTATGATTTTTACATTTTGGAAGATGACAGTTTGACGACTTTGACAGTCCAGTTTTAATAAAACGCTATAATACATTGCTGTGAACAATTTTAAATGAAACTATGGTAATGACATACGCCTATGTTCACTAAAAAAAACTCCGTATAATTTTGTTAATGTGACCGGTACATGATAACAAGTATGTCCTATTTCGTGGAAAAAATGAATGAATTTTAAATGTACCAATCGCCATTTAAAATTTAAACTCCATGAAGGGTGCAAATATTTTTCCATTATTGAAATCTGCTTAAAGCACAATACTACATTTAACAACTGGTCAAATGTAATATATTATTTGTATGCTTAATTTGAATTTGAAGTGGAGATCGTGCCAGTTATATATTTCTATGAGTAATAATATAGAATTAAAACTAATAAAATTACCCCTTAACCTTAAAATTAATTTTAATAAAAACTAAATACGTATTTCGAGAACTAAGTTCTCATCATCAGTAGTACAACAAGGGAAAGTTAAACGAAGTCTCAACATGTCAACCATGCCTAACAACTCTGAAAAACAAGGGAGAGAACTGGGATTATATTGGAACGGGAGTCGCAGGTGAATGATTACCTATAAACTAAAATAAATTTCGTCCAATAATAATAAGTCATCAAATTTAAATCGTCCAATAAAATTTAACTTTGTATTAAATAGAAAAGTTTTGAGTTTGGTATGGGACCAAGATCTGTGTTCATCAAATTATTTTTAAATTTATTTATTAAACTCTCGTATGCATCTAAATATCTATCATTATTATGTTGTATTAGTATTATGTTTAATTTTTAACAAGATAGAATACTATATTTGGTAGAATATTTGACTACTATATTTGTTTTATTTACTTAAGTTGCACTTATTACACTAAATTTGTATTAAACAGCCTCAAATGCAGCTTCACGTTAACAAACAAATGTCAAGTTGTTAAAGTCGATGTAAGGAAAAATCACAATGCGTATACGAATTCACTCCCGACTTGAAGTGATAGTTTGGATCTTGTTAAGTTTAAGGCAACATGCAATCCAACCCTGAAGTACGCTAGGTTAAAATGCCTCTGCTTAGCTTAAAATTTAATTGAAATTTTTCCTTAAATCTTAAACTCAACCATGTATTAATTGTGTATTGTGCTCACCGCAGCTTTATTCTATTGATTTTATAAGATCACGCTATCTAGTACCATACTATAAATTTATACTTATACAGGATATCTCACAACTCGCGCCCCAGACGAAACTGACACTTGCCGACGACAATAGGTTGCCAACAAATAGAAGAAAATAATTTGCGGCTGCTTGCATAACGGAGTTACAAGACTTTCTAATCCACCAATCCCGGAAGGATATCTTGAAGTGTGATGATATTATTATAAAATAAAACTGGTTGCTAGGTTTTAACAATACTACTAGTGAGTTACAAAATTTGTTTGACTTACTGTAATTTTGACACTTTAGATTTGACTTTTCACTGTCAACAAATTTAGGTTAGCGAAGGTGTCATCCGAGATCATCATTGATATCGTGCAGTGCAACGTGTTGTAGCAGCTGTGTAAAATGTGTTAAACGAAAATATTACTGTTATTTGAATTTATTGAGATTAAAACAAATTTAATTTGACATCAACATTTTTCGAAAACTATAGTCGCCCACACATTTTAAAGAAGATTTGATTTGTATAAAACCCTAGTAACGTAAAATTACGGTGAACACACGTTATAGGTCAATTTAAAGACGTCTTTTCTCGAATATCTTTTAAGCTACATTTTTTTTTCTTCGAAATTACACATCCGAGTGCAGTCTCGTGTTTCCTCATTTGCTCTGGGGCGCGAGTTGTGAGACAACCTGTATGGTATATCATCTGTATACCTGATGGTGACGATTTAAAATGAGATATTAGTTTTATGCAATTTCTTAATCTATTGTTCATTTTACGGCAAACAGTGTACAGAGTTAATACAGTACAAGGTTGTACAACAGTAGTAAAAGTTGCATATTTTTTATATGTTTTTGGTTTCTTTCAAAAGTTTTATTAATTATTAGCAATAGCTTTTTTAGTTTTCAGCCTGTATAAATATATCATCACAGCACGCCCATTTCTGAGTGTGCCAATCTGTTTTGTACTCAGATGTCGGTAATGATAATGACATATTCAAACCGTGTGGCCGGTTACCAGGCGTCACCTCACGGGCACTCATTGCTTGCGTGTAGAATGCACCAGACAATAAATAATAATAAATAAAATAATGTCCATGCACTTACTTGACACAAACATCTGGAATCCGAAGTGGGGTGTTTTCCACCTGGCAAGCTTGAATATACGCCACCGCGCTGGTGCAAGCTTCTTCCTCCGTGTGTGCATTTCTACACATTTTGTGGAAGGGCGCCAACCCAACCCTCTCGAAGCAGGCATGCAACGGAGACACTTTGCTCGCGAAGAGCGAAGCACAGAGCTCATCGACTTGGGGCTCGGCCGCTGCCTCAACGGCGAGATTCTTCATTCCGCGACACGATTTGGGCCGCAGAGCCCAGCTCGCCGCGAAGGGGCCCACCTCCCCCACAACCTGGTTGCTGGATGCGAGGAAATCGTCACTGGGCTCGTTGTTTATCGTTCCCCAAAGCCCGGCCGTTTTTCCGAAGTAGTACCCTGGAACGTAACGCATTGATATACTAGATAAACGTGGCTTCGAGGGAGATTCGGACCCTCTTTGTTCGCTCCTACAAGATCAATTCCGGAGGAGCATTAGACAAATTTCAAATGTATTGCAAGGATAAGGAATTCTTTACTGAAACAGGGGAACGTTTTTTGCAATAATTTTACATTTCTATGATAAATATACCACCACGCTTTGTTACCCATTTCTTGGTGTGCCAATCTGACTTTATTTGCCAACTTATTCTAATATTAATATATTAAGATATTTGTGCATAGACATTGTAACTTGCAATCCATATTGTTTATTATTGCTATTATTACTTTTATTATTATTATTATTTGCAATAAATAAAAGGCCTCCAAGTTCCAATATTCCTTGTTTAATTATATTTAGGACGTTTCGAGCTAAATCCGCTCATCATCAGCAACTAAAAAAATTTCATGTTGAGAATTATAAATAAATACATATATATATATATATATATATATATATATATATATATATATATATATATATATATATATATATATATATATATGTATTTATTTATAATTCTCAACATGAAATTTTTTAGTTGCTGATGATGAGCGGATTTAGTTCGAAACGTCCTAAATATAATTAAACAAGGAATATTGGAACTTGAAGGCCTTTTATTTATTGCACATTATCAACATGGTTCCCTCATACAACATTTATATTATTATTATTACTATTATTAATAATACTCAAATATTGTTTCAGGTGAAGTGCAATGTGTTCTTTGAACGGTGAGTAATTTTTTATAAATTTAAATCTAAGAGATATATTTTCTTAATTGAGGGGTTATTTTATCGCCTCCGCCATGTTCGCACTAGTTTTAACGTAACCCAAAAAGACGTACCCAGTGCGTTTGCCACATATCCGTCTCAATCAGTTCTAGAAATTTATGTTCTCGGTGTAGGTAATATAACACGCGCCGTCTATTTTTCTCGGGTCTCATTTGTTAAAACTAATCATTTTTTTCTGGTGTATTTAAAATTTTTCGGCGAAAATGCAAAATACGGGTCGAATATTTTTACGTACAAGTTAAATAAATAAATATATCATCACGGCTTATTACCCATTGCTGGGTGTGCCAATTTGCTGGTACACAGATATCGGTAATGATGAAATATTTTCACCGTGCGGGCGCTTACCAGGCGTCACCTCACGGGCACTCATTGCTGGCGTGGAGAGTGCACCACAGGGGTCAATTTTGTGCCATTTATAATTGGAAATATTTGGTCGGGATCGTACAAGTTAATATATTAACAAATGAAAAACTTGGAAACCCCTATTGAACAAGTCTATTTATTGAAATTTCCGGTTCATGGCTCATATTTTTTGTTTGTTTCCTATTGTACTACATTAAGAGCAACAAGGTTTTATCAATATCCAAGCAAATTACAAGAAAATATAAGGGTGTGCTTACGTTTTTATTTCTATAATTAACAAATTTGTCCCCTGTGTTATAATAATAAAAATGGAAAATATAATTAAATTTCTTCTTCATTTCCAAATTTTGCTCGAGTAAATACAAAATATCTACAAACACCAAGCAAGGCTAAATTTTCGAATTTTGTAAAAAACATAGTAGGTATTAATAATAATTTAGTATTTAGGTTGTATTCACGTATTCAAAAAATGTATATATTACGTTACCAAAAGAATTTGAGCAAATACTGAATAAAATTGATATTCGTGAAATTCCTAAAGTAGGACCCGATATGGGAAATATTGGTACTACAAATATATATATATATATATATATATATATATATATATATATATATATATATATATATATACATATATATATATATATATATATATATATATATATATATATATATATATATATATATATATAATCTAAAGTGTTCTTTATACTAATGTTAGTGTACACAATTTCTAATGAATTATAAGTCTTTTGAAATTATCGTACGACATGCTGAAAGTGAATTCCCATGCACTGAAAGAGGTCTAACGGTCTAAGGTAAGGTACAATTTTCGTTGTGTAGTGATTTAATACAGGACCAGGGCGAACGCGAACAGGAAAGGGCCGTACGCGTAAGAAGCCTATAGCTAGCATCAGCTTTTACGCACAAACTGATATAGTGATCTCCCGTTTGCATACCTCTATCTTATCCAACCTAACAGTATTTCTCCTACAGCCTGCCGGCTTCGGCTTTAAGGCTTCGCCTTTAAATTTAGGACATGCTCATGCTGTGCTGATACAATCAATTGAGAAATTTCATTGAAATAATTACTAAATTCCATTAGTTAATAAATACGAAATCATATTACATTTACTAATAAATAAAACCCTATCAATTCGGCTAGTTTATATATGAAAAAATTTATAAAAATTACATAAATGGTTAGAAATTTCTACAAAATTCTTTCGGCTACTTTAAATGTAGACTTAAAACTTTTAAAACTCTGGGCCAAATGAATGGTGATAATAGTTTGACCGGCTTTTTAAGGGTCTCCTTCTATTCCAGATTAAGCTTCTAACGAGAATCCAATGCGTTCAGTAAAACTTGCCTTGCAAGACATATGGGACAATACTCATAGGAAAATATGCCGTGCTTAGGAATACAATGCCTAATGTAATTAAAGCTGGTATTACTAATAAAGGCGATGAACCCAATATTTAATGGCGGAATACTCGAATAACATATTCAGTTTTTATAAGTTTAATATATATATATATATATATATATATATATATATATATATATATATATATATATATATATATATATACCGTGTGTCTGTCTTAAAAGTGTACATAGGCCATTAACATGGGAAATAAATTTTTCGCAAGTTAACTTATTTGACATTTCTGACAATTTGTCTCTAGTTTTATTATTTGAGATTATTAGAAAATGAATATTTATACTAATGAAAAGCGTATTTTCACAAATGCTAAATTCATGACAAAATTTGAAAAGACTGCAATGTGTCTCCAAAAAGTACACATGAGCCGCATAATCAGAATGTTGGACGAGCAGAATATGTATTACTGGAATGATAAACGCAGACCTCTTCTGTAATACTAGATGTATTGGAAATGAGTTGGGAGTATATCACAGCATCATACATACATTTGTTAAGCAATGTAGACTTTTTAATAAATTTGTATTATTTAAACAAAACTGTATTTTTTACCTTTATTAGTCTAATATTCCTATTATTGTCATAATTAACGATATTTGTTCAAATCATATTGTCAGAAACGTCAAATAAGTTAACTTACGTTATGACAGATTAAACGTCAAGCATTTATTTATTTTTTGTTCAATTCCATGGCTGTGGTTTAGATGCAGAATGTTTTGCCTAAAACTTTTATTTGACGCGTTTTTGCTTAAAATAATTAGGTGAGCAAGAAATTGCATAAAACTGATTCCCCATGTTAATCTCCTATGACAGACACACGGTATATATATATATATATATATATATATATATATATATATATATATGTTGATTCTTTGAGAATTTAGTCAAGCTTTCGCCTTTTATTTAAGGCTTCCTCAGGACTAATTAACATGAAGTAATTTTGAAAAATAAGTACACTTAAACATAGAAAGATATTTGTCGTAGATGGTGTTACATTGTTTTTGTTTTATCACAGTATGATGATGCTGATAAACTTCGATAATTGTTTAAATTTTGTCAAAAAGTAAAATTTGTATAAAAATGTTCAGAAATACAGCTTATAATATATATATATATATATATATATATATATATATATATATATATATATATATATATATATATATATATATATATATATATAATAATAATAATAATAATTTGTTGAAAATGTAAACTGGCAGAACTAATATAAGTTTGGAGACGTATTGTTTTAATATGACGTATGAACTCTGATAAGTGATACTTAATACATATTTCAATATATAGAATAATATAATTATTATTGCAAATATAGCAAATAAAAAAAATATGTGAATATTTTTTAATTGAGTTGTTATTTTTGATTTAAAATATTTCGCGAATTTTTTTATGTGTGGTTAGTGTTTGGAAACATAAAAACAAAATTTTATTTCACAGCACAACAAATAAAAAACACTTTTTTATATTTCCCAGAGCTAAATGTAAAATATGTCCACTCTATTTGGTATATCCTGTATACAATACACATATATTTCATTTGTTATATTTCTGTTTGTGAGGTATTATTTTATGAAATATTGAAAGCTTTTCCATCTTTTTTATTGTAAATAGAATGCGGCAGATGAAAAACATTGGTTCATATATTATAATTAAAATATTAATAAAAATAAATATTTAATAACGTTTTATATGAAATTAACATACACGCAATTTCATTTATAGTTAAAAATCGCAAATAAAAATTTAAAATTTTGTAAATCAGATAAAATAACGAGCAGATGCAATTTGTTGTTTTAATGAAAATGTCGACATTGACGTAATTAATAAATATTATTAAGTTTTTCATTTTGATATAATACACATACAAAACATATTCAATTCATTCATCTGTGAAAACTGTATTTTTTGTTTATAACGTTTTTCAAGTATTTATCGAATGGTTCGGTCACGACTTCTTGATAGTATTAAATATATACAAACCGTACAAAAATTTAAAAGTAATATAAATGAGAAAGGACCAAACTCGGAGCCTTGAGAAACCCCATTCCGTTTTTTTTATATGGACTAGCACACAATATATTAATATTTTTCTTTCAATGTTCAATGTTTTGCATTTAATTGTTATTACAATATATCGAACAATATAAATTGACTTAATTATTGTATTAAATGTAATACAATGTAATTTTTTTTGGCTTGAGGCTGAATTGTACCCGAAGAAAAAATAGAGCTAGTGAAGTGTATTAATGAAGTAATAGAGAGTGTCATATATTGTTGACCCACCTGAGACGTCAAACATGCACACGTCGAATTTCATGTTACATCTGAGAACGAAGCCAAGCATGCTTTCAACTGTAAGGATGTCCGCGTCCCTGTATACGTATGTGTCATTTCCAACAGTGGTGGGCAACCGGCCAGCGGTCGAATTTCCGACGGCAACAGTCTGGAAAACAAAGACAAGAACGTGTATCACCACCAGTAATGTAAATGGAAAAATTTCAATCGAATTTATTTCTCAGAACGTTCAAATGGAAATAACTACATATTGGACATTTCCGAGCTTCAAATAGAAATATTCAAAACAATGACTATAGTGTTACGATCGTTTCGATATCATTTTATTACCCACTTTATCAAGAATCAAATATTTCAATATTTAAAGGCAGGAATTCACCATGAAGGAAGTATTCATTTTGTATTTGCTGATAAAGAGAATGTGACGTCACAAATATAACTCGACCTTTTTAAAAGTAGACAATCATTTTTTTACTAATTACAAAAACCAAATATTGATTTTAATATTTTACTAGGATTTAAAAAAATCTTAATACCGGGAGTTTTTTTGTCAGTAAACATGGGCGTATGTCTTTACCATAATTACATTTAAAATGATTGACAGCAATATATTATTGCGTTTTTTATACATAAGTGAACATGTAGAATTGTCAAAATCATCAAACTGTCATCGGTCAATTTCAGAATTTCATTCATTTCGTTTAACTGTATGATTTCATGTTTCTTATTATTAATTACCTTACTGTTGTCTTAATACTGTCAATTAGCGCATCCAGCAGTTCTATAATTATTATAAATATTTCTAATAGTTGCTAAACTTGGTCGCTTATTAAAAGTAGTAGCAAATAAATCGGAAACTTGTCTCAGACTCATATTAGAATTATACCATATTCTTCAATAATTGTATACATTATTTTGAAAGATAACAGTTTGATGACTTTGACAACTATTCAGTAAATCTGCTTAAAATATTACAAAGACAAGCAGATGCAGGCAAGTTAATTTCTCTGCTGCTTTTCCAGATTTCTTCTGCTAGAAAAGTGTTTAAATTTAAAGCAGAAAAAATCAATGGAAAAGATTGATAAAGAAAAAGGTACTTAACTGTTTTGAGTTCGACAAAGATTTTTACGTCAATTTTGTCGTTCGGACGGTCTTTAAGCTGGTGGGGATATTATGCAAGTTAGGGGACTCAGTATCAGAGCCAAAAAATTTCTCGGTCGAGACATCCCCATCCAGTTATAAAGAAAAAAACACTATAATACATTGCTGTCAATCATTTTAAATGTATGTATAGTAATGACATGGCCTATGTTTACTGATAAAAAAAACTCGGTATAATTTGATTGCTAAATATTTCTTATAATATATCAATCTGATAGCTTTCAATTTATTTATGGTCTTTACTGTACAGTTTCTGAAAAATAAAAGGACAGCAACATAATACATAGTTGGGAAATAAAAATCCGTGAACTTTAAAATTTCTTTTAAAAGGTTTCCACTCGTACGTTTTAATTTGCGTCGGTATATTGACTTACGTTAGCGAAAACATCAATGTGGATAACTTGGTCCCGTAGTAGTAAGTGCAGTTGGTGAGTACGCCCTTTGTTCGCTGGATCGTACGTAATGGCAAGCGAGAAGTTCTTGTCCAGGAAATCGTGTGCGAGTAGATACGTACAATCGCCGCTAAACTCGTAAAATTGTTTGTCAAACGTCATGTAATGCTGTGAGCCGGCAATTAGCGCGTGAGCCGTGAAGGGTGGGAACCAGTCCTTCGGGTTTGTGTAAGGTTTGTATTGATAGTACAGTGCCCAGAATGTCGTATTCGAACTCACTAGCATATTTTGGAGATTTACCAGGGTCTTATACTCTGGCAATTCCTGAAAGGGATAGTTGTTATCGGACTTAAAATAACAGATGTCTATATATTCCTGAGCCATTTTAAGGAGTTGATAGAAATTATAAAATATTTAATCATACGAGATAGTTTTAATCGCAGAAATAGGACGTAGGATCAAGGAAATATACAGGTGTCTCACAACTCGCGCCTCAGAGCGAATGAGGAAACAGGAGACTGCACTCGGATGTGTAATTTCGAAGAAGAAAAATATAGCTTAAAAGATATTCGAGAAAAGACGTTTTAAAATTGACCAATCAGAGACCTACACCTTTAACGTGTGTTTGCCGTAATTTTATGTTACTATGGTTTTATACAAATCAAATCTTCTTTAAAATGTGTGGGCAACTGTAGTTTTATAAAAATGTCAGTGACAAGGTGAATAAAAAAAGGCAAATTCTTACCATGTATTCAGCCGCTGATTACTTAGAAATGATTATAATTTTCGGAGAATGTGGACGTAACGCGAGGCAACACGAGTCTATTTAGAACGTTTTCCGGATAGAAATCTTGTGGATCATAAAGTGATATTGAGAGCCATCGCAAGGACGCATGAGACCGGTCAAGTAATATCAGATCAAACAACAATAATATTTTCGTTTAGCACATTTTACACAGCTGCTACAAAACGTTGCACTGTACGATATAAATGATGATCTCGGATGACACCTTCGCTAACCTAAATTTGTTGACAGTGAAAAGTCAACTCTAAAGTGTCAAAATTACAGTAAGTCAAACAAATTTTGTAACTCACTAGTAGTATTTTTAAAACTAGCAACCAGTTTTATTTTGTAATCATATCATCACACCTCAAGATATCCTTCCGGGATTGGTGGACAAAAAGTCTTGTAACTCCGTTATGCAAGCAGCCGCAAATTATTTTTTTCTATTTGTTGGCAACCTATTGTCGTCGGCAAGTGTCAGTTTTGTCTGGGGCACGAGTTGTGAGACATCCTGTATATTTAACAAAGTAGGATTTTCAAAAAATCTACGATTAAAATTGTTACAATTAATCACAAATATTTTTCAACATAGCTGATAGTTAACAAAAGTATCAACATATCTTCAGTCCTTCATTGCAAACTTGTATGTTCTAATGTTGGCTCAAGTAAATTTACACCGTTACTGACCAATTAAACTTAATTTAAAGTAAAATAGGTTCAGATTTTAATATTAAAAAAATATTGCAAGTGTATTTGTTAGTAAGAAAAGTCCTAGTTCGAAAACAATATCACCAGTGTTACAATATAAGCTGCATAGATAACTTATCATTGCTGATATTTATATGCCAAAACTGCGGTTGAGTTTTGTTTAGTTTAATTTTGTATTCAGCGAGCTTACGAGCTTTTATTCTAGTTATTTAATAAATGTCACAAACTTTCATAATTTCTATCCACTATATAAAAATAGCGTGGGATTTCATAGACATTCACACAATATATGTTTGCATCCTCACTTCGAAGATAGGCGTCTCGTTGAATGCATGCCAGGGAACGGGTAGTTTTTGTTCCAAGTACATAATACCGTCCTTCGGTTCGAATATAAAGTTTGTTTTCGCTTCCCGGTACCTGTCATAGAAAAGTAATGATGAAATTGCAATCAGAAAAGCAAAAACACGAACGCCTTACCTGTTTTCATTTTGAAGAGCGGTCATTGTCATGTCAGTTAATTTTTGGTGCAAGACCTTGACAAAATAACGGGCCCGATTTCCAACATCGAAATAATCGTAGAACCATTTGAGTTTATTATACCACTCATCTATTTTAGTTGTTATGTATTGAATGGTGGACAACTTTTTCAGTACTTTTAATTCATTTAGAATTTCGCTAGTAATGTCGTTTAATTCCTTTCCGAATGGGATCATAGCTGCGTATTTCTCTTTAATGAACTTAGCTAAATAGGATGTATATTTGTAGATAAATGTAAAAATGTCATTATCTGTATAGTCCCTGTATAGTCCATCCAAGTCTCGAGTGAAAAGAGTGAACTTGGTAAAGTAAGGGGATTCAACAATTTCACTGGTGTGTTTATAAAAGAAATCTGTAAGATATGTAATATTGAAAGATTGCCAGCTTCAAAAGATTGAATAATGTAGGAGTACAAACCTAATAACTCCTTGCTAGCTTGATAAACGATCGACTCGACATAGTGAGCAAAGCTAATAAAAGTGGGCTCAATCGTTTGTAACATCCTTCTCCAATTATCGGCGAGAGTAATGGAGATCTGTTCCCATAAGCTTTCCATGTATTGGATGAACCACACATTCAAGTCTTTGACGAACTTGTCGTACTTTTCCACGAATTGGCCCATGAGTACGGATAGCTGTTCGAGTGAATCGCCTCTAACAAGACCGTTTATGAATTCCGCTGCCTTTTTGTAAGACTCTTTGATCTGTAAGGAGTAAGCACAATTCCAGGTAAATTGATCGCGAGAAATTAAAGAAAACTGATCGCAAGGCAAATAGATCGTATGAAAATTAGTCTCATGAAAATTTGTTGCCGGGAAATTTTCCACTGTCGAGACTAAATGTTATTATTATGTTCAGTTATTGCGTTTGGATTCAATTTGGAGTTCCAACGTACATAACTTTGTCTGAGAACAAGGCTTGAAAGTATATGGGCATGTATAAACACAGTTGAAAGGGTATAGTTGTACGTTTTAGATAGGTACCAAACGCAATAATTAAAACGCAGGCATCATATTATTTTGGGATGTTTTATCATCCGTCCACTCAACCATCTCAGTGCCTGCTAGAAATTTCAGTGCACCACACTGATAAGCTCCAATAAGAGCAAAACGCGTGGGCCACTCTCTAATAAATAACCGAGAGGTTGATTCTGAGACGGAAATAGTAATGTACGACGAGGCGAGACTACTCTCGCATCTCGTCTCGTCTGAAAGCGAGAGCGAGATTGCAGTTTAAAATTCGAGGCGAGATTGATATAACAACTGCGAGAAGCGAAAAATCTCGCGAGATTCTTTCAATAAAAAGTATTTGTAACTTTATAGCTTTGATTCATAAATTCAATGAAAACTGCACCGTACAAGAAGTGGAGTCAACGCTAATTCATGCATAGAATACGAGACTGTGAAAATTTTATGAATTTACTATATTATTGAGTCTATTTAGAGTCGATTGGTATCGGTCCCAGAGCGAGGAAATGCAAAATAAAAACAAAATCTGTTTTGCATTCAATAGAACTAGTTTTCTTCAATATTTCAGTCCCTAATTCACCCCAATTAAAACCACGGTTAACATTTTCTTGCCGCCTCTAAAAAGTAAAGGATGTTATCTTAAGCGTCGATGGGAGCCTAAACGGAGAGAAGCGGAGTGGTTGGTTGCCAGCGATTTACAAAGTTACAAAAAAGAATTGTTTAATGTTTTAATTTGTTTTACCGATGACAGAATGTATGAACAGATGTTTGTATTGAAATAGTTTAGAGATCACAATTTGGTGATAAACTGGATATTTTACAGGTATATTAAATTATTTACCAACTTATCACATTTTCTAGTGACCGTTAATCAATAAACATTATGTTCGTATTGAAATCATTTGGTGACCAGAATTTAGTGTTTCGTCTCTTTATTATATTAATACTTATACGACTGCAAATACACGGAAAACGGTGCGATTGGTGCGAACTTGTTTCTTGTAGTTAAACTGTTACGTAAATACGTAGTGCGCAAGCGCTTATTTCTATAGCGAGACTCTCGCGAGACTCTCGTGCGAGAACGAGAAGAGACCCAAAAAAATATGCGAGAACGAGAGCAAGATCAAGATTGCAGATCCGAAAACGAGACGAGATCGATATTTTATATTTCTCGTCTCGTCTCGCCTCGCCTGCATCACTAGACGGAAAGCTTGTGAAACGTGTCAAGTATGATTTTAAAATATTATACCATAAACTAACCAAACGCACAAAATTCTGTTTGAAAGGCTCGGGTCGAGAAACCATAAAATTTTATACTTTGTATTGAACAGAATTTGTATTAAATAATTTGATAGTTTGTACTATCTAGCGATCAATTTTCCTTGAAATCAATTTACCGCTTTTTTTCTTGCAAGAAATTTTCTGGCGATTAATTTTTCCGCGATTAATTTACCAACGATAAAAATGGGGGGTGTCTGCAAAGATCTATAGTTGTACGACCAATTTTTCAATGTTCATGCGATCAATTTTTCTCGTGATTATTTTTCTGCGATCAGTTTTGACGTAGTGGACTATCTGGGCACGGTTTGTTTTGCTACCTACCGTCTGTACTATCCAGAGGATGCTCTTGCGAATGGCCTCACCAGATTCACCCATCACCTCCCATATCTCGTTAACGATAGCCGGCAGTGATTCTATGTGCGACCGTATCGACAGCTCGTCGATCACGAACATCCCGGCGTTCACGATGTCGCGGATGTAAAATTCATTCGCATGATACGACTCGTTCAGGAACGTCTTCAGCACTTCTATGTCATCCATGAGTACCTTCATGTGTCTGCAAAAATGTGTCAACGCACTTAGCATATTACGTCGTCATCAGCATACATCTACATCTACATTTAGAGAGTGCGCCAGAATTCATTATGGATTAGCTCTCTAACTTAATTCCTTTGTGGAGTTCAAACAGAAATTCCACTTGTTTTGCAGATAGTTTTACTTGCATTTTGATACAGCGCATTGTTAGTGTTACTCTACTCTATCTGACTATATGCGTAGGACCAAGCGCTTTAGTGGGTTCTTTGTTAATCAATATGAAGCAAACTCCGTCTTATTAATTTTTATTTCATTTTCATTTATCGTAATTAGACATGCATCTCATTTCAAACTTTGGTCCAATCCGACACAGACGAGCACAATATATTTTTTTCTACAGTCTATATACAAAGTAGCCATTTGCGCTCTCTTTTGTCAACGCAAAATGTCACTTTGCCGCTCTAGAGCGACAAAGTAGAAAAAACGCTCGCTCCTCAAATTTTTAACTATACAATGTTGAGAAATGTTACTTGCTTACATTCTTAATGGAAACGTTTAGTCAGGAATTAATGACACTGTAGTTACACATTACCCACATAACCAAACAAAATGCCGCACTGCTGTGAAAATAAAATAGGGCAATCATGTACAAAAACGAAAGTATAAAATGCTTAGATTAGATTGAAGCAATAGCTCAAGAAGAATGGATAATACCGATAAGTAAAAATAAATAAAAAATAATTTATATAAATAATAATTAAAATTTTAAATGGCACAAAATTGACCCCTGTGGTGCGCTCTCCACGCCAGCAATGAGTGTTTGTGAGGTGACGCCTGGTAAACGCCCGCACGGTACAAATATGTCATCATCATTACCGAATTCTGTGTATAAAGCAGATTGGCACACCCAGCAGTGGGTAATATGCCGTGATAATATATATATTTTTTAATAAAAAATAAAGTTTTGTTATGGTGGAGGACCCCATTGTGGCGACTGTAGAAAAAATCTTATGTGTGTTTCGAGCGCAAATGGACATTGTCGATTTCGAGAGAATGCCTCGCTCCTGCGTCGTGCGGCAACAACCTCTCAATCGACAATGTCCCATTTTGCGCTCTTAATACATAAATAGCTATTGTGCATCAAAAAGCGCATATGCAGACAAGACTACTATTTTAGCCTTAGTACGAAATACAAATATGTTAATATGCAAGCCAATATATATGAACTATGTTGACAATTTCAAATTATTTCCTGAGCAGAGCTACGACACACGTTTCTTTATGAACAGTTTTTAAAACCTGTGTGGCAAAAAAAACCTACTTGAGTTATGTGCAGAATACTATACCGGGTGTCAATTTGAAATCAAAGAAGCAATATTTATAAAATTTCAGATTCTGTTTCACACGTTACTAAAGGTGGAAAATAAAATCCGATTACTGATTTAGGTGTAGAACTTTATTATCTGCTACTTTTGTTTAAAAAATATTTGTCTACGTAAGTAACTACAGCAAAACAAAAAAATCCCTATATTACGTTTCAAGTAGATACCTGGTATATTCGTGCACCGCGTTTCAACGATGGCCCAAGCAAAGGAAATATTATTTGAGAAAACTAGGTATACTATTTTAAGCGTGCACTTAATTTTTTTCCCAGAAAAGAACTTAAAGTGCGATAATAAAAGTGTAGATATTACAAAGGATATAAAAAACATCTTACTACCTAACAAAATATGCGCGACATATAATGAATTCTGCTGTACCTATTCTGTTATATCTGCTTTTAAATTTTCACAAAGCGTTATTCTTTAATCTATAAATCAACATGTACTCTATATCTTTCAATAATTTAACAGAAACTAAGCGGACACTATGCTATTGTAATATTTTATGGAACAAATCAATTGTTTGGCTGTGTAATTTATTTATGTCGTTATTCTAGCGGAAGTTGAAAAAATATAAATGGGAGCGCGTTGGAGGATTCCCACACGATATGTCGCTTGTCATATGTCATATTTTAGTTAAAAATAAATGCAGATAGTTTATCGCTCCGCTGGGAGCATATGGTTGAAGGAAAAAGAACAAAAGTTAAAAGTTTTAAGACGCAAAGCGTACGTACTCCATGTCGTTGAGAAACTCTTGTATGATGGGTTTAGCATCCTCCCAAATATCTTTGACGGCTTCGGTAGTTTCTCCTCGAATGTACTGCTTCCAATAGTAGACGTCGTTGGTGAAGTTGTTGTAGAGATCTATGCTTGCTGCTCTTACTCCTGCCTATATTTCAAATAATAACAACACAAAAATATAATGTAGTCCTGCAAAATTATCTATGATTTTTTTTCTATTCTCTAATTATTGTTTATAAAGTTGTCTCCCTGATAGTTGTTAGCCTAGGGTCATATTTCAACGAACAAATTCTAAAACCTACGCAAATAAAGGGAAATTTTTAAAAATTTCGACTAGTATATAATATGGATTTTAAACTACCAAAATATGTTATAATGTGACATATACGTTTTTGACACATAAAATGTCATTACATTTAAAATAGATATCCTCCCCGTAGAGGTTTGTGAAATAATTGCGTAGGCTTCCACAGTCTGAGTCATGAGAAATATTCGTTTTCCGCGAATGGACTGTGTCATATTTTGAGTCAGAGCTCATTACATTTGTTTGTGATTTTAATTCAATACCATGGCTAACACTATAAAGAAGTATCTTTTACAAAATTTCAATTACATTTTGCTCTGTGACGAAACATGCAAAATAAAATGTGATAATTGAATTAGATGCGGAATATTGTAATGTGTTCCCGCCGTCGCCGCCACTGTAACCGAGTGTCTATTTATAGCGGTGACGTAATCGCGCTAGTAGCCGGGCGTCGTGAACAAACAGGTCACAACGTGTTTAATTACTTCCGGTCACCTGAGCCTTTTGTGTTCATTGTTATTATGCGGTCGAATATTCTGGGCTTTTCTAGAAAATAATGGCAGCTGTATATAAGGGGCGTAGCTATGCTCGAGGGACACAGTCAGTTACATACAGAGTCATAGAGACATTGCCATGGAGTGTTAGAGAGTAAAGTGTTAGTGAGTTGAGAAGCACAGTAGTATCATAGTGAGTTGGTGTCGAGTAGGTACTCGGGAAGTTACTGGTATACCGGGATAGCTGTTAAAGAGAATACTCGGTAGTGTTGAAGAGTATTGTGAAGCTAGGTATATGGAGACAGTAACGGCAAGTGGAAGTGAATACTCCGCAGCGGTGTTGAAGAATTGTGGCATACGGACAGTAGGTGATACTGAGGCTGTGGAAGTTAGACAGAGAGTTACATAAATAGACAGATAGTGTTGTGAAAGAGGTGACTTCTGTCCGAGCAGTTGAATATACAGACGCTGTTGAGTCAGTTGAGTATATAGACACTGTGGAGGTCGGCAGGCGGGCAGTTGAACATGTTATAAGTATATAGTGATGTAAATATAGTGTTATAAATATCTCGTAAAGAGTCTACAAGAGTCTGCAACAGACCGGCAGTCTAAGATTGGAACGTGTAGTGAAATAAATAATTTTTAATATCATGGAAATAAATAGTAGTGTTAACTGGTTAAACAAATAGTATTAGTATTATCTGGTTAATTTTAGTTTTAGTCTTAATTAGTTTTTAATAATTGTTAATATTAGTAATAGTAACTTTCATTATAGTTTAATTTTAATTAATAATAATTGTCTTATATTTACACTTCACCCAAATAAATAAAAACGTTACAATATAATTCTCTACAACATTTATTTGAAGCATTATTGTCTAAAATGAATAGACCACACAAGGAAAAATTGTTTACCCATGTTAAACGCTTATGGCGTGCTTTTCGAGTAACACCCGGTATATTTAAAATAGTAAGCCGGCCAAACTTTTATGAATCTGGGCTCGTATTCTAAACATAGTTATAGTTATATTTAAATTGGAAAAATGGCTAATTTTTTTGCATTTCTGATCGCGAAGCACCTGCAATGATGCTCGTGTGATACGGCATCCCTAGCCGCATGCTCGGTGATAAAGAACAAACGGAGACGGAGAAGAGTCTTGCTTCTTGCCAGACCGAACCACAAACCACCACATATGTCCCTCCATTTCCTTTGATATTTAATCGGTTGAAAATATCGCAGATTCGCAAACAGCAATCATGTAAATAGAACGACTCGGTTTAGTATTCGACTTGCGTTCCGGTGAACAATGACAACGGGGGACCGGACTGAATTGCTTCGTCCTCCTCTCCACCGATACGTTCCATACCATTCTAGCATTGCGGAGCATACCATGTAATTCACTCACACTCGCGCATATCTGCATGTATGATTCCTAATACCTAAATAGCAGTCATGGTGTCACGTCAGTCAATACAAGACACACGACCTGGCACAATAGCCATGGATCACCGTCTCATTGAAAAGCAAATTATACCGGACACTATACCACAATTAGAATATCTTGGTGAGGTTTCTTTATGTCTTTTTAGGAAAGGTTACAGTTTTAATAAAATAAAGTCTTGATGAGCCGTGGTTTAGCACTAGAAATGTTATTTAGCATATATATTTTTCTAAGTATAATGACAATGACCTAACGCACAAAACTCGGTACGAAGGCTGTTAGTACACCCCTGAAATATATTATTGACTGGGATGTGCATATCTACTATGATAGTGAAACCTTATTGAATGCCAGCTGCTGGAGGAATCGCCAAACATCGGGACAATTCGTGAGTTGAAAGTTACTTCGTTTAGTACGCTCTGTTTAGTGACTATAACGCAAGTTTTAAATGCAAGTAGTAGGGAAAGTGTATACAACTATTAGCCTACATTCGGGCCAACAATTGTCATTCAATAGGCCTTCAGTTCATGGTACGCTGATAGGTAGAGTATGCGAGTTCCAGTCATTATATTTCAGTGGAGTACACTCAGTACCTTTCGGTTCAGTTAGCGCAAAAAGAAGAATTTACTAAGTTTATCAGACTTTGACAAAAAAAATATATATCTAATATTTTAAAAAAATAATTATTCTGCTTTCGAGAGTATTGTGGAGGTTTTTTTTTTACTTTAATAAGCATTTTTTAAAGTGTCGTCAGATTTTAAAAACTATTTTTCGAACGATATTTACGTCGAAATTTTGTTTTGTAAACAGTGCAGAATAAATCCTACCTATAAAAAGAAAAGACATCGATCATTTTAAAGCAGAATCTTAACACGTAGCATGAGATGTTCCAAGTAAAAATTGCTGTAGCTATAAAGACATTTGTAAAGTAGGATGAAAATGTTACTAATAATAAGAATGTTGAAATAGCATTTAATTGCGAATGTTTTTCATCTTTTATTTTTTGGCTCTAAATTAATGTATTTAGCGATATAAATTAGTGATCAAATTTTTCTCCAAAAAAATAAATTATAAGTTCAATAAATCAAAAACAAAAATCCTGGAGCAATCGTGTAACAATAATTATTGGACTAATGTGTCCATTTTATATAAATTTTTATTCAAATATTGTTCAAAATTCCCGCTGAATCTCGATTTCTCGCCTAAAAATTAAATAAATATATATTGCAAACCAAATAAAGCAAATTTACTTCGATTTGAGACAACAAACAGAATTCTAAAAATAGAAGTTTGGTTTGTGCAAGTTTGCTACTCCCTAGTTTTGAAGCCTGCATACAAGCACAAATGCACGATTCTGCAGATATTTAATTTTATTCATTTTGTTACTAAAAATTATTAAACAAGAATAGTGCTGCCTCTAACGACGAAATTATAAACATTTTATTTGTTGAGAATAGCGAAAAAAATATAACCTAATATATTGGATCTATAAGTTAATAAAATCAATAATTATTGTTTTAATTTCATTGTTGATTTTAATATTAATGTAAAATATGGGTTCGTGTGACTGTGCGTTAAGTCGTTAAGTGACTGGTTGTGATTTAGATGACCCGTCTTTAATTTCAACCGATATCAAACTTAAAACATTGTAATTTGCAAATAACTCGAAAGTGACATTTGTGATAATGCTTTGAAAAATCTGTTAGTAAAAACAGACTGACACGCCGAAATAGGTATAAGCTGTGATTGGTATGTTTATATTTATTTAATAATTAAGTTTATTAAATCAAACATGATTATTATATTTTTTTGTTGAAATAATATTTTTAATCTAAAAGATATCAGTTACTAATAGGCATATTTATACCAAAGCGGTGGTACACTCTCCATAACAGCAATGAGTGTCCGTGAGGTAACACCTGGTAAACGCCCGCAAGGTACAAATATATTCTTCATTACCGATATATGTGTACAAAGCAGATTGGTTCACAGAGCAATGGGTAATATGCCGTAATGATATATTTTTTATTTTACTTATGCTGTAATTTTTGTTATTAACGTGGATGTATCAACTTATACATTATAATGTTTTATTGCTTTTCTGATAATAATATGAAATGACACATAGAACAGTTAGATATTACTTGAAATATAAAAATTATTAATTGTCATCACCACGCGACACTTTAAAATTATTTCGCAAAGAAGCGCTAGACTATCTATAATTTTATTCAAAAAACAACTAAATATCCAAGTTTCTGTTGTGTATAGATCTAAAGATATAAGTTTAGTTTTTTGCGTGACTTTGTACATACGTCGGTTGTAATGTTAGACGTTAACTTCCTGTCCCTTTCTCGTTATCAAACCGGCTTGTCTGCTGTCCGTTTGATACATATATCTGTGTAGCACATTAATTGTCCAATAAACATGCATAGTACTAACCACGAAGCTTATGTACGTAGTTAATACGTCAAAGGTATTAGAGTCACAAATGAAATTGTTAGGTGTTACTGTGTTAGTAGATGTTTGTACCTTGATGTCGGACTTAAGGTCCGGTCGCCACCAAAGGCTGGACACAAGGAGACGGGAGTGATTGAGTCGCAGGAAGTATGCGATGTCAGTCTCTCGAGTGTCCACATAGTCACGCCACACGTTGAATGTCGCGCTACGGGCGTCTGGGATAACGCCAAACATATGGAAACATTGGCTGCCGTCTGCAAATCAATGAAAGAAAAAATGACAGGGTATTTTCCCACATTTAAATCTTATGTGTGCGACTGCAGGCCTGGATTTTAAAATTCAACAAGATTTTTGATTGAAATTGAGGAGCCTTTAGCAAAAACAACCATAGTCGAAATATGAGTTACATAAGCGACATGTACAGGATGTAAATCGAAAAGTGGAACATAGGCGTTTAATATTGGAAATCAGATTTTCTTTGCGCAAACGTTACCTAATTATTTTATGTAAAAATAATTCAAGTAAGAGTTATAAAGATTTAAATTCTGCATCTAAATCATGTAAAACGATTATTTTATCTGTTCATAGAAATGTAAAAATTAATTATAAAGTTACAGTTTTCATGGATTTATGTCAAAGATTAAATAAATGCGTTGTTTTTATGTGTCAATTACAACTAAAACAGGTTTCTTTTTTGTGTTTAGTATTAACATACTATTGTAAACTAAATTTAGTCCAAATTGACAGTTAATAAGTACGCATTTCTTAGTCTTCTTAGTCTTGACGAAAAACTCATAGAAGCTGTAACTTTATATTTAATTTTTACATTTATATGAAGAGTTAAATAAAAATTACACATGGGTTAGATGCAGAATTTAAATCTCTATAACTTTTGTTTGAAGTACTGTTGCATAAAATAATTAGGTAACGTTTGCGCAAAGTAAAACTGATTTCCCATGATAAACGCCTATGTTCCATTTTTCGATTTACACCCTGTACATTCAACGATGCCAAACTGTTTTTTTCAAAAAGTATTCTAGTCACAAGTTATTACATTTTAACACTTTGGCTACCAGCACTTTTGGTACACAAGTAGGATTTATCCAGACACTGTGTATGTTCAAGGGATACAGTTTGTATAGGTTTATATGATGGGGATCTCGATAGGCTTAGTATATGAGTAAATTCTGGTGGAGAAGTTCGAAAGAAAATTCACAGACAGGGCAACATTGAACTTAGATATGTTGGTGCATCAAATTTTGTAATTATAAATCCTTGATAGGTTAGTACAAATACAAAAACGCTAGAAAATGCCTTAGCGAAGATAACTTCAGTATTTTGGTTGATAATATAAATGACTGCGTAGGCTTCCACAGTCTGAGTCATGAGAAATATTCGTTTTCCGGGAATGGACTGTGTCATATTTTGAGTCGTAGTTTAACGTTTCGCCCAAATAAACCAAGTGACGTCACTTAGTTTATTTGCCCTCTAGCGTGATTTACACGTCGGGTAACCTTGTAAACTGAGTCTTCCCCTCTTGTTGCTTAAACTCGGCGTCTAGCGTGGTTGACACGTCGGGTAACCTTGTTTAAGACAGTACTATCCCTCTGCTCCTGAAGATGCCCCATACGGCTGCAGGCGAAACGTTGAGCTCTGACTCAAAATATGACACAGTCCATTCCCGGAAAATGAATATTTCTCAATATAAATGACATTGATTGTAATTTTGAATCAGATGGTTCAGTTACCGACAAATACTAAAGGTAAAAAGAAAGGAAGAGAATATGTAATAACGAACATTCTACGAGCGATCATGACGTCCCAGGTATGTACTTAATGAGAAGTACATGTATTTGGAATGCTTTATCGATATGAATTTCGTTTCAACCAAAGGAATTATATAGTTTTTTTCTTTCTTTAGAAACTATATGCACCAAATTATGACACGCTTTTTAATCTCTTTTTATATAAAATCTTATTTTGTTGAATTACTTATATTGATTTTTGGACCAATAAAATTACTTTACCCCGAAAATTATCATCTTAGTTTCCGGAAGATATTTGTGAAATACTCTTCCTTCCTATAAAATGTCTAATTATTATGTAATTGCTCATTAATGTTAATTTTTTTAATTCTTAACATCAATTTTTTTATGGGGTCTCGTGACCGGGTGCCTGAGTGTCAGGTCGCGAATCTGGGGAACAGGGTTCGATCCCGACCGACGCCAAATATTTCGAATTTTAAAAAGCACAAAATTTACCCCTGTGGGGAACTCTCCACGCCAACAATAAGTGCCCGTGAGGTGACGCCTGGTAAACGCCCGCACGGTACAAATATGTCATCATCATTACCGATATCTGCGTACAAAGCAGATTGGCACACCCAGCAATGGGTAATATGCCGTGATGATACATTATTTTATTTATTTTTTAATTTTTGTGAACGATTTTCATTAAACGATTTGTGGGGGGGGGGGGGGCAGATCTGTCGGGAAGTTTAAAATCCAAGCCTACTTATTTGAATCCTTTCAGAGTGACGTTTATACCTTCAGTCATGTTTATATCGCACCGCACCACTTTCTCTCTGAACTGTAAGTAAAACTCCCCGGAATAATTGATATCCGAGCCTCGTACCGCTGTCATGTTTGCAGTGTAGAGTGGATATGCGCCCTCATATTTAGCCCAGTAATGAGTAGGATTTAGCTCTGTTATTTTCTGTAACACATGAAATATATTAAAAGTGGTAGCGGCAGCGGTACGGCTTAAGGCCAAGCCGAAAGCCGAGTGCGATAGCACCAGGAGAAATGTAATAGGAAGCATAGGTCAAAGCCGTTCTGTGAACAGTGACGTAGTCCCGACGCTCTTGCTTGTTACTGGACAGGTCCGGCTGGAATTGATTTGTGTGGGGACAATTAATTGCTAACGGTGTTGCTTCGGGCACGGGTCAGCAGAGGATTCTCCACACTTGAATGTGGGAAAAGTAATACATATACGCACCTTGTTTCCCACCACCTACAAGTCTTTTTTGGAAACTACCTATAGAAACGACAAATTAAATAAACAATAATTTATTATTTCATTTGTTGTCCTTTACAATTTATAAAGGATTCTAAGCAATTAAGTGGCTGTAATTTTTTGTTCATTACTGAATTAAGAAAAATAGAAAAACATCTAAAATACAAAACATTTCCATCACATTATGAAAAAAGCAATGGACAAAAATATTAAGAAATCCTGGATTTTTTTTGCACACCTATAGAAGTTTTTTTGGATCCTATGTATAAACAGTAATTGATTATTTAATTTGCTGTTCTTTACAATCAATTGAATGGCTGTAATTTTTTGTCGATTGCTTTTTTTTCAATAATTATGAAAACGTCTAAAACTCAAAAGATTTCTATCAAATAATGAATTAAAAAAACAATGGACAAAAAATATCAGGAAGTCCTGGTATATTTTTTGATGGAGCAGCTGTGTAAAATTCTAGATTTGCAGGAAACACAAAATCTTTTCATTTCCTAACTGTTCATAGAATTATTATTGAATTTATTTCTGTAAATACAATGAGCATAAAAATAGGGCGTTTAATTTCAAATTTGATTTTGTGGATCCATTATTTATAAAAAATAAAAGGAACATCAGGACTTTTTTGGTTTTCAGAAATTTAGGATTCTAAGCAATTAAGAGGCTGTAATTTTTTGTTCATTACTGAATTAAAAAAAATAGAAAAACATCTGAAACACATAATGTAAAAAGCAATGGACAAAAATGTTAAGAAATCCTGAATTTTTTTGCACACCTATAGAAGTATTTTTTGGATCCTATGTATAAATTTTTTAATTTACTGTTCTTTACAATCAATTGAATGGCTGTAATTTTTTGTCGATAGTTATTTTTTTTTCAAAAATTATGAAAACCTCGAAAACTCAAAAGATTTCCATCAAATAATGAATTAAAAAAACAATGGACAAAAAATATCAGGAAGTCCTGTTTTTTTTTTGTTTTGATGGAAACACAAAGTCTTTTCATTTCCTAACTGTTCATAGAATTGTTATTGAATTTATTTCCGTAAATACAATGAGCATAAAAATAAAGGGTTTAATTTCAAATTTTATTTTGTGGATCCATTATTTATTAAAAATAAAAGAAACATCAGGACTTGTTTGGTTTTTCAGAAATTTTGTATTTACCCGATGAAATAAAATGTAAAAAAGGAAAAGGAAATGATGTTTAAAATATGAAGTTAAGTAAAGTTGAAACGTATTTGGTTCATTCCACACACAGAAAAGATTTTGGTTCTTATAAAATTATAAACATTACACTTTTTCTGTGCATACTTTTGTTTTTGCCAAAACTTGCTGCTCACTATATAACGCAGCCGGAATCGAACCATAAACTTTGATATTGGCTTGTTCAGTTTTTATGGGAAAACCTTCAACTGTTAAAGACTTTCAACTTATAAAGGGTTCTAAATACTCGGACGGCTGTATTTTTTTGTCGACCATTAAAATTGAACTCTGAAAAAAAAGTCGCCTTGCTATTCTTTTTTATTAAAAATTAGAGAAATTTGCAACTGGTAAATAATAGGAAACATTGCCATTTTTTCTGGGAATCAAAAACATGTTTTAAAATCGTTGGAAGAAGTACATAAATGTTGAATACAAGTGTTTTTTTCAAAGTTAGGTAAAAAATTCCCCCATAGTTAGACGAACCTCATACTCTGCTTCATAGTTCTCCATATCTAACATCCAATACTGCTCTGCCGTTTGGAGCGGTAAAAACGTACGTTGATACTGTGCTAAACATTTTGCATTGTAAAATTTCCTCCTCGTGAACACGTCTCCTTGGACATGCAATTCCAAGTTGGTAGCTGGATGAGTTCCTGTAATTTCAAATGTCACGTTCTTAACGGTATCGTTCGAGTGGTCTTCCACAAGGGCTGATAAGTGCACTTCTTTTTCCGGATCGGTTGAATATACTACGTCAACACGAACATCCGCGAGTCTAGTTTGATTTGCGTAATACTCCCCTTTGAAAGATACATTCTGCAAATAAAAAAATTAATTTGAAAATTGTGGAAAAGTAAAATAAATTGGCGTATTACTCGTTCGAAAGAGGGATGTCTTATTTGTAATTCGACTAGCTGATGATTTGGTGCCTCGGAGATCTGCTGCCAGTCAAAGGAAGCCTCGACGGTCTTCTGTTTAATTGCTCTGTCCCACACCAGGGACGCTTCGGAAAACAAGGAGGAGTCAGTGACTGCGTAAGAGCCAAGGAGCGTGAAGTTGCGTCGTGGATAGCTCACGTTGATTTCTATCTGCTGAGCTTCTTTGGTCTCGTCCTACACATATAAAGGACTTCTGCTTAATCTTCTTCTCGCAATGCATACGCTTCGTATATAACTCGACATTTATCAGATTCATACATGTTGCGAAGTATTCATGAATCAAACGATACGATTTTCCTTTCATCCACTATGTTCTTACTATTGCAACTAACATGACAACTATTCTGATTGATTTTTATTCGTACGGTACGGTTTATTTTTGACTAAAATTGCTGTGGCAATCTCTCCCTAGCAGCTTTAAGAACCCGTGATGTAACGCACAAAAGTCAAGCTTAGAAAATTCGGTCCAAGTTTTGTGCGTTAGTATGATTATATTTAGATAATTAAAATAAGTAGGTGTTTATCGTTTTGTAAAACGCCTAAACGACTAGCCAATACACATCGCTAAGTCAACGAAGGATTGAAAATCAGGCTGCGTTTCACCTGCGTTTTATTACATGACTGATTTTAAAATCTGGCTTCGACATTACAGGGTGTTATTTAAGTAAGTGTACAACGCTTAACCGATGGTAGAACTAACTCCCAAGATAATAAATTCGGCAAAAATTTATTTTGCATGCGTTATACATGAACTCGATGCCTTCAAAACTGACCAATCACGTCATAGTTCAAAAATTGGTAAAAAAATAAAAATCAGTGTTATATAAGATCATTGGTGTCGCGGCAGATAATAGCTATTTGAGACTTTTACAATGAAACTCTACATGTTTATCATCAAGGTAATTGGCATTTTGATATTTATTTAACCGAATAGAAATTGTACGGTAATGCATAAAGCGTTTCACGTTATTTTTGTCAATCAGCATTTTTTTAGGGAACACATTGAATTTTAATAATGTTGAGAGATTCGGTGGTAGGCATTTGATGAAACATATTTAAATAACGAGAAATAGTTAAAGAAAAACACTTGGTGTAAGTTTCACAATTTTACATATTTTAGATAAAGGACAAAAAATGAATATTTTAGAGGCGTATGAAATTCAAAAAGCTTTAAAAACAAATTTACCTATTTTAAATGTTTAAGTTGATTTGTTTCAATCCGAGTTTTTCGAATGTTTGCTAGAAAAAACCACTTATTACCCCCTACCATAAATTTCTTGTAACCCTAACGGGATAGTATATAAGCTGTAAGTCTGTAAGATTCTTGTATTAAACTTCTGATGATGGTCTAAGAAACCGAAATCGATAAAGTGTCTTAAATAAATTTTTTTGTAAAACTTACACCAAATGTTTTTCTTTAACTATTTCTCGACATTGAATTTTAATTGATTAGTCAGTTTTAAGGGGGTCTAGTTCTTATAAAAAGCATGTAAAACAAAAATTATTGTCAGATATACTATCTATGGGGGCAATACTACATCGGTTGTTGCTGCACATTTACTTAAATAACATCCTGTATATAAATAGATTGAGATATCCAAAAATTACCAAAATACTAATATTATTTCCTGGTGAACTTGCTGTGTCTGATAACTGCCAAGTTATATACGAAGTCCACTGTGTGTTTTATAAGAGGCTGCATAGATTCACGTACCTCTGTCTTATTGATTATGTCCAAATCATAAGCGATCCAGACTTTGGGCGCCAGCTGAAGGCGTGACTTCTGGATAAAGCGCTGATCTTGCACATCGTAGTCCGCATCCAAGGTGACCGTCCGGTTAGAATGGATCGCCATGATAGTTATCTGCCTTCCGGTAGCGGTAGTGTTCACATGCATCTCTCCGGTTACGTTAAAACCGGTGCGATTGTGCAGGTTGAACACTTCCACGTGTTTCAAATCCTGCAAAATAACCCACACTTAAAAATCAATGATACTTTACTATTTCTCTTCGAGGGATAGGACATAAAACTAAGTGGCTGGCTGGCTGTTTATTTCTGGTGCAGGCTACACCTGAGCCACAACTCTTATTCGTATTCTCTTTCCTGTTTGCTTTTCATCTCATAAACATGTCGCGAAGGACGATTCTCATTGATGTGACAGAACCTTCACGGTCGATAAATGGATTTTTCGTTATAATTTAGATAAACGTTGTCGTGGTTGCTGCTTAGGAACCATCTTTTTTATTATTATCTTATGACGTCTCAGGTAACACCGAGCTATCTTAATTTGGGATAAGCACTCTACCCTCCTACGTGGAAGGTTCAGGTCTATATTTTCACGGTAACCCAATCCGACTAAGTAACGATAATAGTTATTTTATTGTTATTTTTTAATTCCGCTACCACTATGCTACCTCGGTTAGTAAATCTGTACGAGCCCAAACTCATAATAATTCGGCTAGCTAACATTCTTAATAAACTAATTATGAAACCTACGCAAATAGTGAGCTGTTTTTACAAATTTCAATCGACTAGTTTAAAATATAGATTTTAAACTTAGAAAAACTGAATATGTTATTCAAGTATTCCTACATTTAATATTGAGTAATATGAGTTGTAGAGTACGAAGCATGTGTATTGTTTTGACTGCTAGTTATTACAAATTGCAGTGGTTTTTTGTATTTTAAACTTTTCTTAATTTTAACAAGTGCGTGGCATAATTTTTGTGCTACTTAATTTGGGTAGCAGAAGAAAACTTTGAGACCTCACTTTTCTTTATAAACTTTTTCATAATTCTATAGACTCACCATACCTTCTATCCGAATTTAATTTCAAATTTCGTAGCCGTAATTCTAGATATCATCATCTGTTTGCCATTAGTCGCTGCAAAACAAAGTCATTTATAAATTCTGCTGTTAGTAGAATAATAGTATATTCCGTAACTTAACCGTGGTGACCAAGGTTCTGGTTATGCGTTCCGTAATGTAACCAAAACATAATTTCAGGATCGCGGTTCAATTTCGGAATGTGGTTCCTGAATGTTTTGGTTACTTTTTTTTTCGTGACCACGACGACCACAATTTTTTTGTTGTATTTACTATATACTATATGCTTATATGTATAATATTTAAGTTAGTATAAGGATAGGCAAAAGTTGTCACTTATTTCTAATGACGCGGTGGTTCCCTTCTTTACCGACACAAATTAACCAAGATGTTCCGAATCACAACCACATTTCAGTGACCATAACCTGACCGCTTGAACCACAACCACGGTCGTGGTTAAGTTACGGAATATACTATAAGTAATACATTCAATGCACTAAATACTAAATTCAATTTGCCGGATGTTTTCAACATCATTGTTCTTTAACTAGATTTCTGCATTAATGTATGTATATTTAATTGTTTATTATATTTTTCCTTACATGTTTGATAATTAGATTCATAGTTTTTGTACTGAGACTGTCTTTAATTGGGACTTTTGTCCTGTTGAGAATACGAATTCAATAAATAAATAAATGAGGCATTGTATCTCTAAACCTTGCATATTTTTCTGTGAGTATTGTCCCATTTGTCTTCTAAAACCACGCATAGGATTTTTCATTGTGCCAAAAGTAAAGAGACTCGGTAGAAGCTAAATATGGACTAGAAAATGACCCTTGAAATGCCAACTGAATTATTATAACCAGTCATTTGGCCCACAGTTTTTTAAAGTTTATATTCAAAAAAGCTGAAAGAATTTTTTTGAAATTTTCAACCATGTGGGTAGATTTTATAATTTTTTAAGCTAGTATATAGCTAGTTGTTGACTACTGGTGCAATTCACGTTAAAATAAATAGATGTCCGTCGCGCTTCGAGAACTTTTAATTGTAGATAATCCTGTAAACTAGTTCTGCTAAGCTGAAGGAAATGATCGCACGGTTGGGTGGTCGTGAACTATGACATGTATGAATAGCAAATGTTTGGCAAGCAACTCAGCTGAGCAACATCGGGTTGTAGTGGTTACCGCGATGCTGGTGGTGAACAGATGACCGGCGTCCTGGGTGACATACATCACGAGGAATGCGACCCAAACTTTAAATCAATAGCGAGTGGGCTATAGGGCCACATCGTATCGCGTCCCACTGACTGACGGAGATAAAAGTATCCCAGGCCCGTCGACGTTGTGAAAAACGTACATAAATAGCAATCACCAAGGGCATACATTTGAAAAGGCACGACGCGCGCATAATACACGCCAACAAAACTACTCACATGCAATTTACTTTAAGGGAGAGTTTGCGACCTTGGATTCGGCAACTTAAAAAAATATAGACGTGAGTATTGCAGTGTATACCTTATTTTTCTCCTAAGACTGAAGAGTGTTTATGTCCAATTTAAGGTAGCAGTACGGTAGCGAATTTTTGTGCCGTGAGTTTCAGCTAAGATGCAATATTTATTATTCTGTCGTTATTGCATTACTATGAATACTAGTATCGTTCCAGAAAAATGCAACATACGTTGTCAACGTTGTCGATGCCAAATTAACTTCACGCTTTAAATATATTTACCAATGAAGAAAATATTCCAATGGTTATTTGGTACAATGCTAGTTATAGTTTGACTAATGTTTGTGATATGTTTGCTAATTTATCTCTCGAATGTCCTGTACTAATCCTTTTACAGTTTCAAGAATAAGATATACGAAAAGGACAAGAACAAAAACTGCGCAAACTGAAGAAAATAAAAATAATATACTACTTGCAATAGAAGAGATCAGTTGTCTACAAAAGTTTTGGCAAATTAATTACAATTAGCAAAACTTCTGTATTTCGATTATAAAAGATGAAAAATTTAATTCTTATTAATTTAAAAATCACCAAGAGTTAAGATACTTGTACTGCTCTCATTACTTTTTTATGTTATTTATAAATTAACTAATTAGGATGACTAGTTCATGACAATCTATGTTGCATTTTATCTGGAACGATAGAGTATGAGTAACTAGGATCCATATATCAATATATTAATGACAGAATAGTAAATATTGCATCTTAGCTGAAATTTGCGGTAAATCTTTTATTAATGTTCTACTGTTGCACGTAGCTGTGATTTTTAAAAATGATTCATTAATAGGAGTTTTGTGTGAATTTTAAACTAGCAATCGATAGCTGTCCAAATAGATGTCTATCTAGTATGATTTTACAGTTAGCTATTCTGCCAGAGCTAGCAAAACACTATGATTCATTCTGCCAGTCTTCATTGAAGCGACGGCTACTGAATATCATTGTAACTTTTACACAAATGGGATTATACATTTTTTAAAATGAACGAATATTCGATTAGCAATTGATTTTTCGCGGTCAGTTGGAGTTAGCAACATTGCGAGGACAATTTTTTGTTGACATTTAGAGAACTTTATATTTTTAAAGAATGATTTGAAATGATGTATCTAAGTGAACAATGTGGAGTGTAGTTAAGATTATACTCGTAGAGTGAATTCGCGGAGTCAGCGATCATCGACGTTTCTCCACGCAAACTATAATGCCTCGTTCCCGGACAGATTAGCAGTCGCTCGACGTAATTAAATGGAGCACGTCCTACAAGTCTGTGCTGTGCGTTCGATGGGCACTCACTTCACGATTCTTACCCTCTTCTCTCTATATTCATAAATGTTCGTTCGGGTTTAATGGTGTAAATTGTGTTTATTTTTCGCACGCACCAGTGTCCGGATTACCCACTGGAGGTGTTTTATTACGGTGAAAAGATAATTCTGTATTGTGGTAGAAAATTTAGTTAGAGTATGGTTTTTCAAACGGTGCGTAAACACATTTGCTCGGCTGTATTCGAGAGGGTGGAGAGACGAGAGGAGGAAACTCCGGGCTGCAAGCTGTGAGCGAGGATAGATACGGTGGAGCCCGACGTTCCACTCTCAAGTGGGAAGTGGAAGTGGGAAGCTACCTATATTGTATAGCCGTAGCTATAGATTATAGCGGATTTTATACGAGTCGCTGATTTATTTGGTGCACCTACCACAGTCGGCAAGTTGGAGCCGCCTCCTGGCGCGCTGTACTCGAACTGGTGAACGTACGTAACCCCGACAGGAGCGAATTTGTTCTCTACTTCAACGTTGATCGTGTCCTTATCAAATCCGGCCCGGTTCTCTGAGTCGCATTTGTATTTCCCTTCAACGATCTTATTCTTGTTGTAGTTGACGGTTGCGTGGCCAGTTGCCTGCTGCGGCTTTGTCTGCAACACATATACATGACATGAGATAGGTGAGAAGTTGCAATCGCAATTCGCATTCATGATCAGTATACAGGTTGCCGAGAGAGAGCGAAAGCGCACCGCCAACGCACCGCACAATGGCAAGGCGGGACGCCCTCGCCTTTGCCTCGGTCTCAGTCAACTTGTTAAACTGTTTCTCTTTTATATGCGAACCGAAGTTGAAAACTGTCCCGTCTCCAACTGCACGGTATAAATACTAAATAAAACATGACCTATTTGTCATACAGACAGAGACAGAAGCAGAAGCAGAGAAATATGTTTGCGCTTTCTGTTGTGAAGAAGACTTTCCTGAATAAATCATACGCATTCCGAGATAAAATACATCTTACATCGTAACCATAATCCACTTTAGTGACGTGCCGAGTTGTGAGCGGAACATCGAGGAGCAGGTCCCCGGTAACCTGCGAAGTGCCTACTCGGTGACTGCGAATCTTGTAGCGAGAGTCGATGAGGGCGGTGTTGTTCGGCCAGAACGCCTCCACTCGTCGGCCACTGTCTCTCCCAACTGGCTTGGTCCACCTAGATCAAGTGCGTTGCGTTAACTCAACACACCCACACTCGCCATAACAATCACTTACTCTTTTGTCTGCGTGACAAAGTGCGCTCCCGCCCATGGAAGGTTCACGAACGGGGTCGTCACATTCACCGTGCCGTTCATGTTTATCAGCTCTCTGAAGTCCACCTTCACGTCTGCGATCTGTCTACTTGCGGGACAAAACAGTATTCCTCTGTAAATAAATAAACAAACGGTCGAGGAATATCTCATATGTGTAGGTTTGTGTGCTTGCTTCCTTACGTTACATTGTGGTAGGCTACGTCTCCGTTGTACGTGAGCCTCGTGTTCAGCATATCCTCTGGGTTGCGAGCTATGAGCAGCCGGTACTTCAGGTCCGCTTGTTTGTCTTTGCATTTCAAGTCGAGCATGTTGTTAGCCGTTTGATTGGCGTCTGGTCCCCACTCCAACTTTAGATTTCCCTTCATATTCAGCTTATCTGTGACGAACATCTACAAAACCACATTATATCATGCACCCGTCTAATACCAGTGTTCGAGGATGAATTAAAATATTCGAGGCCGACGGTTATGAGAGCTGACAACGATTTTAATTCAATGAAGAGGTTGCTGACCAGGGCGAATCATTTTATAATACCGGAATTTTTTAATCCACCCTCGTATAGCGTGCACTTACAGTGCCAGATGCAGCATAGAGCAGACGACTAGCAATTGTACGATAACGCGCCAGATACCGAACTTGACCCAGCCCTTTCGTAAAGACGAAGTATCCTCGAACATTGTGTACATCTTGCTTTGGAGTTGGTAGTTTTAAATTTGCTTCCACGTCGATTTTTTCCTTGTTTATTATTGACAGACTTACATTGGATCCAAGTCTGAAAGAGAATAAAAAGTTAATGCAAACAGACAAATATCAAGGACTGTTTAGCATGCCCTAATTATTTCACCTACGTCCAAACACCGCTGTCTACATCGAGGTCGCCTCCGAGTTTAAGGTTTTCGAATGTTTTGTTTGGGTTCACGTAGAAGAGTTGCAATGCTAGCGTCTTCTTTCTGTCTGCAATTTGCTGGGATCCGATCAAGTTTACGCTCATGTCCTCCAGTAAAATCCATCGCCAGTTGATGTTGGTTTCTCCACGAGTAGTCGTCAGTTCATGGAAGAGACGTAGATTACCACCTACCTCTTTCAATCTATATAGAAAATTTAATAGATTCTCTTGTATTGTATCATAAACTTTGTAATACTATTTGGTTAGTTTAATTTAGCAACTATTAACTACTGTGGAATAGTTCGATTACAAAAGGACCTTAGATTGACAGCCTACACCACATTGTATAACTAATAGAATCTACCGGCAATGGTAATGAAATAATTAAACATGGCCGCATGCTATAATATACACGAGAACTTCTGATTTCATATCGTATTTCTCTTAATAATTAATTAGAGTAGGTATATCATTAATTGATTTGGTAAACGGAAACACATCATTTGATCAAAAAATATCTCATTAACTGACTCCTTTATATAGCAGTAATATTTGATTAAAGGTATTTTAACTCCCTAGGGCTCTTTACGTAGTTGAGGTACGCAATGAACTTGAAAGTCTTTTCAGGATAACATATGTTTTATAAAAAAGAAACATGTATATCGATGTGTTACCGATACAAAATAAAGAAATTTGCGTAGGTAACTTATCCAAAGCTTTTATTTGTTAGCTTGTAAAATTTATTGTCGGAAACAACGATTTAGTTTTGTTTAACCTAGTTTTGTTTTAAACTCAACGAGCTTTTCTTCTAGTACCATATATTAATGTATGTTTCACTAGTTCAAAAACATCTGAATCAAAATTTGCCTAACAGAAAATGTAGTAAGATTTAAGCTAAGAAATGTCATAACATTAGGGATTATGCTAAACAACTTAATAATGTAAAAAAATGTAAAATAATTTTTTCTAACATGAGATTTCCTGTAATTTATTTTGGCGCTAAAAAGGAATCACGTGGTTTGTGACGCACGAGTGATTGATGACATTTCTAACAAATTTTGTACATATAACTGTGCTGTTAACAAGAAGCAATTTTTCTGCCATTGACATCATGTTCGTGTTAGCTTTATTACGTTTTGTGTGTTTACAAGTTTTCTATTTCTATATATTTCTTAAATGTCATCAGCTCCTCCTACGTCACATAAATAAAAAAGAACTCAAAATTTTTGATTTATGATATACAAACATGTGGAAATAAAATAATAGTATAGTTGTAGTCAGGTAGAACGGTTTTTACTACTAAAGGGATCAAATGACTGGCGAGCAGAATAGGTGAGCCTGTCACCTTTTCGAGGCAGTAAAATAGTTACGTGGCGTGTATTGTACAATGTTTGTTACTCGCTTTTAAATCAAATTTAAAATTATAACCAAAAACTATCAGTTGCAATTGACACTTATTTTCAATATGTATGGCATTAACAGAACACAATTTTCTCATGTCAATAACGTTACTAACTTGTGAAATTTTAACAAGTGAGCTGTCAATTTTACAAGTTAGTAACTAGTTAAGATTAATTTTTAAAAGTAGTAGGCGGTATCAATAAACGCAGTTTACAAGAAACAAATAAATAAAAAAATGTTAGAATACCCCATTATTGTAAACTGGGTAGTAAGTACTCCGCAGTGAGACTACTTTTTAATGCTGGAATTTCATTGAAAATATTTGGTATGGAAATGATGGTAATTTGGTGCACAGTTAACTCTTCATATTGTATTATTCTAAGTAGACAATTTGTCCTGAATGGCTGCCTCTTTTTCGGCGTAGAAGATTTGCGAAGCCTCCTTAAGTTTGAGTTGGGTGTGATTTTGTATTTGTTTATTTGTAATGGAGTGTTTGTGTTTGTGTTGCGTCACTTCTTTCCCTTAAGTGTGAGGTGGTGTGTGTGTGCATCGACCGAGAGAGGAGTCCGTAGTCCGTTCCGCGTTCCGTATATCCCTGTGCATGCCACGCCACATCCTCGCCGTACCCGCATGGCTATAACTCAGCGAGATAGAAGCGGGGCACGTCGGACACACGACCGGCACACCGTTGTCACTGGAGGTGCTCGGCAATATTTTTGAGGCTTCCAATGCCACACCATGTTACATGAACACATCGTCAATGCATTCCACGATTTACGGATGTGCCACTTTTATTTTCTAACAACTTTTTAATTTTTTATTTTCGCGATGTATTTTCACAATGACACAACGATAAATACACAGGGTTGCGAGATCCTCGACCAATTTTAAATGCAATTTAAAAAAAAATAGATTAGGTGTTGATAAATACTCGAAATCTCAACTAAAACTATTATTATTACCCCTTAACCTTAAACTAAGTTCTCATCATTTAATGACTTATTATTGGACGAAAATTATTTTAAAGTTTATAGGTAATCATTCACCTGTGACTCCCATCCCTATAAAATCCCATTTCTCTCCCTTTCAGAGTTGTTAGGACCTCTGGCATGGTTGACATGTTGAGTAATCTTGACTACTCTGTTTACCGTTCACTTGTTGTACTACTGATGATGAGAACTTAGTTCTCGAAATACGTATTTAGTTTTTGTTAAAATTAATTTTAAGGTTAAGGGGTAATCATAATAGTTTTAGTTAAAATTTTAGTTAGGATTTTTTCTAACAAAACCGACGTTTCGGTGTACACTAATACCTTTTTCAGGGTAAGTAAGAGCTTACTGATTCTTTTACATATGTAATGACACGCCGTTAAATACAGGTTATTTATGATTTCCCCAACCAATTTTAAATGCAATTTAAGGAAATTAGACTAAAGTTGTTTAATTAAGATCCGGTCCTACCATTTCTAGTTAAAGTGAATTAACAATTTATTTTGAATTAAACTGAAGGTTAGAATCGATGCGAACAACAGTTTTAACTTTTAGTTATCTCTAACCAAAGGTGGTAAAAACAATATTGCAACATAACTGATGGTTATCACTAACTGTCACTTTAACTAGATGTGGTAGGAATGGGCCTAAATAAAAAACTAATTTCTTTTTTCTGTTGTAGGCTCAACATATCGCAAACAACAGAAAAGAACCACATCCTTCATCGGTAAGTTATATTATTTTTATCTGCGTGTATCTTAATGGCCCCGTATATTAATGTTGTGTTTTAAATTTTTATAAAAAAAAATAATATATGAAGTTATACATGGTGTTATGTAAGTAATGCGCCATACATTACTACTTAATAAACAAAGTTGAAATGTATCGTAATCTGCAATAATATCTTATATAATGTGCTTGTTGCAATTGTACTAAAGCACTTCAAAATAGACCAATAAGAATTATTTATTTAAATAAAGAATTATTTAAAAATCATAGTAGTTTGAGTGATAACAACAACATTTGTCATTTTTGAAGATTTGAAGTTAAAGATAAATTTTTTTATTATTATTCTCCGTAAACCCAATGTATGTAGGTGTATTCTTGATTAATGAAAGTAACAAACATATTTAACTATCTAAGTACTACGCCACTTAGAGCAAACTCATTTATGACGACCAACAAATATTGTTTTTTGGAACAATTTGATGTGTCCCACAACTTTTACAAATTGACAGATGGCGCAGAATATATTTCAGATTATAACTTAGGTTCTCTTTATCATACCATGAACTATGGCACATTACTTGTATAAACCCTAATATAAATTTGTTGTATCTACTTAGATTTTTATTTGTTGACAAAATCAAAAATATGTAAAATGTGTTTATAAATACTTATAAATACGTACTATTAAATTGCAGGTCGATATCTTTTATCGTTCCCTAGACATTTTGTTATAATTTTATTAAATATAACCATTCAATTGATATCTCAAAAGTTTTCAATGGAAAACAAATTTTCCACGCTTAATCTGTACATCAACTTTTCCGTATTAAAAAATTATTCATTTCAACATTTCCCCTTTAGTTAAAAAGCAAAAAATTGTTTTATATTATTGATTTAAAGTTCATTGAATACTTTGTATAGTGGTATAAATAAAAGACCGCGTGCAAACGTTTACATTTAAAAGAAATGAAGAGAAGAAAAAGAAGGAAAATGTGAATATTTAAAATCATCTCATTGTATTAAATAATAATCCTGACGAAAACGCAGCACGTAATTCATTTTAGTAAATAAGCATATTTCCCATTTATTCTCACACTTGTGTTAAATTTCCTTCATTCCAAATACATAATAAATTCGTGCAGTTATGCGCTTATTACTTTTCCAATTGTATTTTTTTCTCATGCCATAATAATCTCGAGTATATACCCGAAAATAAAGACGAAAATCTTCCGGGAAATTATGTATATTTTCGGCATTTTACGGAGGGTATAAATTCCTAAAATAGTTTTCCAAGGCTCAGTATAATTATATGTATGTGTTTGCAAACACAAGCTGAAGGATATCGATTGAAATTTGGATTTTAAATTTTGTTTTTGTAAGTGACACGTTGTTGATCTTTCGGATAATCGATTTATGACCGTGTCATGTGTGTACCGCTGAAGTAGGAGTAACAACGAATATCTTAAAAAGTAGAACAACGCTTTTATGGGATAATATATTAATATAAAATACAGTAAAATTCGGGATTAATAATTCAATCGTTCACGGTTTTAAATGTTACATTAATAACAGTTTATAATATAGGTATTAATAAGAAATATGTAGTTTAATAATTTTCATTTTGGTATAAAATTTGGATTGGCTCTAATGGCATTAATTATTACATCTACATATAATTGGGTCGCACTCGACAGTTCACTTCCGTTTTACTTTGCGTTTTTTGACATTATTGGTAGAGACAAGGTGAATGTGATCACTAAAATGAATTCCAGTGACAGCGATTCGTCTATGATGACAATTAATTTGAGGTTAAAATATATTAAATTGTGCTGCTTTTTTGTGGTCGTCAGACAAATAGTGAACAAAACTTGGAAGAAAGAAGTTTTCCGACATGTTATTGCTGTGTTCGACATTCGTTATGAAATGACTTTTTTTCTTATCTCGATGTGTAAATAATAGTGAATACCGATTACGGTTTTGGCCGACTAAGCGACTACCGACTACCGGCTATACGGTTATTTTTGAAACCGATTAGTCCGCTCAGCAGACTAATTTCAAGCATCACTAAAAGCCGTTCTTCATTGAAATTTGTTTGTTTTCAGTGTAATATGTGTCTCAAATCTGCCTTTGCCTAAAATTTCTTCATCACAATCTGTCTTTGATTAATAAATAATGAAATAATTACATATTAATAACATGTATACACAAAGCTAAAAAGGAAAATTGTCGTATTTTTTATTTTTGTTTTATAGCGTTTTTAGCTTATAGCGTTTACAGCTTACAAGTTGAGTGCGCACTGGTGCGCACTTTTTTTTATTGTAGCGTTTTCATCTTACAACGCATCTACACATTCGCATGAATGGCGAGTCGAATCGCAAGATGATTGGCGTGGCAAACGTGTAGTCTGTCACCTCGTCATTCGCCTCGGTCTTCGCCTCGCAGCTCGTAGCGCTCGCTCCAGGAGCGTTTTTTGGGGACGAGCCAAAGGTTTGTAGCGATGCGGCGAACTCAGTCTTTACACTCGGCAAGTGTGAAGACGGTCATTCGCGTAGTGGGGACGAACGTGCGAATGCCACTCGCGAATTTCGACGAATGACGAGGCAAAACACGGGTGCAAATGTGTAGATCCGCCTTAGTGCAAGTGCGCACTGAGTGCAATATATCACGTGACCACAGTGAACGAGTTCTGCCCTCATTCGCCATATTTGCACTGACATTATTGCACTTGCATCAGCTGACTAAATTTCGCACTCAATGACAAGCTGAAAACGCTCAGTACAAAAAAGTGCGCACTCGACTTGTAAGCTGAAAACGCTATTGGAGTTTTCTTTTTGTTATATAAGGCTTACAGTATATAAATACTTTTATTAATTAATTTATTAATAAAAATTTTATATTACTTCTATGCCTTATGGCATATCAAATACTAAGCCGGTTAATTGTTTTTTTACCGATTATTCGCCGACTAGAAAAATGGCCGGATAGTCGAGCCAACCGACTAATAGTCGGTAGTCGATACATCTTTAGTAAATAACTTATTTATCTTCCCGAAAAGGTGCATTTAAATTATTATTATTTATTAGAAGTAGAAGTGTATTGAAGCCGCTTGCTTTATGTGCAGATGAAAATGTTTTTACCGTGGTTTGATATATGTGGTAGGGTGAGGGCGCAGTTAATTTATGTGGCAAGCGTGTTTCACTTACAGCACTGAGTATCCGAGCTTAGTGTGCTCCAGTCCCCGAAACGGCGTCGTGCTTTCGAATATGAAGCTCATGTTATTTACGCTTGGTGTCATCATTCTGGCGTCCACGATGGCTCGGTTGTATGATGCTAGAGATGTGTCCACCTACAAGAGAGACGAGCAATTTTATTTTTACTATATTTACTAGATACTCTCAACGACAAGAAAACCCACAGGGCTCTTATAAATAAGAACAGACGGAAGTATTCTGTAATTTCATCGAAATTTTTAAAAACAAAATAAAATTTAAATTTTTATCAATTTATAAGCGCTGAATAAAAAAATTGATTGAGGAATTTAATATTACTTAATGCACATTATTATATTGATGGAGTTTTGTTCCAACCACGGTAGGGGGCAGATGTATTTAATTGAGCTCCGTAGTGATTGTGAATTTCATTACATTAATAAAATTAATAATATGATTGTAAAAGTGTAGTAAGGTGAAGTGAAAATTTGTAACAATTAAAAAATATATCAAGGACCTGACCGAAATAAGGAATTTGGATGAAGATTCTAGCAAATAACATAGTACAGAATAATTGCGTAGGCTTCCACAGTCTGAGTCATGAGAAATATTCGTTTTCCGGGGATGGACTGTGTCATATTATGAGTCAGAGCTCAACGTTTCGCCCGCAGTCGTATGGGCCATCATCAGGAGCAAATGGGATAGTACTGTCTTAAACAAGATTACCCGACGTGTCAACCACGCTAGAGGCCGAGTTTAAGCAACAAAAGGGGGAGACTCAGTTTATAAGGTTACCCGACGTGCAAACCACGCTATAGGCCAAATAAACCAAGATGGTTTATGACACAGTCCATTCCCGGAAAACGAATATTTCTCATAGTACAGAATAGGATTCATTTCTAAACGGTAACTCGAAATTGGATAATAGAATAAAGAAACAGTAAACTTTAAAATGAGTATTGAAATTATCAGCGTTAAATTCAACTACATAATAAATAAAGACACTATTAAAATTAATATTTTAGGTATATTTTATCTATATAGTCCTTTTAAGGACTTTTTTGCTTTCGGATATTAATTTTCAACTCAGGTTTACTATCTAACTGTAACAGCATCAACAATACGAAAAGAAATTAGCAATAGTGCAAAACCGGAGGAATATACCAAAAATGCAAAAACAAATGAGAACAACAATTTGAAATAAAACTGGAAACCATGTGTCATGCCGATGTCAGAGAAAATCTTTAAAATTAAGAAGGTCATCCGGCATTGGAATTCAACTAGATATATTTTAAATTCGTATCCATTTTTTAGGACAATAATTGAAATGCTATAGGAAGGGTAATGGCATTTTCACAAAATTCAAATACATGCATGTGAAATAATTGCGTAGGCTTCCACAGTCTGAGTCATGAGAAATATTCGTTTTCCGGGAATGGACTGTCATATTTTGAGTCAGAGCTCAACGTTTCGCCCGCAGTCGTATAGGGCATCTTCAGGAGCAAGGGGGATAGTACTGTCTTAAACAAGGTTATCCGACGTGTCAACCACGCTAGAGGCCGAGTTTAAGCAACAAGGGGGAAACTCAGTTTACACATCGGGTAACCTTGTAAACTGAGTCTCCCCCTCGTTGCTTAAACTCGGCCTCTAGCGTGGTTGACACGTCGAGTAACCTTATTTAAGACAGTACTATCCCCCTTGCTCCTGAAGATGCCCCATACGACTGCGGGCGAAATGTTGAGCTCTGACTCAAAATATGACAGTCCATTCCCGGAAAACCAATATTTCTACATGCATGTGGTAGAATCCCACGTTAAAAAAAACCAATAAAGTGTCAAGTCAAGGCAATGCACATTATTACATTGAGGAATTAAAAAATATTTATTTTATATCAAGCGTAAAAGGAAAAAGCATTTCTAAGATATATTCTCGTTTACATGTAAGAAACAAACATATGTAATGATTTCAGAATCCTTTCGGCAATATTTGTACAGTAATGTATTAATGAACAATACACAAATAATTTCTTTTATTTAGAAAACAAAACAATATATAATTTATAACAGGAAATTAATATTCTTTTACAATCAGGATTACTTTAAAATATACCAGCTAAAGGGTTTTACTTTCACTATAATAAAGCAATGGAATTTTCGAAGTGAAAAATGTGAATAACAAAGTCTAAAATGAAGAATTTAAAGTTGTATTTTATTTGCACGACAAAAATAGAGGGCTTTGAAAAGTGTGTTGTTTTTAATTTAGATATAGGAAATTCATATTGATATTGAGATTCATATAACGTATGCTGGTGATATATTTATGTCTCACCTGCACGTGCAAATCCCAATCGAACTTGTGTCTACAAGTCACGTGAGCCTCTAGGGTCGCGAATGTGTCGCCCCGTTTGAGATGCGACCGCACCGCAGCACCAGATTCCTGCGGTTGCACACTGTACCGAACCGTTATCTTCTCCCCGCCGGACGCCGGCACCAGCTCCAGGTTCATCGCTGCTGGCATGTCATTATACATTGCCATGTTACCCGTCACGTCGTACCTCTCGTCCGCGTACCGAAGCACTCCTGCTAGATTGTGTTGTTTCTCCGATATCTTCACCATGTTGCCGTTAAATTCTAACTCGTGACTACAAAAAACATATATTATATCCCGTCAACAACAACGCACATACTGTCACCTAAAACCCATTTATTACTTATATTCCTTATATGGAGTACTAAGACAGACAATAAAAAATCGCGGCCTCGGACTCACTCATTTGGATAAAATTTGGAAAAACTGAAGTCCTTCTTATAGGGGGAGTTTTCTTTTGATCAGTGAACATGGACGGATGTCATTACCATAGTTGAATATCAAATAATTGACAGCAATGTATTATCGCGTGTTTTAAACTGAGCATAGGGAGTTGTCAAAGTAATTAAAATGTCATCTGCTAATATAAAAAAAAAAAATTATTGACAGGGTATAGTCATTTTCATTTAATTGCATAATTTAATATTTCTTGTTATTAATTATCTTGGTCTGGTTTTCGTATAATGTTGTCCATTGACGCATCCTTTAGTTATATAATTATTATAGATTTTAATAGTTGCATTGGGTGGCTTATTAAAAGTAACAGCAAATAAATCGAAAACTTGTCTTAGTCATATTGCACATATACCATATTATGATTTGTTCATTTGTATACATCATTTTGAAAGATGACAGTTTGATGAATGAAAACTCCATGTGTTCAGAAAAATCGTGATTATACAATGTTGTTAATTTTTAAATGTAACTGTGGTAATGACACTGACATGCGCCCATGTTCACTAATAAAAAATACTCTCAGAATAAAAAATTGGAGTTATATAAATAACTTATTAGAGGTTGCTTGGCTAACAACGAGAGATCGATACTTCGGACTCACCAATTTGGATTAAATTTTGAAGACGGGAAGTACTTCTTACATACGGAAGGTATGCCAAATCATTTGAAGCAGTACTTAAAAACAAGTAATTAGCAAACAGTTAACTTGCGTTGTTTAGTCTCTGTAAATCGTGTATGAATTATTTTAGAGAAAAGTACAAATTGTACGAATCTTTTATCACCGATTTGGTTAAAATACCTGTTATTTTAGTATTTTTAGAATTGGCCTACATTGCCAGCTGAAATATTCGAATCGAAATACTTGTAGTCCGATTATAATATAAAGAGTGTTTTTCAAGTATCTAAATACAATTTCTCATGAAATCTGAAGTAGTCTCTTAGTTACACAATCCGATTATTTTCATTACTATTATTAGCTTTTAGCTTATTAGTACAATAAATAATTATTTGAACAAACGTATTTCCAGAATACAGTTTATCAGACAACTCTGTGTCACTATTATTCTTGGAAAATTACCGAGCCCTCTTTGCCTGTGAGAGAAATGTTGGAATACTTATTTCTGTAGTAGTTCAGTCAGACTTGAAAATGATATTCAAGGAAATGATGCAATTTTTCAGTAAATGTGATTTTTAATGATGAGGTGCAAACATCCATATCCTATCCGGAAATCGAAGTGAGGAAATTTGTTCCGAAAATAGTTGAAAGACGTGTGTATGTATGTACAATATATATTCATGTCTGAAAGGCCGCAGGGTTTGTTTTGATTGTTGTAATGCTTGTAAACAATATCGCCGACAGTATAACTAATAAAGGGGTTCAGGTTAAAAACATATTATGCATGTATGTGTATGGCTTTACTTATTGCCTGCTAAATCAGCTTCTAATGTAGCATGAACGATGTTGTCCCTAACTGTGGTGTTGGCTGCAATAGAATGCGGCGGAACCACAAGCCGCATAGCAGCGGATTTCACCTCCATGTCACCGAACACGGCCACGCCGGCGTCAAAGTGCTCAAACGGTGGTATTGGCACTTCTGTTTTGAGCTCCACCTTGAAATGTTTCAATGATCTGACATACCACAAACTCTTCACCGTGTACTGTAAAAGGAATGCGCTGTTAGAAGAGAAACAGTGGCTTGTTTAGAGAAGTGTAGCTTGCCTTGGTTTGAGCGGAACGCGCTACATTCAACAGCACTTCCAGGACGTTTTCCGCACTCGAGAAGTCTTTCTTAAGCCGGAATTCGGTGGGCGGCAAGTTGAGGGATGGGGACCTCACGTGCATCTTCATCGAGGTCTCCAGGAAGCCTTCGTCGGCCTACAGAGACAGACAAAAGAAAGGCATCTGAGTGGATGTTTATTAAACTGGCCTTATGCCGTTCGTTTCGGTCTCTGGAGACGCGTTCCGATCTTATTGGCGGGTTGGCCGGGCGCGTGTGTACACATAAGTTATGTAAATACGTGCGCATACATCTAAATAACTTGGTCATAGCGGCGGCATCCAGCCGGCAGTCCCGACAGTCGGATGCCGGGAGCGCGTATCCTCCTATCCCTGTATCCGCGTTTCAATGTCGTTCCAGTTTCAACAACTAGAATATTGTTTCCATTGCAAAACACATTAGTCTTATGATATCGAGTTTTCTACTTCTACTTCCACCCACGCCACGCCACACCGCGCCGTACTGTTACACCGTTACAACGCTTTTATTCCCTATAGATTATCATCCCGAAGCAGTTTGTTCGTTATTACGCGTATTCGGCAGTTTAGAATAATACATCACGGAACGGAACCGAGCAGAGTGAGACAGGAGGCAGGTGAGAGAAGCAGGGCGCAGCCAGATCGTTCTGGCAAATTGACTCGACGTTCCCACGACAAATGGGAACGTTTCACTGCGAAAGCATAGAAAATCATAGGTCCAAGGGGCCCAGCACTGATGTTTACCTCGCCACTTCCGGAGACTGATATATCGGTACGATTTGTAGCCAGTGTGAAATTGATCCGGTAAACGTTCTCTTCTATCTCCAAGCCCGCGTGTACGTCCAGCCGCGGCAAACTAACAAACGGCGTGTGGATGTGCAGGGTCGCGTTGTGTAGCTCGATGTCGTCCGCTCCTCCGTCGTGCACGTAGTGCACCATGGCTCCCAGCTGCAACATCCAACACAACCATGCAATACAATACCTCATTATCATCACTTAAACCGCTTTACCTGAATCCACTCGGTGATATTCTCTATGTTTACATCGAATGCGATGTTGTATTCTATGCCTATGATTACATCCAAATTAGCTACGGAGGTAATCGTTTTGTAATTCTCATATGGAGTAGTCAAGTGTAGATCGTTGCGTAAATTCAGTATGTCCTGTAAAATAACCATGAAATCATTTGTTGGTTATTATAGCTCAATACATAGGTGTGTCTGTATAGTGCATTGGTACTAGAATATAGAGTACACTCTGACAGAGATGAACGAGGAAATTTGCATTAAAATAACGTTCGCACGAGGATGAACTTACAGAGAAATAGAATTCATCTCTCAGCTCGGCTACGCCGTCGGGTAGCGTTAATGTAACCAAAACAATATAGGTCGGCCCAGTCTGGTCGATGTCCAGCGTGCCTTTGATAGTGGGCCAGACGATTGTGTCCAGTTGCACAAGTCCGCCCCAACTGATTTCTTCTTCCTTGCTGTCGTCATCGTCCTCTTCCTCCTCCTCAGCCGTGCCTGAATAAACAGGCGCCGTCTTCTTGACCCCGAGTTCCTTCAGTAGCTTTGGCTTCGGTTTACCCACAACCGCGACTCCCACCTGTCAACATCATATAATCAAGTCACACCTTACACGTACAACAATACGCGTGTCGTGTGATAAAAACATCCAATAGCAAAATAGAATTTTGTGTAACAGATAGAATCGACAGAGTTCCTATTTCAGTAAGCGAATCCGTCAGTTGTGTGGAAGTGCAAGTGTGTATACATGTCTCTGCGATCAATAGGTACGAGCATCACGGACGCCGTCACTCAGAGCGTCGGTTTGGAATGTTCGTGTTGCATCTAATGCCCTCCTCGAATACATGTCGCTAAAGTGATCATCTGGTCTGACACCGACACTCACCTTTGTGTTGGCTAGCTGTGCGGAGAACTCCGTGTCCAGACCGTTTTTCAACACGAACTTTGCAACGACTCCATTCTGTTCCAGACCCTCAATTGGCGTGTAAATTTTAGACGAATACTCGAAATCTGTAAGGTCCACGTAACGCCAAACTCCAGTAAACCCGGCCATCAGCTCATTCCACCCTAGTCTGAAATCAATCTAACAAACAAAAATATGTGAATTCCAACGGCTTTTAATGGTATTCATTAAAAGGCTATTCATTACAGTTGCACGAAAGGGAGTCGCTGAACTTTGGCAACATTGGCGAGGTGAAATTATTGTCCTACTTACAGTATCATTCTTTAGCGTTGCAATGACTAAAACATTCTGCAAGAAGTCTATTGGAGTCGCCAGATTGAATTTAACGTCGAAATCCGATATGTTTAATATGTAAAACAGCACCTCGACGCCTACAGCGCCCGACGGCGCTCTCACTTCCGCCACTAAGTGTCGTTTCTGCTCCGAGAATCCAAAACGACCCGTTAACTTGCTGTATTTTTCAATTGGAGTCGTGATATTGAAGAAGAACATACTTTCCGATACGCGTTGGAGATGACCTGTCAGACGAAAAACTCCTACATTCAATGCTATCTTACATTTCCTCTACGTTACCTTCTAAAGACGCTGTATATTTTTTATAATCTAGATCTAGATCTGCTACGCCCCTAATGTCCATATTTCTTGTCATATATATCTTGCTTACTAATAACCCTTTATTATAACCAGCGAATGGACTTCTAAGTGACATGGTTCCAGTTAAGTTTCTCATATTTTCATCTTGAGAAATTTGCCAAACGCTTTTAACCCAAATAACTTTCTTAGGATCGTACTATAAAGAGAATGCATTAATGATAAGATAAAGAGGATGACTTAATTATATAAGCGTACAGTAACGTGCAAATCAGAGTCAGATTTAGTAGAGTTATGGAAGTGTATAAGCCGGGCCGACACTGAGGGAATTTTCGGTAGCGTGCTGTGCACCGACCCAGAGAACTCGCACTTCAAGTAGTCGGAACCGACGGAGTAGTTGCCGAAAACGTTGAGGGAAACGTATTGATTCTCCATCCAGTAGACGCTGCCGTTGGCGTGGTACAAGTTGCCGAGGTGGCGATAGCTAAAGCAAAGAGGATTGTAGCGTCTGGTCTCTGGTCGTATATTCGTTTGCGGTCGGCAGCGGCAGCAGACCACCACGAGAGTTCGGAGTCTGCACCCACGTGTATATGGATAGCTCCTCTCTCGGTGGTTGCGGCGCGGCGCTGCCACTACCACTGGCACTGTTATACGCACCCGCCGTTGATGGATGTCCTTTTCCAGTTATCGAACGGGGTGAGCAGTTCCGATTTAATGGTGATTAGGGTCTCGACATCGTATTTATAGTCTGCGCTCAGCTTCAGGTCGATGGCATCAGTAGGATTCCAAGCCACCCGGACAAACGTTCCGAACTTATCATCTGCAATCATCCGCATGCTCATTTACCTTTATTTTTCATTCATACAAAAATATTTTTATTTGGAGACGTGCATTCAACGGGGCGGCGTGGCGCGGCGCCGTTCGCCTGGGCCCGGAAATAATCCCGTTCTAACTTATACCCCTGCTGTGTGAAACATGAGGTACAAATTATTTCGGTGACACTAAACATATTTCAAGGTGGTTTTATCATGACAGTCTCATACAAAAGTTTTGCCAAGTAAAAAAATTCATAAAAATACATATTTTTAATTTTTAATAGTTTAGGGTTATTAAGAAAATTAAATTATTGTATATATCTTATAAAAAACAATAAGTTTTAATATATCAAAAATCACATATTTTCCGTCTTTTGAAGAGAATAATAACAATAAAAGTAGCCGGTAACTGGACGATTTTTAATCTTATGGATTGACTGTCACTTGAACATAGGTAGTTTTTTGTGCAAGTCTGTCGTTTATTATGTGAGTTGCTACGAAAAACCTTCCTTGTGAACAACTATTTCTATATTGCCAATGTATTTTCGCTCTGTTTTGGTTTCAAATGTCTCAGATCACGGCTGGAAAACCTTTTTAAAAATTTATATACATATGTAAAAACTCATGAAAAATAAAAAAACTTAAATTTCATTCAAAACTGTTGTAAATGCTTATAATAAACCGTGATGAGCTATGAAATCCCTCTGAAGTCAATGAATTTAATTTTTACTAGTTGGAATGATGTAGCTACCATAAGAAGCATATAGTTTGTAGATATTTCCAAACAATTGAAACAGCGATATTTGTATAACCGAATGAATTGAACAACCAAAAATCTTTATCCGGAAAATAACAAACATGTAAACTAGGAAATAGATTTTATTTTGTATTTCAGTCTGTTTACTCTGTTTAATTAAATCGAATTGTTTTATTTTCCAGAGTAAAATAAACTGAAATTTAACACTTTGTTTGATCTTTCTCGTTGGCCAGATAAATTTTTGGCAGGGGTTTAATTTATGACAGAGTATCTGTAGAACGACCGTTCCTTACAAAATTTCACTTGTGCAGCATGAAACGAGATACACCGTACCTCGTATCGCAAAATCGAAGATGCCATTTATACTGCGACCGGGATACGACAAAACGAAATTGCCATTGTAGGTGTATGGCTCTGGATTTCCGAATTCTACCGACGCCATGAGTTTCTGGTCCGGGTCACGATTCGCATCCCACTTGATCTCTATGCCCAGTTCCTTGCGTTCCTTTTTATTCATTGCTCGCACCATCAGCTCGATATCCCTAGCGCTGAAATGCAATAACACTCATTCAACACACACAAAAGCAAAAATTATTTATTTGTTTATTACGTGTCTAAATGCACTTCAAGCATAATTTGCCGGTAGTCCTTCAAGTTAATGGTACTCTTAACCCAATATGTCTTGCCTTTATAACGAACTTCAGCCTGCGTGAATATTTGTTTGGTGGATTTCGATCGATGTTCAAACATTAACGCGTATATTTCCTCATTGTGCTCGGCCTGCAAATAAATGAAATAGTATACAGTTAACGTTATGTATTAGAACTATCAAATAAGGGGATGGGGACTTTGGAATTCTCCCAGTCGATTGCCTGTGGCGGAAGACACCGAAGTAATGAGAAAATGTCAACTCTAATTAATATAGAATGCGTGACTGTCGTAAAACACGGAAGACGCATTCGCCTGCGTCCCGGCGCTTACATCCTAACTAGTATCTCAGATGCTGCAGAGCCGCACTCCAAATTTTCCCAAATAAACTTTGTTGCTATCTGAATAAATTGGTGAAGTTAAGGATAGATAGTTATTGAAAATAATAATGGTCGTGCAGATGGTGATCGATCGTGAGAACAAATGGGTTTGATTGTGTTTTAAGAAACAGGTCGCGTGGAAACGGGCAATTTTTGCGGAGGTGGCCCTGCGTTGACCGGCGGACGCAATTCTCGGTCCAGCAGACATCTGTGGGCCGAACCTTACGTACTTTAATCTCTAGCTTGAGCTCTTCTCGGTTGCGATAGAAGGAACAGCCGAGGTTGATCTCGTGAAAGCTCGGAGACTGGATGAGCAGCTTTAGATGGTAACTCGATGCGACCAGAGTGCTTTTGTCCTCGTAGCGGCCACTGGCCGTGAAGTTGTGTCCACTGAACCACACCGCCTGCAGCTCAACCTGTAACTAGCTAGTGTTAGTGTACGCATTGTACGAGTATGCAATACGCGTGAAATAACGGCGTCGGAAAACGAACGTTAACATTCTGAACAGAACTTTTCCCTCGCCGATTTCTGTCGCGAGGCAAATAATTAATGTGAAAACTTGCATCGAACTTGCTGGTGGTTTTCTCGTGCACCCTGCCCTCGAGCACCATTGGCGTGAAAGACGGCACCGTCACGTTCAGCTTGCCTTCCATGAAGAACAAACTGCCTCGCGGCGTGGACAGGTACAGCTGCACGGAGATGTCCTTGTCCTTGGCGTATCTGCACAGTACGTACATGTTCGTCTTAGGTCCAGCCTGGTCGTATCTATACTGTAGCTTGACCTCCAGTTGTGTGGCCGGTCGGCGGATCTCCAGGAATGTGTTTATCCTTCTCCCGTCGTTCATATTAGTGGTGATGAACACGAATTGAGCGGTTAAGGTGTGATTGGGGTCGTGCAGGTGTGGCATTGAATTCACCTCTAGTTTGCAGTCGACGTGTCCTAGGGCCCTCTGTAACGAACCGGCAAACGCCTTGTGACATCCTGCTCTCACCTACAGTAATTAACATGGAGCACGCGCGGTGCCGTGCCGTGCCCGTGCCCCACGTATTTTCACGTACCTGGAGTTTGAGCACAGCGTCGAAATTAAATTGCGGATATGCTGAACATTCCAGTCGTAAATCACCCTGAATCGTTTTAATGTTATTCGTTGAGCGGTTACTGATTGTAAACTCTAGCAGCACTCTTTCATCAGGTCCGTTCAAAAATCTATATTTTAAATTTAGTTTTGTTGCTAGGGATGTATCGCTTCTTGTTATTGTTCCATTTAAATGTGTGATCAAACGCTTTGTTTGAAAGTTTAACAATACTTCCCACAGTGATGTTCCTTTTTTAGTCATAATTTTCAGCGTACCTAGAAACAAGCGATTTACCTCATTATTTAAGTGTATACGAGCCCAAACTCATCATAATTATATATGTACATTTTTAACAAATTATAAACTCTACACAAAAAGTTAGAAATTTCTGCAAATTTCTCTCGGCTATTTTTAATAAAGACTTAAAACTTAGCAACATGACTGGTGATTATAGTTTGACCGGAATTTTAAGGGCCATCTTTTAGCTCAGATCTAGCTTCTAAAATAAAAATAAATAAAAATATCATCACGGCATATTACCCATTGCTGGGTTGTGCCAATCTGCTTTATACGCAGATATTAGTAATGATGATGATGACATATTTGTACCGTGCGGGCGTTTACCAGGCGTCACCTCACGGGCACTCATTGCTGGTGTGGAGAGTGCACCACAGGAGTCAATTTAGTACCATTTTAAAATTCTAAATATTTGGCGTCGGTCGGGATCGAACCCGGTTTCCCAGATTCGCGACCAGACACTCAAGCACGGGACCACGAGACCCCATAGATCTAGCTTCTAAAATAACTTTATAAAAATCCAATGCATACAGTAAAACCTATCTTGCAAGACATATGGGACAATACTTATAGAAAAATGTGCAAGACTTAGGAATAATAGAATTAAAGCTGGTATGCCTAATAAAGGCGATGTAAGCTAATATTGAATGGCGGAATATTTGAATAACATATTTAGTTTTTATAAGTACAAAATCTGAATTTTAAACTAGTCGAAAAAATTTATATAAATTTCTCACTATTAGCATAGATTCTATAATTTGTTTGTTGAAAACGTTAACCGGCCGATCCAAAATGAGTTTGGGCTCGTATTTAAAGAATGTAGAATTGTTTGTTCAAGTAGTTTCAAATAAGAATGTTGTAAAAGTTTACCGTTAAGTTCGGCGACGCGTTCGTCGTTCACACCCAAATAAAACTTCGGTTGGTACGTGTATCCATGTTTGCTTTCTTTCCTGGTAAGGGACATTCTGGCGTCGAAGTGTTTTTTGCCATTAATATCAAGTCCGAGGTATAGATACTTTTCGTCATCTGTGTTTTTATATTTTCCTTTGGCTAGTGTGGTCCCTGCCGCAGTTTCTAACACTACAGTGAGATTTTGACTCTGTACATCTAAGGTAAAATTGGCGGCAAGAAGTCTTTTAACATTGGAACCTGGTGTATCGAAGGACATGCTGACGACGCTACCACTAGAAGTCTTATTCCATCGATATTCAAATACATAATCGCGAGCCGTAGGGTCATCCTTCTGCAGCGAAACATGGAATTTAGCTGGACCTGCTAGCACAAAGTATGGGGCTTGTTCATTCTTTGTTACATTAGGGAACTGATATTCTGCACATATTTTCAACCCTATTGTTTTGTCAACGACGGGCCATGAACACATAACTTGTTCAACTCGATTTTCAGTTTGACCTCTTTGTTTTTCTTCTACGTCGCCATGCATTACCACTATTTCTGAACTGTAACATACATATGTAACATACAGAGTGTAAATCGAAAAACGAAACATAGCTGTTTAACATGGGCAATCAGTTTTTCTTCGCACAAACTTTACCCAATTATTTTATGCAAACATACTTCAAATAAAAGTTATAGAGATTTAAATTCTGCATTTAAATTATGTGAAACGATTATTTGTCTCTTCAATTAAACGTAAAAATTAATTAGAAAGTTAAAGTTTTTATGAGCTTTTTCTCTAGGCAGCCATGGATTTTTTACAAAAAATAAACAAATGCGTTGTTTTTAACTGCCATTTAAAACTAAAATAATTTACCTTTTTGTGTTAGTTTACTACTGTAATGTAAATTTGTTCAAATTGGCATTTATTTATTTTTCTACAGTCTATATACAAAGTAGCCATTTGCGCTATCTTTTGTCAACGCAAAATGTCATTTTGCCGCTTATGCGCGATAAAGCAAAAAACGCTTGCTGTCCAAATTTTCAACTGTACAATGTTGAGAAATGTCACTTGTCTACAGTTTTAATAGAAACAATTAGTCAAGAACTAATGGCACTGTAGCTACACATTTACCACCTTCACAAGTCAATCTGACATATAACTGCTCTGTAAAACAGGGCATTTATTTAGAAAAACGAAAGTATAAAAAGCTTAGATTAGATTGAAATTGAAGCAATAGCTCAAGAAGAATGGAAAATAACGATAAATTAAATGTAAAATAAATTGTGTGAACAGTTGTGCTGCCACCTGCAAAAGTTTGGCGTGAACGCTCCCAATGGACATCCACTTTTCCACTGCACTAGTTTAATGTACTTGAAACAAATAAATTATACAAAAACTTATAATATTCATTACAAAATTGACATTATTTTTTTGTAAAAACGTAAGCCAAAACAATATGTTGAAGTAATATTTGAATACGTTCCTATCTTCACTGCAAAACTATTGAGTAGTACAAAGTGTACATTTTATTATTTTTTTGTTATGGTGGAGGACTGTAGAAAAAATGTTGTGTGTGTTTCGAGCGCAAATGGATATTGTCGATTTCGAGAGAATACCGCGCTCCTGCGTCGCCCGGCAACAACCTCTCAATCGACAATTTTGCGCTCTTAATACACAAATAGCTATTTTGTCATAAATTCATGGCTGCCTAGACAAAAAAAAACTCATAAAAACTATAGCTTTATAATTAATTTTTACGTTTATAAGATGAGCTAAAATAATCGTTTTACGTGATTTAGATGCAGAATTTAAATCTCTTTAACTTTTAAGTATTTTTGCATAAAATAACTAGGTAACGTTTGCGCAAAGAAAAACTGATTTCTTATGTTAAACGCCTGTTTCGTTTTTTGATTTACACCCTGTGCACATAATGATCGTATGAAATGAATTTTAATAAAAAAATAAGATAAATGAAACGAATGATGATCTTTGTTATGCGCTTTTATTATACAATAAATAATGTCAAATATAGTAGCATATACTAACTGTGCAGAAAATATCTCAGTTTTTTCATTGGGTAAACTAAACCGGACACTGACAAGTTGTGCGCCACGAACTTTAACCTTGCCCTCGACAGCCGTTGATGTGTATACGTTCGTCTTGAGCTTGATGCCCGTTGCGGCGTAGTACGCATCCACAGACATCGTTCCTATCACATCCACTGTCACGCTGTAACATAATAAGTAGACAATACATTATATGTGGAACATTGAGCATTCTGCATTCAGCTTATCGGAATTGTACCTCGGACGTATGCTACCCGACAGATCAAGTTCCTTAGTATGCGTGAAATCCGCTGCTCTCAGTGCGCCGTACATCTTGAGATTAATTGCTGCTGTGCCAACCGCATTCAGCGTAATGGGCAGTCCTGCTCCGCTTGGAACTATGTAACTCGTATCCAAAAACATAGCCGCTTTGTTGAAATTGATTTCCTGCAATTAAAATTACTGAATTACTTGCCCCTAAGAAAATTTGCATTGCATACTTTTCCAGACAGCATGCGTTTCACGTAATTCATGGGATTTAGAGTTCGCAATAACTCCTTTATTTCATAGTCACCGTTGAATGTGTGATAGTTCAGCTCATTTCCAAAAACTTTCAGACCTAGTGCTACCTGTTAAAGATAAATCTTTGGTTCATAACTTCTATATACCGAGTGGTAGTTGGAGGTGAACATAGGGATTTTAACATACGATATTAGTTCATTTTAGTGCAAAGTTGTTCAGAATTAAAATTTGCATATAAAACTGTCTTTGGTTTTTTCAAAACTTTTTTAAATTAAAATTTCTGTTAATTAGTAGCAATAGTCTTGACATATCCTGCCATTTTTTATTTTTTTTAGAAAGTAAATGAAATAATGAATGTTTATTCGAATGAGGCAAGTGTTTTTATAACAAAGAATTATTATGATGAATTAATTAATTATACAGGGTGTTGTATTAAAAAGTGGGCCGTGGGAAATTAATTTTCTCCTTGCGCAAAAGTTCTCAATTAATTTTAGACAAAAAAGTTGTAGGTATTTAAATTGTACACCTAAATCACTAAATAGATTTTGTGACTTCTAAAATCGAATTTGAAATGTAAATATTGTTCATTTGTAGTAATAGCCATAGAATTTAAACAGAATTACAAAGAAATGCATATGGGTTGAACTATCAGAATTTCAATTTGCGGCTTACAAAATAAAAATAAATAAAATTATCGAGTGATTTGGGTGTAGAATATAGAAACGAAACATGTTTACCGACTTCGGTGTAGAATATAATTATCTGTAATTTTTATTTAAAAAATGAATTTCTTATAGTTCAAATATGCATTTTTTATAATTTTGTTTCAATTCCATGACCATCACTATAAATGAACAATATTTTCAATATTTCAAATTCGATTTGAGAAATTACAAAAGGCATACAATAATATCTGTTTAGGAATTTAGGTGTAGGTACAATGTATTTTTTACAACTTTCATTTGAAATATTTTTGTGTAAAATAAATTGGGAAGTTTTGCGCAAAGAAAAACTGATTTCGCATGTTAAACGACCGCTAGTTAATTAACACCCTGTAGAATAAAAAAAGAAATTTTTTTTTTCAATTGTGCAGAAATCAAAACCATAAAAATATA